>CM059212.1:15617434-16217434 GCA_030347435.1 Clarias fuscus | reverse complement strand
TAAATTTTCAAAATACAGTTGATATTGGGATGTGTTTGCTACTTATGCCCTGTAAAGCCTTCATAACGGCTCTAATCTGAGGTGCTGTTTGTTAATTGGTGATTTCTGAGGCTGGTAACTCTAAATGAACGTCTCCTCTGCAGCAGAGGTAAGTTTTGGTCTTGATTTCCTGGGATGGTCTTCGTGACAGACAGTTTCATCATGATGCTTGATAGGTTTTGTAAATGCACTTGACACAATACTGTTCTTGCGGGAAGCAAAGAACAGCAGACTTTGATGTCTTAAAATAACACTGTCGACGTTGTTTTCGTTATTACTTAATTCCATAATTCAAAAATCCAGTATTGTTCTAGAATGTAGAAAATAAATCACAAAAAAAACATTGAACTAGAACTTTTGACTGGTACTGTATGTTCAATCTATTGCCAACCTTAACAATATTGAATTCAAGTACAAGGGCCGTTCAAGTCAAACTAGGACTTTTGATTGTTCTGAATAACAGAACAGTTTTAAGACTAAAAACGTTCTTTATTTCTCTATATAATCCCCTTCTTCATTAATGCACTTATCTCAGTGTTTCACTAGTGCCTGGATACCATCAAGGTACAAAGTTTTCTCATGATCGTACTGCCTGCTTCACATCTGAAACTCTGGCCTCTCGGGAATTCCTTTAATAGTCAAAACGTCGAAATAACTTGAAGAGAGGTTAGGATTGTATGGGGGTTGCGGCAATAACTCCCAGCTGAGTTCCTGTAATGTGCGAGTGGTGTTCAAGTTATCCGTCGATTTTTAAGGATCAGGTGATCACACTCGCATGTTCACAGTGAACTCGATCTGAACCACCTCACCCAGGATCATCATTCATCATTTTTTTAAAAACTATTAACTACATTACTTAAAAACTAAATAAAAAAAATAAAATACACAATATCCCAAGATAATATCCCAAGACATCGCTGTAGTACCTCGTCGTCTGAAGATTAGGCCGTATTAGATGTGTATTAATACGTATGTGTAATGCGTACTAGGGTGTATTAACAAGGCAGGGTTGTGTTTATAATGGAGTGAGTATTGTGAGTGACAGAATGGTGAGGTATTTGCTGGAGTACTGCTTCAAAATAAGCAAGCAGGAAAATAACAGCGATACACGAAGGTGAAAGAAAGCGAGAGAGGATTGTATATTGGCAATCTAAAGCATTGCAGTAAGAGAAAGAGAACGAGCAGAAGTGGCACCAAAGGTACAAGTTACAAGTGAGAGAGTGAAAACATATTTTAAAAGATTACACAGAGCAGGAGCAACAACGCAGGCAATTTAAAGGAGATTTGCTAAGAGTGTGTAATGCAAAATGCATTATATATATATGTGTGTGTGTGTGTGTGTGTGTGTGCCCAACTGTGTTGTGGAAATGGTGTTGCATTTGATTTGTCTTTGTGTCTCATGCCTCTCTTTCCTGTCTATCCTAGGGTTGACAGCTCATCTCCTACACGGCGAGGAAAAAGAAAGAAGAGTGGCAAGAAGCACAAGAGAGACAGGTGCGTGTGTTGGTGTGTGTGTGTGTGTGTGTGTGAGACCATTCTCTATAAACTATTTATTTGAAATGATTATTATTCAATATTCACATTGCAACGGAGGTCACAGTCTCTCACATGAACATGCATGATGATAAATCCTCATAGATATGTTTATAATATTAATATTAATAAATGTTAATATCTAGAGAAATGACATTAGTTTTTACTCTCATTACTGTGTTGCGATATTCTGTGCGATCAAAAGTCCCAGTTTGACTTGAACACTTTGTATTAAGATTACATTCAAATATTTGGAATTCATTTAAATTAATCTTTTATATCGTGACATTTTTTGTCAAAAAAAAACAACCCCCTATAACAGGAAACAGGAACTAACTTCCCATCCTTAATCGTAATCTGTATATCGTGTCAATTTTAAATAGATGTTTTATTTTTAGTTCTTGGAAAATTGCTGATGAGATATAAACCACTTTGAGGAACGCTGAAATAGGAACATTTCTTTTCCATCCAGCCATATCCCACTGCAGGCTCTCGAATATTTTATTCAATTCAATTCAATTTTATTTGTATAACGCTTTTAACAACTGTCATTGTCGCAAAGCAGCTTTACACAATCAAAAGAATTATTTAAGTTTGTATGGAATGTGTATGAATCAAAATCGTCAGATAGTCCTTGCTGAGCAAGCCGAGGACGACGGTGTCAAGGAAAAACTCCCTGAGATAGCAGTAGGAAGAAACCTTGAGAGGAACCGAGAGAGGACTCAACAGGGAACCCATCACCATTTGGGTGAAACAGAAAGCAGGATTTGATCTGCAGTCATACTGTAGGCTGGAAGTTCAGTATAACAGTTGATGTTAATTGATGTTGGAGTCCAGGTTGTTATTGGAGGCTCAGGTAGACTTGTAGGAAATTCCAGTCCTGAACTATCGAGCGACTGCAGCCAAGCCAAGTCAAGTCCTCAGAGAAACAGCTGTCAACATCATTCAAGGCCAGAACCGTCTTCATGGTAGAGTGAAACCGTCCCCAGACACCGGACGCATCCAAGGAGACCACATGAGCACCCATGCGACGAGATATCCAACCGAAGCGGGGCGCCAGGACGAGTCAGACAGGTCCAGAGGACAGAGGGAGTCTGGATCAATGGCAGCTCAGGAACGACGTGTGTAGCTCGACAGAGAGAGGGAAAGAGAGAGAGAGGGGGAGCAGAAGAGGAGAGATATCAGTTAGGTATGGTCACAGTCACATAATGTACAAGGTGAATGTATATTTAGTATAGAGTGCAAGCAGGGACTCTGGCTGGACTAACTATGACAGCATAACTAAAAGGGAGAGCCAGAAGGAAACACAGACATGAGGGCTCCCTGATCGACCAATCACCTCACCATCAACAAACCTGAGTGATCAGTGAGAGTGGGGAATTATTTAAAAAAATAAAGTCATGGAACAGGCCTGGACAAAAATTATGGTACCCCTAGAAAATACTGAAAATAATGTGACCAAAGGGACATGTTAATTCAAGGTGTGTCCACTAATTAGCATCACAGGTGTCTACAATCTTGTAATCGGTCAGTGGGCCTATATATAGGGCTCCAGGTAGTCACTGTGTTGTTTGGTGACATGGTATGTACCACACTCAACATGGACCAGAGGAAGCGAAGGAAAGAGTTGTCTCAGGAGATTCGAAAGAAAATTATAGACAAGCATGTTAAAGGTAAAGGCTATAAGACCATTTCCAAGCAGCTAGATGTTCCTGTGACTACAGTTGCACATATTATTCAGAAATTTAAGATCCATGGGACTGTAGCCAACCTCCCTGGACGTGGCCGCAGGAGGAAAATTGATGACAAATCAAAGAGACGGATAATCCGAATGGTAACAAAAGAGCCCAGAAAGACTTCTAAAGAGATCCAAGGTGAACTTCAAGCTCAAGGAACATCAGTGTCAGATCGCACCATCCGTCGTTGTTTGAGCCAAAGTGGACTACATGGGAGACGACCAAGGAGGACACCATTGTTGAAAACAAATCATAAAAAAGCCAGACTGGAATATGCCAAACAACATGTTGACAAGCCACAAAGCTTCTGGGAGAATGTCCTATGGACAGATGAGACAAAAATGGAACTTTTTGCCAAGGTACATCAGCTCTATGTTCACAGACGGAGAAATGAAGCATATCAAGAAAAGAACACTGTTCCTACTGTGAAACATGGAGGAGGCTCTGTTATGTTCTGGGGCTGCTTTGCTGCATCTTGCACAGGGTGTCTTGAATCTGTGCAGGGTACAATGAAATCTCAAGACTATCAAGGGATTCTAGAGAGAAATGTGCTGGCCAGTGTCAGAAAGCTGGGTCTCAGTCGCAGGTCATGGGTCTTGCAACAGGACAATGACCCAAAACACACAGCTAAAAACACCCAAGAATGGCTAAGAGGAAAACATTGGACTATTCTAAAGTGGCCTTCTATGAGCCCTGACCTCAATCCTATTGAGCATCTTTGGCAGGAGCTGAAACATGCTGTCTGGAAAAGGCACCCTTCAAACCGGAAACAACTGGAGCAGCTTGCTCATGAAGAGTGGGCCAAAATACCTGCAGAGAGGAGCAGAAGTCTCATTGACAGTTACAGGAATCGTTTGATTGCAGTGATTGCCTCAAAAGGTTGTGCAACAAACTATTAAGTTAGGGGTACCATCATTTTTGTCCAGGCCTGTTCCATGTGTTAATTTTTTTTTGTTTTTTTTGTTTTTGTTTTGGATTTTTCCCCGATTTTCTCCCTAATTTAGTCGTGTCCAATTCCTCCCCGTCACTAGGGGGCTCCCACATTAAGGCTACTACTACCACTCAGCCGCGAGGGCCGAAGACTATCACGTGTTTCCTCCGAACCACGTGACGCCAGCCGACCGCATCTTTTCGAACTGCTCGCTCGCGCACCGTTGGGGGCGGCGTAACACACTCGGAGGACAGAGCTATCCGCTCCCTCCGTTGCGCGAGCTCACAGACGCCCCTGACTGGTTGTAGAGCCGTGATTAATGTGGGAGCACTAAGTACCTCTCATCCCTCCCCTCTGAGAGAGCTCGGCCAATCAGCTCTCTCTAGACCTCCGGCTGCGAGAGGTTACAGCATCACCCGGGATTCAAACTAGCGATCTCCGGATGATAGGGCGAGCGCTTTAACCACTGCGCCACTCGGAGGCCCCCATGAGTTCATTTTTTAAAATAATTCAGTTGAAGCATGGTTGAAAAGCAATGTCTGACTTTCATTGGTTAACATTCATAGAATTCTTATTTATTATTACTTTTGTCAGATTACAGTTATTTTTGTGACCATTGTGAGTTTTTCTTTCATTGACCAAAGGGTACCAACAATTTTGTCCACGTGTATATATATATATATATATATATATATATATATATATATATATATATATATATAATATGTTCTCCCACTCATACTCTCTCTCTCTCTGAACTGGTTTATGGAACATGACAACGTACAGTAAGACCTTCAAAGTGTCAAAGAAAAATGAGCCTTTCAGCAAATTACCTACAGTCCTTGGTGTCTCCGTCCTTTCTTTAGCAGTCCTTCCGTTCCCTGCCGTGCTCTTCCCCCGCTCCTAGTCTGTGTCTGCCTCTCATGCTGCACCGAATCTACTCTGGTCCAATGGCCTTGTCTGGCTGAAAATCCCCCAATCAATTATGGATTGAGAAAGGAAAGGAAAAAAGAGCAGAGAGGAGAGATGAGTCCCTAGGGTCAGATAGCTTCCTTGAGCAGAGAAAATAGAGGAAAAGGGAGGAAAATCTGTGTAAAAAGCCAACCGTTTCATTGCACACACTGCCTACAGTGAAAGCTCAAGGAATAGTTCTATTTAATTGTTCATTAAAAAATATATTTATATTTTTGAATATTGTTTTTACACATTGTTTGCTGTTTCACTTAATTCAGAATTCACAATTTTATTTTTTTCTGCTAGTAAATTTATGAATACAATCCCGAATGACTGCAAACACTGGAGGATGTTATAAAATGTATAAAAGCAAATTGCAAAACCAGGTCCGGTATCACAAATTTACAAAAAATTACAGTGACATTCTCATGCATTCGTTTGTGTTTTGGTCATAGTGAATATGTGAACAGTTTGACAGCAGAATGAGAAGTCCTTTTGTTTTGTTTTAAAGAAAAACACGATGGAAACCGATTTTTCCAACGAAAAATTTTGTGCATGCTTTGTTCGAGTCACAAGAGTAGTGTGACCCAAATGGCAAAATATTTTGTCAAAATTGTTTTGGTTATACAGTATAAGTGTGAGCTATGTGTGATTTTTCAAAAAGCTATAATTCCATCTCCTGTGTTTTTTTTCTACAATGGATAAATCATATGTACATGTGTACACCACAGTATCACCCATAGTTTTCTTAAGCATGTAACTTTTCACATGGGCACGTTATGTGACGCATTCCCGTCAAATATTATTGCTGGAATGACTGCAAACATAATCACTACGGGCAATTTGGGAGCAAAAGTTAACCTAATCTGTATGTCTGTATGTATTGACTGTGGGAGGAAATAAGAGTACCTGGAGGAAACCCACCAAGCAGTGGGAGAACATGCAAGCTCCATGCACCCTGGAGTTGTGAGGCCACAGTGCTAACCGCTAAGGCAACCCATTGCAGGGCCCAATCACACACACTCACACATCCAGTTATACACTATGGCCAATTTCGAAACACCAGTCTGCCCATACAGCATGTTTTTGGATTGTAGCAGAATCCTACCAAGCACAGGGAGAACATGCTCCAAAGTCCATGCAAACAGACTGGAGGCAAGATCTGAACCCCCAACCATGGAGCTGTAATGTTAACTAGTTTAAAGTTTATTTACATGCAAAGAAGCAAGGTAATGGAGTCCTCTCCTTATCATCTGGTAATGCTGTAGCCTCTCACAGCCGAGGGCCTGGAGAGAGCTGATTGGACAAGCTCTCTCAGTGGGACCTACCTGTATACACAGGTGGAAGTAGCCTTAATGTGGGAGCCCTCTAGTGACGGGGGGGAATTGGATACGACTAAATTAGGGGGAAAAAATCGGGAAACCCCAAAAGACCCCCCCTCCTAACACACACACACACAAAAACTACTCTTCCTATCACATGAGAGAGCACCACTGCGATTCGTAGCAAGTCATACCTCCAAACAGCCCTTGATTGATTGCTATCTGGAGTAAGATAAGTGCTGTGTACATGTTTGGTTCATCCTATACAAGGCCAGTAAGCAGGACAAAGTTTCCCTCCCACAGTGATTCATGTGTTTGTGAGTTTTGTTTCACACACTATTTTATTTTGCCTGCTTAAACTGTAGATCAGGAAAATAAAAAAGGCTGAGTGTGTGAGAGAGACAGAGAGAGAGAGAAGGATATATATATATATATATATATATATATATACTGAGTAAGAGTTACAAGGTGCCAGACACCATCTCCCCCCCCCCCCCCCCCCCTCTCTCTCTCTCAGCAGGAGAGTTTCAGCAATTCGTTCTCACACCCTGTGTCACTTTGACAGCTTCATCTAGCTTTCTCCTTCACTTTCTTCTGCCTCATAAACACACAAATTGATTGTGACTTGCTTAGGCTTTTTGCTTTAGGTCTGCGGCTATAGGCTTATAAACCACACACACACACACACACACAACACACAACACACACAACACACACACCCACACACACACACAAAAAAAAAACTACCCTTCCTATCACACACACACACACACATCCCTGAATCTCAGTCAGAGAATCAGTGGCATATACCTACTACAAAAAAGAGCAAAAGTTTGCGCCCCCTGTACTGTAGTTTCTGTCGATATGCTTTTATGCTTTTTAAAGGTTTTTATTTATTTATTTATTCAAAATATTTTGTGATCCTCTGACTTATTAGACTTCTGAGCTGACTCTCTTTTTCATTTATGTCCCCATTTCTGTCTCTCTGTCTCTCTCGGTCTCTCCTAGATCCACATCTGGGTCCAGAAGGAAGAGGAGACACAGGTACATGCAAACTGCCATGTGTCCAGACATCATTAACTAATTTTAAATTGTTTGGGAGGGATCTTTAGATTTACTGCATCTGAACTCAACACCCAAATCATGTTCAAACTGTCTGCTTTTGTTTTTCAGGTCAGGCACGCCAAAGAGCAAGCACAAAGACAAAAGCAAACTAAGAAAGAAGTGAGTGTGGGATTCCCCCCCCCCCCCCTCCCCCCTCCCATTTTCCTCATGTATTAATTGCTCAGTGTACGGTAGGTGTCCTGTAGGATGAACAGCCTGAAATCATTCCAATCAATAAAAGGAAAAAGAATTTGTTCATTAGCTCGCATAAGTGTGTTTGTGTGAATCTTTGTGTACTGTACATGTGTGCGTGTGTGTTTGTGTTCATGCTTTTGCACACTTTCGGTTTGGTTGCATGTGTGTGTGTGTGTGTGTGTGTGTGTGTGTGTGTGTGTGTGTGTGTTCCAGATCTCCAGCAGAGTGTACCAGCAGGAGGCCCCAGCGGAGAGGTAGCTGCTGCAGCTCGCGCAGCGCCTCTGTCTCATCTACAGCCACCATTTCCAGATCCCCCAGCAGGTGATGGCAAGAACACACACACATCCCTGACCACACCACACACTCCTTTTAACATCGTCCATCTGCTTCTGGTCTCACCTTCACAACGTAGGTCCCGGCCAGGGGAATATTTATCCTTCACTATATGTCAGGGTCGTTTCCTTCATGAGTAGAAAAGGCCAAAAATTTGAAGCAATCCTTAAAAAAAAACACAAAACAACAAATAATACAAGTAAAACTTAAACCTAGTTACCTAGCACAAAGCAGCATGTTACTCATTATAGGTTATACAGAATTACATTCAAAGTGTCAATCTGATCATTCAAGCATAAAAAATGATCTGATGTAGGACCAGTGAGAAACATGATGGTGACAGATGATCAGGCCGGTTTAAAAAGTTTCCCCATCTTAGTGTTTCCCAGAGAGGCTATTTAAATATATAAATACTTTCAAATATTTACATACACTTTTGGTCAGATTTCATTCCACTGCTTTTTAAACTTTAATCCAATGCTCAACAATATCTGCTGAGACTTGATTCAGATATAATGGCCACTTATTTATCATATCTTTGGCATTTTGTTAAAGGCATTTACATACTTTATAGGTATTAACATTACTTTACAGGTAGTGATGGGAAGTTTGAATAATTTTAGTGGCTCATATTTTTTAATCAAAATGAACAAATCATTTTTTGTGTCATTTAGTTCATTTAGTTCTTTTGTTCAGAAAAAAAAAAAGTTACATTTTCAATAAACAGACCCCCAACACGTCTACATACACACATTTTGGCTATAGTTCCAGTAATGAAAATATTACAATGCAGCTAAAAAACATATTATTATAAACAGAATGAGCAGCTCACCTTCTAGTCCAAGTCGTTCATTCTTTTGAATCTATTGCACAGCAATGCGTCTATGGGAGTTACGTGACAAAAGAACGAATGATTCGGACCAAGACTCGAGAGGTATCTACTCATTTCTGTTTCCTGTACATAACCTAAGGAGGTTTTTGTGATGCTTTGCGCATGCACACCAAGTAGGAAATGAACGAATCACTCTCTGAGACTACTCGTTCTTCTGAGTCACGTTGAAGACGTGTTGAAAAAGAATGAATCGAACCCATCACTATTCACAGGTATGTTTATAGTTGTTGTCTTGCTTCAGGATTCTTCCTTCTTCTTCTGATTCTGTCTATGGTTTGTGGTGTACCGTTCACCTTGAAAGGACAGCACCCCACAACATTAAGCCGCCACTCCCATGTTTTACAGTTGAAATGGAGAACTTTGGAGAAAAAGCCACAGTGCTGAGCTTTATGGCCAAAAACTTCTAATTCTGTTTCATGTGACTTTTTTGTTTTTCTTTTAATCTCATCTTGGAGTACTGTAGAGGCCATGCACCTCTCAGGCCATGGTAATGTAGGTAATAACTTTTTCACCAGATTGTTTTAGTCGTCCTGTGCTTCACAAATTTGTTCATCTCCGACAGTTAATTTGTGCCTCATACTTGAACAATGCACGGTCTGTGTGGTAGCTCAGGGCCCAGGTTTAACCCCCCAGTAATCCTTAACCTTCAACTGCTCAGATGTATAATGAGATAAACATAAGTAGCTCTGGATAAGAGCATCTACATGTACCATATGTCACAAGGCTTTATATTTTCATACAAATGTGTGTTCAGATGCTCATAGTCCCTCATGGAAATTGCTTGGAAAATGTACAGTTCTTTTTCTAAGGTTTTAACGCTTAACACTCAAGTGGCACAGAGGGCGCCAGCAACATAGCATTTGTTAGTGACCGATAAAAAAATTTTTAAAAAACTCCTTATACTGACGTCCTTCCGGTATGTCGACGAGGGAGGCGTCAGACATCAGACTCTGTATTTGAGTTTTCAGATATGTTTCAGGTAGAACATAAGTGGATGTATGAACTATGGTTACTTTTAAAGCACAAAGATTTTAACACTACCAGAATATAGTATGCGTTACAAAAAATGTCTATCTCACAAAATGCTTGTATTATTCATAGAGAAAAAACTGTGATTGGCCATCTTTAGCCCTGACGTATGTAATTTTTTTTGTCTCAGCTGTACCTTGTTCATTAAAAGTAAAACTACAAACCTACAGTATTAAGACAATGTGCCGGTATTTAATAAATTTAATACATAATATAAGTTTATATAAGTTTATGTGGTACGAAATGAATCATTATTTTTTGGTAATCCTTCTGCTTACACACTGGAGGTCATGTGAACTCAGGAACTCATTTGAATCTGCGCTATAATATAAGTATTTACATTATACAGGATACATATTATAAACGTACTACTGATTTTGGGGTATTTACTCCCCCAGAGTGCATCTGATTAACGAGAGGATTTTATACCGTCTGCGCAGGTCCAACCTGAAGTACAGGACGGAAAGACAGAAGAGGTCTAGTCCCAGTGCGTCTCCATGTCCCAGTCTGGAGAACGGCCACCACAGCGAACGCGTTCGCAACGGCAAACACTCCGGACTAGAGGGCGAGAGAAGCAGCGATGTATGTAGTCTCCTCTATTTTGCCTCTGTGCCCTCCGCCTGCACCATTCACTCGAATTCCCTCATCCAAAATGGTTTCTCTTGCTCTGTCTCTCACTGCCCCATAACTGACCTGACTGTTTGTTCTCACTCTCAGTTTTTTTTTTTTACTTTTTGGTTACTTTTTTTTTTCTTTTTCTTTGGTATCTTGCTTTTGCCTGTTTGGCTCTGTTTGATGACTATTTGCATTCCCAGCTGGATTTTGTGCTAGTTGGGTAAGGTTTTTTTTTTTTTTCAAACAGCAGTTAATCACTTTCTGTTGATAACAAACTTGATGTTTTTAATATTGAAGCATCACAGGTTGCAAATGAACCAAAGAAGAAAATGATCACAGTTGACTCGGTCAGTATTTAGGTTTTCTAAGGAATATGAATCACTTCATTCAAGAATTCAAATTCAAAAACAATTTGACCATTCCTCAGCTTAAATGAAATAAGGACGGCGATATGAGGGGTGTTCAAGTCAAACCGGGACCAATAACAGAACACAGTTATGAGAGTAACAACTCACGTTATTTCTTTATATAATCCCCTGCTGCACTAATGCACTTATCCCAATGTTTCACTAGTGCCTGGATACCATCAAGGTAGAAAGTTTTCTCAGTGCTCCGGAGCCGTGATCGGTCTGCATGCTTCATATCTTAAACACAAGCCTCCCAGGAACTCCTTTAATGGCCCAAACATGTGGAAATGCCGACCTCCAAACCGAGTTCCTGTAATGCGCAAATGTTTGTGAATGATTATGTACACAGTTACCACAGACATATGTGTCTCTCCTGCAATCTGGTGACAAGTTATCCGTTGATTTTCAAGGATCAGGCTTCTACTCACTGAGTATTTACAGGAATAAGTGCCATGGCCTTGTTCAGAACTGTCATATACGGATTTACAGTCTACTTTAAAATGTTTGCGCCATTCAAATGTCTTCATGCACAAAAACAAAGTCATCACAAGTCCCGGTTTGACTTGAACGTCCCTTGTATGATACATGGATTTTTGTGCGGTCTTATAGTCCTTAATCAGTGTTGCATTAACATTTCAGACACAATTAAGTGCCTTAACAATGATGGATTCAGTGCCTTATTAAGAAAAAAAGTTTGGCTGTCGGTTGTGATTTGTAAACCTCATTTGGAAGAGTTTTGATGAAAAGGTATTAAAAGCGAGAAGAATAAAAAAGGCCAGTGCATTTATCATTTCAGGTTTCCATTTGACGTTAACAGCTTACGATTGATTTGCTTTATTTCATTTCTCTCAGTCTGAAATCAAAAGCGAGCAAGTATCTTGTGAGTACAAGTGTGAAAATGATCAGTGTATGGAAACGTACACCAAAAATATTACTGTGACCATGAACGATACCTAAACTACTAGTCGGAGTTACTCATAGTGACCTGCATGCGTTCTTTTGAGAAGGTCTTATGTGCTGTTTTTTTTCTTTCTTGTCTCACTTGCTTGCTTCATTCCTCTTTACATTTCTGCCTTAATTTAATTTAGGTGGTATCTTCCCACACACAGAATCAATAAATAAATAAATGCCCAAACTTTTCTGTCTTGTTTGTGTAAAAAGCCCTCATATGCTTTGGAGCGGGACCAAGTAGGTTAAGAGGGTACGTGTTTGAGTTTCTTCTTGTCAACACAGTTTGAACGCTCATGTTCTGAGTAACACCGTAGACCCCTTTTCCTCCAGACTGATCACAAACCTGACAGATGGTGTTTCAAAACGAGCTTCTTTTTACTTGCTTCTTGTGGACTATCACTCTGACCTGCATGTAACCTTCTGGGTGGCAGCATCACCTCTGATCACTGTTTATTCTCTGCTTTAGATGAAAAATATATATGTATATTTGTATTAAAGGGAAGTGTCACACGCTTGTGATTATTTAGTATTATTTCCGTTTAAAGCTTTTATGCCAACTCGTTGTACATCATACCATGTGGTGTCCGGTCAGTTGGTTGAAAGTGATGCAATTGTTAAAGGAAACATTCCAGCATTTTTCAAACTCTATCTAGTGAATGTTTTATTAACGTGGACCAGTAATTTTTATGTTTTTCCTTACTGAGAAAAGAATAGAAATATTTATAATTTATAATATATATATATAAACACTTTAATCGTATTTTTGCAAATAAAAACAATCAAAGCATTTAGAAAAGACATGTACAAAAGCAGTAAAATATCAAATAAATGACGTTTAGACGTTAAACCTCACTTAATTTATGATTCATCTCGGCACCTCTGCTTTAAAAATGAAACTGAAAAGGTCTCCCTTTTATTATTGCTACTGTCCTTGCTAACATTCTTGGGCCCTATGCCTTCATTCAATCTTGCACCAAATGCAAAAAAAAAACTTGCTTCATTTGACTTTTCACCGACGCAAACAAGTTTTGAACGATGTATTGTGTGCGCAACTTAGCCGGCGTTCGGTTCGGCTCGGTTAGTTCGCCGAAAATGCTAACCTCTTGCAAAATTTCAGTTCTTAAGGCGAAAATTCGTGAGGCAGGGCATTTGTACGCCGAGGTACCACTGTACCACCAAGAGTAAAAGACTTAGAAATGTAACAAACATGAGATAAATCTCAAATCTGAGCTGATGGCATATGTGGTTTAAAGTCTCATGTGTAACTGGCACTGCCTAGAAACTCCGCCCCCTTCCCCCCAATCACGGTCCACTGAACTCATGATAAATCCTTGTCCCGGATCATGGCAACCGGAAATGTTTTGAGTTTATTAATACGAAATAAAATCTACCAGCGTCTGTTTATTTTAGCTCCCATTAGACGAGTTTATATTGAATAATCTGTTAATTGTATTTATTTACAAAGTAACAAAAATTCAAACAAAAATGAAATAATAGGGTATTTTCAATTTAAGCTGTAAGGAACGAAACTGAAAATGTGGATTTTTAACAAGGCGTTTAATGTTGAAAATTAAACAGGCTTACAAAGAAATGGCAACTTTAACACTTAACACTTGTAATTACAAAGTGATTAAATGTGCTGTTTTTTTTCTTCTTTTTTTCTCCTGCATTGATCAGTGCCAAAATCATCAGCATCAGGAATTTATAACAGAAAATTAATATAAACATTAGATCATAACTAAACTGATGTCTTAGTTACTGTAGAATCACTTAAAAATCCACCATCCAGCAGATCTTTCCTGATTGCAAGTGCAGACAAACAGTTACTGTCTGCAAAACTGGTAATATGATTACACACATACTGTATTATCTTCTTCTGCTAAAATGATGACTGTATAGTACCAATCAAAAGTTCTAATTCCATGGTCTTTATTGGTTTAAAAATGTCTCTACATTGTAAAGCAATTCTGAAGGCATCCAAAATAAGCAATAATCTTCTTCGTTGATAGTGAAATGTGTCGGATATTTATACTTGGTAAAGAGTATACTGTACATTTATATTACATTTACATTTAGGCATTTTGCAGATGCTCTTATCTATAGAGACTTACAGAGGTGCTTTGAAGTTTCCATCATTGGATTGGATAAACCCAGTGTAAGGATCTATCCAATGATGGAAACTTTAAAGTACTCGCCGAAGCATGTGCCAAAATCCCTAATTGTAAATGTAAAGCCTTCATAACGACTCTAATCATACTGTAGGTATGTAACTCGAAATGAACTTCTCCTCTGCAACAGAGGTAAAATTTGCAACAGACAGAATATATACACCACTGGAGAATTATGTGCGTTCCTTATATTTATGAAATTTAAACAGCTATGTGTTCTTTTCTCAGTACACGAATAGATGGTCCCTGGTGTGATGTACTGTACGCTAGTAGATGTCCATTAGGTTGAAAAACGCTGAAGTTTTCCTTAAATAGCAGTAACTTAAACGCATAAAATAAAGCTTTAATAATTAGCTCACAAGAGGTTTCACATTACAAGCTAAAATTTTTTTTTTTGCAGATCCATTACATGTACTTAATACTGAATTTCCTGCCCCACCAGTTGATTTTACGTTCCAGTAACCCCGGAAACGTTCTGCGGTTCTCGTTCTGATGTTTCCTACATCTTAGTCTGTCTAGAAGTAAATGGAAAACTTGGAAATAAATAGGACAGCATTTTAGTGAAAGTGTTTCACTAAAGGGACCCAAGCCATTCACAATCATTTACACACACAGGTTTTACATCCCAAATGCTCATAACAAATCCTCAAAAATAAATCTTTCACTTTTCTAAAAAAGTGGGCAATTTCTAAAAGCAGACAGGGTTCCACCTGACCAGCTTCTCCGGCGAAATAATACACAGTATTTGAAACAATTCCGAATATATGACTGGGGTCCCTTTTTTTTCCAGTGTGCTGACTTTAGTTCTTCATCCTAGCACTCGACACCCCCCTCCACCTCCTCCTATCCATCCGTGGTGTGTGTGGCTCTCTTCTCTGTCGTCCTGACATGCTTTTTGCCCCATCGACCACAGTGTGCATGTTCATTCCCTTCTCCATTCCTTCTCGCAGGATCAGTTTGTACGATGGGTTTGGTTTGTGTCTATTACGACTGTAATTTAGATGCCCTAACTCTCTTAACCTTAACATGGCTGTACATTTGTTCGAGCGAATAAGACAGCTATTCATGTCGATTTCTTTTTTCTTTTCTTTTTTGTTGTTTGTTGTTTTTTTTTTTTTTTGGAGGGCGGGCTGGGTGTGGGGCAAGGGGATTGCTTCAATTTCGTTCTCATTTATTTGTCAAATTTGTTTTTGGCTAACATTTTGGTTGGTTTGGTCTCCTCTTTGAGTTTGTGGACCAAGTAATTAGCTGGGATACTAAAAAGAACTCATTGTCTTTTTCCCATTTCGCTGCGGAGAATTTTCCTTTCTCCTTCCCCCTCCTCCTTTTTTCTTCCTTTCTCGTTCTGTCAATATTGCATACGTGTCTCTGATTGAAATGGAAGGTAGGTAATGCTCTGCCTACGCACGTGGTCTCTATGCAGATGAGAATGTGACAAGCACCCTAGCTTGACTGTTTCTCTCTCTTTCTTCTCATTTTATCTATGATATATATATATATATAAAAAAAAAAACTTTGGCGGATAACTTTTCATTGTTTTTTTTTTCTTCTGTTTTTTCGTAGTAAAATGTTCTTTATGATTTATAAACCTTCTTTTCCAACATTACAGTTTAGCTTTGCTCTATTGCTGAAGTGGTCAGTACACTGCCCTCCCCTCAAGTCCATTTCTCATCTCTCTCTCTCTCTCTCTCTCTCTCTCTCTCTCTCTCTCTCTCTCTCTCTCTCTGTGTTCTTCTTTTGTTTGACTAGAATGCATTCATGTCTGTGCCGCATCCCTTTTGTCTCTTGGTGATTATGGAACATTCGTTTTTATTATTGTTTGACACATTTATTTCCCTTTTTTTATTGTAGTCCTCAAGCTACAGTACAAAAGGCTAACTTTTGCTATAAAACACAGAAGTTGATCATATAATTGTGTGTGAATGTTGATTATTCTGTTAATTAGCCCTAAAAGCTTTTACATCCTGAAAATGTGTGATTTGAGATTACCACCAAATAAAGAGCTCCGCTGCGCTCACACCGGCAGTGATTTTCCATCTTGCTCTGCTTGGGTTGCTCGAGGACATTCCTATTTTTTCTGCCCGTGTGCAACATTTACACAAGTGAGCTACAGAATGTTTTGTTTTTTTTAAAGCCACAAATAAAGGCCATCTCAGCAGGAGTTTTTGGTTGTTAAAACGTTACAGATATTGTTTTTGAAAGCTAGATTTACATTAATAAAATTATGCTAGACCAGTGTTGGTGAGATGATGTTAAATGAATGACCCTAACATAAGGTTGAAAATTCAAATTAAATGCATCCATGAAATCAAATGCTCATCCAGCTGATCATCCAGGTTTTATTCCTCTGTTTCTGCACTAAGCCAAAACCCTGGTCTTGTTGGTGAGTATTTACCGCTAGTCCAACATGGAACTTGCTGCTGCTGCTAGTAAACGATGTGTGCGACAATACACAATACCAGACACCTCTCCTCTACCTAGACAATATATTGGGATGCGGTGGAGAGAGATAGAGAGAGATAGGGAGAGGAAAAAAAAGCAAAGTTAAAGTCAGAGATCTAATCTGTGAAAGCGGTTGTTGGTTGTGCACCATAGATATGTAGATATACTCTAGATATTTAGCAAAGCTTTATGAGGCGCTGCAGCAAGACTTCTCCCTTTTATCTTGCTGCTGCTATCACTAGCATTGCATTTGGGGGCCATGATGCAACTTCACTGTATTTTCCTTTTAAATTAAACTGGGAGTCAATGCTACAATAATCAAGAGACATGCAAATAAGTGGTGTACAAAAAAAAAAAAAAAAAAAAAAGATAGATGCCCTGGGGGCAGGAAGCTGTTGTTTTCATCCAGTTCATTAGTCGCGACTTAAAACTGGTTTATGGACCACATGCGATACAGTCTGACATTGTGCGAACAGAAGTTCCGCGTAAATGATATCATTCCTGTTTGAGGTTCTAACGTATCTGTTTAGGTGGACACTGATCTAAAAGCACTTCATCAATATATAACGTTTTGGACAAAGTACTGTACAGTAGTTCTGCCCACTGTGAACTGTTAATTTGCTGGAAATATGACTTAGATGTTAGAGGTTAGATTAGACTTCCTTAATTTTTTCTCATAAATCTCACTTCCTGCGTTATGATTGGTCACAAGAATTCAGTCTCATCTGTGATTGGTTAAATGCTTTACTGCAGTACGTATGAAATCAGTACCATTTTCTCAGCCAGACATCCAGTGGATGAAAGGAAAGACTAGTGATAGTGAATTGATTAGGAATTATAATCTAATGTTACCCCCATGTGGGGCAACCATGTGCAGGGAGAATATATTTATTCCAACAAGAGAGAAACAATTCGAGCAAGCGTTTCCATGGAAACTGTTTACCTATTGAACAGATTATCAAAGGTTTACATCACCCTTTCATTCATTCAGATCGGGTCAGACAATTCCGACTGAGGTGTGTACTGTTCTGTACATGCTGCATTTCTATTCCGGTTCGGCTGGTATTCTCATTATTAGTGAAAAATTAGTGTCCATAAACGTGTACCCATTGTGTTTTAGGGTCATTCATTCAACCTTATACCAAAAAATATCATTCTAATTTTTAAAGACAATGTCGTCCCGATGTCTTTTGTCAGGACAAAGTCTCAACCTGGTATAATAAGATCCTTATGAGTTAGTGTTACGGTTCCTACTGGGTTCTGGCTAAAAATAAATTAAAATGTACAGGAAATATGACATTTATTTATAACATATGTATCCACGAAGTTCATCACGCGACAAATATTTAGCTTTTCACAATTTCTAACCCTACTTTTCTAACCTTAAGTGACTTCTCTACACAAATTAGATGGCAACACATTAGTATGTCAGAAAAAGGTGGATATTGAAAATATTCCTTCTGTTCATAGTTGCCAAAACAGTCAACTTCAACTTTTTTTTTCTTCCTCTGCCGACTTGATATCATTCTCCTCGCTTACTTCATGTCACTAATGGTCACTCTGCCTCCTGTTATGTGTGGTTCAGCCGTTATAATTGCAAAGTATTGACTTCGGGTCACTTTGACCTCTTGCCATTGGTGTGAGTGCAGAGTAGTGGTGGTCAAAGACAGCGTTTTAGGGGTAATTTTTATCATTCTTGCAAAGATAATTATTGAAATCGAGAAACTGCTATGAGCCCTGGCTTCAGGCTGGTCAGACAGAAGTCTCAGGTTTTAACGGGCACATCCATAAATATTGTGGGTATTCGTCCAAAGGTCAGTTTCGATGACGCAGTAAATTGAATTTAATGTGAAAGTATTGAAAAGTATGTTTATTTTAAACTTTGCATGTTCACTAAAATAAATTAATTATCAGCTGATAAATTGTTATTTTTTCTCTCTTAGTCTGTATGCGTATATACCAGATCATCAGAATAATTTGCTACTTTACTAAAGCGAGTGGTTCTGAAAAGAGTGCCCAAGCCCATCCTGTCATTTTTTTTTCTTCCTTTAGGCCTAAATGTTTATTTCTTTATTTTGAAATGATTTCATTTGGTGTGTCTTTTTGAGTTTGATTCCATGTATTGTCTCATGCTCACTACCAGGGAAGGGTGTTGTGTCTTTTTCTCTTGCATTTTGTGAATCTAATGATGCACTTATGTTGCCCCACTTTTCCCTTCTCTTCATACCTTACCTACTAAAGGAGGGAATGCCACTTTATTGGTAAGTGGATGTTAACCAAAAGGGAGTTAAAACAGAGTAGCCATTTAAAAAAAAAAAAGAAAAAAAAAAAGGAAATGGGTCGCTGTTCACATCTCAGCAATTGTCTGCAGGAAAAGCAATCCTCAAGCAGAAATTTACTATTGAATAGAAGACCAATTGTTTTCTAATTCGAGTGATTCTATAATTGTGAATCTTTAATTTTGTTCCTTCCATTTCTGTGATGTTCTGTCAAGTTGTCTGATTTTTTAAAAATATTATTTAAAATTTTTCGTTCTAGTATTTATTTTCCACTTTATTTCTGTTTGTAGCCATTTCTATAAAAAAAAAAATTGACAATGTCCTCCTTTTCCACTCAGCTCTTTGGTCTCTTTCGCTCTCTCTTTTCACTCTCTGTTCTCCTGATCTTGATTTGGTTCACAGTTTTTTTTTCACATATTTTCCCTTTCTTTCCTCTTCTTTTCTTTCGGGATTATAATTTCCAGCTCATTATGGTTTTGCATGCCAAGTATTGCATGCGCTGCACCATAGACTGTCTATAAGCCATATCCAGAAAACTTCTAGCTCTTTTCTTTTAGATATTTGCCCTTTTTTTGGCAAGTACACCATCACATTCACTCAAGTGGAAAAGATTCTAATTTTTGTGTATTTGTGTCATTTTTCTTTTCTCCCTTTTTTTCCTTTTCCTTTTTTTCTGGTTATTATACATCTACAGAACTTACGGTCACTGGCTTCTTCCTCACCAAATGAAGTGCAGAGGCAGACCTCGCCTAATGTAAGAGAAGTGAAGAGCCACAGCGCCCTCTGTAGGAGCCCTGGACGACAGCAGACACATGCCCAGATGGGAGAGGCAGGAAAGGGAGATGAGCGGCAGCGGGGTGGCAAGCTGTCCTCTGAGTCATCAGGGAAACGGGCAGGACGGAGCTGCCACTCTCCTGCCCATAGCAGTGACTCCCAACTTGATCTCCAGTCTAAAGCCAAGAGCACACATGTGAAGAAGTGAGACCTATCTATCTTCGATTTAAACCATTTCTAAGTAGATCATGATGTGACTTTTGGTGTACAGTATACTATGCACAGGTCAATTTGTAGTCAAGATGCCCCGATAAACAAGTTGTCTAACATATTTTTTTGCAGAGCAAAAGGGTCTCATTCATCTAAAAGGCGTCACCATGGTAGGGCCCAAAACCGACAGCGCAGTGTGTCAGCATCACCAACTTCACACCGGCGCACGACTGGCCGCAAGAAGAACAAATCAAGCCTACAGCAACGAAGCAGCTCTTGGAGCAGTCTTCGCTCTTCTTCACGCTCCAAATCACGAGAGCACACACAAAGCAAGACCAAATCCCCACACACTCGCCAGAACAACTCTAGGTACATTCTTCCTTACTAAAAGTGATTTTTACACAATGTACTTGTTTTCATTAAAGTCCATGCTATGCAACATATCTTACAAATTTGTACGGTAACAAGAGATACATGCAAAAACCCAAGATTTAAATATTAAAGATACTGCTGTGTGTGCTGCACTTGAAGCACACACAGAAGCTTGTTTCAGTTAAAAAAAGAACAGAAATTGTCTCTTCTTTATGTGGGATAATGCACATTTGAAGAGCATTTGGACACACATTAATCATCATCTCTTCTGCCGCACGTACAGGGAGAGGGACAGTCCACACTACTCTGACGCTGAGAGAACTCGTCGACGATCGCGCAGTTATTCTCCCATCCGTAAGAGGAGGAGAGACTCGCCCAGCTTTATGGAGGCACGCAGAATCACCAGGTAAATCCAGTTCCTGCTAACTCTAAAACCGTTGTTTTCCAACAGGATATAGGTGGTTTCTGAGATGATTATAAGTAATGTGATTTCTACACTGCCTGGCCAATAAAATTCAATTATTGGGCTACGTCAAGCAAAGAAGACAACTAAGGAGATTTTAAATGGTTGGTTAAAGAAACATTAAGTACATTATTAAAATCTGGAAGGATAGTACTGAACCATCAACTTTGTGGAAGAAATGTGGTTGAAAAAAAAAAATCATGAATGAAACATGTGATCACTTAATCCCTTGGTGAAGTTGCATAGTAAAAGACCATGTGATGGTTTCTACACACACACACACACACACACACACACACACACACACAATGACGAGAACGCAAAGGATTGGTTAAAAACAGCTGTGTGGCCATAAGAAAACCACTTGAAGAAAAAAAGGCTTGAATTTGCTAGGCATCAAAAAGATTAGAATTTGAAGCAATGGAAAAAGGTCACATGATCTGATAAGTCCAGATTAACCCTATTCCAGGGCAATGGGTGTCAGGGTATGAAGGGAAGCTCATGAATGGATTAATGCACCCATCATGCAACTATCCAAGCCTTTGGTATGATCTTGGGTGGTTTCAGATGGTCATATCTAGGCTCAGCAACATTATGTGGCAATATAATAAAGTCAGCTGATGACCTGAATGTACTGAATAACCAGGGTATGGTCATATCAACGGTGTAGATAAGATTACACTTCATTTTTTAGGTTTTTTTTGGCCAGGCATTGTATTAGTTTGGTCATTTGGCCCTAACTAAAAACATTGAATTCAATATATTGATACCTTTAATTCGCTGTATGTATTTTTTTTTTATTTGTTAAAAAAAAAGGGGGGGGAGGAGGTTGAAATTCTTTGTAAATTCTGTTTAGCTTCCAGACACATGGTTTCAAATTGACAACTCCACTTGATTTGCTCAGGTAATAGCAACTGATGTTGGCTGTTAATGAACAAAATTAGCCAGCAAATGTCAAATAGGCAAACAAATAATAATAATTATAAGTGTCTTTGAGAGCAATGTATGAAGCTGAAGTGAATAAAATCAATTGGATCATTTATAAAACAAAGATATTGTTAGCTAGTCAGCTATGCTAATTATGTCCCTGACTAGCTAGTGCGTGTGTTTGTGACTTGCTAACTTACTATCAAACTGTATGAATTCAATTCAATATAAAATAATACAGATTACATGTCACTCCAGATTTGTCAGAATAGAAATCTAAAAGTCTTTAAAACATAAAGTCCTTCTGAACACAAAATGTTTTATTTGATTTTGTAAGACTGTCATTACTATCAAACTAGAATGTGCAGAAATTGGTAGCCAATTTAAGTTATGATGGTGAGTAAGAAAATAATTTTAATTGTTTGGTTTGATATACAATGTGAGAATTACAATACATATCAAAATGTAATTTATACTTGTGTCAGTCTTTGACAAATATTAGGTAGTTTACTACCAGTTGACTAGCTACTATAGCTAGCGATGGCAGGAGTATGGAGGAGCAAAGGGGCTAGCATATCTATGTATATAGAGTCTGGGTTTTTCATCAGGCTAAATGTCAGACAAAGGTTAGACAAAGGTTCCTATGTTTTTTTTTTTTTTTGGTGCATAGAATTATATAAAAAAATATTGTTTACATGTTTTTGTGTTGGATGGCAGCAGGTTTAAAAAAAAAAAAAAAAAAAACCTGGGTATTTGTAAAACTTGTCAAACACAGAAAAATGTCCTTGAGAAGCATGGTCTACAAAGGGGTTTCTGTAATCCATCTTCTTTTCTCTGACAAAATGTTAGGACAGCATTCATAGGTATGAGTTTTAGATTGCAATCCTTGTGCTTGTAAAAGGATTATAATTTAAACATACAGTGACATCTAGTGGCCACTCTGTTTACTGCCAGCAGTACTGTTTACCACCATACAGTAAAAATCACATAGACAAGAGTACAATATATGATAAAAACAAAAACAAGACTTGCTCTGATGTGGTGCCTATAATATGTTGAGATCAATTTAACCAAATTCAAATAATTAAAATGACGTTTGCACAGTCTTTCATCATCTGTCTCAGTTAAAACAGCAGCCTACACATATGTATTATTTTCATGCTGACATTTATGTTAATCCTGTGTTTCTGGATCAACATGCCTGAATCAGGGCAGCTCACATTTTCACTTCTGTATGAAGGTGTTCAGCAGACCTTGGTATCGGCATGTGGAGGCAGGGTTACCGTGGTAACTGTTTCCCAGCAGCAGGACTCTCCTAGGCCTCGTCTCCTTGTGAATCAATTTGGTGAAGCTGCGACACACAATGTCTTTACAGTACCAAAGCCAACATCCTAACCTCGCCTTTTTTTCTTTAATCAAAGTTGCTTCAGTGTTTACTGGCATCTGATGAATACTAACTCTACCACACGATTAACAGATAAAGGGGAAGTCTAGAGGTTTGGAATTTTGAAATTTAAATCTACTGTATGTGTTCAAACTAAAAAGTGGCCAATATGCAAAGGGCATAATGCAGCAACCCTACAAAGTAAGTCTAAATAATAAATAAATAAATAAGTCTGTGCGATGTTTTTTGTTCTTCATTTGGCATGTTTATAATAATATAAATTCGAAAAGATTTCCATTCTGTACAAACCTCTTGACAAACCCTGAGTCTGTTTCTTCCTCACTTCTAATTAGAATTTAAAATATCTGTATCTGTACCAGTTAACAGCACTTCGCTTGGCAGCAGCACAAGCAGCGTGGGTGCTTCGAGGTGACCTACTGCTTATAAATGGTTATGTGTGTGAATGTACGATATTAACAAATTATGCATCTTTGTCTGTCTTTTTATATAACTATATAATTAGGGGCGAATGTATTAACCCGGATTAACACATGCAGCCACCCAGTCTATTTTATTCTAATCACAGCATTATGACTTCCTCTGACAGCATTACCTAAAATCATTATCTCTGTCTCTGTCACGAATAAAGTACATATGAAATTTCATTTTAATCGTCTTTAATGATTGTGTACTGACACATAAACTATACATGCGACTATAATGTAATTACTGTGGATGTATTCATTTTTACAGAGAGATTATTCTAATCAGACAGCGTAAATTTACAGGAGTCTTCAGTGTCAGTGCTTTCTATCAGCGGTCTATATAATTACTTTACAACATTTCTGTAAGACTCAAATCCAATAGTATTAGTAGTACTTTCATACAGTGATTAAGATAATTACATTGTATTTTTTCCAGTGCATAGACTGCACAGTTTGCATACCCCTAGCAAAATAAAGATTGTGCACCAAACATTTAGTGTGCTAGGTTTCACAGGTATGCCTTATTACCGCCATATTAATAGTAAATTAACCCCCTCAAACTTTCTTGCTCCAAACATTTTATACCCAGCTTTTTGTTATTACATTATAGTCGCATATATAGTTCATGCTAGTGGTATTAAAGATACTTACTATAATGTGGCACTGCCTAACATGCCTAATGTTTATCTTACTATAGTGCACGCAAGAGGCCGATACCGTATTACAGGCCTAGTCCATCTTCCTCTAGCTCTCTGAGCAGCTACAGTAGCTCCAGCCGAAGCTGGAGCCGAAGCCGGAGCTACGACAGCTACAGCAGCTACAGTCGGAGCAGGACCCGAAGCCGGAGCAAAAGCAGAAGTAAAAGTCGGAGCAGGGGCAGGAGCAGGAGCAGGAGCAGCAGTCACTCACGAAGCCCCAGTCAAGCGCACAGCTACTACAGTCACAGCAGCTATGAGAGCCCTGGCTTCTGACGAGTGATGGGTACAATAACGATCAATTAAAGGATGGATGGAAATTGAAAGAAAAGAACAATTAAGACTACACTTCAGACTCCTCATATCTGTGGTAAATAAGACATTATTGTAACTAAAAAGGTGTTATCATAGCCAAGATTAGCACTCTTGCGTCGCACCTCCAGGGTTGGAGGTTGGGGGTTTGAATCTAGCCCCTGGTCTGTGTGCGTGGATGTTGCATGTTCTCCCCGGACTTGGTGGGTTTCCTCCAGGTTCTCCGACAGAGTCCAAAGACATGCATTGTAGGCCGATTGGCGTTTTCAAATCGCCCGTAGTATTTGAGCGGATGTGTGAGTGTTTGTGTGCCTGTAGATTGCAAGAAGGTTAGGGTTCTTAGCACCAGACCCTCCCCTTACAGCATTCACTGACAAAGTGAATCACAGATCATTGCAGCCGATCATCACAATGACGACTTCGATGGATGGATCTATCAGCCACGATGGCTATGGAGACATTCTGGAAGATTTCTTGTATCTTCTCTAAGAAAGATGTTTATTCCAAACATCATTATACCCCAGAAATTTGTCCAGCACATCAGATCAGATGATGATTACAGATACCGGTAATACATAATTAAATTAAACAAAGCAGCCAAAAAAAGAAAAGCAAAGGAACCTGTCCAACAATCGTGAGAAATTCTCATGAGCTGTGTGTTACAAACAAAACCAAACAGACGCTTAAAGCCAGGAGAACAAAACAAAGCACTTTTATGGCCTGAAATTCTTCCAAATTGCATAAATAACAAAAAAACAAGGGTCAGCAGAAGTGACAAGATCAACATCGAACATAAGTCAACAGGGACTGAACCGCGACTCCATGGACGGCGAAGACATTCTGTAATATTCTTCCCCACCCCCTTTCAAAGACTTGCATACACACGAACAAACAAAGGCGAGAACAAACACAGACTGTATTAATAATATTAATAATATTCATTATATTTATTTCATGTTTTCCACTAGTGGAAAACAGAACTGTGTGCTTTTCTATAAGATGTATTATACAGTACGTATACACCGGGATGTTGATGCGTAAAGGTGTAAACTGCAAGCTCTGGCTGTAAACTATGCACTGTATATCCAAACCTATACGATATAAGGCTTTGTATGTGGAAAAGTTAGCATGATGCAGCAGAGGAGACTTTCATATTACAAGCACCTGGCCAACTCACACATACACACATGCATATACAAACACATCTTCTAAGCTGTAAATTTCTCTTCGACTCTACTTCGACTTTATTCTCTGCTCTCCTTGACTGTTTCATAACTGATACACCTGTATGCAGAAATGTATCATTTCGGGCACTATGCCACCTTCCTTGGCTATGGGGATTGCATACATGGATGTATCGCTATTTAGAGCTTTGACTAATTTAGTGCATTAGTTCTGTACAGTTATTATTATTATAATAATCATTGCTGTTGTCAGTACCTGCTCTTTGAAACCAGGCTGCAAAAACCCAAATGTCTGTTTGATCATGTTGTATGTATTTAATTGCATATTATTTATTTAACTAATTGTTCTTATTTATTCATTATTTATTTAATTATTTATTATGTATTTATTCAGTCATTATTTATTCCTTCTGCAACATTATTGAAAAAAATAATAATAATTTAGCTTGAAATGAAACAAGAAATGATATGTTTGGATTTTCTGAAGTCCTAGCAAGAAGTTGGAACTTTTAAAAAAATCATTTAAATTGAGGTCTAATTTTCCCTAAGTTTGAACCCTAAGCATCAGTGCTACTCTACAGACTTGCTGTCCCCCCCCCCCACGCCCCCAAATACCCCCCCCCCCCTAATTTTGCACATACCTTTATCCAGAAATCTTCAATAAAATCTTTATCAGTGCACATTGCTGATCTCCGAACAGTTTCCTCCTCTCATACCTTTGATTAACTCTGAAATCAGATTTCCCCTGAATCAAACATGCTTACATTTCTCTCCCTGTAGTACTTTTACCGAAATTGACAAACGAGTTGATGATGCAATCAGGGAAAAACATGCTCACAGTCTTCCTCTCCTCTCTTGCTCACACTTTTGTCAGTGTTCTTGAAGTCATCTTTCATTCATGTGGATCAATACCCTCTTCTGTACGATTATACAGCGCTTATCATGGGACTGTATAGACATCAGTAGATGTAGTGTACTAGTTATTATTCTACAAAAAAATAAAGTATATCCCAGTGAAAACCTGAATATTTGTCTGGTGTTTTATTCTCTTTTTGTACATTTGTAAAGCTCTAAATAAGTTGCGTTATTTGTGAATGTCAGACTGTAGATACTCAGTAGTATAAGTTGTCTTAATTTCATATTTTTCCTTTTCATAGCGGTTATAAAAAGCTATATGATTTTTTTGTCTGTGTGCATGGAGTTTGCATGTTCTCCCTGCGCTAAGTGGGTTTCCTTCCACAGTCCGAAGACAGATTAAGCGTTCCCAAATTGCCTGTAGTTTGTGAATGTTGACTGGTGGGATTGGACTGTGGTAGGACATTCAAACTGAAATAAATACAATTGTAAATATAACTTTATATCACTAATAGAACTCCAGAATCCAGGTACAAAATAATCTTTAAATAGTTTGTTAGTGGGTTGGTTAATGGCATGTCATTTGGAATAACACTTATTGTCAAATAGAGAAGTCAAACCCAGACTTTTGATTGTGCAGAATTTCACAATAGATTTATAAAAAAATTTGAAGAAGAGGTAGTGTCATGTAGGTGTGCTATAACTAAAAAACAGGTCTATTGTGTAGCAGTTTTCACATTAAACCACAGGGGGCGCCCGTGTACACTGTGAGTGCTATTTTGGTTTCTTTCAGCTTCTGTATGACATTTGAGAAGTTTCCAGAATGTTCTAGTGCCATCAGGCCCAGTGACATACACTGGCATACAAAAGTCATCCTGTATTATTTCTACCTTTATCCAGAGGTTAAATATTGTAAGTTATTTAATATTTGCTTCATAAATTTAAAAATACATTACAGGTTTTGTTCAGTTCAATTAAATGAACAGTTTTTTGCTTGGTTGTTGTTTTTTTTTCACATTCCTGTGCATTCTGGTTAATTCTGAAGGTTGGTAATGTACTCACTTTGGCTCAAAGGGGCAAATATGGAAGGTTCCAGATTCCAGTGGAAGCACCACCAATTTGCCATTGTTCAGCCTTTGAGCAAGTCCCTTAAACCTCAACTGCTCATACCGTATGTGTAATTAGATAAATGGCAGTCACTCTGTATAATATAAAATATTATTGACGTAAAATATTTGACCCCCCCCCCCCCCCCCCCACACACACACACAGACATAGCTCCTATGAGTGCTGAATCACAAAGTGCCGAGTCACAAAGTTGTACTGTAGCTCCACAAAGCTCCACTTAGCACACAGCTCTAACTGACACTGTTAGACACTGTTCACACACTGTATACGGTATACCCTGAGATAATTCAAACACATAGAAAAACATCTTTTTTCCAAATGATCACTTCTAACACATTCAAATATTGTCATGTGAATCCTTAAAAAATAACCAGTTTGAATGTAATTTGAGTTACTTACACTAATGATGAACTTAAGGAAGTGTTTTCCTTAAATTTGAATGGTTTATGACCTTTTAAGCGAGTAACGTAACACTGATAAGTACAAATGATAACTAAAATGTAGGCTAGGCAATCTAGATTATTTTATTTTGTTTTGTTTCATTTTATTTTATTATTTATCAGAATTATAATCAGCCACACCTACGTGATATATGTCTTATAAGTGCTTATTTTGTTGTGTAATAAATTTTGTTAGAACAGACAGAGACATATCAATGTGGTGCAATGCAAAGTGGATGAAGAATAGGAAATATTCACAACAATTAAAGCTGAATTTTCTGTAACCAAATGCTGATAGTGTGATATTTACACAATAACTTAAGTAGTATTTTCTGTATTTTCTGTAACTCTTATATATACAATATACAGTATACAGTATACTGTATACAGTGTATACAGCCCATATACAGTATAGTTTGTGTGTGTGTGTGTGTATATATATATATATATATATATATATATATATATATATAACCTATATAACCTATAAGTGTTTTCTTCACTGTCATACTTTAATGAAGTTCACAAGGAGTACTGAATATAAACATAGAAGCAACTTATTTTCCTAATCATGTTAAAAATGACTATTATTCAAAATTTTTGACAAAGGTGTATGTATCTTTGACCCTTTAACAGTGTCTGCTCATGTGGTCATTGCTCTGTTTAAACTTTGTCCTTTGTCCTGTGTGCATTTTCTTCAGCTGTCTGCTCTCTCACCTGTCTATCTATCTGTCACTGTAGGGGACTATTCATTTGAGACAAGATCTTTCTGGATTTCCGTGATCTTTTCATGGATTCCTGTGTAATTCTGTAATGCAGGGTGAGAGGGATTACATGAGTATGTGAGTATGTATGTCATACTCACATACTCCAAGTCAGCTGTACTGCGGACAGGCTTAGGTCGGGATTCCATTCTTCTGCTACGTCTGCCGTGAATAGACCTTCTAGTCAGTTCTATAAATATTTGTGTCGAGGGGAGGGGGGTAGAAAGTTTGAGAGAGTGTGAGAAAGAAATTGGGCGTGCCGGCGAGGATTATAAAAGCCTGCAGCCTACAAACAGGCGGCACCTTCTAGAAAGATTTCTGATACACAACTTGAAGCCTCCAGCTTTCAAGTAAGAAGAACTTGCTCCTCTTCAGCCATGACCGAAAGGCGCATCCCTTTCACTTTCCTCCGTACTCCATCCTGGGACCCGTTCCGTGACTGGTACCAGGGCAGTAGGCTCTTTGACCAGACCTTTGGGATGCCAGCATTTCCAGAGGAGATGCATGTTTTCCCCAGCAGCCACTGGCCTGGCTATATGCGCCCTCCCATAGGTGCTGAGTTGGCCTCCCTGATGCAGAGCGCTCAGGTACCCTCACCCGCCTTGCCCACGCCCGTAGTGGCTCATCCAGCGGCATATGCCCAAGCCTTGTCACGGCAGCTCAGTACCGGGGTGTCTGAGATCAAACACACACAGGACAACTGGAAGGTGAACTTGGATGTCAAGCATTTCTCTCCTGAGGAGCTCACGGTCAAGACGAAGGATGGTGTGGTGGAGATTATCGGTAAGTTTGAGTGTCATTTCATCAATCAAACATGAAACATTTTTCATTGGTTTCAGAGATGGCTGTTTTTCCACCTGTTGATTCCAGTTCAGTGTTTCTACTGGATCATGTAGGATTTTGTTAAGCTGTCATCCAAACATGCTATTACTGTAGTTTGAGCTTGTTGGGTTGTTGTTTTCACTTCGCTACATGCTTTAAAATAGAAAACAGGCTTTTTTAAAGAGACAACAACAACAGAGAGCCTAATGTCAGTTAGACATGAAGTGCTTTGTCAGTCCTGCTAATTTGCATTAATATACGATGGAAAGATAATCAAATGTCCTCTTAAACATTGACTCCATATACTAGGACTTAAGATACAGTATCTTTTTTTTTTTTTTTTTTTTTTGACATTGTTTGTGAACAGAAATATTAGATAATGTAGATATTTCTCAAGAACTGTTATAAGAAAAATAGACATAGTGCATCAGGAAGTGAACCACCCAAATCTAGCCTTTGGGAGGTCAGTTTGGAACACAGCTCAGAGAAGGACTCACACCATTGTAGGACAAGCTGAGCTCAAATATTCAGAGGTCATGGACATGCATAGATTTGTTTACAGCAGGCTTTACTTTTAGAGCACAGTGTAATGATCTAACCAGATTAATGTTTTTCTTAAAAAAAAAAAAAAAATCCTATCGCAGTTATGACTGATTTCATGAGAAAGGAAGGATGAGATCATTCTCATGTCTGAGTGTTAACTCTATATCCAAAAAATATTTAACATCACATGATAGTCATTTACTCATACAGAACCCTTAAAACATGGACAAGCGATATTAAGGTTCATTAAGGTTCCTCAGGTTTCTTGTGTAATTGATGCACAGTTATGGACATTTATGGTATTAACTACAGCTGTTGGTTATTCCATGGGCTTCATAGAGGCCTGGGTGGGCTTATATCTTCTTTCTTTTATTAGAGTCGTTGTCAAAACAGGCAAACCCGTTGCCACAGCACAGTGGAAGACCACCTTTTATTTTTTTTTATAAAGAAAGATTTAGAAAACTACTAGGCAAATAAAAAGCTGAGAAGATTCATATATGTCCTGCATGACAAAGAACATGTAGATGCTACAGTAGTTGTCAAATCTCAATAGGTTAGGTTAGGTACTGAAAATCCATTTTTGGCATGCAAACACACTAAAATACAGACATACTGCTTGTAGCATTGTGCTTGCATCCAAAAGCAAAGTGAAAACATGTGAGGTTCTTGGAACGTTTGTACTCTGTTTCTACAGGAAACCATGAGGAGAGGAGGGACGAGCATGGATACATATCTAGATCCTTCACTAGGAAGTACACGTGAGTAGAACATAAGTGTAAACATAATGAGTGTCAAACTCAGAAGTGCTTTATATAAATAAAATGGCTGAGGCTAAGCATCATTAAACAACCCATGGATAAGGCCACTTAGTGGTAATTAATTTCAAACTGAATATATTATTATTAGATTGAATATTGCTATTTATACTCACACCAATCAGCTATAACACTAACACCACTGCATAGTGAATTGAAAAACATGTATTATATACAATTATATACCAATAAACTATATAAAATAAACCTATTCATGCCTGTGGGGACCAAAGACGAGTCTGTCTGGCACAATATGACCGATAAACCAATAGCGCAGATTGCTGAAAAAAATTAATATGGCTACTATAGAGAGCTATCAAAACACCCAGTGCATCAAAGTCTGCCATGTTTGGGGATTACCAGGCAAAAAGCTCAAGGATGTTGACCCAACCTCTAAATTCCATCCAGGGAATTCCATTCAGTTCAAAAGTTTGCTTCGGAGGAGTTCAACATGGCATAAAATGCAGCTTTCTCTCGGCTCTTTTTACTTATCGTTTTCAGTTAGAATCGAGGTGGATAACATGTTATTAGAAATATGTGAGTAGCAGGGGTTAAAGCCCCTGGAGCAGATAAGGTCAAAGGCCTCGCTTAAGGTGGATTGAATGCCCTTGCACTGGGGATTGCAGCCCTGACCTAACAGTATGTAACACAGAGAGAGGAATATACAACAGTAAATAAAAAAGTAGTTTTAAGGTATAGCTTGTTTCTTGTGGATCGTTCAAATTGAGTTATTCGAAATGCATCAGTGGTATCATGCGGTTTGATGTTATTTTGAGCAATGTACTAAAATAGAGCTGAACTGCACAGTACTGTATGTGAGGTACAGATTTCACATTAACTAGGGTTAGGATTTTAAAAAACAAAAAACAAAAAAACACCAAATCATAGATGCAAATTTTCTTTACATTTCTGTCAATTCAAATGGTAAGAATACCATAAAATATGACAGTGTTGACAGAGCATAAAATCTTTTGTTCTTATCTTCATTCTTTTACACTATGTGTGCTGCTTCTCTGGTCTGGGACGTAAGCCAGAACATTCCATAAGCTTCCCAATCTGCATGCCGCAGCGTTGTTTTCTCTTATCTCAGTTACAGCTCAAGTACATCTTATGAAATGGGTAAAAAGATCAGCTCACAGCAAAGTAAGGCAAATCTATACAAACTCAAACGTCTATAGTAGCAGTTTATAGTATAGTTTCTGATTATAGCCATTCATGTGCCTCAGATACCGTCTTTGTCTTGCGCCCTGTTTCTTTGTTTTTCTCTCGTTCTCTCATACAGTGCATGTAGTTTTGTCGCCATCAAGCGGACGCCTCGGCTTGCCTCTTTTTGCTATTTTGATTTGTTACTGCCCTGATGCACTACATTGGATGCAGCAAAAGTCATTTCCAGTGACTGCACAAAGCCAGTTTTTTTTTTTTTTTTTTTGCTTTGCATCAGGCTGCATTACACAAGCATGTTTATGATTATTTACCTATAATATTGTGATTTATCTCTTACTTCACTTGACTTTATGAAAATCTTTCTTTTTAGCAACTTCCTCCAGATTTTATATTTGCACATGTGCATACTTAGTACAACAACTCTTATAACATGTAGTTAAATACAGAGAATATAGCAAACAAAAACAGTTTTGAGGGATTGCTTGCGTCTTGCTTGTACCATGGGCCTTTCACAGTGAGTTATTTAAATGAATGTTTTGCATAATGCAGTTATATAAGTTGATTTGAACAAATCCAGTTCTCCCACTTCAGGAATAGTTAGACTCTAGCAGTATTGATCAACTACCATTAGAACTCAGCATTAGTGAAAAAAGAGATCGATCTTATCTGCTCAAGCATGCTATTACCTCATTAAGCGTCATTTGGCCTGCATTACTCAGTGCCTCACTAGCTCCTTGTTCACTAATAATGCAATCAGACTAAATACTCAAAAGCCCTATGTATATGATTGTAGACTAGACATTGACTTGTGGTCAATCTAATCTCAACCTATAAGCATTGTTTATGTATTTATTTATCAGTTAAATGGAAACACATGTTAGAAGTAAACCTAAAATCACTGACAAAATAATCACAACCCTGAAGTTGATTTTTCAATTTTCCTATAATACCACATCTTGAGATGCAACAATTTATTAACAATCATTTTATGTATAATAATAAGTGACATGTTATACTCTTTATAGTCAAAGTAAATGTTATGTAAAATCCATGAAAAAAAAAAATCCAAGATGCCCATATTGGGCCCTTGAGCAAGGCCCTTAACCCTGTCTGCTCTATATCATGGCTGACCATGCACTCTGACCCCGGTCCCCAGGCTGGGATATGCGAAGAAAATAATGCATATGTGACAAATAAAGGCTTAACTGAAAGCTTAACTTAACTTAATTCACTTTTTTGTTATTCCTCTACCTACTGAACTACAGTACATCAAATGCCATCACTCCTTATTTTAACAACATACACGGAACATCTTGTAGCCTTGTACTGTATTTTTCACTGACTTTTTCTGTCCTGTAGAACATAATTTTTAAATATATTGCTCCTTGATGTGTTAGTGTGTTGACTGTTTCTCCTCTTGCTTTCTCCAGACTGCCCCCTGGTGCTGATGCAGAGAAAATCACCTCCTCACTCTCCCCTGAAGGTGTCCTGACTGTGGAGGCGCCGCTCCCCAAACCTGCTATCCAGTCATCTGAGATCACCATCCCTGTCAACACGGCCAGCAGCGCCGTGCAAAAGCCGGAAGAAAAAAAGTGAAGAAGAAGAGAAAAAATGCTTTCGAGCATGGCATTTGAGATAGACAAGATACTGTTTTACATACAGCATGCTCTAGACTCTGCCTTTTCAATGCACGCTTTAGTGTATGACATGAGATTGACTCACTTCTTAATTTCCTCTTTGTGTTTCTTTTTTTTGTTGGTCACCATTACAGTGTGCACTGCAACCGTATTTTAGTTTGATGCTAATTACACGCTTCACCTGAATAATGAACAATGAACCCTCACACAAACACACACACACACACATACACACACGAGTACCGTTTGTTGGCGAGAACTGCAAGCAGTGTGCACACTTCTTAATAGAGGGGTGTTGGTTTCTTTGACACAAAAACACACATGTTGCACTACACACAGAGAGACAGTCTTGACACCATTCACACACCTCTGATCACCAACAGAGCAGTTACTTTCCTCCCTCTGACTTAAGAGAACAAACTGTATGAAAAGGCTCTATTGGAGTTTATGGTTCTTAGAATGGTTTAAAGGAAGGCAACTGAGCAGAACACTTTGAACTCTTCAATAAACTTTTTAACCTCAAATTTTGCTCTGTTCTGTTGTCACCATATATTCCATACTACACCAATAATATATGAACATGTCAATGGAAGTACGCTGTGTATGAGGTAAAACACACACTGGTCACATTTTCACATGTAAAAAAAAAAATCATGTTTTCTCATGCAACATGAAGTCTTTATATAGATAAGCGGTATACAGTAGAAGATGAATGAAGGAAGGAATAAAATATGCAACTATAAGGGACGTTCAAATCAAACCAGGACTTCCTCGTGATTGAAGGTGTAAAACAAGCACAATACAGTGATGAGATTCTTACCCACAGTAAAACATTTGTATGGTGCAAACGTTTTAATGGCGTGAACGACGATCCTGGCCGAGGTGGCTTGGAGCCCACTGCAGTCGATCCGATGAACATCCAGTGAGTGGAATCCCTGACCCTTGAAAATTGATAACTTGTCAATTTACCAACTTGCAGAAGAGACGCATCTGTCTGTGGAAACTGTACACACAATCATTCAACAACACCACCTGGCCACTTAATTTTTTGCACACACAATCAAAAATCCCAGTTTGCCTGGAAAGCCTCTTGTACTGTATATTAATGTAACAATAGATCAAGGAGGAGCTTGGATCCATGTGATGCTTAGGTTATTAATGAAATATGCCAAAAACCATGTTACACGTAAATCAGGTAAAAAGTAGTCGTAGATACATAGTCAGTGCACAAGTTGAAAGAACCTCGACTGGTAGGAGGAATGCAGTTTTCTACAGTAGGCAGTGACGGCTGGTGCAAACAAAATGAAATGTAAACTTTTAATGCTCGCCTGTAAATACCCATTTATCAGGTGATTAAGCGTCATTACTACTAGCATAAAATAAAGGCATTACTCACATGACTCACGTCAGCCAGCGCCGCTTACCATAAAAGACTCGTTGAGAATGGTCCAATCACATGAGCCCAAATATTTAAAAGCAATATTGATTTGCTAAGAACAAAAAAGGGAGGGTTCAGGGCGCACAGAGCGGCGCCCGAAGGATGATTTGACAAAATCCAATCAGAGCTCAGCCTCAAGTCACATGCGTTTCAAATATTTACGTGCCTACATAGACACTCGTTTGTCCAGCGCCCCGTGTACACGAACACAAATGAACGTAATACAGTTTAGATTTTTTTTTTATTGCAAATAAATTATATTAAGAAATACAGCGGAATATTGTGATTAAAATGTCATTATTAAAATAAATAATAATTATGTTAAATAATTACATGTTAAAGGAGCATTCTTTTCTGCCTAACTTTAAGGGGGGGCGGCGCCCCTGCGCCCCGTATTGACCGGCCGCCACTGACAGTAGGTTGTGAATGTGTGTAAATGGTCTGGCAATCATATCCGAGGTGTAATTTCCTTCCCACAACTAGAGTTCCTGGGAGAGACACCAAAGCCACTCTGACCAAGATTAATTGGTCATTAAGACGAAGAAAAGAACAAGTACTGTAATATGAGAAGAGCAAGAAGTTCTTTCTATGCAGTTTTTTCCCCCTGTTTTCCCCGAACACCATAGTAGTACATAAAAACGTAACAGTGATAGGTTGTATTCTGAGGAATATTTGTGGTATCCATGAGTAACTGAAGGATAACATATAACCACCACCATTACAGAATCTCAACAATAAAGATTTAGAGTAGGCTGTACTGTACTGTGTAAATACCAAATTAGCAATCATGCCATTGAGAACATTGAGAACATTGAGATGGCCTACAGTAATCATACCTGATCACTCGTAATTTACTCTGGACATTTTGTCATTTTTCATCCTATGACTCACCTGACATGGTGAAACCGAACGATGCATGACAGGGTTCTCCGAGAGCAGGATTACTTTTACTGCATTACATTTTATGACAAATTATGTGATCCTTCATATTGGGATGAAATAACATATGAAAATTAACAGTCAGGATTTACCCACAGCATTGATAAAAAAAAAAAACAATCATATGGTAGTACAATTATCATTTTTGGCAAATGATTGTTTCAGAAGAAGGTCAGTCATTGTTAAGTTGCAAGCTTGGCTGAAGCAGGTGTGTCATGTTCTATTCTTAAGCTTTTAATTCAACCTAGAAATATCTCAAATGTAAGGTACAAAAGAAAACAAGGTTTCTGTTAGAACATGTGGACATGCACCATCCATTAGCTGTGTTTTATGCCTGGGGGACACTAAGGGCAACTGTAGCATGGGTGGGCAAACGTGTGTTCATGTTTCTATATATGTGTGTGTGTGTGTGTGTGTATGTGTTTTACTCACCGTGCTACAGCCCAGCACTAATGTACACTCATTCTCTATCTGGCTCTGGCTGAATAAGCCTGCTATTTATAGAAAGGGATACGATGTCCTGCATTTCCGGCATGTTCCATGGCAGTAGTGGAAATCTGATGAGCACTATGTGTGTGCGTGTGTTTTAAAGTGGGATATAATATTCCATGGAAATCTGAATTTTATTGATGTTGAAATCATTACTGAATTGTGAGTAATTTTGAATCTTATGCAGGTAAGGATTGAAGGATGTATATTTTTTCAACCCTTCACAGAATAACATGTGATGTGCACATATTGTATAATAACATTGCACTGTTACATTTTTAAAGTTATCATATTTTACCTATTTTTTGCAAAGAAACATCTCTTAATGTCTGTGGGGCAAAAAAGTTTTTAGTCAGCCATCAATTGTGAAAGTTCTCCCACTTAAAAAGATGAGAGAGGCCTGTAATTTTCTACTAATAATAATCTCTTTTTATGAGAGACAAAATAAGAAAAAAAATCACATTGTAGGATTTTTAATGAATTAATTGGTAAATTCCTCGGTTATATAAGTATTTGGTCACCTACAAACAAGCAAGCTTTCTGGCTCTCACAAACCAGTAAGTTCTTCTTTCAGAGGCTCCTCTGTCCTCCACTCGTTACCTGTATAAATGGCATCTGTTTGAATCTATGTCCAAGACCAAAGAGCTGTCAAAGGACACAATTGTAACAAAATTGTAGACCTGCACCAGGCTGGGAAGACTGAATCGGCAATAGGTAAGCAACTTGGTGTGAAGAAATCAACTGTGGGAGCAATTATTAGAAAATGGAAGACATATAAGACCACTGATAATCTCCCTCGATCTGGGGCTCCACGCAAGATCTCAACCCAGTGGAGTCAAAATTATCAAAAGAACTGTGAGCAAAAATCCCGGAACCACACGGGGGGCCCTAGTGAATGACCTGCAGAGAGCTGGGACCATAGTAACATCGGCTACCATCAGTAACACACTGCGCCGCCAGGGACTCAAATCCTGCAGTTCCAGACGTGTCCCCCTGCTTAAGCCAGTACATGTTCAGGCCCGTCTGAAGTTTGCAAGAGAGCATTTGGATGATCCAGAAGATGATTGGGAGAATGTCATATGGTCAGAAAAAAACAAAATAGAATTTTTTGGTAAAAACTCAACTGTTTGGAGGAGAAAAAACACCATACCTACTGTGAAGCATGGGGGTGGAAACATCATGCTTTGGGGCTGTTTTTCAGCAAATGGGACCAGGACGACTGATACATGTAAAGGAAAGAATTAATTGGGCCATGTATCATGAGATTTTGAGTGAAAACCTTCTTCCATCATCAAGAGCATTGGGTTGGGTCTTTCAACATGATAATGATCCCAAACACACCGCCCGGTCAATGAAGGAGTGGCCTCGTAAGAAGCATTTCAAGGTCCTGGAGTGGCCTAGCCATTCTCCAGATCTCAAAAAAATCTTTGGAGGGTGTTGAAAGTCTGTGTTCCTTGCTCTAGAGGAGATCTGCATGGAGGAATGGGTGAAAAAACAGAATGGGTGAAGAGTAACAGTATGTGAAAATCTTGTGAAGACCTACAGAAAACTTTTGACCTCCATCATTGCCAACAAAGAGTATATAACAAAGTATTGAGATGAAATTTTGTTATTGACCAAATACTTATTTTCCAACATAATTCCTAAATAAATTCATAAAAAATCCTACAGTGTGATTTTCTGGGGTTTTTTTTCTTATTATTTTGTCTCTCATAGTTGAGGTATACCTATGATGAAAATTACAGGCCTCTCTTATCTTTTTAAGTGGGAGAACTTGCACAATTGGTGGCTGTCTAAATACCTTTTTGCCCCACTACATGAGGTTACAACAGGGGGAAAATCAAATTGGCTTGTTTAAAGCCTAGTCAACACAAAATGGGAAAATGTACAAAAAAATGTTTTTTGTTTGATGATGTACTTTGGAGACACATCCGAATATCTAATAATTCCTAAATTATTATTATTATTATTACATTTGATAAAATTGTATTCATTTACTGTAGGTCCACTTCCAATTACCATTCTCAGGTTATTTTATCAAGGTTAAAATGTCACCTTGAGTTGACTTTTAAAAAATATATATTACACTAATAGCTAAGCCCAGAAACGATCCCTCATTTATTTTCAACAACTGCTTCGACCTTGTCAGGGTCATTGTGGAGCTTGAGCCTATCCTGGGAGCACTGGGTGCAAGGTGGGAATGCACACTGGATGGATGATCATCATAGCAAAATACACACATATACGGTATTCATACCTAGAGGACTGGAGGTAAGTTTCTCGCCTGCCATGCGGAAGGCCCGGGTTCAATTCCATCCCAGTGGCTAAACCCCATCCACTTGTTCCAAGCCCGGATAAAATGGGAGGGTTGCGTCAGGGAGGGAATCCGGCATAAAACCTGTGCCAAGTTGTGCTTACAGATCGGATGGTCTGCTGTGGTGACTGCTCGACTGGAGCAGTCAAAAGACAAACAACAACCTTATTCATACTTAGGGACGATTTAGAGTAACCTTTCACCTGCTGGCTTGTTTGTTTTTCAGAGGTAGAAGAAACCAAGAAAACTCTGATGAAACCCATGAAGGATGACATGCGACATTCCATCCAGACAGTAACCTGAGCTGAGGATAAATCTTTTAAAAATACATCTTTTAAAATAATGCAGAAATAGTTTTTTTTATTCACTTTTTGTTGCTATGTGTTTATCCATTTACACTGCTAACAATATTTCTAGTTTCAGCATCCTAAATTTTGTTGCATAACTTACTGTTCAGTCTCATTACATGCAAGTTACTCTAGAGGTAGAACAAGCAAAGAGCTTCAAAAGTCCTCCTGGTCCAAAAATTTCATGAGTCACGATTCTTTTTTTTTCTTTTTTTTTCGCTCCACTTCAAATGCTTATTTAAAGTATTCATCTACTCAGGCCTTCTTTCACTTATCCTCCCATCCATCTCTTGAGATCTTCCTTTTTTCACCAGATGACCAGTGCTGAGCCATAAACACACTTACACAGCTGTCAGACATAAAGAAGGCCAGCTCTCAGGCTTACAGTTGCATGTGAGAACTGAACTATGGCTCCTTACTTCTCTCTGTCTCTCCATCTCTTGGTTTGGCAAAATAATAGTATTCCTGACTGCATGAAGACCTATTCTAGTGTGTCGAGATGAGGGTGTCCACATTCTCTCAGTGGGCCATGATTCCGGTACATAGTTACCTTTCCCTTTGGGATTAATAAAGTACTCTATCTATGTACTGTAATAAACAGCAAAAAAAATTCCTGATTCTTGTCATATCCTTGTCAATGAAGGAATGGCCTTCATTCAAGTCAGAGTGAATGAGTTGCTAAAATAGAAAAGATAACACATTTACATTACGGCAGACGCCCTTATCCAGAGCGACTAACATTTTTATCTCATTATTCTGTACATCTGAGCAGTTGTTGGTTAAGGGCCTTGCTCAAGGGCCCAACAGTGGCAACTTGGTGGTTGTGGGGTTGAACCTGGGACCTTTCGAACCATAGTCCAATGCCTTAACCGCTGAGCTACCCCTGATCCCCACTTGTGAATATGCAGCAAATCTGTAATAGGTGTTTGGGCTGCCACTATTTTCAGAGCTACAGTACCATTATGTAAAATAAAGTAAAAACTGAACTAAGCAATCGGATTCAAGAATTCAGAAGTACTTAATATGTGGTATACTAAGACTTAAATAATAGAGGGAGCTTTGTCTAACGTTTGGTTGGTACTTGCATTAGCACTTATGTTTTGTTTTCAGCAAGGAGAATTAATGAATAATTGATTATAGATATTACGTTTACAAAATCAATTCATCCTAATTGTTAAATACGAGAACAGAGTAGGGACAGTCAGCCAAAGCAGTCATCCTATGAGCTTGAGTTGTGGCATATGTGGAGCATCTGGTCATGGTGCTGGCAGTCTGTGTGTGTGTGTTTGTGTCTGTGAGAGACTGAGCATCAGCTGCATCTCTCCATTGAAGATTTTCAATTCATGCACTCACATGAATCGCTCATGACACACTGCACATATAACGAGCGGTCAGTTTATTAGGTATACCAACTGTAGCACTTAACTAATAGCTATGTTTCAATTTTATCCAGCACACCACCAATTTGTCGGTCATACATTCAAAAATAGTTGTCCAGGTATTGCGGCGCATGTTTCAGACTCACATCCATTAGTGGTAAGGGACGAGCAAGAACTACCCAATAATCACATACTGTATTATTATTATTATTATTATTTATTTTTTATTTTTGGTCCTTCTGCATGCCATCATGCACATCGGGTGACGAATACTCCCATCCTGGAGATAAATCTGTTGTTTCTGTGGCAGTTACTTAAGGGGTCTGGTTGCCAGCTCGACATCTGATTGTTATTCACACACGACGGACAATTTGGGATGAAACTGGAGAAATTTTTCAGAGGAAACTGGAGCACCCAGAGGAAACTTACCAAGCACATGGAGAACATGAAAACTCCACGCACACAGACCCACGAGGCTAACCACTAATCCATTGTGCTGCCATTATTTGAATGGTGGACCATTTTCACCTTGGCAGTATCACTGCTATATCATTGCATCATTGTTTATTTAATAATTTTTTTTTTAAAGACAGCTCATCATCACTCATCGTCTATACCGCTTTATCCTGTACAGGGTCGCGGGAGGACATGCTCAACGGGGTGCCAATCCATTGCAGGGCACACACATGCCTAATCGGCATGTATTTGGACTGTGGGTTGAAACTGGTGGAAACCACACAGCGAGCATGCAAACTCCATGCAAACAGAACCAAGGTGGGAATCGAACTCAGAACCTGTATGTGCAAGGCGACAGTGCTAATCACTAAGCCACCATGCTGACAGCTTCCTCATTGAAGGGCACCAGGATCCTGCATGCATTTTTTTAACGTACAGTAGCAACATATTGTCAAAATATTATATTTACTTGCTTCTACAGTTTTACTTGCTTCTACTTGCTTTTTCATTCTCATTTTCTCCATGATTTAAAAAAAAGAAAAGGTTTTTCTTATTGCACATGACTCCAGCAGACTCGTTATGTAACAGTTCGTCTGGTTTTCTTCCTCTCTACATATACATAATGCCGCCTGCATCTACAGTACCTGAGCACTGGCCGACTGACTAATGATAAGATAGTGAACGTATTAAATCTTCCCCGCAACCCTAGATACAGAGATCCTATTGGATCGTGCTGCCGCACGTGCGCTGTTCCTATTGGCCACCGGGATCGAGACAGAAGCGAACCGGATGGAAAATGATTTTCTGATCACGTTGTAGTTTGATAATACCGAGCGCGCGCACACACGCACGAGGACGCCCCCGCCTCCGCCCCCAGCAGGCACGCGCACACACGCACGAGGACGCCCCCGCCCCCCCTCCCCCCCCACACACACGCAGCTAAATTGGACAGGTAAATTGTTCTCCGTAGCGTTAACATTATTTTATTGGTGTAATAACGTTATTTAGGAAATACAATTTATTTTATATAATTTATGATCTTCTTCTTCTTCTTCTTATTATTATTATTATTATTATTATACAGTCCTGCTCTACAGCTTTAGAACACGTTATCATGAAAAAGTGACCCAGAAAATCAGTTATTAACCAAGTTATTAACAACTAGAGGTTAGCCGTGGCTCTGCTTGTGTACATCCACCTACCTAATGGTGATATCGTTATCAAATGAGGATATATACAGTATATGCTCTTCTTCTTCTTCTTCTTCTTCATCATTGTGTAACAGTGGTAGGAATCCAGTAGGTTGGGTACATTACCATCTCCAGTACAGTGGGTCTCATTCTTCCTCATCTTCTCATCCATTTTCCAGATCAGCCTTCCTTTGCTTCCTTCACTTTCTGTGTCTTGAACTCTTCATCTGCTTTATCTCTCAGTTGAGGTTCTGTAGATTCTGTAGGTTGCATGGATCTCTTTCTCCTTAGATCCCCTGTCCTTTAACGCCAGCCCAGTCTCATTTTTTACCTTCCATTCTAAAAGACGCTTAACATTGCTTTAGGTTATAACCAAGTTATAAACAAGTTTGAAAATTCATCCATTTCATTCATTGTCAGTAACCACTTCACCCCACTCTCCACTCCACCAAGGACCCAGGTCCAAAATGAGCCACAACGAACTCAGACATTCACTGTCTTACTCTTATTCTTATTCTGTCTTATTCTTAGTCAGAATTGTTTTATTCTAGCAAGTCCAGTTACTGGCATGTTTTTGGGTGTTGCGGGATAACCAGAGACCCTAGAGAAAACCAGTCCAATAAGAAAATATGCAAAGGAACCCATACAGAACTCACGAATGAACTGGTGACCATTAAGCTGTAAAGAGGCAAAATTTTGATGATCACCCATCCGTGATTATAAAAATAATCTTCATATTTAGTTGCTTGTAGAAAAAGACTATGTGGGGTTGGGCTGTCTAAAAATGTGTTATACTAGTGTGAGTCTAGTACATCATTGACTCCTTTATTTGTCTAAAGGTTAATTGAGGATTTTTCTTTCACTGGGCTAAATCTTCCGCCTCTTTTAGAAAAAACTAATTTGTTTACACCTGCCCTACTGACTCTCATCCTCTTAGGGAAATTACATGATTGACTTCAGATTGCTGTGTACTGGAAGATTCTGCTGTTTTGCAAGGCCCAGGGTAGCACTTCAAGCCTTGAATCAGCACTATGACATGGTTTGATACTTACAATCTCAATAATAGTAGTTAATTTTTATGTTTTTTTAGACTCGACCTACAAATAACGTCACCCACTGCAGCAAGGAAAGTCTAAATATTATTGATAGGTGTTTGTTAAATTACTATAGAAACACATCTCATCAGTCAAGACTGACAATGAAATGGTCATGTGTTTGATTGATGCTTTCCTCTGTCACACCTATATGATAAACATTGTGTGTGGTTATGGTTAACTGGGTTATGATCTGGGGTTGTGTCAATTGTTCAGGTCTAGGCTAAGCAAGGTTATGTCATAATAAAATGAAGTCAGCATCAATGGAGTTTTTCTTCCCTGATGGCACGGGTATATTCCAGGACTCAAATAGTGTGACGCATGAGCAATAGTTTTCACACATGAATTGACCACCACATTGTGTGCTGTAAAAAAGGTGATTGAATGAAATTTTTTGTCTCTCTGTCATCATAGTAATCTCATATCAGTTAAGTAAGTGCGAACCATGAAAATTAAATGCATTTCACTGATGCTTCAGTATGTGTAGATGAAAACTGTTTCAGGCTCAACACCATGATTTAAAGGTTTAATGCCTTACAGACATAAAGCATAGAGTATTTAGTAATACTTAAGCCACTGTGCTGCCTTCTAAGTAGACTAATAATTAACTCATAATTAATGCTTGTTTTAAGAAAAAAATTATAATCTAAGTTGTTGCTGTCAGTGCTTTGTTACAGACAGTAAGTTTTTCAGCACTGACCAGTATTGCAGAATATCATAATGTTATTAAGACCACAAAAAAAAAAAAAAAAAAAACTCTGCAGCATGTTGAAACTGGAAATTGCAAAATAATTTGTCCTAAAAACTTGTAAATGTCTAAAATGTAAAAACCATAAATAAACAAGTATCTTCTTACAGGTACAGTAGCTTCATCATAAATACAGAGCCTTGCACATGCAGTGAAAAAAAAACAATAATGCACTTCATCTGGATTTGCATTGCACAGTACTCTTTATAGTCTTAAAACTAAAATCACAAACATGCCAAATCTGTTACATGGTGAGATACATGGTAAATAAGGTAACTAAGCCTGATGCAAGCTTTTAAAGCAACCGAAGCCAAAAAAGATGTCCTAGTTGGAGGAAAGCTATAAAGAGAAATTGGGCCCCTATGGGCTCCCAATACTATTTGATCTTAAAGTGCAAAATACTAAGGTGACAAGTTCCTACATCTTTGATTCAATCTTTGATAATAATGCTAATGAGTAGGCAGTTGTAGATTTGAGCATTTGGTTGCATCAAGTTCCCTAGGATAGGCTGCAGGACCTTCCTTTGACGTAAGGGTAAGGATCTGAGCAACTTTGACCATGGCCAGATTGTGGGACAACAGGGTCAGTGTATCTCCAAAACAGCTGGTCACTTCTTAACTGCAGATTGGTACAGTAACTGATTGTATGCTGACCGCTGTCCGTCACGAAAACCGGGCTCAATAGGCACTTCACATGTGGACCATGGAGCAATGAAAGAAGGTGGCCTGGGCTGATCAGTCACATTTTATGTTAAAATCATGTGTATGCGTCACTTGCATGGGGAAGGAGCTGGCCCCAGGAAGCACTATGGTAGGAAGGCAAGAGCAGACTCAGTGAGATCCTGTCGGGAATATTTGCTGGGAAACCTTGGGTCTTGACATTCACATGGATATTCCGATGACATGTATCACCTACCTAAACATTGTTGCAGATCAAGTACACTTTTACATGGCAACGTTATTTCCTAATGGCAGTCATCTCTTTCAGCAGCATAAGGTCCCTTGTCACACTACAAATATTGTCCAGGAATGGTTTGAATAACATGGCTTGGCGTAAAGTCCCGAGATTTTAATTGGATTGAGACCTGTGGGAAGTGCTGGACAAACAAAAAGTCAGATGCAGGGCTGTTTTGATGGCTCAAGGGGATCTACACAATATTAGACAGGGATGTTAAAATTATGGCTGACCGGTTTTAACCTCATAGAAGAGCTCCTGTTAATTAGATAGAGTAAGTTGAAAATTAGATTCGCTATCTTACATCACCATGGTATAAATGGATCTAACTTATTATTTAATAATCACACGTCAAATGTAAATATAAATATGAATATGCATTTAATTATTGGCCCATCTGCTCTGGTAGAAGGGGAAATGATATGATGTTACAGGAAAGTAATCAGATTTGGGGAGATAACGGCATCACAACACCATCATGCTCATACACACGTGGACAAAATTGTTGGTACCCTTCGGTCAATGAAAGAAAACCTCACAATGGTCACATAAATAACTTTAATCTGACAAAAGTAATAATTTTAAAAAATTCTATGAATGTTAACCAATGAAAGTCAGACATTGCTTTTCAACCATGCTTCAACATAATTATTTAAAAAAATAAACTCATGGAACAGGCCTGGACAAAAATGATGGTACCCCTAGAAAATACTGAAAATAATGTGACCAAAGGGACATGTTAATTCAAGGTGTATCCACTAATTAGCATCACAGGTGTCTACAATCTTGTAATCAGTCAGTGGGCCTATATATAGGGCTCCAGGTAGTCACGGTGTTGTTTGGTGACATGGTATGTACCACACTCAACATGGACCAGAGGAAGCGAAGGAAGGAGTTGTCTCAGGAGATTCGAAATAAAATTATAGACAAGCATGTTAAAGGTGAAGGCTATAAGACCATCTCCAAGCAGCTAGATGTTCCTGTGACTACAGTTGCACATATTATTCAGAAATTTAAGATCCATGGGACTGTAGCCGACCTCCCTGGACGTGGCCGCAGGAGGAAAATTGATGACAAATCAAAGAGACGGATAATCCGAATGGTAACAAAAGAGCCCAGAAAGACTTCTAAAGAGATCCAAGGTGAACTTCATGCTCAAGGAACATCAGTGTCGGATCGCACCATCCGTCGTTGTTTGAGCCAAAGTGGACTACATGGGAGACGACCAAGGAGGACACCATTGTTGAAAACAAATCATAAAAAAGCCAGACTGGAATATGCCAAACAACATGTTGACAAGCCACAAAGCATCTGGGAGAATGTCCTATGTACAGATGAGACAAAAATGGAACTTTTTGCCAAGGCTCATCAGCTCTATGTTCACAGATGGAAAAATGAAGCATATCAAGAAAAGAACACTGTCCCTACTGTGAAACATGGAGGAGGCTCTGTTATGTTCTGGGGCTGCTTTGCTGCATCTGGCACAGGGTGTCTTGAATCTGTGCAGGGTACAATGAAATCTCAAGACTATCAAGGGATTCTAGAGAGAAATGTGCTGGCCAGTGTCAGAAAGCTGGATCTCAGTCGCAGGTCATGGGTCTTGCAACAGGACAATGACCCAAAACACAGCTAAAAACACCCAAGAATGGCTAAGAGGAAAACATTGGACTATTCTAAAGTGGCCTTCTATGAGCCCTGACCTCAATCCTATTGAGCATCTTTGGAAGGAGCTGAAACATGCTGTCTGGAAAAGGCGCCCTTCAAACCGGAAACAACTGGAGCAGCTTGCTCATGAGTACTGTGCCAAAATACCTGCAGAGAGGTGCAGAAGTCTCATTGACAGTTACAGGAATCATTTGATTGCAGTGATTGCCTCAAAAGGTTGTGCAACAAACTATTAAGTTAGGGGTACCATCATTTTTGTCCAGGCCTGTTCCATGAATTTTTGAGTTTTCATTTTTTTTTATAATTCTGTTGAAGCATGGTTGAAAAGCAATGTCTGACTTTCATTGGTTAACATTCATAGAATTCTTATTTATTATTACTTTTGTCAGATTAAAGTTATTTCTGTGACCATTGTGAGTTTTTCTTTCATTGACCGAAGGGTACCAACAATTTTGTCCACGTGTGTATGTGGTGATTACTTACTGTAGGCTTTTGCCAAGTTAGAAATATACACTTGTTGTTACAACTTACCTTCCCTATGACCATGACAATGCTTCTATCCACAAAGTGAGCAAGGTTGGAGTGGACCGTGAGTGTCTGGCACAGAGCCTTGACCTCAACACCTTTGACCTGAACACCTTTTGGATCAAGTGGAACACCATTTGCACTACAGTCCTCCCAAATGCTTGGGCTGAATGGAAAGATTCCCTCTGCCATGCTGCAAAAAGTAGTGGAAAGCCTTTCCATGAGAAAATGTAAAAGGTGGATTACATCTTTTATGGGAAGTCACATATAGCTATAATGGTCAGGTGCCCAAATACCTTTGGCCATAGTGTACATAACAAACAAGGGATGAAAAATAATTCAGGATATCTACCACGGAGAGCCATGCTATGCTATAGTTGTAATTGTTGGAAATTGGTCATCACTTGTAAAGCAATATACATACAGTTTGTGTGTATAAACATTTGTAACCAGATCTCTTCATGCTAGACCAGGATGCCCCTTAACTAGGATTTCTAACTTTCTTTTTCTCTTTTTTGTTAAAGAGTCTTGACATGTTTACGAAAATTTTAACAATATACAATTTTGTTGAGTGCTCTCCAAAGAAAACCACAAACCAAAACTATTGGCAGAAACTAAAAGCCAGATGGTAGCATTACATTCAGTTTCGGCAAACGAGGTTTTTAGCAGCTTGGATGATGGCACTGGATGGCACTGAATGAGACACTGGGAATCAAACAGAGTGCCTCTATCCACGTCATTAATTACAGCTGGCCAGTCTGTACACATCTCATGATTTTTGTCTGTTAGGTGCTTTCATTCCATCTATACAATACTATAGTTTATATATTTCATTAATGTATTTTAATTTGTAATTTTTATCAGATCATAAAAAATTGTAACATTACGCCACCATTTTTTTTTTTTAAACAAAGCAATTTTACAGATACAAAAATTGTATCTGTAATAAGATACAATTTCATAGACACATTTCCATCAATGACCTTATGGATACGATTAATCTACAATACAACAACTGCTGTACTGAAATGTGGTTAGAAGGATGTTGTGATGTTTTAATTCATTTTTATTATCATCATTATTATTATTATTGTTATTTTTCTCGTGTGCATCCTCAACACGACTCACATTTACGATATCAGGAGAGACAGCTAAAAGTAAAAAAAGACAGAAAGAGGAAATTATGGTCCATGAGAGAGTTCCTTACAGAAATTTTCTGAAAAACTGATAAACACTGTGTGTGTGTGTGTGTGTGTGTGTGTGTGTGTGTGTTTAACATCTTACTGTAGAATGTGACAGAGAAAGAACAAAAGGAAAGGCCATTGTAGGAACAACAAATAGATTTACAATGTGATCTTTGATTTTTTTTCACCACGACGGAACACCGGACAGAGAGCGTTAAGCTAACAGTGGTGGTTCTGTCCTTTTTTATCTTTCCACTTCTTTGTTTAATAAAACCCAAATACAAGAATTGCATGTCACTATAGCATCAGTTTATGGTTCACCGTTTTGGCGGCGCATACTTCAGCAAAGGAAAAACAAATATAGATGGAAAAAGAAAATCATAATAAATTTAAACAATCCAATATAAAGTAATAAATAGAAAATAATAATCAGATTGAATTCTAGTCATGTCTTGTTTCTATGAATACATAACATCTACAGTTTATTTTTTTCCTTTTTAAGTTAATGAAGTCAAGCTACGGTATATAAATACATCACCAGCATGCACAATATTGTATATTTGAGAATATTGTAGCAGTAATCATCTTACACTGAGAAACAGTATAATAGGCAAGTGCATTTTTTTTAAATAAAAAAGGAAACCAAAACAAAAAAGAAAAGAAAAAAAAAATACCACAAACCTCAAAGCTGCTTTAAGATCATCTCCCATTTTGACATTGCCAGTGCTCTGTCTCTAATTGTTCTTTCAGTCCATGAACAAATGAAAAACAGCCAATGGTTCCAGTTGACTCCATTCAGTGTATTACGACAGGGATCCAAGTGATTAAGGATTACTTTGGAGAATTAAAATTTTCAGGATTAAAGCGCAGGGATTTTTTTTTAAAACTTGTTTTATATTACTTTGCGTTTCAGGGTAATATCACTTAACAAGTTAGATTATGTATATATAGAGTATGTTGTGGTTTATGGTACTATACTGTAGCGATATTGAATAAAATCTATGTTTTTATAGTGCGGGTCACCCTTGACACCCTAATTGTCCAAACTATATCAACAATAATAATAATGATAATAATTTTTCACTGCAAGGACAACAATTTGTTTTAGCTATCAATGGGAATAGCATTGTATTTAATGGGTGGAAACTGGAATCGATTACTGAATACCTATAACTACTGTTCCTTGATCATAGACCTGCAGCCTGTGACCGCAGTGACGTTTAGTTTATTGTGGAGCGTTTTGAATCGCCATGTCGGCTGTAAAGAAATGGCAAACTGACTGTTAAGCGCACATCAGTATCCACAAATATGTTTAACAGAGACACAAAAAACATCCTTTCACACTCTCTGGAGCCTGTTTGCAAACTCTTACTTTTGCGAGGCTATGACATTCAAGTTTTTTTACTTTATTATTTTTTTGTCTTTTTTTTTTTTTTTTCCTTGCTCAAGCTTTAACACGTCTTCCCCTGACAGTTCCTAAACCCTTCCTCCACACATATAAATAAGCAGCTTGACATCATGTTTCACTTAAAGGAAACAGTCCCCATGCCAGTGTTTGGGGTGGATTTCAACCCTAGTCATCTTGTACTTACTGACTTACTGACAATCTTTTCTTTAATAAAGTGTTGTTATGCCAAATGTTGCAGACGTGAACGAAGAAGAGGGAATTTTTTTACCTTTATTGTGATCGTTTTAATCTAAACCAGCTTTTTAACTGGAGGCATACCTGTTGTTGAACTTAACATTTCTATTCTGATTTTTTTTTGACTATGTTATACTTATCCATTTAATTTTCAAACCTGCAGTTGCGTTTGTACCATCAGCGAACATGGCTGCTAGCATTCCACCAGGCCCCCCTTTTCGCAAAACGTTTTCATTTACGCTTTTATTTTTATTTTTATTTTATTTTTGTGAGCACGCGTGTTTTCTTGTGTGTTACGGCTAGGAAACGGGTAATTCTTGAGGGTTCTCTCCTCTTCTGCCTCTCCATTTCTCTCTCCCTCTCTCTCCGTTTTTAATTGTTGCCCTCACCGCCGTCGTCGTCCTGCTGGTCGCTTGTCCAGAGTGTCAAGTTGTCTCGCAGCAGCTGCATGATGAGGGTTGAGTCTTTGTAGGAGTCCTCGTTGAGCGTGTCCAGCTCAGCGATGGCGTCGTCGAAAGCCGTCTTGGCCAGATGGCACGCCTGCTCGGGCGCGTTCTGGATCTCGTAGTAGAACACGGAGTAGTTAAGCGCCAGCCCGAGACGGATGGGGTGCGTGGGCTGCATGTGCTCCTTGCTGATCTCATGGGCCTCACTGTATGCCTTCTCAGACGACTCAACCACGGCGGCACGTTTCTCTCCGGTAGCTACTTCAGCCAGGTAGCGGTAGTAGTCGCCTTTCATCTTCAGGTAAAAGACCTTACTCTCGTGCTGGGCCTCGCTGCAGTTCTTGATCAGGAAGTTGTCAAGCAGGTTGAGCACATCTTGGCAAACGGCCTCAAGCTCCTTCTCGATCTTCTCACGATAGGCACGCACCATCTCAATCTTCTTTTCATTACCATCGGCTGAGGTTTTCTGCTCGATGCTGGAGACGACGCGCCATGATGAGCGCCGTGCACCCACTACGTTCTTGTAGGCCACCGAGAGCAGATTGCGCTCTTCATTGGACAGTGCCTCATTCAGCTCTGTCACCTGTAGAACAGAAAGATAAGGAATTTCAGATAAGCTTTAGATCATCCAAAAACATGTTACACACATTTTCTGCGTAATGTTTTCTCCAATGATTTTAATTTATTTTGAATGAATTTTCATTTCTTCCTGCGATTTAACATCAGGTAATAGCTAATTATAGCGAATAGCTGTTTCATTACTAATAGTTGGTAACGTTAGAATGGTCCAGAGAGCATAATTCATAATTCAGAGAACTTGTTGAAATAAAAAAATGTGAATGAATATACAAATATATCACGTATCATGTGTAGTGTTTTTCTTTCAGAAAAAAAAAGTCTTTTGACTGTATGTGTTTTAGTGAACTATTAGTATATCCCTTTAATTCACAAATTATACTGGAGAAGAAAAAAAAAGGATCCTTGTGGTTACTTAAAGTCAATTAATATGAGAAACACACCTATGTGTTGTGTTTTGGGACAATGGGCCATTTTTTTTTTTTTTTTGTGGAAATCTGAGCTGTAGCCTTTTGGCAACATTGCCAATTACAGGATTTTAAACTAATACTAAATAAAAAAATTAAATAAAGGGTTAACCAAACCTAGTTTATGTAGAGAACCCTTTAAAGTTGCTCTGAGATGAAGCCCAAAGGCACGCTAACCTCACTTCATCCCATGATGCAGTATCTGAGCTAAAGCACTGAGGCTGTCTCCTGTGTAATCCCCTGCGCCTTTGCTCTGACGACTAATGAAAAACTCTGAATGGAGACAACTGTCTGACCATATACACTGACCTGAGAGCAATTTTGTACTGGCTTATGTAATGCAAAAGGATTACAGATAGTACACGCTGTTCCTGGATCAGAACAAAATCACATGAAGGAAAAGTGGGGAGTAAAAGGATAAACTGCCTGATTGAATGAAGCGGCTGTTTTTTCCCGCATGTGTGTGTGGGTGTCGATATGTGTTTTTAAAAGCTACTAATAATGTTTACTGTAAGGATTTGTAAAGATGATATTTACAGTATAGACAAAATTCAGTTCCTAAACGTTCTAAATAATGTAACTAATATTCTGTATTTTAATATTATTGATCTACATAGATAGATAGATAGATAGATAGATAGATAGATAGATAGATAAGAGATAGTGAAATAGATGATGCATACAATTATATAATAACAAATATTAAAAACTACATTTTAACAAAACTACAGAACTACTAACACAACTGTTTAGTTGTTTCAAGAAGACAGGCTGACCTTTTTGCCATATTAATGCCATATTTGCATAATAGATCCATCAATATTATCTTAACTTAATTATTTTATTAATTAATTAACCAATCAAGATGTTAATCTTAATGAATCTTAAAACGATCCTACATTTTCCCCTTGCGTTTCTTTCTATTATTTGTCATGTTTTGACTAAAATATAAACGAATCCGTTTATTTTAGATTTGTTAGTTGAGCAATGCTTTTTTATTCTCTTGCTTGGATCGTTTTCTCAAATGAAGTTGTTGGTGTATTAGTCACCTCATGACCATTGTTTCAACATTTGCTGACAAAACAGTGAGAATAGGATATCGTTCAGTCATGATTAACTACTGTGCGCTACTATGCCAGAGATTTCTTTTGCTGTATTTAAGGCAGAAGGAGCAGTCGCTGCGACGATAACAATAACCAGCTCCTGTGCGGCAATTAAGAAAAGCTTAACAGCTTGATAGGCTAGTTATTTCCGGAACTAATATGTAGACAAGAAAGCTCTCATCACCAAGGCAAGACAAATAACTCGCTGCTTCCTGCTGTTTTATCCTTCTTTTGATGATTACCAAAAGAACGCCTTCAGCCTTCAGTGTTGCGGCCTTGAAACTTCAAACTACAGCTACCCTTTGTTTCTTTATAGTTTGTCTTTTATCTTTAGTGTAATATTGAGCAACAGTTCTCCAGGCTTATGGAACAGATGAGACAGGGAATGAGGTTGCTCCTGAAGTTGTCCAGACGCTTTTTAAATTGTATTGCCATCTATAGCCATTATAATAATAATAATAATAATAATAATAATAATAATAATAATAAACTTGTTCCCATTTTTTAATTTGATCTATATAATTATATTTAATTTAATATGGGGTGAGTCAATACTTTTGCAAAGTAATGTACAGTATAGTATGAAAAGTCGGTCGGAAGGCGCTAATCACTATTTTGTATTTTCCAGAACCAATACAGTACAGTTAACCCCAGAATTATTGGCACTTCATGAAATATTTAATATAAAACTAATAAAAAAAATTTAATGCACAACTAATAATATTTTGAGTTTCATCATATGGAGTGCAAGCAAAATATTTCAAGTCCCACTGCATAATTCTACTTCTTAAATTTTAAACTCCTTCTGAATTTTTAGATTATTGTTCTTTTTTTTTTTACATTTTAACCCACCTCTTTTGAATTTTCCCATGATGTTGTTGAAGGGATTTTAAATGTCTGCAACCTCATTTTATACCACAGGGAATAGGAGCGCAAGGCAACAAAAAGTCAAAACAAATAATAACAATAATTTAAAAAAGTGTTCTCAAATCATAAAATATTTTATGCATTATTTCATTCATTTCACTTTTTTAAAAGGTACCAATACTTCTGGAGTTCCCAGCACACAGTAGGATTTCACACTTCCGAGTATGACATACTGATTGACTATGGTGTGACGTACCAATGTCGAAAAAACTAAAATCATCAATTCGGAATTCGTTAACTGGGATTGTGAAGAAAATATTACAGAATGAGACTTTTTTTTTCATGAAATGGATAAAAAAGTCTCTAGCAGAACCACACCTTTACATTTTCTACAGCTTTACATGCCATTCAGAAGACTTAAGGATCTATGTGGCATAACTTCGTTAGTCTTACGTTTAAAAACAATTTACTGTAATCAACACTGTTTGGCAAAAGATCCCCGTTTCTTCGAGTCACATATGCCTCTTTTCTTATTCAGACTGAAAATGTAAGCATAGAGCGCTATATCACACACAATCTTCAGTTTCCATAGAAACAAGGCTGTTTGGCTGAAGAGGACTCTCTCTCTCTCTCTCTCTCTCTCTGCTGCAGCCCTGGATACACTGACAGTGCATTTGCAGTGATGCACACGACAGTATGTGTGTGTGGGTGACGGTATATGCATGTGTATGTAATGGTAGTGAAATGTGTGTGCCTATATAGTGGAGAACGAGTAAAAGGAGCAATTATATGTGCGGGTGTGTATGTGTTAAAGTGCTTCTACATATGTGATTAAGTGTGTATGTGTGTGTGTATGAGAGCACAGGGCACAAATGCAGTAGTGAGTGTGTGGGTGTGCAGTGTGGGGGTTGGGCACGAAGCGAAACTGCAGCTAGCCTGCTTGCTCATAGTAGCAGCTGTGCATGTTGGAGAAGATTATCCTTTACTCCATCAACCAGTTTGCACCAGCTAGAGCTGCATGACATTTGCTCTTACTTAGCCCTTCCTATATTGAAAAAAAGATACAAAGATTGTGCCATTTTGCTTTTTCGCATAGATTTCCTCATACGTAGTGCATCAGGCAAGGCATGTTCGATGTACGATGTTTGCTCTTGAGATCCGAGGAGACTGCACCTAATCTCCCCCTAACAATGGATGCCCATGTATACCAAGTATAAGTGAATAAGTATATCTAAAATTGTTACCTAGTTCACCTAGCCCTTTTCCTATTTAAAGCATTTCATTTCACATATTAAGAAAAATGTGATGTAAAGACCTGGATTTCCATTTCATTTTCAGCTGTATCTATAAAGTCTCTGTCTATTTTGACATAAATTTTTTTTTTACCAAAAATCCTAGGCTTTTATGCTTTGTTCATCATGTGACCGTATTTGTGTGTAAGCCCTAAAATGGCTGCAAATGCACTCCTTTAAAGAAAAGGCATAATGAATGTTGAATGTGAACAGAAACCGGAGGCACAGACTCACATAGTCAGCAGTGTTTCACAAGCAGCGTTGCGACATACTGCATGGATAAAGCAGTGCACTGTCTATGAACTCTTTAAAGTCGTGCTAAGATTTTTTTTTTTTTTAACACCTAAGCTCTTGCTTGTTAAATGAGCAAGCTTTGGACTTTGGACCTTTATTGTATGTTGTGACAGACTGAGGTGTTGTTAAAGGAACAAGGTGAGAAAGAAGGAAATAACTGAAGATAAGGAGGGGAAACAATGAGAGTAAAGGATAAATAATTCTGTGTAAATAACATGAGATGGGTGTAGATTGTTTAAGTGGCACTAGTTCTGTTTACTTGATGTGCTTTCTCCCTTTACCAAGACTATTTAAATTGTTAAATAGAACTATCAGCTACAGGATGTATCCATAATACCACCCTAATGAAAAAGGTGAAAGCGTCCATATACTGTACAGTACGTGCCACCTGGCACATCGGGTGATGGATAGTCTCCACTCTGGAGATATATCAGTTGTTTTTATGGCAGTTACTTACAGGGTCGGGCTGCCAACTCGATGGCTGATTGTACCTGAGCAGTTGGGGGTGAAGGACCTTGCTCAAGGGTCCAACAGAGGCAGCGCTCGCGTCTGGGCTCGAACCGGGGCCCTCCTGATCAGCGGTCCAACTGCTTAATCACTGAGCCACACCACCCAAATAGAATAGGGCTAGTTAAATCTTCATGCAAGCTATGTTAATCTCTCTCACCATTAATTAACCTTTACCTACCATCCATTGTCTATAATACTGTATATCTTTATTTTAAAAAGTGAAGTTATACATGTCAGGGCAATAATGATAATCCAGCGTTTAATGATATGTAACAGTAGTACATATGGATTTTTGTCATTCATATTGTCCTAATATTTTGTCATGTCCAATTCCTCCCCGTCACTAGGGGGCTCCCACATTAAGGCTACTACTACCACTCAGTAACACTGCATCTTTTCGAACTGCTCGCTCACGCACCTTTGGGGGCAGCGTAACACACTCGGAGGACAGTGGTATCCACTCCGTCTGCTTGCGTGAGCTCTCAGACACCCCTGATTGGCTGTAGAGCCGTGATTGATGTGGGGGCACTTAGGTACCTCTCATCCCTCCCCTCTGAGAGAGCTCGACCAATCAGCAGTATCTAGGCTCAAGTTACAGTATCACCCAGGAATCGAACTCGCGATCTCCGGATGATAGGACGAGCACTTTACCACTGCGCCACACATGGATTTTTAAAAAAAGGATTTTTCCTTAGATTAGGAGAGTGGTAATGTTTACAAGAAAATCTTTTTGACAAAGTCATTCAATGGAAATAAATAGGTATTGGGAGATGTAAGGGCTGAAAAAACAGAAAAGACACTTTCAGTGTAATTCCTCTCACTTTTTCACATTAGCATTGTTTTATTATTATTATTATTATTTCTGCTTGTAAGGTACAAATATGCTATCTAGATATGGAGCAGAATGAAAGGGGTCATCTTCAACAAGTACCTGCTAGAAGGCAACAATTTTGCTGGCTGTGGTCATTTTAAATCATTTGAAGTATTTAAAAGAAAAAACAACAAGTACTGCCAGGCTGATGCAGTTAGACTAATTGCATTTACATTGCCAAATGTGTTCTAGTGGTTTTTATCCCCCATTCTGATCACAGTTCATGCTGGGGGCATGTACACATCTGTTTTCCCCATATGTGATCAAATTATATTGGGTGTTAAAGTTTACTCGCTATACATTCATTTATCCGTTTCAACGTCTACATCTGGTCCTACTCTGGTGTTCTTATAATCTCACCTTCTCTCTCTTTCTCGGTTTCTTAAAGCATTCAGCCACATTTTTTCTTTCTTGCAAAAGCGTTACCGGTCTAGCGTGAGATATAGTATATACTATCAAATTCTGACAATGAATAGGGGGCTAAAAATACAAGACACGAGAACGGATAGACGAATGAAGGAAAGGGAAATAAATCATTCCTGTATGAAGTACCTCATTGTTATATAATCGTAAGGTGACTGGTACGGCGAAAAAGCAACGTTGAAAGGTGTCAAGTCATCACATATGGTTCATTTGAAACCCACACAGCAGTACACTGACGATTTGTCGACTTGTTTTTTCCTGGAATCCACTGAGGAACAATAAATGATGGTGGGTTGCTACGGGCAACATGACATCATGACATTGAGCCTGACAATCGGACTGATGATAGATGACATAACCCTACTTGTATGTTTATTTAGATGACCTGATGGATTGAATAAGGACATTTTGTTTATTTGTATTTTTGTACATAAATAAAATATAAAGGCATGTGGACATTTCTTTAAAAAAAATTATGTAATAAGCCTTGAGAGTTGATTACATTCATTAGTCAGTTCAAAACTGTGTCTCTATGCTCGGGACAGGCAATTAAATCTGTCAATCTGAGGACGCCCGGGAATTTTCCGGATTCATTATTCACTATTCATTTCATGCCTGGGAGGTGGGGACTGCAATTTCCTGTAATCATTAATGCCTTGATTTGTGAGGGAGATAACATTTTTAATTTGCTGGATAAATATAATTGACCTATGGTGCACAAGAATAAATTGTTCTGCTACCACAACAAGGTGCACACAAGGTCCTGTCATCCCCAGACAAAGAAAAGAATAGAAACCTGATTTGATCTATTTCATGGAAACCAATGTCCTTGCCTTATTAAACTCCGATAGCAAAGTGTTAAATAAAGGATATTTTCAAAATATTCACACTGAAAGAAAGGTAGAAACATTAGTCATCTGTAACAGTAGTAATCATGTTGATCATTACGCACTTAATTTTTAAAGCCTGTTCCATCACTCTGATTAATTTATTACATCGCTGAGATTAGGATTGCGCCATCTTACTGAGTCACCATGGGAGTGGATTATGATGGTTTATTAGGTCAGGGGGAAATGAGGGATTCTAGACGGAAAAGTGGGTGCGGTTTCAGACAACTTTTGCTGCTCTCTGTCCCTGATGAATCCTTTCGATGACTTTCGATGATTGGCAAGACATTCCCACAATTTCTATATCTAAGAGACAGCAGACCTACCCATTTTATTTAAACAGACTTTTAAAATCAAATGTCAGAACGTCGTGTATTAGAAACGTCCCGATAAACTCCTCTGAAACATGGTGGTACTGACAGCAGAGGGATAACGAAGAACACAGCTTAATCCTTATGCGATCAACCGTCCAATCTTTCATGTTTGAAAAGGTTAAAATAGATGACATTAATCTGTATCTAAATGATCTAACCATAGCCCGACATATCAGATGATACCCCAGAGAGCAGCATGATTCGTCATGTTCCCTTAGTTCCCTTAGTCACATCCCAAAGATAAGACATGCTGGGCAATGCCTCCCGCCCCTTCCTGAAGTGAAGACACAATCGAACCATGACAGAGCATTTTTCATCACCGGATGGTTTCCCGTTCGCTTCCTAATGGACCAATGCTCTTTCCACTCAAAAGCGCCAGCAGTGAGAGATTCATCAGCCTGAGGCAGGACTTCAACAGCCCATAAAGCATCCTAAATGGCTGTAATAAGCACAAGCTACATTAAAGTTTGATAAAAAAAAATAATATTAGGATTTATATATATACTGTACAAGTGAAATTTTGAATTTAATCTAGCATGTTTTCCACTATGTCAAATATACTGTTGGGAAAAAAATCTAATGATAATCTTGCCTTTATGCAATACTTGAATATAAGGTTAGCTCTAAAAACTCTACAGTATATTCAGGGTTTTGTAGATGAGATGAGACAGCAAAAAACAGATGCAACATCACACACACATTAAGGAGTACTACCTAATTATGCACATGCAATTCATCCGATTTGCTGCTTGATGCAAAAATAAATGACGACTAATCCACTGATAGATGACTGCACTAAATAATATCAACAGCATGCAGAATGCTGTTCTACGGGTTCCTGATCACGGTAACACTCTACTGCAAATATTTAACCTGGCACAAGGTACATATGATTCATGGAGTCTGCACAGGAGTAACCTAAATGACCTCTCAGAGATGTGATGTTTGAGTGGGGCAGCTTCGATCATGTGCCACCCATGTGGCCAGCCCACCATAGTTCTTATGGGGGTAGGTGATAAAGGGTGTTGCCTCCAATATGGGAAAATGTAATGTACTGTAATGTCCGATCATAATATATTGTAAAAATGTAGGCATGTCAAAGGTAATGCAATCAGTGTGGGGTGGCATTACTTTGACATGCCTAGATTTTTACTATGATTTTAAATGATCAGACATTGCATGACATGTCAAGGTAATGCAATCAGTCTGAAGTACATGGAACACATCTGCAGAAATATTTCCATGCATAAGAATTCTGTGCTCTGGTCGTTTCCTGGTGAGGGTTGAAGGATTACTCGAAATGCTGCAGTACGGACTCTGCACCTTGGCACGCGCTGTGACACGCCTAGTGGGAGAAAACCTGCACACGCCTTTTTTTTTTTTTTTGGAGTGGGTGGTGGTGGTGGTGGTGGGGGGGTGTTATACGCCGTCGTCGCTATACCGGGGTACATGGGGTCGAGATAGTAGTTTTACCCGTTACAATGACTCGATCGCACGATTCAGATCGCGCTTTATGAATCAGAGCCATGAAGCGCGCGCTGTCTCATTATGCGCCTTCAGACAGACACAAAGCGAGGCGACGTGGGGCAACGCCGCATCCCCTTCTCCACGATCAACCCGGCTTATAACGTGTCTTAGAACGGATTTTCCCGGCTGCCACTGAGAACAACACCAGAACCGGCGATGCCACAAGGTGTTATACTGGCACGCGTGTCTGAAAGAAACCACTGGCTCTTTGTCTGCCTGGGTGGGACTATTTGCCTGGCGTTATAACACAACGACGCACGTTATAAAACATTATGAATAAACAAGCATAAATTTGTGCTATATGCATTGTGAAGCCCGGTCCTTCTATGGTCCGTTGTGCACAGGGATGTGGCAAAAGGCACCGCCCCAAAATCAAACACACCGCCCTGATCACTCCATAGCCATGAAATACAGTAATATCTACGAGCTATGGCAAACTCAAGGCATAGATTTAATGTAGAAGGCATTGAAGAAGAAGAAGAAGAAGAAGAAGTCAAAATCCTCAGCTGTCATTTTAACTCACTATAAATTGCAAATGGATTTGACTAGAAATCGATACATAATACATATATATATATTTTTAAAAGGTGTTGAAATCAACAGTCAAAATCAGTTGAAAGTATGTATCATTTATCTACATTTTGGAGAAATCAAGCTGCATGTTCAGGCGTCTGTTACTCGTCAGTGATTCACTATCGAGAACAGGCGCAACATGATCCGTGCGTAAAAGCGCACAGCCCTCGGTCATGTATCAGATTCATCAGTGATCAAAGCATGTCGACTCTCCAACTTACCGATTTCATGGCAGCTGCCATATCGTCATATCTCTCAGCCTGCTCTGCCAACCTGGCTTTCTGAACCAGCTGCTCGCGGTCCACCATTTTTTTGGCTTTAAATGAATGTCTCGGTTAGAAGACGGTACTTGACGGGTGTGTAAAAATTTTTGGTTCGCTCTAAAGATTGAATATGCGGTCTGGAAATCGCCGCGCTCCTTCTCGCCGCTGCAGCTGCTCCGTGCTCTCTGCGCGTGCCGACAGGACGCTCCTCCCCCTCCTTACACTTTCTCCCGATTGCGTCATCACAGAACAAACGGGGCGTGGTCCAGTCCGGTGAGGTAACAATCCATGTATGGGCAAGTGGGCGTGTGCGTTTAGGAGTATTTGGCCAATCAATGTTAAGCGTCAAATTAGGAGAAGGGAATATAGGGAAATGTAGTGTGAACATTGTGATAGTTTTTTTTTTTCTTTCTCATCCTTATATATAATAAAATATATCATAAATAAATAAATAAATACATATAGACTGTATAAGTTATAGAGTACAAGATACCTTCTATAGTTATTGTGCACTGGGATTTATTTCACATGGAATTGCAGTTTAAGGGCTTTTCATCCCCTTCGCTACTGAGATTTCAGTACAGACCATTCCACCCTATTTGTCCAGACAAAGATTATCAAACGACAAATCTTGTGCACTATATAGTAAATAGGGTGTGGTTATGTGAATATATATATTGAGTATGCATATGTAAAAGAAATGGCATATTTCTTGTCTGACATTCAGTAAAAACTATCCTGCTGTCCATTTTTGGTTCATTGCATTGCAGTGGGAATGCTGGGAGATCCGTTCTCTCTGCCATCTTCTTCCCTGCCTCTTTCTGTCTAGTCCACACCCTTCTCTCTCTCTCTCTTTCTCTCACACACACATGCAAACACACACACCCTGCCTCTCACTCCATCTGTCTGTCTCTCCCACACAATCTCTTTGTCCCATCTCACCACACCATGATGCACCAGTGAGCAGCTGTTTTGAAGATGAGATGCTTCATTTTATTTGCTGTATTGAAATAAAGTGCCAAATGGTTGCAGGATCTCAGTAATCCAGAAGAATCCATTCTCAGCCGCTTAATGCTTAGAAAAAGGAGGAGGAGAGACTGAGCCAAGAATCGATCAGACCACCAGAGCAGTAATTATCAACACACACACACAGGGTTTTGCTATCCTTGCAGCTAGCCATGCATATGTGTGTGATGCACGACTTTAATTTCAAATCTTTTTCCTATCTCTGAGCTTGTCTTCATTTACTTATCCCATTTTTCTCCATTATTGTAACAATACTGATATTATAGCTTAGAGTATTGGCCAATACCCAATATCAATCGAATGACATTCTATTAGTAGCCAGACTGACTCTTTATTCATACAACGTCACACCTTTTTGATACATAAACCAATGGACCATTTTAGAAAGTGTGTCATGTAATCCAATGCCAGCAAAGTTAATTGCAAAATCGCTTTAAAAATCAGGACCTCCCTCTTCTTTATTCCACATAGTTGTTATTACCAAGGACCAAACAAAAGGAAGGAAGGAAGCAAGACGGATGAAAGAAATGGAAACACATACTCAAAGTTGGTGCTGAAAATCTTTAAATATTTAATGTCTTTAAGCACCAATTTTGCAGAATAAACCTCTTATTGTAGGTTTTATATCTATTTATCTAAATTATTTCAGAGATGAAATATTTAAAAAGTTATTTTTGCTTAAAAAATAGCATCTTATAGAATACAAGAGATTTCCCCACAATTTTGAAAAATCTGTACAACAAAAAAAATGCCCAGTTTCATACATCGCATTTGCCATTTTTTTTAGAAAATGGTCAAGTCACAGAGATCAAATGTTAACTGAGGAATCATTACATCTTCTACTGACTGTGATGACTTCTAAAAGCAAAAAGCCCACGCAAGCTTTACAGAATAACATGCTTTTAGAACTCCTCCTATGAAAAATTATTTATTTTGGACATTTGCAAAAACTGTACGTCACTTTTTGTATTAAATCAAGATCTGACGATTTGACTGGCAGTTCTGAGTGGCGTTAGGTAAGGATAAAAATATTTATGTTGACTTTAGCTATCAATTTGTGGAATTTTTACCTACTGTATTTATACATCTTTTAACCTGAGAAAGTATTTTATATCTAAATCTATTTTAGATAGGGATATATTGCCAAACGTATTCACTGACCCATCCAAATAATTGAATTCAGGCATGAATGTACAAGTGTACAAAATCAAGCACCTAGGCCTGGAGACAGCTTCCACAAACATTTGTGAAAGAATGAGTTTATCTCAGGAGCTCAGTAAATTCCAGAGTGGTACCGTGATAGGACCTCCGTGTGATAAGACCTCATGTGGCCTTCAGATTAGCTCAAGAACAATGGGTAGAGAGCTTCATGGAATGGCTTTCCAAGTGCAATGCAACGCATCGGATGCAGTGGTGTAAAGCACGTCTCCATTGAACTCTAGAGCAGTGGAGACATGTTCTCTGGAGTGACGAATCACCGCAATCTGATGGAGATCCGATGGTACTCGTCTGACTGCATTGTGCCAAGTGTAAAGTTTGGTGGAGGGGGGGGGATTATGATGTGGGGTTGTTTATCTGATCTCTCTGGTCCTAACCCCTTGCAGTGAAAGGAACTCTTAATGCGTCGGCATACCAAGATAATGTGGACAATTTCATGCTCCCAACTTTGTGGCAATAGTTTGGTGGTGGCCCCTTCCTGTTCCAACATGACTGCGCACCAGTGCACAAAGCAAGATCCATAAAGACATGGATGAGCGGGTTTGGTGTGAAAGAACTTGATTGGCCTCCACAGAGTCCTGTTCTCAATCCGACAGAAGTCCTTTGGGACGAATTAGAGTGGAGACTGCAAGACAGGCCTTCTCGTCCAACATCAGTGTCTGATCACACAAACGTGCTTCTGCAAGAATGGTCAAAAATTCCCATAAACACACTCCTAAACCCTTGTGGAAAGCGTTCCCAGAAGAGTTGAAGCTGTTATAGCTGCAAAGGGTGGGCCAACATTACAGTATATTAAACCCTCTGGATTGAGAATTGGATGTTACTCAAGTTCATATTCATGTGAAGGCAGACGAGCGAATACTTTTAGCAATATAGTTTATATGTTTACATATACTTATAATATAGTTTATATGTTTTCAGGTTATCTTTTTCTTAATGGCCTTAATGTAAAATTTATAGTTTTATATAAAATCCATATCTAATTGCCCATTTATTGGTATCTTGAGTATTTGAGGGTTTAGTCAAAACTTTTATAGTGACATGTGAATAATAAAAATCCAAGCAGCTCCACAATGCAATGGCAAGCATGACTAGTATAACGTTCTTGCATACTAATATCTTAATATTGTATCTAGAAAAAACTTGGGAATTATGGAACAGTTTGCATTTCTTTGTGTGTTACTTAAAAAATATGAGAAAAAAAATCGGTGTCATATTTCTATATACAGTCTATCCGTATTTGGTATTCAAACATTCATAAAGTGCATAAATAAAATCAAATGGACCAATTTCTGTATTTACGCATAATTCGTCATTCCTTTTGGTTTCCGATCATCCGGTAGCTTTTTATAGCTTCAGCAAATCAATGCGAGACATATTTACAAAATATACATGTCCTGTTGTCTTCATACTCCATTCCCTGCCCCTCTACAGACTACAGATAGAAAGTGAGTGGTTTCTGTGTATGGTGGGAGTCATGTGAGTGTGCATGTCACACCAGCATCCTCTGAGTGGTCACAGTTGTGCACGTCCCAGGGTATGTGAGAGCACTGGTGGAGTGACATCTCTGTGCCTGTGCACTTCACATTGTCCAGGAGGATGGTGCCAGCGCCTGGTCCGAAGAAGGATTCCTTCTGTGCGGCTATGGCGTCACCGCAGCCTAGCAGCCTGCACACCACCTGGGCATCGGGGAGATCCCAGGCATCGTCACACACGGTGCCCCATGCACCGTTTTGATACAGCTCTATTCGGCCTTCACAGCGGTGCCGACCACCTGATAGCCTCAACGCACCTATATATATATATATATATATATATATATATATATAGAGAGAGAGAGAGAGAGAGAGAGAGAGAGAGAGAGACAGGTTGCGGGATTAAGCAGTAAGTGCATGAACTGCATTTGTCCTAAAATAAACAAAATGGGGGGAAAATTTTAAAACATGCAAAGAAAATAAAAAATAAAAATCTAACTACACACCTTGTCTGGAGCTAGGAAATAATTCCTAATAGTTACTAGATAACATGCTAAAAAGAATAATGTGCATGATGTGGTTCCACCCTTACCATCCACTGGTGGGGGAATGGTAAAGATCCTATCAGTCACCCCAAAGCTTCTCGATGTTTCTGACCAGGCTGGGGAAGCTGATCATAAAAAAAAAAAAGAGAACAAAAATGTTGCATTATCATCTTGTGTGCTAAGAGTTGAGTCTGGTCTGAGTGCATGTTTAGAGTGCAGTTTCTAAATGAAATATGATTTTCCATTTCTAGAACAGAGATGACAGTTAGAGTGCATTAGCAGGTGTTGCCAAAAATACACCACCAGAGTCAGTGGAAAAAGGAAACATAGGAAACTATTTTTTAAATATATATTAATGCACATGTTTACGCCATGTGCCACTGTGGTTTTATAAATAATAGAATAAAGTTGTATAATATAATACAGAGAGGATGAATTCACTCTTACTCATCATCATCTCTAACATTTTATCCTGTGTTCAGGGTCACGGGGAGGGCCTGGAGACTATGCCAGGAGACTTAGGGTGCACACACACACACACACACTATGGGCTCTTTGGGAACGCCAATTAACTTAATCTGCAGGTCTTTGGACTGTGGGAGAAAACCGGAGTACCCGGAGGAAACCCACCAAGCACGGGGAGAACATGCAAACTCCATGCATACACAGATGGGAATCAAGCCTGGCCGGGAATCGAACCCGGACCCTGGAGGTACAAGGCAACAGTGAGGATAATTTTTTTTTTCTTTAAATAGGCTTAACAAGTGTATGAGATTAGTAACTAACTCTAATCTATCTATCTGTATGTACGTATATATGTCTGTATGTTTTATTCATTTATCTTCTGTACCGCTTATCCTGTACAGGATCGCGGGGGGCCTGAAGCCTATCTCAGGAGACTTTGGGCATGAGGCAGGGTACACCCTGGACAGGGTTCCAATGAATCGCAGGGCACACGCACACACACATAAACAGAATTTATGTTTTGATGCTGCCTACCGTTGCATTCGACAAAGAAACGCATGCAACACGTTTACGTTAACACGTGTCCATATATCCATACACAAACATTTGTATGTATATATACATACACACATACGCACTCTTGCACTTATATTCTCTGTCTATAATATAGAACTGTAAAATTGACTCTACAGCTTCATAACAGGAGTTCAGTTTTTTCAACACCACCCCCCCCCCCCCCCCACCCCCCCATCTACTCCCATGTGGGCCGTGACAATAACCTAAAACCATAATCTGATATGCATTTTTTCCCTTTCACCTCCTTATTCAGCTTGGTTGACTTGAATGTGTGTATATCAGACACATGCTTAAATATATTTTTGGATTTTGCAGCTGCACGTGGCTAAACCGGCTGGTGCTTCTTCATCTGCTGTGGGCCTCAGCTGATGCTGATGTTCCTTGACTGGTCTCTGGATTTTGCATGCTTTGGTACACTACTTATTACATTAGTCATGAATTGCAGAAGTGATGCATCTTTTCGATGCTGTCCTGAGTTGTTGGATTAAAATAGAGAATGTGTACCTATGTCTGTGTATATGCAAGGTAGTTGAAAGAAAATATGTATTTATATGCTTGTGGTAAAAAAAAGAGGAAAAAGAATAGAAGTGGAGAATCATGGAATTAGCAGAGACTGCAGTGGCTCTGTCGTAAGGATTGTAATTCTGTGACGAGGCATTGGTTTGAAGATGAAACTGAAACTAAATGGTTAAAGAAAGGTGTGTGTATGTGTACACCATTAATGAATAGGGTATGAGTCACATGTTTCCAAATACAAGTCAGCAGCTTCAGTTAACGATCACAACAAACAGAATGGAGACGAAAATGTGATCTCAGTGACTTCGACCATGCAATGGTTGCTTGCGCCAGACAGGCTAGAATGTATAATTTAGAAAGTGCTGAGATCCTGGGATTTGAACGCACAACAGTCTCTATAGTTGTGGGAAAAAAATGGTGTGGAAAAAACTGGGCAGCCGTTCTGCAGGTGGATACACAAGGCTGATGACGGCGGTCAGATAAGAATGGCTAGACTGTTTTGAGTAACACAAATTACCATTTTCTTTTGTTAAACAACTGTGGTGAGCTGGAAAGCATCTCATAATGCCGAACATGTCGAACCTTGAGGCAGATTGGCTACAACAGCAAAAAACACATCAGGTTTCACTCCTGTCAGCCAAAAAGAGGAATCTGTCGCTACAGTGGGCACAGGCTCACTGAAATTGTGCATTTGAAAACTGGAAAAAGACCATGTTTTTCAACTGTCCTTCCACTGACTTTTTTTTTTTTAAATAATTAAAGCTACATTGGGCACAGGCTCGCCAAAACCAAAGTATATATACAGTATATATATATATAAGCTACATTGGGAAACACTTATAGTAATTGTTTCCTTTCAGATTTCAATTGCAGGATTTTTTTTTTGTTCAATTACTTATAGCCTACATAGTCTGACTTACTCGAGCAGATGACTCCAGCATCTTCATGATGTCCACAGTTATGCTGTCCCCAACCCAAGTTGAAACAGTCAGCAAGCAGCCTCTCATTGCCATCACAGTCCACATTGTCAAGAAGGATTGGACCAGAGCCATAGCCAAAGAAAGCCAGCGAGATGGCTGCCATGGCCGGGCCACACCCCAGCTGCCTGCAGACCACCTGAGCATTCTCCATGTCCCACTCATCATCACACACTGTGCCCCAGATGTTTTCATAGAAGACCTCCACACGACCCTGACAGCTGCTGTTCCCATTCACCACACGGACGCTGGGCTGCTCTGGATGGAGTTGTGAAGAGAAGTCAAGAGAGAATTCGATCTGTTTCCATACATCATATCATCTTTACTGTAATACATGTGCAGTGTATTGGTGAAACGTCTCAGCGAAACCTCAATATGAAAACAAATGTTGAGTCACTGCTGAAGATGGCCATGTCGATCAGGCTGGACCACTTCCACTCTGCAGACTTTAGATATAAAGGCATTAAATATGGAGCATTTTGATTTTGTGACCGTGCAGTTTGTTACCTTGTGTGGTCAAGGATGTGGTTGGATTAGCTGATGTTGTCTCTGTAACTGGAATAGTCATTCTTGTCACTGAAGAAAGCAGATGAAAAAAGCAAATTCCAAAGATAGACAGCAAAAAAAGAAAAAGGCCACAATGTGGTGTAAGGTCACAGTCTCATATCTATTATGCAAAACATCGCCCACTTGTGAGCCAATAGAGGTACTGCAAAGGGTACTTCTCTTGCTGACTGCTACTGATGTGTGAATGAATGTGTGAATGCACATGTACTGTACTGTGTATGCCTCTGTTGCACATATTTATGGTTGTGTACAGTATGCTAACAGAGACTATTTAATTTAATCCACTACTACAATAATCTGACTTTTTGGGGCACTGACATACAGTGAAATCAAAAGTCTAACATCACTAAAAATGCTTCTCTGTTAATTTATTATAATTTCTTTACATTACTAATTATATAATAGGAATACTCATACCCGAATGTCCAAATTTATTTTACTGGTATGTGGCCAACTTGATTTAATTCATGTGGCATCAAACCCATCAGATGAATGTCAGTGGAAGAGATAAGACTGAAGCAAAAGCATGTGAATTCAGTTTAAATAGTGCGGTAGATATAGTGCAGAATGTTTACTATTGTACGTTAAAAATTTGTATTTCTAAAATCCTAAGACTTTCTCAGATTTCAAGTGTGATGTCAGACTTTTGGATCCGACCATATGTGCCAGAAGGTGAACATATCACATAAATGGCATTTATACCTGCTGGGATTTCAGTATGGATGATTGTATTGTCTATGGTCTCTGTATTCACAGGAGGAGCAGTGGTGGTGGTCATTTCTACAGACAGAGAGAGAGAGAGAGAGAGATAGAGGTGGGGGGGTATGGGTTAGGGGTTTGATGTAACCAGCAAATATAAAGGTAGATGTTGCTACAAGGAGTCTTTTGTGTTTCATTACTAACATTTACTTAATCCCCTTGCTTCTCACCTTTTGCTTTTTGTAAAAGTACTGTATGAAAATGTCTGTTAGCCCAGCCCTTAAGAACTACATATTTAAACATACTTGTGCAGATGACTCCAGCGTCCTCATGATGACCACAGTTGTGAATTCCCCATCCAAGGCTATAGCATGCAGCCAGTTGGTTTTCTGAGCCACTGCAGTGTACGTTGTCCAGCAGGATGAGTCCTTTGCCATAGCCAAAGTAGGCGTTGGTGGTATAGGTGACAACAGGGCCACAACCAACCTGCTGGCACACCACAGCTGCATCTCGCATGCCCCAGTCGTCATCACACACTGTTCCCCAACTGCCCCGGTAGTAGATTTCCACCCGGCCCTGGCAGCGGTCCAAGCCGCCCACCAACCGGATTGAACCATCCCCTGCTGTCAAAAGGAAGTAAGAAAAAAAAAGTTCGTTAGACAAAGGTTTATTTCGAAAAATTGCTGCGTATTAATTGGCAGCGAATCGTGCCAATGTAGAGCACAACCGTAGAGACTGGTGGAATGACCTAAAAATCTGGACGTAAATCAGATAATGAACATGCTGAAAAAGTATGATGATAATCATTTTAAATACAGAAATATCTGACGCATCAAGCAGGTCATTTATAAATGGAAGCATTTCCATTTTTAAAATTGATTTTCCAACATGGCAAACAATAATGATTCTGTACTGTAGATTGAATTGACTCAGCAGTTGGATTTTCTTTTTGATATTAGACTGTACAATGACACATAGAAAAATATATGGTGATGAAGATACAGTACTTTGACAGTTGTTGGCTTACATAAACCAGAGTTCCTGCGAGCTGGAGTGCTGGGCTCCTCAGGCAGTCCTTGAGGCCCCAACACAGGGTTGCCTGAAATTAGATAGATAGATAGATAGATAGACAGACAGACAGATAGATAGACAGATAGATAGACAGAGATAGATAGACAGATAGATAGATCTGTTAGCAAGACAAGTCAGTATACAGATTGCATACAGATTTTGACTGAATACTTCTACTGAAAAGTAGAAAAGTAAGAATTCCATTGCTTTAGCTTTACCTTTGCAGGTGACAGCTATATCCTCATAATGGTAGCAGTTGTGGATGCCCCAGCCTTGGTTGCCACACTGGCTCAGGTCTGTCTCTCCCCCTTTGCAGTCCACGTTATCGAGCAGGATGGGCCCAGAACCCTGTCCAAACCGGGAGCTTGATCCTACTGCCACAGCCAGACCGCACTCCAGCTGTCGGCACACCACATTGGCATCCACCATGTCCCAGTCATCATCACACACCGTGCCCCATGTACCATTATACTGAACCTCGACGCGGCCCTCACACCGGCTTTTACCATTCACCAGCCGCACTGAAGGGGAATGAAATGGTACGTGGTAAAGACAGATAATCAGATATTTTTATTGAAAGGTAAAAGCTATTCTAATGTGGGTATTTAAGAAGGAGATGCCTTCTTCAGAAAAGCATCACTTTTGGAGAAAAAAAACATTGGTTTGATCTATTTTGAAAGTAAAATGTAATGCAGCACATCTGCACATACTGTAATATCTTAAAGAAATATCAGTAGTACTTTCTGCCCACGATTGGCTAGCGCTATTGTAATCGACACGAGTGTGTCATCTCTCCTACTAAGAAAGTACAGCCAGTTTTGCTTTTTCGGACTCCGAGCCATAAATGGCTGTGACGTTCATCACTCCGATTTGAACTCGCAATTTTGAGCTCGACCAGACTGTAGGCCAAACACTTTCCTGTTGCACCCCTCAGGAGTCCAGACCTTTTTATGTTATTACAGTTGAGACTAGACCTAGATTTCTCACTCACCTACCCGTCATGGTTTGTTTCATTATACTGAAGTAAAGCTTTTTAAGCTGAATTATTATTCAGGATCGTTACTGGCAAATTCAATCGGTTAGTACAGAATATTAGATATAATAGATCCTGTATAGTACATATTCCTCCCCAACTCCAACTAGTTCCTGCTGTGACCTGCTTATAGCCATTCCTCTCTTTAGCAACCCGGGGAACCTTGCGATAAACTCCTCACACTGCCCATCAATCATATAATCCTGGTTGTGTCTTGCATATCTGCAATATTAAACTCTGTCTATATCTGTCAATATTAAATATCTGTCTATAATTGAACTCCACATACTGTACTATAGGCACGAATGCCCTAGAGCCTTACTGTCTGCTAGTAATAACACAAGAGGGAAGCTATGTGCATCTGATATAACGATCATCACAAGAATGCTTCTAATCCTCATTGATTTAAGGCACAAAATACGGCTAAACATGAAATATGACTCCCAGAAATGAATAAGATGGAGGGTGGTGGGTGAGTGAGAGAGTGAGAGAGAGAGAGAGAGAGAGAGGTGAGCACAGTGATGGAAAAAGGGATTATGTAAATTGAGAACAAGAGGAAGTGACCTGTTTTTTTTTTGTGCCTTGGATCTTTATGTGAGCCTTCCTCCTTATCTTTCTCTGCCTCCCTTTCTTTTTCATGTGAGTATGTGTGTGTCTTTCTTTTTTTAATAGATGGATTCTTTGCCTGAAGTGTGTTACAGAAGAGGAAATTAAGGTGTGAGAATAGGCTCACATAGACTCTGGGTGTAGACTGTCCTGTTGTTATTGCCTGAGAGAGAGAGAGAGAGAGAGAGAGAGAGAGGTTTTAGTCAAATTATTTGTTGAAAGGAGGTTCTTGGCCCTACATAGTTACAGTACTCACTATCTACTATATCTATTTTCCTGTAATTTTAGACCCGATGAAACGGGAAGCTAATGTAGCGAATCCTGTATTAGTGGCTAGACTCAGTACAGAGCAGACATATACATAGCAATGGACACCATGACATCAGCACAGTATAATTATATTAAAATATATACCTGCAAATTACAACAGTTACAGAAAAAAAATACACTTTACACTATTATGAAGGCTGCTGGTCTGCAAATTGACCAAAAAAAATAAAAATATGTAATTGATTCTTTTATTTTACCAGATATATACCATTAATAATAACGAACGTTTTGAATATCTAATTTCACAATTACACTGTCTGGTCAAAATAAAACAGGTGAACATGTTTTATTTTGTTGAATTGCCTTAAAATTTGATTATGATGCCCATTGTGGTGGACAATTCTTATTTGAAATTGATTCCTCATGCTGCGAGAACCACTCTTTTACAATTTTTTACAACACACCTGTTCCATCAGGGCAGAAAAACAACATCGGCATCCTGGTCATTCAATACATTTAGGTAGTCCGGATGCATTTTTACCCTGACACACCCAGCGTTCTGGAATAGGGTCAATCCGGACTCATCAGACCACATGACCCTTTTTCCAATCATTGCGCTCCCTATCAAAATGAAATCTTTTTACCTGACTAGTTTCAATAACAAGTGGTTTTCATATGGACGCTTAACAATATGGACCTTTAACAAACCTGTTCTCATCACATTGTGTGTGTGTGTGAAAATGCTCTTATTTTCATTATTAAACAGTGATTTCTACTGTCATTTTTTTAAAACCAAGTTTAAATGATATCCAAATGATTTCCAAGTTTAAATGATATCCAACCGTCCTTTTTTTCTGACGACATTTCATCTAAAAAGTTACAGACTGTCCTTCCGAGTTTTAATAACGCATTGGAGAGCCCTTAACAGTATTTCTTTATATATTTTTTAGGTTTTATTTTCTTGACACAATACAGTAATTAAACTCTTGTGAAATTGTTATTTGTTTGGGCCAGACAGAGTAAATTTAAGCTTCTTAATATTTGATGAGTAATAAGATTTTTTTAATGACTTACTATGAACTGATCGTCTCATCACTTTGTGCTCTGGAAGGAAAAAAGGAACACGAGATGAGACCCATTAGTCAAAGCCCTTAAAATCAGTGTAGAAACTCAAACATACTATGAACAGCAACATTATCATTCACTCTCTTACACACACAAAATGTGTTTGTATGTCTCCATCATAGATTCTCAGCTTTCTAATACACGCATCTAGCACTTATGTTTGTGTTCCTTTGTATTTGAAGAGAAAAATAAAGTACAGATGCTGCCTGTTTTTAACTACAGATACAGTAGTTTACTACAAGGAGATGTTCTTGGTGTAGAATCAACAAAGCAGCTGAAGACAAAGATCTCTAAAGATTTAAGCTCTTTAGGGTCCACAACTGAAAAGTACTCTTTGAGAATCTTTTAATGCTGAGTGAAATGATCATTTAATTTTGTTAAGTGTGAAATGGATTGCTTTTCAACTTATTCTCAAACCCAGACACACACACGTCCTGTGTACTGTAGTTACCAAGTGGTAGATGCATGTTAAAATCCAGCAGCAGCAGTGAAGCCAGTAGAGAGATAAGAAGACATGTGGAGGCTTTCCAGCGCCTGCACAGACTACTGAACACACCCTGGCTCACCATGGCAGTCAGAGGAAGGAGCCACCAAGGTACCTTAAAAAAAAAAAAAAAAATTTTTAATTGTATACTGTGGCTAGATGAAGTTTTTTGCCACAATAACAAATGCTGTAAATACCCCATATTTAAACACAATGGGGGGAAAATATTATTATACTGTGGTCTTATAAATCTTCTAAATAAATAAATAAAATATATTACAGATAGAAGCTGAGGACATTTCCTTTGTACTGAATAATGAAATTAAAAAAGTGTTAAAAGATAAACCAATCACTTAATAACTTCCTAGATTAATCAGACATAATGTTAAGTCTGTCTTCTTTTAGACCATTTCAACAAAAAGAAAACAAAAATTGGGAGGGTTTCTATTTGAATAGGTGCTTTAAACATTTATAATATTCATATTTCCACATTAATGACACCTAATAAAGTGGTTCTAGGTTTATCTATTTGCAACCTGAAAACTCGTGCATTCCTAGACCCTGTGCACAAATATTTATTGTACTGTTTTTTTTTTTTTCCATAAAAGATTACATTTCTGGACACTGAAATGTTTTTTTGTAAAGAACATCCTCTAACCCTGCTGTAACAACCCATATAGGCTGAAGAGGAGTCTGCATGATTTTTTCCCTTTCTTTTTTGTTTTCCATTTTGTTTTTCCCAAATCCCTCCTGACCTTCCATTGGAATGTGAGCAAGAAGCAAGCAGGGCCACAGGATCCCAGGACGAGCAGAGAATTTGATATTGGGCCCAGGCAGATAGTGGACATTCCGGGGCCGAGGGCACAAAAAGCTGTTTCTGCTGCCTGTTTCTGGGACCTAAAGACTGCTTCCTGTGAATCTTTCACTGGGGCTCTCCAAAATGCTTAGGCAGCTGATGACACCAGCCGGGCGCCTCTCGTCTCCCTCTATCCAGTTATGGATGTAATCAAGTGGGAATAATATGTGATTGGAGGGTGTGGTGGCTTAAAGGAAGCAGAAAAGGCTCCACAAGATGCACAAGAGTCTGTGTGGGAAAATATACAGGATGGACAATATCTCTGTACATGCATGCTCATTGAATTTGTTTTTCTGTGTTCTTCAGTAGTTATTTTACTCAATCACAGAGGTGTCAGTCCTGCTCTTTTAAGTACCTGGATTCAATAATGCAGGTCTATAGCTGGTTTGGAGGTCAAGAATAATTATACTAGTTATTAAACAGACTTTAAGACACTTTAAGAGACTTTAATAGCTACTTTGCAACACAAAAAGCATTGTGTATAATTATACCTGAACCGCTGCACTTAAAATAACTCATAGTAGCAAAGCTGCTACTCGCCACACATCTACAGGATTAGTTCAAAGAAATTAGTGGCATGGTGGCACATCATGTCTGTTTCATTTCTCGGGTTATTTCTGTGTAGAGTTTTACGTGTTCTCCTTTGGGTTATCTTATTTCCTTCCTTTTAAATAGGTGAACTGTTGCCCCTTAATTCTCTCTATTTGTGAATATGCGTGTAATTGGACAGGAATCCTCTCAAGGAATCCTCTCCTCCTGCCTCATGCCAAGTGTTCCTGGGGTAGGCTTCAGAGCCACCACTCCCCAGATGCATTGCAATAAAGCAATGGATGATTAAGAGGAGTTTTCAAGTCCAAAACCAAGAGAGCACAAATATACCATATATGAATTAGAAATGACCAGTTTAAGACATAATTTCAAACAATGGTTGGCTGTAATGACCTCTGACTTCCATCTGTTTTTGCTTTAAGAGCAAGTTATGTTGCTGAGGACCCCAAACTTTTTGCAACCTACTGTACATACACATGCACACTCAATTATACATTACAGGTCATTTGGAAATACTGTAGCAATCAATCTATATGACGTATCTTTAGATTGTGGGAAGAAAAAAGCACACCCACCAAGCACTGGAAGAACACGGCAATTAAGGCAAGATTAGAAATCCCAGGGCTGGAGGTGCTAGGCAGCACCATTAAGACACTGTACCGCTTTATAGATTATGTATAAATTATAATATTTCATCAGGAAATGTAGTTAAAAAAAAATAGTGTTAGAATAATAATTAATTTAATTCTTAACCCAATTGTAGTTTAATTGCACCAGTGCTTCTCTTTAGCTATAGCTGACAGTCCTGTGATTTGGTCACTCAACATTCAAGTGACTATGTTTAGCTACAGAAAGACCAGCTCGTATGATGATTATTAGGTGATTAGGTGATGAACCAGTTCAGATGGCTTGAAAGTGTTACATTTATATTTAGGAATTTGGCAGAATGAAAATGAAAAATCCTAAAGACCACACAAGACCACAAGATCACAAACAGGAAATGATACCCAAGCTCATCTCACTTTGGGGCTTTTTTGAATCCTGCCCACTTCCTCCTAGTGAATCTCACTTCTCTGCATTGCTTCTTGACTGTGGACATTTTAAGCTGTTTGTAAAATCCAATCACGTGGTTTCCTTTCCTGCAATTAGGGCCTGCTAATTTTTTTTTTAACACAGCCATGCACTAATTTTCCAGTTTTCTTTTTTTTTTTTTGTAGTGCTGCTCTCACAGAGCACTCTAAGCCAGCGAACAAACACTCCAGTTATGAAGCATGAAAAATAACCTAGTCTCCAGTGTTATGTTTTTCAATACACCATTCATGGATTCGCAGGGGAATAATGTTGCCTTTTGTGTCGCTCATGCTTCCCCTCCCTTTTCTTTCCTCTTCTTCCCATCTCTGAGCTGAAAGATCTCAGGTGCACACAAAAACTGGCCATTAAAACAAGTCAGAAATAAACTTCTGGAACAAAAAAGAGCAAGGCAAGATTCTGGAAATTTTGCAGGTTTATCAATGCATACCAGCATGACAATGCATTTAGTAAGATTTTAATATGATTAGTTAAACCCGAACAACAAATAGGAAGTCTTACTGTATGTAATAAAAATGTGTCAATACTATGGATGATGCAAACACATTCCCAAGGAACACGAAACTTTCCTTAATTTCTAGATTGAATCTTCCATATTAGCAAACATTTTAATCAGAAATCACACAGTATCAATAAGATGAAATCAAGATCAATAAGATGAAAAACATACCTTCGATACAAATTGCAGACTTTTTCTTTCCCCTTACAAGACAAATAATGTAATTTCCAAAATAGGAGTGTGGAGTCAAATCCGTCCTGTGATTTCAGATAGCTGGTACCTCACGGGACAGTTTTCCACCTGTTAGAATTACATATAAGAACCTCGTGCAAAAGAAGGAGAAGGAAAAAAAAGCACCCCACTGCACAGACACAGGGTCTTTCATCTCCAAGGCTATAAGTGATTGACTTTTAACCTAAGTTTTATATAATACCTGAGAAAGGCATCACTATTGTAAATGAATGTATGCCCTAACACCTGGTCCCCACTGCTGTCAGCATGAGGAATGAAGAGGAGCAAGCACGGGAGGAAAAGGAGAAAGAGGGGGAGCTGAAAAACCAACCCTTCACTGGTACCTGAGCATCTCTGGTTTCATGGTTTCAAGCTCGGCTCTTGGAAAGTGCTGTTTTGTTTTGGTGTAGGATGATGATTGCTAGGGTGTGCGCCAATGTGTTAATGCATGGTAAATAGAAAAGAGATCCTGGCTATCTTGACCTGTATATTCATTTCTTAATTTTCTTATGAAGTGACAAAACAACTTGTGTGACATAACATGTTCAACTTCACGAGTGTTCATCCTTATATTGAATTTGTGTCATTTGATACAATACTTGCTGTACTACATGCTTCCAGCACATACTAAACTGTACTACTGCATTTTACTAGCCTAAACATATTTTATAGCTTAAATGTAGCATTCATATATAGTATGCATTTGAAACTCATTTAGGGTCCAGTTATGGCTTCAAAGAAGTGCCTTGATTAGTAATTTTTAAAAAAAAACAATTTTAAAGATGCTCTGCATTTTTCTTTCCCGGGAGAACAGCAAACGAGTTAGCTTAATTGCACCCAACACTTTAAGGACAATTCAAAGATCCCTCGGTGGACCAATGAACTGTTTTATATCAAACAAAATTGACTTGAATCATCTTCCAGAACCGACATTTTTTCTTTTGACAGGAAAAATTCTCTGTTAAACTTACTTTTAATTTGATTTTAACTGACATGCACCCTCTGACTAATGCCAGTGAAACTACAGGGTCCTCATAAAAGCTTGCATCAAGAATATAGAACAAATAAATGTTTGTCAAATGTTTATACAATCCTGTAGGATTCATTCCTCTGTGTCTGTGGAATAGTCATAGTGGGTAATCGCAGGGGTTAAGTGATTTATTTCAAGTAAGTTGAGATTTTCTCACTTTTTCACTCATCGTCTATACTGCTTTATCCTTCACACATGGTTACGGGGGCCTGGAGCATATCTCATCTTAGGGCACAAGACAATTTGGGAATGCCAGTTAGCCTAATCTAAATGTCTTTGGATTGTGGGAGGAAACCGAAGTACCTGGAGGAAACTGACCTACAGTATCATGGAAAGAACATGCATGCTCACAGAGCAATGCACACCGAGCCGAGGCGGGAATTGAACCTGGACCCTGGAGGTGCAAGGCGACAGTGCTAACCACTAAGCCACTGTGCCACCCAGGCTTTTGCGTTTATTATAAACATAAAAAAAATGACCAGTCCAAAAACAGATCATGCTCGGGTTTCTGTTCATTCATTCATTCATTCATTCATTCATATTAAATGCATGATGAAAGGTGTAAAAGAAAAAACTGTGTGCCTGTCTCCTTGTGTGTGTGGTGGAGAAAAAAGAAAAATTCCCTGTGCAAGTGAAGTAAAGCCATGTGCGCAATTGCTGTTGTCAAGGTGGAAGTTGAGGCAGGATGCAATCATTGTTGTTGGATTGTTGGCTACATACCATCCAAAAGTGCAACTTCAGACAACCATCAAAGATAAACTGTACAGCAATTAGCCATTTTGCTTCCACAAATCGAAAAATGGATTACAAATAATAAAAGCAGTCTGGTAAATAAATATAAAAAACTTAAATATAGTAACTACTGCGTGGAAATTGGTTGCTTCAAATGTAGACACATTTTAAAACATGTTAAAGAGGTCAGAGGTTATTTTTATCAACCAATCACAGTCACTGAATTGCTGCATCATCCCTAGCAACAGGGTCAAACACACCTAATCATTAAGATAAATGTTTTTGTACTTTCCTTACTCAGAGTTGCTCTGAGAAGTTACCTAAATCACTTTTAGTCTAGGACTCCCAGCTAGGACTTTTTAGGCCAAGATAGGAGCTCTCTGAGAGAATTCTAAGAAGCTTTGCGAATACGGGCCCAGGAACCCAAATAAATGCAAAAAGAAGAAGAATGGCAGTGGACCAAACAAACATAGGAAATAAATAGAAAGAATTCCAATAAACAAATGTCCAAGTAAACAAATGTTAACACAAGAGTCCTACTGAGCACAAATCTGAAAACACTCCGAGAAAACCGTGACAGAAATCCCCTCCTAAGGCATGGTTTCTGACATGTGGTCCAGGGAAGTCACCCTACCCTTCCATGTCAGCTACCCTAAAGCTTTGGCTAGATGGATCAAAGTTCAACATAAGACTTGGTGGCTAGGGCAAGGTATAAGTTCTGGCATAGCTAAACATGAGGACTGGGTGGGAACTTGCCATGGTTGTTAGATCAGAGCTTGGCAGTGTGACTTGATCTGGGGTTGTTATGGGCATAAGGCTGGAACTTGCCACAGACAGATGGTTAGAGCTTGACACAGAGCTGGACCTTAAAAAAGGCACCAAGTCTCTGCAGAGCTTTGCATGGTCACCAGGTCAGAAAAAGTCACAGAGCTTGAGGTGGGTTAGAGTACTGGGTCAAATCAAAAGATTGGCATGGGCACTGAACTGGAGTTTACATATCTCAATACATTTCAACATACACAATGCTACATATCTCGGGCAGAACTGAGCATATGTCAGGCAACACATACAGTAGAACAGGGCACAATTCAGGCATCACAAGGCATATCTTGGCAAAATTCAAGCATACAGTGCCTTGCAAGAGTATTTAATTTTTCATGTTTTACATTTACAGAAAATGCCTACAACTTTGAAGATGTGATTTCTTTTCTTTTTTTTTATTGTGAACCAAACAACAAATAGGACAAAGTAACAGAAAACTTCAGTAAGAGAAAACTTCAGTGCATAACTATTCACCCCCCTACAAAAAGTCAGTACTTTGTAGAACCACCTTTCGCAAGTCGCTTTGGATAAGTCTATGAGCTTGTCACATCTTGCCACTGGGATTTTTGCCCATTCCTAAAGGCAAAACTGCTCCAGTTCCTTTTCATGTTGGATGAGATCTGCTTGTGAACGGCAATCTTCAAGTCTGACCATAGATTGTCAATTGGATTGAGGTCTGGGCTTTGACTAGGTCAATCCAACACATTTAAATGTTTTCCCTTAAACCACTCGAGTATTACTTTAGCAGTATGCTTCGGGTCATTGTCATACTGGAAGGTGAAGCTCCGTCCCAGTCTCAAATCACAGGCAGACTGAAGCAGGTTTTGCTCAAGAATATCCATAAATTTAACACCATCAATCTTTCCCTCGACTCGTTTCCCAGTCCCTGCAGCTGAAAAACATCCCCACAGCATGATGTTGCCACCACCATGTTTCACTGTGGGGATAGTGTTTTTGTTGTGACTTCTCAACAACTTTGTCCCTGACTTGTTTGGAGAGCTCCTTGGTCTTCATAGTGTGATGCCTCTTGGTTAGAGGTGTTGCAGTCTCTGGGAACTTTCAGAAAAGGTGTGTTTATACTGACAGATCATGTGACACTTAGATTGCACACAGGTGGACTTCCTTTCACTAATTATGTGGCTTCTGAGGGTAATTGGTTGGCGTAATAGCAAAGGGGGTGAATACACATGCACATGCCAATTTTCTGATTTTTTATTTTTACAAATTCTTTTTCTATATCCTTCTCACTTTACCAACTATTTTGTGCAGATCCATTACATAAAATTCAGATAATTGATTTTATTTTTATTTTTTTTACAGATAATAATGTAACAAAACATGAAAAATGCCAAGGGGGGTGAATACTTTTGCAAGGCAGTGTATTTTGCCATCAAACAAGGAAAGATTTATACCTGCCATTTTGTTCTGCTGCTTCTCCTGGGGCATTGTGTTCTTGGCCTCCTCCTGGGGCACTGTGTTCTTGGCCTCCTCCCGGGACTCTGCACTCTTGACTTCTACCTGGGGCTCTGCACAGATTCCTTGCAGTACTGTGCTGGGAGCCTACCTGTCGGTCCCACTTTTAATTTAATTAAAAGGATAGCACCCCACCCCAATAAAAATTTGACTATCATATATCATACCATACCTTTTTACATGAAACACACATTTCATTAGTTGCAAAAAAAAAATCCACTATGTTTTCCAGGCTGGAATGCTCCTGAGTGACACAGAGCTCTGTAAATAGAGTGACAGGATTCATTTAACTAAAAAATAATTCAAAAAGAAAAAAAATGTGCGGTTTACTTTAAAAAGTTTTACTGCTTCCACAGGATTCAAGAGGGTATGTTGCAGCCAGGTGCTGCTAATTAACAGCCTTTAATTAATTGATCAGCTGGTGTACAGTAGGGCTGCAACGATTCGTCGACAAAAATCGATAATAGAAATAGTCGACAATGAATTTTATTGTCGACGCTGTCGCCAGATATGTTTTTTCCGACCGAGTGAGGCATCTCTCTTCATTACAATCTCTGCCGAGAGTCGCACATGCGCATTAGCTTCTCTGCTGAGCGATAACATACAGAAACGGCGGCGTCCAACGCAGCAGCTGCGCGTAGCGAAACGTCTAAAGTTTGGGAGCATTTTAGTCTGGATACGGCAAATAAAATGTGCATGGTTTGCAAAGCAGTCCTTGGGTATCACGGCAGCACCTCGGTGATACACGAACATTTAAAGAGAAAGCACGTCGGACAGTTTAATGAAACGGAGTTTGACTCGCCTCGGTAAGATTTAAATAACATGGAAGCCAATACGTTTTGTTTTGGATGTACATTGTATAAGCGTCTTTTCGCTTTAAAAAAAGAGAGATTTAACGGTATGCCCGACTGTGCCTGACAAAAGTATTTTAAATTAAATGCATGCAGTCTGAAGAAGAGAGCCGCCTTGGACCTCTGATTTTAATTTATTTTTTCTTATAAAACAAATGTGCCTGTCCTTTAAAAAAATGATAGTTTCTTTATTTATGCATTATGTCTATACTGACTGAGCACTGTGCCTAATTGGTTTTAGACAGGGCATTTTTATGTACTTTTAGTATGAATCGGCCTATCAGCAGCAAAGTTCAATAAAATATGCATTTTTCATTGAAGTACTGAAGTACTCCCTTCTTTGTTGCGTTTACTATCATTTTCCACATAATTAAAGCAATCTCATGCTAAATTTTAGAAAAATTGAATAATTATTCGATTAGTCGACTAATCGTTTTAATAGTCGGTGACTAGTCGACTATTAAAGTAGTTGTTAGTTGCAGCCCTAGTGTACAGACCTTAAAGCAGACATTTGGGCTGGTCTGAAGCATTTACAGTAGGTGTGCGCTAACACAATGTCAAGAGGTAAAGACATAAGTGATCCCAAGGTCAGACCATGCAGTGCTCAGGGAAATACAAAAAACCCAAGAGCAACATCTCAGTCCTTACAGTTCTCAGAAAGCACAATTATAGACTTATACTTGAAAAAGTATGGTTTGCTTAAAAGGGTTGCCAGGAAAAATCTCTTCTGTCTAAAAGTCTTTCCTGTCTGCCAACTAAAGCTTGGTTGAAATTGGGTCACGCAAAAGGACAATGATCCAAAGCACACCAATAAATATACATTAGAATAGCTGGGAAAAAAAAGAATCAATATTTTCGAATGGCCTAATCAAAGTCCAGACCTCGACCCAACCTCAACGATGAATGTTCTATGTTGTACACGTGACTGCTACTTCCATTACCCATTTAAAACTAGGAGCCTTTACAGACTCAGGTTTTGGATTAAGGAAAGTAAACAGATCCTTCTGTGTTGTTGATATCAGTGTTTCTGTCTTGCATTAATGAACAATGGAAGCCACCCATTTACCAGCTCTCACCAATAAATGGTAAGTTGTATGGTAAGATGATAACTGTTGTTGGTTAAGGAAGGAGCATTCATCATGCCGTATACTCAGAGTAACACGAGCACTGGCATAAAAACCTTTTTAAACCCCTGAGCTATACAGAATAATTGCTAGCAAAATGAGGTCATCAGGAACCAGGAAAAAAACAAGAAAGAGACAAGAAGAGAGAATGGTGGATTGATTACAATTAAAAAGGTAACATATTGGCTCTAGTTTATCGCTTGTGAACGTGCTACATCCTGGCTTTTGTGTCAAATCAGTACTAGCAGCCAAGTGCTCCGGGTCATGAATTGTTTAGAAATTACTCCTACTTTTGGACAAAGTACATGTACAATGGGCTTCCGATGACCTAATTTAAAATTTTGTTGTTCATTGTAATAATATAATATAATATAATACATATTTTTTATCAAGAAGCAAAGCGATGAAATAATGTTAGTATTCAGTGGTTTCTGTCTACATTTATCATTTAAGGCCATACCTATTTTTGATTATACACCTTATGAGTTCAACATTTTCTCATGGCCAACCCAATTAAGCCTACAGTACATGTAGATTTTAATGAAGACATAATTTCTTACAATTTCTCCCACACATGCTCTAAACCTGTAAAAGTGACCAGTGTGTTAGAGAAATGTGCAGCAAAAGTATCGCCAGGCCTTGGTGTCAAGTCAATAAAAACATCATTCATCTAGTAGTGATGGTAAAATGAAGCCTCACTTAGGTGTCGAGGCTTTCCAGCTAAAAGACAAAGCGGACAGTGAAGGTGGGGTTTACTTTTTAGTGCAAATGTAATATGAGTGTAATTATTAACAAGGAGTCAGAATTTAAGTCAGAAGTTAAAACCGTTTAATTTTTTTTTTGCCTAAAATTACATATCTTATAATCTTATCAATATATCTTATCGGATAAAACATATGAACGCAAGAAAGTGAGATGAAAATGAGCTATAAGAGAGCATGTGAGATGAAACAAACCCTTCAGCGGTTGCAGAATTTTCTAAAAAGTTACGATCCTTCCCCAATGCTGTCACCCTGTGACGCTTTGTATGGAAGCATGACATGTCCTGTAAGATTGAGCCTTACAGGAGCACACTGAAAGCATGAGGTATGTACTGTAGACAGGATGTCACCCTACCCTTATATGAATTACACATTTTCCAATTCGGTAAGCCATCACGAAATAATTTTCAAGGACCCTTTAGAATATTTCGGCTTAATTAGAACCTAAGTCCAAGTACTGAAGAAACAAATACGTCTTGTGTCTTTGTTTAAAGATTGTCAAAGACTTAGCTGTATGGAAGTTCATTCCACCACCTAGGTGCCAGAACAGAAAAGAGTCTAGATGCATGTCTTAATCTGTCCCTGTGAGATGGTGGGACTAGCCGAGCAGTGCTGGAGGGAACGTGGCGCAGTGCAAGTTGTGATTAGACCTGAGAGTTATGTGGGTGATGGGCATTTTTTTTTAGCTTTGAGAAACCTGGTCTGCGAGCATTTTGCAAAATGTTTGAAATAAATTGTTAAACGAGCAAGGCTTTGCCTGCCAAGTGTCATGTGATCACAACTGAACCAATGATTCTTCTCTCTCTTGCACAGTGTAATTGTGGGTAATCATCCATCATGCTAAGTGCACGTGCGTCACTCGTATGATACTCATTTTGATATACAAGTGTTTTGATGTACAGTACAGACCAAAAGTTTGGACACATCTTCTCATTCAAAGAGTTTTCTTTATTGTTTTCTTTAGCCCAAACAAGTCTCTTCTGCTTGTTGCCTGTCCTTAGCAGTGGTTTCCTAGCAGATATTCTACCATGAAGGCCTGATTCACACAGTCTCCTCTTAACAGTTGTTCTAGAGATGTGTCTGCTGCTAGAACTCTGTGTGGCATTGACCTGCTCTCTGATCTGAGCTGCTGTTAACCTGCGATTTCTGAGGCTGGTGACTCGGATGAACTTATCCTCCGCAGCAGAGGTGACTCTTGGTCTTCCTTTCCTGGGGCGGTCCGCATGTGAGCCAGTTTCTTTGTAGCGCTTGATGGTTTTTGTGACTGCACTTGGGGACACTTTCAAAGTTTTCCCAATTTTTCGGACTGACTGACCTTCATTTCTTAAAGTAATTATGGCCACTCATTTTTCTTTACTTAGCTGCTTTTTTCTTGCCATAATACAAATTCAACCTCTTTGAATGAGAAGGTGTGTCCAAACTTTTGGTCTGTACTGTACAAGCATGCTTCCGGAATGAATTATGCTCACAATCCAAGGTTTAACTGTAATTACAACATCAAATTCTGACCAATGTACAGACAAAACCTTTTTGATTCATATAGAAGACATCAGAAACCATTATGAACAAAACATTCCATTAAACTACTAAAGGGAGTATTTTTCTTTTAATGAATAAAATATGAAATATTCCACAAAATTATTATTATTATTATTAAGTCACAACCTGGGGTCCGTTCTTCGTACGTCGCTTGAAACATCCGAGATGATTTGACAGATCTAAGATGAGATCATCGTGCTAATTACGATGCGGCTAATTCGGTTCTTCGAGCACACCTGTTGTTGATGATTAGTATAGCTGGATTGAGTTGTCTAGGATTATTGCGCGTTCGTGCGTTTGTTTAAAAGGCGATATGCATCGACAGTAGAAACACTGATCACAACCCCTGCAATTGGTTGACAAAATGGAAAAAGAGCAGCTCTTTTTTTTCTCAAGCGGAGCAAAAGCTTTTATTAGAGGGTTATGGAGAATTTCAAACTTTAATAAAGATAATTTAAAAGAAAGTTATTAAATACGTAAGTCCGTGTTACATGTTATATGTGTGTGTGTGTGTGTGTGTGTGTGTGTGTGTGTGTGTATATATATATATATATATATATATATATAGACAGTCTCAAATTCTATTTGTATTAATTTAAAGTTAGCTGAACAAATTTGATAATTTAAGTAATCATAAGTAATTAAGTAACAGTAACTGTCACCTCAAAGTTCCAGCAATTTAAACCTAAAGAACTCTGGTGGCTCAGTGGTAGGTGCTGCACCTGCCACACGAAAAACCCGGGTTCGATTCCCGCGCTGGATTGAATTTACTTTATTTGCAACAAATTCAAATATTGATAGTTCTGTTTACTTAAAATTACTTAAAACATGATGTAACTGATTACCTCAAATATTTTGAGTTTTGCCAACTTAATCGGGTTTACAGTGTAAAAGTGAAGTAGAAGAACAAGTATAGTAAGAAGTATATTGTCATGCTGTGCTAAAAGATCCTGTCTATCACACAATACACGAGGAATTTGAAAAACTCTGCGTATAATCCTCACACCTTCAGTAACCGGTTGCTCTCTCATAAACGGACAAGACATGACTGTGACAGATTTGAGAAAATTACCTCCACTTATATAGATGTAATCGGGGGATATTACATTCAGGGGATTGTTACATATGATTAGACACACACGGGAGATTAACACATGAATGATGACCACAGACACACACATGTATACATATACTGTATTTATGTTTAAATACATCCATCCATATATTCATGCAAGATACTTTTCTTTTCCCACGTGAGTCAGTCCGTGTCAGTCATGCTCTTTAACCAATCAGATGTGACCTCGCCATTTCAACCAATCATAACCTGCCAGGAGCGCAGCCTAAATCCTGTTTACATGAACTAAACCTGCTCCCGAGCAGGTTTAAGCTTACGGACATGTTGCTATGACAGCAAGTGCGAGATGAGCTTCGAAGAACGAAACAATCCAAGATCAGGACAAACCCACAACAATCAAATCCAGCTAACTGAGTTAGCAACGTACGAAGAACGGACCCCTGGATGTAACTAGGCAAATAGTTAAGAGCATTCCACTGAATATTTACTGCAGTGATTAATATGATTTAGCAGCAAACAAATTATTTAACACGAACTTATGCAGAATATTTCTTAAACAACTATATTGGAAGAGATGTCCTTTGGTCATGGCAATAATGTTCCTCTGTTTCAGAAGGGTAAATTATTGTCCTGCATCAAGCAAAGAAAACAACTAAGGAGATTTATGAAATTGCTTAAACTGTGTTAAGAACTAAAACCTGGAAGGATAGTGATGAACTCAGTCATCTTTTTTCTCAGGACTCTCCTGTCCAGAAGTCAGAAATAAGAGCTTTTGAGTAGAAATAATTTGGAGCACTTTGAGATTTGCCTCAAATATAAAGTGCATTATAAATAAAATGTATTATTATTATTATTGTCGCCATCGTCTTTTTTATTTATCTATGGAGAGACAATATTAAAACTCAGTAACATGAAAAATACAAAACAAATCTTTTACATTATCCTCAAAGTTCCTGTTTAATTAATTTATTTCTGGCTTCCAGCATGGATGGCACCATGTGAAGATGTAAGGATATACAGTATGGACTGGTCTCCATACTGAACTGTAAATATTTTTTAAAACACAATCGCATTCTCAACCAGGCCAAAGAGGATTTTGTAACTAAAGGAGAATAAATTGTTCTAAAGGATGTTTATATGAAACATTCGCTCAATTTCAAGGTTTATTCAATATACCCGGTACAGGCAGCAAACCAGATAAAGCGCTGTAGTAGAAGCAGAGGAAAGGACAAAGGAAACTAATCAAGAGATTAAAGAACAAAGTTACTACAGTATTAAAAATAGATGAGAAAGCTGAGGTACAGACTGTTGAGATAAAGCTGCAATGTGGACCAGGCAGGCACGAAAAAAACACCTCATGAGACTCGGATGCTGTGCTCCATCCTGCCGAGCTGAGAATCGCCACAAAATATGGAACTTTAAAGATCCAAAGCAGGCTATGAACTTTGTGAGAGATACTCTGAAGCCTTAATGTAAGTGATATGACCTGCAGCAAATTCCTAATTAACGCGAGGCGTGTTAAAGACCGATATTGCTAGGACTTTGTTTAGATTGCTGCTTATTGGTTATGATACCCTGCAGCTGACAGTCACACTTGAGTGAAATGTACTTTCTTTCCTATTTCTTTAATAAGAAAAATGCAGATTTGTGGTGATGCCATTTTAGTATAACAGTTCAGATTGAAGTGTAAGTCAGTGAGGTGAGTTCAGGAGATATGTTAACTAGTAGTACGAGCAGTCGTCTTCAGAGGTCAGCTCAAGTTGCTGTTGTGGTTGTATAGTTGTTTCTATATATTTATTTATTCATTTATTTTACCCCCCCTCCCCCTTCTCTCATGGAGCATATTATATGTTACAAAAATTCATCACGTACAGTATGACAAAGAGAAGTAGTACAGCAGTTTTAAGTTGGAATTGCCGGGGCCTTAATCACCCGATAAATAAAGCTAAGAAAGGTTTTCTCCCACATCTCCAAACAAAAGGCGACACCTGATCCCTAAGGATCTTAATAAGTTGAAAAGAGAGGGCTTAAAAATATATATGATTCAAGGTATCCTGGGAAAATTCGAGGTACTGCCATATTAATACACGGAGATGTAGGTGATCAAGAGGGCCATTCATTGTCCAGGGGAAACTGTTTAAGCAACAGGTACTGCTTGCTAACATACTGTATATGCATCAAATTGGCACAATGTAACTTTTCTTAAAGGTTTCATTACACCCCTTCCAGAACTGGACAGTCATCAGCTTAATTTATGAGGCTATTTTATGTGTATACTCCACCCAGTGTTAAAACAATCTAAAGTATAATCAGGACCATCTGAGTTTCTTGGTTTGGTTGATGCATGAAAATATAAAAAGCTAACTTCGAGATAATGTTCCTTTTTTTTCTACAGCTCATCAGATTTGTTCATGGATTGACTTCACCAGAGAATGTTACCATTACTTAAGTCATGTGAATATACAGGTATAGTAATTTCTGACCATGGCCCTATATGTCACGCTGTCAGTTCTTTCGCGCTGATCCAAGACCGCATCCGCCTTCTGATACTTCCGTTCCCACGCTGTCATGCTCGTTATCACTATGGCTCGGACCACAATCACGGACCCCTCACGAGAGTCGCGCCTGCCCACTCCCCCCATCCTTCCTATCCCAGTGTTCCCTGATCTTTGAGCTTCAAGTCTCCACCTTCTCTTCAGAAAAATCTTGGGTGGCCTACGTTATCACCCTCCTCACCAGTAGTGGAGCACAGCTCTCTGGGACACTCATGACCCATGTTGTAATAGTTTTGAGGCCTTTTCTGGAGAGATGGAGAGTTTTCGACCGATCTCACGTCGTAGAGAGGCTGGAACTAGAATATTACGCCTGTGCCAAGGATCACGCTCCGCCTAGGACTACGCTATTGAGTTTCGGACTTTAGCTGCCTTGAGTGGATGGAACGACAAAGCTCTAGTGGATGTCTTCCTGGAGGAATTGTCGGAGGCACTCAAGGATGAGCTAATCTTCTGGGAACTTCCCTCTGATCTCCACGAACTCATGGACCTCGCCGGGAGGATCGACTCACGTCTTCGCTCAAGAAGCCCAACCCGGAGGTCACCTCCCCCCAGGAGATCAACTTCCCCCAGGACATCCCGCCCATCCTCTCCTCCAACACAGACTAATCAGGAGGAGCCCAAGCAGCTGGGCAGAACCCGCATCTCTGATGAGGAGAGATGCCGCCGCCTGAAGAGGGCCTGCTTCTACTGCGGGGGTTCAGGTCACATGCTCAGGGACTGCCCGTTAAAAGGAGGTGCCCTCTAGTCAAACTGGGAGCTTTAGGGGGCACTCCTCCAAAAAGTCTTCCAGAACCTCGCTCCCTGTTCTCCGTTACACTAATTAGTGACGGCCAAGCCCATTCCATTCAAGCACTCATTAACTCCGGCTCTGACTGGAACCTGATCAGTTCAGCTACGGTCAAGGCGTTGCGGATACCTTGCACTTCACTGGACTTTCCACTGGCAGTCCAAGCCCTAGATGGGAGCCCCCTGTCGGCCATCACTCACAGAACCCTTCCCTTCAGAACCCTCACTCTAAGAACATCGGGGAATCATTCTGAGGAGATTTTTTTTTTGTTATCAATAAGTCACACGCCGCTCTTGTCCTTGGTCTCCCATTGTTAGCTCTCCTCGGTCCCCAGATCGACTGGATCAAGCTCGCCAAGAAAGAGAAGCCATGAACACGTACATCACAGAAACCCTGGCTGCTGGTATCATCCGCCCATCCTCCTCACCTGCAGGGGCAGGATTTTTCTTCGTCAAGAAAAAAGACGGGACCCTTCGTCCATGTATTGATTACAGGGTGCTCAACGAAATCACCGTCAGGAACCGCTTCTTCCAATCCCTCATTAATGACGTTCTCTGCGACTTCCTTAATGCCTTCATGTTCGCATACTTAGACGACATCTTTTCAATTTTTTCTCAAAGCCTGGAAGAACACCAGCATCATGTTCATCGCGTTCTTCAGAGGCTTTTGGAGAACAACCTCTACGTCAAGGCAGAGAAGTGAGAGTTCCACACATCCTCCACCAACTTCCTGGGCTTTGTCATTTCCCCGTCCAGCCTAGAAATGGAACCAGCCAAGGTACAGGCCGTCACTGATTGGCCCACACCAGCCTCCCGGCAAGACCTTCAACGGTTCCTTGGTTTTGTCCATTTTTATCATCGCTTCATCCGAGGATACAGCTCCGTCGCCACGCCCCTGACCTCGCTAACCTTTGTTAAAACCCGTTTCTACTGGAATAAGGAGGCAGATCAAGCCTTTGCTGACCTTTGCTGAGAAAACAACACAGTGACTACCTGGAGCCCTATATATAGGCCCACTGACTGATTACAAGATTGTAGACATCTGTGATGCTAATTATTGGACACACCTTGAATTAACATGTCCCTTATATATATATAGGGCTCCAGGTAGTCACTGTGTTGTTTGGTGACATGGTATGTACCACACTCAACATGGACCAGAGGAAGCGAAGGAACGAGTTGTCTCAGGAGATTCGGAACATCAGTGTCAGATCGCACCATCCGTCGTTGTTTGAGCCAAAGTGGACTACATGGGAGACGACCAAGGAGGACACCATTGTTGAAAACAAATCATAAAAAAGCCAGACTGGAATATGCCAAACTACAGATGTGTGCAGACCAGTTTTCTAGTTTCGCCATCGCACCTCACGGCGACGGTATGCAGTTGCTGGCTTTGACCACTGAGTAGCGCTATATAACTATAGACCGACGCGTCAGACCTTATTTCATTCTCTCAAGGATTAATGAGCCGCAGCTCCTTTAGAGCTGCACGTAGTAGCGGATAAAATCAAGTGTAAAATTGTACTTAAACGAATTCATAATAACAATACTAAAATTACAGTACAAATGTAGAATTAAATTTTATTAGTATCGAATTTAAGCAAAGTAAATCTTAACACAGTGAGCCTTTAGATTTTATCATGTGTAATTAAAAAGCCTACGCGTGTACACTGTAAACCCTAATGCTCAAAGTAATTAAACACATTGAGTACTGTTTACCTAAATAATTGTTTGAGTACATAAGTAACAATAACTTAAGTAAAACTTCCACCAGTGTAATCTCTATAGATCTCTCATGGCGCAGTGGTTAAGTGTTTCGCCTTCCATGCGGAAGACCCCCGGTTCGATTCCTGTGCAGGGTTGCAATATATGTTTTTTTTTTTTTTGTTCAACAAACTCAAAAATTTATGTTTCCAATTTTAAATAAACAGAACTATCATTAATTTAAAAAAAATATGTAACTGATTACCTCAAATATTTGGCGTTTTGCCAACTTAATCGGGTTTACAGTGTAGGGTTTTGGGTCATCTTCAATGTTGTGTTCTTTAAATTTGTAGTAGATAATACCGAAATAAATTAAATTAAATTACTATAAAATTAAAACATTGTAAGGACGTGCTACTGTGTAAGCAGATGTCGTTGTCATTCAGCCCCGCTTGTGTTTTTGCGGTAGTATGGGAACGAAATGCAGTACGATGTTATGAACATAATTTTCTTTAATAAATAATGACCCCCGTTGCGCTGTACCACCACTGGTGAAACCTTATAAAATATAATCACAGTACTAAAATTATAGTAATACATATAGCCGTTTCTTATTTGCATCAAATTTAAGCAAAGTAAATGTATACTTTTCACGGCGCGCGCCTGTGATGGGCGTGCGCCCAAATCAATATCGCTCCTCACTCACTCCGAAGCTCACTAGGTAGGTGGCCTAGGTGCACACTGCAGGTATGCGAATAAGCGGGGCCGCCTAACTAGACACAACTGGTGAGCTATCGGCTATCGGTATTATCTACTACAAATTTAAAGAACACAACATTTAAGATGACCCAAAACCCTACACTGTAAACCCGATTAAGTTGGCAAAACGCCAAATATTTGAGGTAATCAGTTACATATTTTTTTTAATTAATGATAGTTCTGTTTATTTAAAATTGGAAACATATATTTTTGAGTTTGTTGAACAAATAAAAAAATATAAATTGCATCCCTGCACGTGCACTGCGCCACGAAAGCTTTATAGAGATTACACTGGTGGAAGTTTTACTTAAGTTATTGTTACTTACATACTCGAACAATTATTTAGGTTAACAGAACTCAATGTGTTTAATTACTTTAAGCATTAGGGTTTACAGTGTAGTGTACTTGTTTTAATGTTCAACTTCAATATTTTTTTTTTACTCATTACACTATTGTACAGCAAATATCAATAGCTCTGATTAAGATTTGTCATGCTTGTTGTATAAAATATACAGATGTGGAAATTACCATTACTGTAGTATTTCTTCGATACAGCATATTGTTTAGACTTTTTTTATGACTTAATTATTAAAAAAAAAACGAGATGACGGAAAATGTCACTTTGCGCCACCTGGCGGTCATTTCACGAATTGCCTTGAAATGCAACTGATTTATTTTGGCCGCTGTCGTTTTGTGGTGGCGGTCAGTGCGACGGTAATAGACATTCTCCCCTTCACACATCTGTACATGTTGACAAGCCACAAAGCTTCTGGGAGAATGTCCTATGGACAGATGAGACAAAAATGGAACTTTTTGCCAAGGCACATCAGCTCTATGTTCACAGATAGAAAAATGAAGCATATCAAGAAAAGAACACTGTCCCTACTGTGAAACATGGAGGAGGCTCTGTTACGTTTTGGGGCTGCTTTGCTGCATCTGGCACAGGGTGTCTTGAATCTGTGCAGGGTACAATGAAATCTCAAGACTATCAAGGGATTCTAGAGAGAAATGTGCTGGCCAGTGTCAGAAAGCTGGGTCTCAGTCGCAGGTCATGGGTCTTGCAACAGGACAATGACCCAAAACACACAGCTAAAAACACCCAAGAATGGCTAAGAGGAAAACATTGGATTATTCTAAAGTGGCCTTCTATGAGCCCTGACCTCAATCCTATTGAGCATCTTTGGCAGGAGCTGAAACATGCTGTCTGGAAAAGGCACCCTTCAAACCGGAATCAACTGGAGCAGCTTGCTCATGAGGAGTGGGCCAAAATACCTGCAGAGAGGTGCAGAAGTCTCATTGACAGTTACAGGAATCGTTTGATTGCAGTGATTGCCTCAAAAGGTTGTGCAACAAACTATTAAGTTAGGGGTACCATCGTTTTTGTCCAGGCCTGTTCCATGAGTTTGTTTTTTTAATAATTCTGTTGAAGCATGGTTGAAAAGCAATGTCTGACTTTCATTGGTTAACATTCATAGAATTCTTATTTATTATTACTTTTGTCAGATTAAAGTTATGTGACCATTGTGAGTTTTTCTTTCATTGACCGAAGGGTACCAACAATTTTGTCCACGTGTGTAGGTGCAGCATGTGCTGGAGCGTGTCCACTCTATGGCTTTGTCCCAAGCAGGCTTGATTTTAGTGATTTTACAATTACCAAATAAGATAAGATAAAATTATATACACCATTCTTGAAGTCACACCTCGCTGATATGAATTAAATGTGATCCCCAGGACTGTTTGGATGGTATAGAAGGAAAATTGGGAAAGATACAAAATTGCAAACTTGTAGGTAACAAGAGAAATGATCTGCAGGCAGCTCATACTCCAAGGACAGACTAGCAAAACTTTTAAAAGACTTCCTACAGATTATAACAATGTGTCTGTCGTCCCATGATGAAAATTCTGTTTGTTCAAACTTTTTATTGTGTAGTCATCATTACAGATACAAATTTTAAGCGATTGTCCATTTTTAACAATATAAACATTCAGAAAACAATAAAACAAGCATCAAGTACAATCAAACATGAACTAACAACCACACCCCAAAAAAATACAAATAGAAAACCCACTAACTAAAAATAAACAAAAAAATTAAATAAAAAATAACTACACTAAACAGAAGGCAGAAAATTGAGTGATTTAAAATATGAAATAAAAGATTTTTTAAAAAAGCTACTCCTCCCAGAGCATCTAATCTTTTCTAGTTTTAGAAAGAACATGGTATCGATAAGCCATTGAGATGCACTAGGAGGCTTGGCAGATTTCCAGTGGATCAGAATACGGCACCTAGCTATTAAAGAGGTAAATGCCAAAATGTCCAGTTGTTTGGAACTGAACTGAGACCAGACCCGTGGAACCCCAAAAATTGCAATAGCAGGACAAACATCAATATCAACCCTGAGCACCTTGGACATCACTGTAAAGTAGTTAACCCGGTAATTTTGCAGTTTAGAACAAGTGAAAAACGTGACTTAAAGTACACTGAGATGATTGACATCTATCACATCTGTCCTTTACAGCAGAATATATTGCAGATAGGCGGGCCTTAGAAAAATTAATTCTGGGTATTACTTTAAATTGTATAAGGCTGAGACGAGCACATATTGTACTAGAACGTATTCTGTCCAAAGCAGCGGCACACCATTCCTCTTCAAACTCCTCTCCAAGCTCCCCCTCCCAGGCTCTTCTAATTTTATCAATAACACTCCCATCTAAAGATAATAACCGACCATAAATTCTTGAAATTTGTGACTTATGGTGAGGGTTAAACTTCAAAAATTCTTCCCATTCTTGCATAGGAGGTAAAGAGGGGTAGCCAGGAAACAGAGTGGCAGCACAATGTCTAACCTGTAAAAACCTAAACAGATGGGAATCAGGCAGCCCCAGTTCTGAAGACAACTGTAGATAATTGCAAAAGATACCTTCTTTATATAGGTCTTGAAAGCATCTAATGCCTTTTCCGTACCATTGCTTAAAAACAGGGTCAGTAATAGATGGTGGAAACATGTGATTGTCCTGTAACGGCATTAATGATGAGGCAGAGATAAATTTGAAATGTCGCATGAATTGACCCCAGATCCGAAGGGTCGATATGACTACCGGGCTATGTGTTAAGGAAGTAACTTTACAAGATAGGGTAGATACACATGAGGTAGATACACATGAACTTGCCTCCAATCTGCACCACAGTGCACTGGATGGATTGAGCCAAAATGTTAATTTATGAACATTTGCTGACTAGTAGTAAAACATAAAATTGGGAAGAGCTAGCCCACCACTAAGCCGACATCTCTGAAGTACTGATTTACGAATTCTGGGCACTTTACCACCCCACAGAAAGTGGGTAACAATCTTGTCGATAGATTTAAAGAAGTGCTTAGGAAGAAATAAAGGAATGCACTGAAAAACAAAAAGTTTTTAGGTAAGATATTCATTTTAACTGCATTAATTCGACCCGTCAATGATAAATATAGACTTTTCCATCTCTGAAAGTCAGACTTAGTTTGCTCTAACAAAGGAGACAAATTAGCAGATAACAGAGAGGGCAGGGATCTGGTAATATTAATGCCAAGGTACCTAAATCCTGTTTTACTAATATTAACTGGAATGTCTGTTTGTAGGAGTCCCAAAGCCAATGTATTAATGGGGAAGCATTCACTTGCAATGGCCAATGCAAACAACAGCGGGGAAAGTGGACACCCCTGCCTTGTTCCCCGTCTCAGATTAAAATAGCTGGATCTTACGTTATTGGTGTGTATGCTAGCCTGGGGAGAAGCATATAAAAGGCGTATCCAAGAGATAAAATCATTCCTAAACCCAAATTTTTGAAGCACAGCAAAAAGATATTCAGACTCCACTCGGTCAAATGCTTTCTCAGCATCAAATGTAATCACAACCTCAGGTGTTACAGCAGAATGTTTGGAGTGAAATAAATTTAGAAGAGTGCGAACATTAAAATATAACTGTCTCCCCCTGAAACCTGTTTGTTCCTCAGATATGATCTTTGGAAGTATGGTTTCCAGGCGAAAAGCCAACACTTTGGCCAAGATCTTGGCATCTACATTCTGTAAAGACAGAGGTCTGTAGGAGCTACACGACTTGGGATCCTTATCCTTCTTTAAGAGCAGAATTATGGATGCTTGTGTTAGTGTCTCTGGTAGGAAACCCTTCTCTAAGGATTCCACATACACATTTAAAAGTAATGGGACCAATTTACTTTGAAATTTCTTGAAAAACTCAACTGGAAAACCATCAGGCCCAGGTGCTTTATTACACTGCATCATTTTAATTGCTTGTTTAATTTCTTCCACATCCAAAGGAGCATCAAGATCTGCAGCAGCAGCCGTATCTATTGGGATGACATTTAAATTCTTTAAAAATGAAATCAAATCGTGGGAGTCTGATGGAGATTCAGATGAATATAAGGTAGAATAATATGATTTAAATACAGCATTGATACCTTCCGGATCAGATATCAAATTACCTGATGAGTCCTGGATCTGTGGAATCAAGCGACTACCTGCCTGTCGTCTTAACTGATGTGCCATGAGCCGACTAGCTTTATCACCGTATTCATAATAAGAACTACGAGTATGCAACAGGAGCCGTTCAGCATCAGTTGTTAAAATGATATCAAGTTCAGTCTGCAGATGCAGACGCTGTTTAAACTGGACTTGAGAGGGGAAGCTAGTCAATTGTTGGTCAAGGTGGAGAATAGCAGAAGTAAGCTCACGTACTCTTGCAGTGCGACATCTATTTAAATTTGCAGAATAAGAAATAATCTGCCCTCGGAGGTATGCCTTAAGTGTCTCCCACAGTAAGGAATAAGAAACTGTGTCGTCCTGGTTTGTAGCCATAAAATCATCAATTGATGTTGCAATAAAATCTATAAATTTTTCATCAGACAAAAGCAGAGAATTAAACCTCCACGATGAAGAATATGGAGGTTGTACAGACAACTGCATATCAACCCTGAGAGGAGCATGATCAGAAATAACAATAGCGTGGTATGAAACTGATGTTACGTTAGAAAGTAATAAGCTATCTATAAAAAAATTATCAATGCGGGAATATGACTGATGCACTTGGGAAAAAAAGGAAAATGCCTTAGCTTGAGGATTATAGAATCTCCAAGGGTCAACACATCCATTGCTAGACATAAACTCTTCAACTGACCTTGACATCGATGACACAGCCCTTACCTGAGAGCTAGAGCGGTCCATAACCGGATCCATTACACAGTTCAGATTCCCAGCGAATATCAATGAGTGGTTATTCAGTGAGGGCAGAACCCCAAATAATCTATTCATGATGACAGGATCATCAAAGTTCAAGAAGTACAGGTTTCCGTAACAGCAAGCCAACAACGATCAAGTATCTTCCATTTTTGTCAGCTATTACCTTATCACAAATAAACTGAACCCTCTTGTTAATTAGTATTGCAACCCCTCTAGCTCTGGAATTGAAATTTGAGTGAAAAACTTCGCTGACCCAGGGGCATTTCAGTTTAATCTGATCCTGATTTCTTAATTGTGTCTCCTGCAAAAATACTATATCAGCACTTAGCCTCTTCAAATGAGAAAAGATCTTTGACCTTTTAATTGGATTTCCATGTTAAAAATCTAATTGTCGAATAGGCTGGATTGGACAAAGAACCAGAAAAATTTGCCATCTACTCGACTAATCCACTGAAAAATAAAATCAAAGACATTCATACCTTCTGCGAAACAAAACAAAAACCAAAGACACAAAAAACAGGCAAACAAAAAACAACCAAAAAAACAAACACCCACCCCCCGCAAACAATCCCACCCATAAGCCCAACCAATATTCACATCACTAGTTGATGTGAAACTATGTGCAGACTCCAGTTGGAGCCAACCCATACTCCTCACTCTCACGATTAGAAGCCAAAAAAAAAGATGGAACCCTGCAGATTGTCCCACTAATTACTAATAACAGAAATGCACAATATCTCAATCATTGCAACATTAAGCCCATTTTACTCCAACTTAGCCACCAACACCATACATACACATATACTTCAATCAAGAAACTGTGACAAAGACTACGTCCAGACTCTTCATAATATCTTCTGTAAAACACTGGAAGACCCTTTAAACAGAGTCTGGACCATAATAACTTATCATACAACACAATAGTATCGAGAAACTACTTCACCCCACTCACATGCTCAGATACTCATGAAACATTTGGTTCTGTTCATTGAGATACTAAACTACTGACATATTCTTTAGCCAAGTCTGGTGAGTTAAACTGTTTCTCCACTCCATCGTAAGTAACACGCAGCTTGGCTGGATGAAGAAATCCAAATTTCACCCCCGGAATCTTCCGCAGCTGCTGACGGACATCATTGAAGGCAGATCGACCACGAACAGTTTTTACAGTGAGATCCGGAAAGATGCTAATTTTCATATCATCAAATATAAACTGCCTCACTTCCTGCGCACGCTGCAGAGCCGCAGTACAGTCTGAGTGGTAATGCAACCTCGCCACAACCGCTCGTGGACGCTCTCCCGGCTTGGGCTTGGACTGCAGCGTGCGATGTGATCTGTCAACCATAACGTCCCTGTCAGTATTAAGGACTTTTTTGAGCAATTCCGAGACAGCTAGGGTGGTACAGGGTTTGTCTTCTGGAATTCCTATGATCCTTATATTATTGCGTCGAGATCTGGCTTCCAGGTCTTCACACTTATCTTCCAATTTTTCCACAGTGGCCATGAGAGAGTCCACCTTGTCCTCCAGCACGGTGATGTCATCAGAACAGGTAGAGAGTGACTGTTCCATATCCTTCACTGTACTTTTCAGCGCAAACATGTTCGTTTGCACCGAAACAAGACTATTCGAAAACTCCGCTTTCACCGCCTGAAGTTCACTCTTAATAGTCGATAAATCATCACCGAGCATGGACCGTAACTCCGAACGAAAGATTTCTGCCAGTTCGTTACGTAGCGATGACAAAATTTCAACTTTTAGTCGCTGAGTGTCATCTGAAGTCATCTCGAGTCCGGTCCGCTCCTCGGCGCTAGCTCCTATGTCGCTAGCTACCGACATAAACTCGGTAATGTCTGTTCATTACCGAGTTTATTGGCTCTAGTTTTCATTTTAATTTATCCAAAGTAAGGAAAAGTAAACCGGGCCAACTAAACTTTATTACAGACACTCGGTAATACAAAAAACTGTGCTTTAATATCGATTTTTAGTGGAATTCTGCAGGACCCTCCGTAAACACGCTCTACTCCATGTAACGCCTAACCGGAAGTCCCCCCATGATGAAAATTCTGAATAGAACTGACGGGGGAAACAAATAATTTTCATGCAATGAACCCATTGCTGACGCAGTTCCAAATTTAAAGTGATGTCTAAACTGATAGCAAATCTTAAGTGTATCAAGTACCACTGGATTATCAGTATATTGAGCGGGTTTGAATGGAAAAGAAGTCCAAAGTAGAGCTAATTTTGAGGATTATCTACAAGACAGTAACTAATTTGCACCATGGGGATTCAGATGAATTCATCCAAAAATGTACAGCCCAGTCGTATCTTTGAAAATTAGGCAGAGCAAATCCACCGCTAAGTCTTCATCTCTGGAATAAGGTCTTACGGATTTCTAGGAGGTTTCCCACCCCAAAAAGATTATGATTTTAGCCAAGGAGCAGTTTTTTGGAGGGGGCGCAAACAAAATTAAAATTAAACTTTTAATACTCGCCTGTAAATATCCATTTATCAGGTGATTGCGCATGATTACTACTAGTATAAAATAAAGGCATGACTCATCACATCCAGTCAGCAGCTCCGCTTGCCATAAGAAGTGCTGGAAAAGACTCGTTTAGAATGGTCCAATCACATGAGCCCAAATATTTGAAAACAATATTGATTCGCTAAGAACAAAAGTGGGAGGGTTCAGGGCGCACAGTGCTGCGCCCCAAGGATGATTTGACAAAATTCAATCAGAACTTAGCCTCAAGTCACATGCTTTTCAAAAATGTACGTGCCTACATAGACATTCGTTTGTCCGGCGCCCCGTGTACACGAACACAAATGAACGTAATACAGTTTAGATTTTTTTTTTTTAATATTAAGAAATACAGCGGAATATTGTGACCAAATAACTTTATTTCATTATTAAAATAAATAATTATTATGTTAAATAATTACATGTTAAGGTGGCTTCTCTTCTCTGCCTAACTTTTAGAGGGGCGTCGCCCCTGCGCCCCGTATTGACCTGCCGTCACTGCCAAGGAGTCAAAAAGTATTTAGGTAGAAAAAAAAAAGGATTGAAAAAAATAAAGAAATTTAGGAAGAAAGGAAATTTTAACTGCATTGATTTTCCCTTTTAAAGAAAGAAGTAAATTGCTCCATCTCTGAATATCAGATTTTACCTCAGAAATAATAGAGGAAAAGTTGCCATGGGAAAGCTCAGATAGAGAACGAGTCACTGTAATTCAAAGATATTTAAAGACTGAACAATTATGTTCAAACAGCAAGTTTAGATGCTAAAGTTGTAAAGCACTATTATTGAGCGGGTAATAGTCACTCTTGTAAAAATTTTGTTTATAACCTGAGAAAGAACCAGAATTATCTAAAATGGTTAAAATAACAGGAATAGAGGCTGCAGGATTAGTCACATATAAGAACAAGTCGTCGACATACAGTACAGGGAGAATTTGTGCTCCACTCTATTACAAACAATACCTTTAAAAGCAAGAGAAGATCTAAGCTTAATGCATAATGGTTCAATAGCAAGGGCAAAAAGCAGTGGCGACAGTGGGCACCCCTGCTCGGTACCTTGTCCAAGTGTGAAATAATCAGAGCTAATATAATTTTTTTAGTTTGCAGAGATTTGTAACGGAAGTGAATCCAGGAGATAAATTTATCACCGAACCCAAATTTCTTTAATACTGCAAACAAGTATTCCCACTCAACCCTATCAAAAGCTTTCTCAGCATCCAGCGAAATTACAACCTCAGGGGATGTTTGGAGTAAATTATATTAAAGTGTACGAGCAGGGGCGCCGCTAAGGGGGGGAAAGTTAGGACGATTCTAAGGGCCCACGCCCTTTAGGGGCCCCCAGAAATCTGCTTTATTAGTAATAACACTACTAACAGTAAATTAAAAGAAATTAGAAATGTATCTACAAAAGAGTTACAAACAAAATCTTTTGCCTCGAAGCTTCTTTTAATTTTTAATTAATTAAAAAAGCTTGCGTTATGTTTTTGTGCAATTATTTGTTTGGCGTGACACAGCGCGCTTCCGGATGCAAGCCGCCAGTAAACACAGACGAAGAAGAAGCGCTTACGTCACCCACAAAGCGGAAGGAGACGCAAACATTTAGCTGTGTAATTTGAGGGAGCACTCTGTTGCGGGTTGCGAAATGGAAGGGAGTGATGAAAAAACTTTTCTCAATGAAAAATGTTTTCAGCAGCAGGAAACATTGCGTCAAAGAGCAGGGCAAGCCTCAGTTCGGAGCATATTAACATGCCTACCTCTCTTCATCACATGCTCCTTTAAATAGTAGTGAGCACACACATGTCCAAGAGAGAGACATTTATATTCTGATGAATATATTGACTTAAAACACAATGTATGGACTCTTGTTCCTGTCCATGGATTTTTGCATCCTAAATGTCATCACAAAGCATTGCAATAAGCAGTCAGTAAAGGCTTATGTTATGCCTGAGATGTAGATTTTGAAACTTTTAGTTCTGAAAGTTAAGTTAGTGTTTTTGAACAATTATTTATTTTAATGTGCGCCTTAGTTTTTTTGATACTTAAGTTGTACCTTAAATAAGGATAGATAGTGAGGGGAGAAAGGTGGGAAACAGACCAGCACGCTGCTCTCACCGTCACTTGTTTAGATTTAATGAGGGAAAGTAGCGCGGGCTCCCCCTACTGGAGCTCCAAAGTAAAAGACATTACCAATGGATCATTCTGCCTAGGGGGTAATGTGCATTACCTATTTGTATTATACTTTTTTTGTTATCTCAGTGATACATTTAAAACAATGACCAGTCACTGTGCACATTTGTAAATAATCACGAATTACACACAATGAAAACAGAATACTGCAATCTCTGTGATCTAAACAAAAAATTAACATGCATTAAGACAAATAAATGTATAACATTCTATCTGTCACATACTCCCCCTCGAAATAGATGTTGTCCCCAACATCCCAGCCTTTGACCATTAGTGCAAATAAGGAGTAAATGATGCAAAAAAAAATACACATAAGTAACATTTCAGACAAACACTTATGCCACATCTGGACTAGTACATTGTAATGTTACAGTCTGGAACTCTTTTCATACATTCTTCCCCTTTTGGGTTCCTCTAAGTTCCTCTTTATCTACAGTGTCCACTCCAAAACACACTGTACATAGCTGCATTGTTAACACTCTTTATGCAGCCCGACCAAGCCATCTACATCCAGTCAGTTGTACCTTAAGTCTAATGACTTCAACAGTGAATGCAAAAGTATGTACTGGGTGCAATTGTGAGTCTATTAAAGACCTTGTGTTCAAAAGTCTATTTCAATATGTGCACTGTATGCATTTATTCAGTCCATTAGTATACAATGTCTCTATCTCCCATGTCCATAGTTTTGCTGGAAGTAGTATGGTTGAAAAGTGTAAGTGCATGGCACATTAAAGTATGTGCACCTTGGCAGTGCCCTCAAGTTGTAGCATGCTGGTGAGCCGGGTCTGTCATACGTGAACAATTTGGGCCGTCTGTGCTGCCGTCTAGGCCGTTGATATTCTTCCTGACTAGGTTCACTTGGCATAAGTGACGGGACAGAGTCCCCCTTGCGGCTATTCTCTCTCTCTAGTGAATGCTGCATCTGATTTGTTACTTCTTGTTCTTCCTCTCGCATGTTATCCTCAGGCTGCACATATTCAGGTTCCACAGGTGGACTAGAACATGAAATATTCACTGTCTCAGGTGAGCATGGTTTGGGCTGCTGCTGGAAGGAGACTGGATAATACTCATCATCATCATCCTCTTCTTCTGACAGTTCGGCTTCCTCTTTTCCCTGCCTACTTCTTTTCTTTAGTTGTGGCTCTGCTGTTGTTTCAAGAGGCAGATAATCACATGGGAGAAGAAGATTACGATGCAAGATCCTTGATCTTCCTTTACCTTTCTCTGGTCTGAGTTCATAGACAGGAATATCCTCACTCACTTGACGCATAACTGTGTGGATAGTGTCCTCCCAATGACTCCTCAACTTCCCCGGACCACCACGAGGTGTCATATTCCTGACTAAAACACGATCACCAGGTTGTAATACTGAGCTTTTCACTTTACTGTCATAATGTCTCTTACTTCTCACAGCAGCTTTCTGAGCATTATTTCTCGTGATCTCATATGCTTCTTCCATGCCCTGCTTCCACTTTTCTACGCAGCTCTGAGGATTACCATCTCCTTCTCGGCTCAGGTTGAACAACATGTCCACTGGCAGTCGTGGAGAGCGACCATACAATAAGTAAAAGGGTGAGAAACCAGTCACTTCACAGTTGTTGTCTGTTTGCAGTTTTTCTGTACAAGACTCCATGCTCATTGATCTCCAACTTGTCCCACTCCCTGAGGAGGCATGTAACCTGTGGGCTGAGTTGCTTTAGTTCTGGACCTGATGTTTTTTTCCCTATCAGTTTGAACTGGATTACTTGTCCAACAATAGGATCATTTCTTTGGTCACATTTGATTTGTTCTCTTGTTAGTGGGATGAAGGATGTATCTGTAGTTACTATGGCACATTCAGCTGAAATACCCATGGACCATAACACATTGGATTCATTCTGATTTTCCACTGCCTGTGTAGCCACTCCAATGACATCATATGACATTTCTCCTGAACATTCCTTCATGAATTCCTCCATGTCTAAGGGCATCCTGGACAAACTGTCGGCATCAATATTTTGCTTACCAGGTCGGTATTTGATTGTGAAGTGGAAATCTGCCAGTTCTGCTACCCATCTACACCCAGTGGCATTTAAATTGGCTGTGGACAATACGTAGGAGAGTGGATTATTGTCACTGTAGACTGTGAAGAACGGTGCATAATAAAGGTAATCACAAAATTTATCTGTGATCGCCCACTTAAGGGCTAAGAATTCTAACTTGCCTGAATGTTGATGGTAATTCTTCTCTGCTTGAGTCAAAGTACGGGAACCATAGGCAATGACAGTTTTCCATTCTGCCTTTGATATAGTACTGCACCAAGTCCCTGGTTGGAAGCATCAGTATGGAGAATAAAGGGTTGTGAAAACTCTGGAAAGCCTAGAACAGGAGGCTAAATTAAACAGTCTATCAACTGCTCCAATGTTGACTGGTGTGTGCTAGTCCAGTCAATTGGCATACTGGATGGGAGTCCTCTGTTTTTAGGTTTCATTTGCCATTTCCTTTTTTTTTTTTATCTTGAAGTGTTCCTGTATCCACAGGTGTTTTAATCAGGTCATACAGGGGGCTAGCAATACGGGAAAAATCTTTAATATACTGTCGATAATAACTCAACAGTCCCATGATAGTTCTTAACCCTTAGGAGTCTGAGGGTGTTTTGGGGCCCTGAAGAAGTTCTGACATGTCCTGACATTTGTATATTTTTCAGTTACTTATAAACATATAAATGTCTAAAGGCTAACTACACTGTATTCAGCACAAACTGGGCTACAGTAGTATGTGAGCAGAATGTATGTACAAGTTTGTATTTTGGAGAACATAACAGTTATGCGTGATTATTGGAAACAAAAAAAATCACTGAAATAAGTTCACAAAACACATTCATAACATTTGTTTATATGTTTATATTTTTTTGTTGTTACCTGAATCTTGTAGTCTAGAGTTTTTACTTTAAAATGATGTGATGATCATCTTGATCACTCATTCACAGAAAACAATATATTCATTTACATTTTCTAAGACACTTTTTGTTTTGGAAAGGCCGTATGCGAGGAGGCGTGAATGATCATGAATAATGCTCTACTTCACACCAGAGAAGACAAAGACCCGAATAATGATCTGCATAAATACCCCTTTGAGTCAGGTCCGTGACGGAGGGAAGTGCTACAAGAAAATAATTTGAGGACAAAAACATACTTCTTTGCTTGTAGTTTATTTAGAATAAATCAAGATTCACTTGCAAGAATCTCAGGAACAGTTCAAGATAAATAAAAATGTGTAAAAACAGACATTCAGGGTAAAATAATGCAAACAAAAGCAGTGAAAGATACAAAAACCCTATCAAAACATACATTCAGGGTAAAACTGCAACAAGAACAGAACAAAATAAACTGAAAAAATACATTTGGTGAGAAAAGTGCTCCAAGAAAAAAAAAAAAGAACTAAAAAACGGATACAGACATTCAAAGCAAAATGGTGCAAACTGGAACAGTGCAAGATAAAATGGATTTATGGTGTCTACAGTCACACATCCCTGTCATTGTTTTGTGCTGTGCGGTGTAGTACTGTAACAGCTGATCAGACAGGTCAACGCCCCCTATGTGCTGGTTGTATGCAGTCACAGGTGCAGGACATGGAAATGTCTTTGTAGTCCATGTACCTTGTAATTTCACCTTCCTCTGCACAATATCTCCTGTATAAGCAGAATGGATGTTAGAACAAACAGACTTCTCGGGTGTCCATCCACTTCACAAATACAAGAGGTTCATCTCGAATCCACCTGACGGATCCCCTGGCAGACGTTTTAGACAGTGAATTATCTGCAGTCCTTCGTGTTGTCTCTGTAAGTCCCACATGCACCAAACTTCATGGTAAGCAAGTCTTTTAGGAGCTTTGGACTTGTGTAAAAATTGTCCATGTACACATGGTACCCTGAACCTAAAACTTTACAGTCCAAGAGAGACGTCACAGCATCATATGATAGTCTATGGCCTGTGGGAAAGTTGTTCTTTCCTGTGTACAGTTTGAAGACACTCATGGGAGAATAGGAGTTAGCAGACGGCAGGTGAGGTCCAGGTTCCCGTGAGGGCAGGAATCGCAGAATCTGTGGAACCGTGTCGTCATCAGTCGACAGTGTTTTCCATGATTTTGTCTGCATCTTGCCTGCTTGTTTGCCTCTGCTTTTTTTTGGGGACAGGTGGCTGATCATTTTCACTGTCACAACTATTAAAAAAAAAAAAAAAAAAAAAAAAAACCATGAGCATGCTGGTAACACAATAAAAGAAACTAATGTACATCATCATCATCATATACACACATACATACATGTACACACATATATATGTGCACTTACTCAGTATGATTCTCGATTGCCTTCAAAACTGAATGTCGCTTATGTGTCCCGGTGCAAGGTGCTGGTGAAGGCAAGGGTGATGAAGACACATTCCTTAAAAAAAAAAAAAAAAAAAAAGTTGTTAGCCTGTATTATTCCAAGTAAACGAACAAAATTATACAGAGAGGCCCCAATAATGCATCCTGATATCTTTGGAGGAAACATAACACTACTCTGCTGACATAATTCAATCAAGTTTTTAAAAGAGCATAGATAACTGTCAGTGTGTATACACTTTTGTGCCCCTCTGTATGTGTTGATGGGCAATAGGCTGGACAGATATCTGTTGATGGGCCACAGACCATGTAGTGCATCAGTAGACATTAGCATGATGCCATGCACCAGGCATGTTTTTCATACACATTTAACACATTCTAAACATTTACACCTGAGCAGATATTGTAAATATCTGCTAAACTAAAGCTATTGTGAAGATTTACACCACAGAAAATATTCATAAACATCTCTTAGCTGCATAAGGCATTATTTTAGCCAGCTGTAACTAACATGCTTGTGCTAAATAACATTACCGATAGCAGTGTCATAAGCTAACCAAAACTGAGCCAAATATATATTAGCAACCATAATCTAAAGCTATCCAAAACGAGGTGAAATACATTGGAACATTTACAAACATCTGTAAATTCCATAAGGCATTAGCTTAGCCACCTCGCCTGTAGATTACTCGGACTGTTTTCCCTGTGAATAGCGTGTGGGTGTGTCCTGCCTCAGGTCATTATCGGATAATGAAGTGCGAGAGAAATTCTGTGCCTCTCCTTGGTTTCACACGGATTACATAAAATGAGAATGTTTGTAGAGAATGTAACTTGCATCATTTAAAACTAGACCCTTTAAGCTTTCTATAGATATATTTCTCATGTCTGTGTGTGCAGGATTCACGGAGTTTCAGTTCATTTTAACAACGTGTTAATTTTTTTTTTCGCGGAGACTGAGACGGCTGAAAGCGCATCCTGTTTATTTTCTTTATTTTACAAAAGCACAACGTTTTGTGGATATTGTGAGTGTTCATCAATAAAAGTAGACCCTTTACAGATTCAAATGATGTAATACACTTATGTGTAGGATAAAAAAAATGACAGAGCATTTTAAATTCTTTTCACGGTTACCAGAAAAAAATGCAAGTGGACCCGCCGGCGGGTCCGCCGACTCCTAAGGGTTTTAATTAACTCGCCAACCGTACCTGGCTTCTTTTTTTTCAGGGCACTCACTGCAGCAGTATCAGCAGGGTCCATCCGGTTCCCCTCAGCAGAGACAATCCTTCCAAGATACCTTATCTCTGTTTTGAACAGGTCACACTTTTTGGGTTTTAATTTTATTCCATGTTCCTTCAGTCGCTGTAGCACTTTTCTAACATCATTGACATGGTCCTCAAAAGTCCTGCTGAATACAAGAACATCATCAAGGTATGGTACACATATTTCATCCCGCAAACCCTCTAGGCACTCCTCCATGCAACGTTGGAATCCTGCAGGTGCATTCATCAGCCCAAATGGGATACGCACCCATTCATATAGACCCCAGGGTGTTACAAAAGATGTTAAATGCCTGCTGTCCTTGGCCATAAACCCCTGGTGATATGCCTTACCCTGGTCAAGCAGTGAAAAGAAGGTGTTTCCTCCCAGACTGTCCATGATGTCCTGCACTCTGGGAATGGGATGGCGATCAGGGTGGGTCTTTCTGTTTAGATCTCTATAGTCAATACATAAACGCATGGTTCCATCTCTTTTTCTTACACAAACAACTGGAGAAGAGTAAGAAGAGGTAGACTTTTCAACCCATCCCTGTGCTATCAAGTCCAGTAGGTAATCTTTCACCTCTTTGTATAATGGTTTTGGGACAGAGATACATGTCCTTGACACTGGTTCAGAATCCTTTAGAGAAATGTTCATTTGCAGACTTGTCACACAGCCAATATCACCATCAGTCTGGGAAAATGACTCTGACTCTTCTCTTAGTATCTGGTTGACTATCTGTCTCTGATGTTCGTCTAGGTGAGCTAGATCAACGGGGGGAGCCCACTTTTCATGTGGAGGGCTGTCTCTATTGGTGCTGTGGGCCTGGACATGATGGGTGGAGGCTGTAAGAGGATGGTCCGTCTTAAATATGTTGGCAGGATAAACAGACCTCACTGACTGTGCAGTCCCCATAGCAGTTCTTCCAGCTAATATTATGTCATGATTTGTTGGATTCTGCACACTAATGATAATTTTTGGAACCATACCTGCCTTCACCGTTGCGAGACTATCGCAAACCTCACGTTTCGGCACGCTGACTCGCTCATTGTCCGTTCTTACACTATACTCACACATATGGTGTACAGTCACTGCATTAACGAAGGCTTCTGCCTTATTTTTCCTAAGTAGAGGAAATGCTACTTTTACTGCCTTTATCAGCTTTTCTTTGTCCCCATGTTTGGCGTGGTCGTGCACACTGTCAATCACAATATGTTCAATAACATTAAAGCCTATTATGGGGTACTGTTGTTGGTCACCTTTTAACACTAGCATAGGAATTAACAACTCATCACCAGAAGCAAACTGAAAGGACACTTCAAGCCACCCAATATATGGCATTTCTGTCCCATTGGCGGCTTCAACTTGTAGAGTACCAAATGGCTCGATTAACTCCGATACGTCTCTTAAAGGCATGTCAGGGAAGTGATCGCTTTTCCACACCTCATCTATAGCACAGATCTGTGACCCTGTATCCCAAAGCGCCTGTGTTTGCTATTTATTTAAGAAACATCTAATAAGGCAATTCCTTGATCTCCTTGATCTCAGAGAGCAAATCTGGGGGCAGAGTAACACTTTTCCTGGGTGGTGCTGTTCTTTTCCGCTAATACTTTACTGGATTGGACTGTGTTTATGTTAGTTACCCGTGATGAACCGGCATGTTTCTTTTTGTCCTGCCTTTCCTTTTCATTGGTGCAGGCAGTGTTCAGTTTCTCCAACAGTGATTCATCTGACGTATTTGTCTGCAAGAGGTAAGGCTGCAAGTCACTCCTAATATTGTCATTCTGCAGACCAGTTAAGACAGTATGCATGAAGAGACTCTGAACTAATGCTGGGTCATATTTTAAACTTGACTCTGCTTCCTGGGAGGCGAACAGGACTTTCTGTCTCAGGTCCATGGCCCTAAGCAGGAAATTTTGAGGTGTCTCTTTGCTGCTCTGTTCATCAGTTTGACTCATAACTTCACATGCACTTGGATCTTTAGCCATTTGAATTTGGCCTATCATGTCCTGGATGTTGAGAAGGTCTGACATGCCTTCATCTTCTAGGTCAGCCATTTCTTCACGTTCAAGGTGTCTAATGACATGCAATATTAACTGACTATGTGTTTTACCAGTCACATATTCCGCTATTGGTCCAGAAATCTGTAGTGTATTGCATGCTTGAATCAATTGTTCTACAGTCAATGTGTACAATGTTCCTGTAATCTCCAACCTCAGCCTCTCTATTTCAGACTCCATTCCATCAAATGTTGGGCAAAAGCTGACAAATTAGGGTTTTACCTTACTCAACTAGGTGTTGCTGATCCCTAGTGGTAACTGTGTTCACCTCGAGAAACAGGCTGCCAGAATTCGTGTGAAAACCCCTTTGACTACCTTGACCAACTCCTTTCACTGATGCCTGGGTAATTTGAAGGGATGATCAACAAGAGGATTCCAGTTACAGCTCATGGATGTTACTCCAGCTAAGCATCCCAGCGGTGCCTCCAAAATGTTGTACCTGGAATAAGGATAGATAGTGAGGGGAGAAAGGTGGAAAACAGACCAGCACTCTCACCGTCACTTGTTTAGATTTAATCTCAACATCCAAAACAGTCACAAAACCAAATGAAACACATGCTTAAACAGTTCCAGTTGTCATCACAACAAACATTTAATTTTTTTTTTTTTTTACATAAAACATGAATATCAAGTTAGGCACTAGTGGCAAACGAATATCAGTTTCCATGTTGGGTCTACAGCCAGACCATGTACTTCCATGCAGCTAACTCAGTTAAACAAACACTTATAAAAATAAGACAATTATAGAAAACACATAAATTCTTACTATTTTTCTACAACAATAAAGATAGAATTGTTACTAATATGTTCACAGTCTGTCAATGTTTTGTGGAGCATAATTACCTTAAATAAGGATAGATAGTGAGGGGAGAAAGGTGGAAAACAGACCAGCACGCTGCTCTCACCCACTTGTTTAGATTTAATGAGGGAAAGTAGCGCGGGCTCCCCCTACTGGAGCTCCAAAGTAAAAGACATTACCAATGGATCATTCTGCCTAGGGGATAAGGTGCATTACCTATTTGTATTATACTTTTTTTTGTTATCTCAGTGATACATTTAAAACAATGACCAGTCACTGTGCACATTTGTAAATAATCACGAATTACACACAATGAAAACAGAATACTGCAATCTCTGTGATCTAAACAAAAAATTAACATGCATTAAGACAAATAAATGTATAACATTCTATCTGTCACACTTAAAGTAATTTGAAATACCTTTTCTTTTTTTTGTTGAGTTTTTGCATTTGAGAAAAGGCTTTAAAATAAGAATGTATGGCACTGTAATGCAACTTTAAGCTATTCCTTATATTGTGAATAATGACAATGTTTATTTTTTGATAAAATGCTGTATGCATTTAAAAAATAAAGGTTTTCTAAAAAAAAAAAAAAAAAATTAATCTTTCTCTTATATATACTGCTCAAAAAAATAAAGGGACCACTTAGTGCCAGTTTGACACAAGTCAAACTGGGACTAAGTGTTCCCTTTATTGAAATAATCAATTCCAGAGTTTGAAGTGCACCTGAGGGGGGAAAAAAAATTCAGGATTGCAGAATCTCCATGTGTCTACAAGGCCATAATTCTAGAGTATAAATGGTGCGTCTGAGAATTCCTTCAGCACTGTAGAATCTCTATGGCTCTACAAGGCCATTCTGTGACATGAGAGCAAAAAATGTTTTAGACACGGCGGACTGGGACTTAATGAGAAAGTTAGAGCGATTCAAAACCGGATTAGAAACAGTTTAAATCTACTCTTGGGCCTACATAGAAATTAGCCATTTATCCAAAACTATGTAAAATGATAAAGATTCGCAAAGAGCTGTCATGCACACTCGCTCCGCGACCGGCATGAGGACCCGGAAGTAAGACGGTCGCGCTTTCAGAAAGCATAAAAGGATGGATGGCGCTTCACATCGCTCAGTCATTGAGTTCATTCATGGCTTCGCTATCGCTTCACCAACTATTTCGTGAGTACTCACCTATTCAGGTTGCTTTCTTGATTGAGTGTGTGTTGCTAGAACGCGGGTTTATTTGTGTAGATCCTTGCTCTTTTTGTAAGAGAGTTCTAAGAGTAAACGCGTTATTATCCTGCCTGCTCGCGCTGCTTCTGCGTTTGGGTTTATTGTCTATGCAACACGGGCTAACTGCTAAGGCTACTGTGTTCGTCCCTCGGTTGCTTGTGACAGAATGACTGAGCCCAAAGCAGTAAACCCAGCGGAGTTTGCTCGCCTCTGCGCTGTGGTTGACCAGCATGCTGAGCTGATCAATGAGCTTAGTGGTAAAGTCGTGTCTCTCCGAAAGGAGCTCCAAGACCTCGCGGTTTTGCGCCGCGAGGTGGCGGAGCTGCGGCAGGAGAACTGTTCAGTCCGGCTGTTCAGTCGGCTGTTGCCACGCCCCCTGCAGTGGCGGCAGCGCCGCCCCCTCCTCCCCCCTCTGACATTTTCATTGCTTTACCAGATAAGTGGGATGGTACAGATGGGAAGTGCAGTGTGTTTTTAACAGCATTAGATCTTGTGTTTGAGTTAAATTCCACCAGGTACTCCACAGACCGACTGCGCGTTGCACTTCTCGTCTCGTTGCTATCCGGGCAGGCAGCTGAGTGGGCCAAGGCGGTTCTCAGGTCAGATTCGGACACAGCCTATTCATACGGAGAATTCACCCGCCAACTCAAACTGACCTTCGAACATCCTGCTGCTGAGGTGGAGACCGACAGCAAACTGTACCATCTGCGGCAGGGTGGGTCGTCCGTGAGCCGCTACACGGATTTCCGTACCCACGCCGTGCAGACCATCTGGGGGGACGCCGCCCTACAAACAGCTTACTACGAAGGACTGGCTTCGCGCATCAAGGACGAGCTCGCCGGATGAGAGCTTCTGGCTACACTGGAGGGTTTGGTCCAGCTCGCCCTCCGGATTGACCAGCGCCTGCTCGCTCGTTTGAAGCCAGCCCCCCGAACCCTGCCGCCCATCACGCCCCTTTTTTCACATTCCACACCCCGATCACCACCTTTCACCACCACCACTAGGGTGTCTGCCGGGTCTTCACCTCCTACCCGTGGTTGACACAGGAGCCGGGGAACCCATGCAACTAGGATGCGCCTCCTTGAACCCTGCAGAGCGAGAACGACGTTTCAGGGAGGGACTCTGCGCCTATTGTGAGTCAGCGGCACATCGTAGAGCTATATGCCCTTTACGCCCGGGAAACGATCAGGCCGGGTGAGTCAGGGGGGCAACTCACCGGGTCACCTCCATCTCGCTGCCACCACACCCAGCATCTCGCGTCTCATGGTTCAGGTACACCTCCAGTTTGGCCACAGACGAGTCAAAAGTTCCGCGTTCATCGACTCCGGGCCGCCGGGAACTTTATTGACTCCTCCTATGCCAAGAGATTGGGGGTGGAGACTGAGGCGTTATCCCAGCCGGTTCGAGTGACGTCTGTCGACGGTCGGCCCCTTTCCTCCAGCCCTATCACCACCCAGACTCGGCCCATCACCCTCACCATTGACCAACACCACGAGGAGATCCGCTTCCACCTTACCTCCATTTCCTCATCACCCATCATCCTAGGATACCCCTGGTTACTCCAGCATGACCCTCTCATCTCCTGGTCTCAAAACCGGATCCTACAATGGGGCCCGACCTGCCTCGAACTCTGCCTACAGGCTGGGACGTGGTCTAGATAGTCCGAGGCCCCCGATGTCGACACCAACGCCATCCCTTCAGCATATCGTGACCTGGCTGAGGTCTTTTGTAAAAGACGTGCTAACCACCTTCCTCCGCATCGCCCCTATGACCTGGCGATTGAGATCCAGCCAGGCCCCACTCCACCCCGCGGCCGTCTATACTCTCTCTCTTCCACTGAGATGCGGGCGATGGAGGAGTATGTGTCCTCCACTCTCCGTCAGGGTACCATCCGACCCTCTTCCTCGCCCGCTGCCGCGGGGTTTTTCTTCGTAAAGAAGAGTTCGGGCGAATTACGTCCATGTGTCGACTACCGGGGGTTAAACAACATCACCCTAAAAAACCGACACTCACTGCCGCTTACCAACTCAGCCCTGAACGCCCTCTGGTGCCACCATTTTCTCAAAGTTGGACCTCCGGAGCGCCTACAACTTGGTGCGTATCAGAGAGGGCGATGAGTGGAAGACGGCCTTCATCACCCCTACTGGACACTATGAGAGTTTGGTCATCCCATTTGGACTCTGTAACGCTCCCGCAGCTTTCCAGCAGTTCATCAATGATGTTCTCCGGGACATGTTGGGAAAGTGGGTATTCGTCTACCTAGACGATATACTCATCTACTCCTGCACCGCCGAAGAACACATCCGACACGTCAGGGCTGTTCTTAAGAGATTGCTCGCCCACCGACTGTACTGTAAGCTGGAGAAGTGCGCTTTTCACAAGCGCTCCACCACGTTCCTGGGTTTTGTCATCTCGTCCCAGGGTGTGGCCATGGACCCGCAGAAACTGGAAGCTGTACGTCATTGGCCCCTACCCAAGACTCTCAGGCAGCTTCAACGGTTTCTCGGGTTTGCGAACTTCTATCGTCGCTTTATCTGGGGCTACAGCACAGTCGCAGCACCCCTAACCGCATTGACTCGCCCCTCATCTCGTCCCTTCTAACTCGACTCCACGGCCATCAACGCCTTCTCCAAACTCTGCCACTGATTCACCATTGCTCCGATTCTCCTCCATCCAGATGCCGATCAACCATTCGTTGTGGAGGTGGACGCCTCAGAGGTGGGCGGTGGGGCGGTTCTCTCCCAGCGGGGTCCAGACCAGAAACTACACCCTTGTAGTTTCTTCTCCAAAAAATTTAACCCCACTCAGCAGCGATACGGGGTGGGGGACCACGAGCTGCTGGCCATAAAGTGGGCATTGGAAGAATGGCGACACTGGCTCCAGGGTGCCGGAGAACCATTTATCGTCTGGACCAACCACCAAAACCTCAGCTCCATCAAGACACTTAAACAACTCAACCCCAGGCAGGCGCGGTGGGCTCTATTTTTCGAGCATTACAATTTCCATCTATCCTACTGTCCGGGGTCAAAAAACACCTAAGCCGACGCCCTCTCCCGACAACATGAGGGGGACATTCCCTGGACGGACCCCGCGCCTGTCCTGTCACCCTCCAAGATCATCGCGCCACTCCGTTGGGAACTGGAGACGAGGGTCCGCCAGGCGCAAGCCACGGAGACCGAACTGGACGACTTTTCAAAGCCGACGTCATTAAATGGGGCCATTCTTCACCGCTGTCGGGGCACCCAGGCACACAACGCACCCTTCAATATATCCAGCGCGCCTTCTGGTGGCCCTCCATGGCCAAGGACATCGAGGAGTTCATTCGGGCGTGCCCAGTGGTGCACCAGGGTCAAGACCTCTAACCAACCGACACCGGGGGAACTCCAACCACTCCCTGTTCCCCGTCGACCCTGGACGCACATTGCCGTCGACTTCATCACGGGCATGCCGGTATCCGAAGGGAAGAGCGTCATCATGACGATAATAGATCGGTTCTCCAAAGCTGTGCACCTGGTGGCCCTTCCCGGACTTCCGTCAGCCAAAGGGACAGCCGAGCTGATTTTAGAGCACGTAGTCCGTCTGCATGGGTTCCCAAAGGACATCGTCTCGGACAGGGGGCCCCAGTTCACTGCACGGTTCTGGAAGGCCTTCTGCCGTCTGATCAATTCTACCTGCAGTCTCTCCTCAGGCTATCACCCCCAAACAAATGGTCAGACGGAACGGGCCAACCAACAACTGGAGCGCTACCTGAGGTGCTTTGTTGCCGACCGTCAGCGCTCCTGGGCTCGCTATCTCATTTGGGCGGAGCTCTCCCACAACCTCCACGTCTCCTCTGCCACGAAGCTGAGTCCATTTGAGGTATGGCAAGGTTTCCAACCTCCGATGTTCAAACATCAAGAACCGGAGGTCGAAGTACCCTCAGCCCAACAGTTGGTCCGAAGGTGTCGGCGGTCCTGGACTCAAGCCAAGGAGGCCATTCAGCATGCTAATACCCTCTACACCTCACAACATCGCCGTCGACACCCTCCGGGACGATTGTACCACACAGATGACAAGGTATGGCTCTCCACGAAAAATCTAAACCTCCATAAAAACTCTCGCCTAGATTCATCGGTCCATATCGCATCACCCTCCGTGTCAACCCTGTCACCTATCGGCTCCAGCTGCCTGGGCGCTCACCTCTCAGCTCAAACCCTTCATCACGTCACCAAAGGCCATGTGTGCGCCCGCGCGTAAAAGAAAAAAACAAGTGCCATTAGAGAGTTTCCTTTGTTAAAGATCCAGTCTCCAGAGTTTCTGACTATCTGTCAAAAGGCAGTGATTCCGTTAGTGTGTGTGCGCATGTGAGTGTCATTAGAGAGTTTCCTTGTTAAAGAAGTGCTTTTCATCCTAAAGCACTGACTGCCAGAACACTTAGTACCATGATTTGCTGCATGAATGAAAAGCATACAGAGAGGAACATAAGTGACACAGATGAACTGGGGAAAATACTGGCTAATATCCAGAAAAGTAAAAAAAAAAAAAAAAGGAATCAAAATAACTTCAAAATAACCAAAAAATTGAGTAATAATATACTAAGATATATAGAAGGCACTTCGGATATAATGTGGTACGTAGTATTTGCGACGCATCAGAAAAATAAGAGCCCATTGCATAAATGTGATTACTGATTGGATAAAGAGGTTGATCGGTCTGAGCAAGAACTACACCAGTTGGTAATTCGGAGGCACATAAACAGAGATACGTCACCTTTTTTAGAAAATCAGTCTGTGTGCACAGTGTATTGGTCCCAACCGAGACAATAGTCATGGAGTTCGCCCATGCCATTTCTGACGCCATACAACTTGGTGCGTAGCAGAGGGGGCAATGAGAGGAAGACGGCCTTCATCACCCCTACTGGACACTACGAAAGCTTGGTCATCCCCTTTGGACTCTGTAACGCTCCAGCTGCTTTCCAACATTTCATTAATAACATTCTCAGAGACATGTTAGGCCAAGGGATATTCGTCTACCTCGACGATATCCTTATCTACTCACGCACCGCCGAAGAACACATCCAACACGTCAGAGTGGTTCTTAAGAGATTGCTCGCCCATCAGCTGTACTGTAAGTTGGAGAAGTGCGCTTTTCACAAGCGCTCCACCACGTTCCTGGGCTTTGTCATCTCGCCCCAGAGTGTGGCCATGGACCCGCAGAAGCTAGAAGTTCGTCATTGGCCCCTACCCAAGACTCTCAAACAACTTCAACGGTTTCTCGGGTTTGCAAACTTCTATCGTCGCTTTATCCAGGACTACAGTACAGTTGCAGCACCTTTAACCGTGCTGACTCGCCCATCATCTCATCACTTTCAACTCAATTCCACTGCCATCGCCGCATTCCACGAACTCTGCCGTCAATTCACCACCACCCCAATCCTCCTCCATGCAGATGCTAACAAACCGTTCGTTGTGGAGGGGGACGCTTCGGATGTGGGCACCGGGGCTGTTCTCTCCCAACGAAGTCCAGACCAGAAACTGAACCCTTGTAGTTTCTTCTCAAAACATTTTTACCCCACTCAGCAGCGATATGAGGTAGGGGACTGCGAGCTGCTGGCCATAAAGTGGGCATTGGAAGAATATTTGTGTAGATCCTAGCTCTTTTCGTAAGTGAGTTCTTAAACTAAAACGCGTGGTTATCCTGCCGACTCGCGCTGCTTCCGCGTATGGGTTTACGATCCACGCTACACGGGCTAACTGCTACGTCTTCTGTTTATTCCTCCGGTTGCTCGTGACATGTGGGCTCATCCGTCCGCTAATAAACAAGTCACTTTTCACAAAGAAACTCAAGGACTTTTGGCTTTCAGCTTGAGCTTGAACAAGACAGCGCAATCAACGGCTGGTTGGGGGGATGGAGAGTCCACACTATCCATGCTGTCGCTATGGTGTTACCCTTGCAGGTGCTCTTAGTTAGAGAGAGCCAGGAAATAAGTGAGATTAGACATGACATGATTAGACATGACCAGGTTAAAAATTATGTAAGAAGTAAAAGTTGAAAGAAAAGTTTGATAAAAAAAGATGTCACCCATGATCCGACTGAGTTACTGATGACATACACCCAGAAAATGCGGCCTGTATGAAGAAATTAAGCACCTCCTGCTATTTGCTTAATAAAATCAAATAAAAGATAATAGAAATATGAAATAAGAAAAACAGGATTATATTGGAAAAAATATAATAATCCATCTAGTGACAGGAACAGGGATGTATACAAAATGATGGACGGTTTGGATTATAATAGGAAAATTTTCTAGAACAAGATAAGAGATAATGGGCACCAAACTTAGCAAACAGAAATAAAACCAAATTTGGTTAAAATAAATAAATAAATAAATAAAAATAAAAACCCTAGGTTAAGGGCCTCCGAGTGGCGCAGTGGGCGCTCGCCCTATCATCTGGAGATCACCAGTTCGAATCACGGGTGATGCTGTAACCTCTCGCAGCCGGAGGTCTAGAGAGAGCTGATTGGCCGAGCTCTCTCAGAGGGGAGGGACGAGAGGTACTTAGTGCTCCCACATTAATCACGGCTCTTCAGCCAGTCAGGGGCGTCTGTGAGCTCGCGCAACTGTGAGATAGCGCTGTCCTCCGAGTGTGTTACGCCGCCCCCAATGGTGCACGAGCGAGCAGTTCGAAAAGATGCGGTCGGCTGGCGTCACGTGGTTTGGAGGAAACACGTGCTAGTCTTCGGCCCTCCCGGCTGAGTGGTAGTAGTAGCCTTAATGTGGGAGCCCCCTAGTGATGGGGAGGAATTGGACACGACTAAATTAGGGAGAAAATCGTGGAAAAAATCCAAAAAAAAAAACAAAAAACCCTAGGTTACCAATTTGGCAAAAACCAGAACAAATCTACCATACTTGGAAAACAAAAGTAAGAAAAAATGGAATACCCTAGGTAGGAGATAGTTGAGTCCCTCCCACAATCGACAGTATATTTTTATTAAATACTTAAATAACAAAGAAAAACAAAACAATTGTTAGAAGTTAACAATAACTTTAAGGCTCATAATAAATGAATTATAGGTAAGAACAGTGAGAAGAAAGACTCAGGTTTAATGCATAAAAGCACCATAAAACTAGCGCAAGTGCTGGATAGGATATAAGGTTGACATGGAGGAAAAAAAAAGATCATTTGATCATACATGATTAATCTGTCAGGGATAACCCCTAGAGGGCACCAAAGCGCCCAAATACTTTTTTGTTTGTAATGTTCTTAAGTTTCGTTTGACTTCATTTCCCAGTTTACATCTCGGTCAGGTGACATGGGCGCTCACCTGAACCGAGTTGGTTATTAGTTTCTGTATAAATGGCTTGTTTTAGTTCCTTTACATTGTCTTGCAACTGTTAATTTACCTAGTTAAAGTCTACCCAGTTCAGTTCGTGGTCTCCTCGTCTTGATATGTGTTTTGGTTTGTTTCTACATAAAGTTTATCTATTTGTTTGTTTGATTTCCCTGTTTCCTTTATTATTAAAAACATCATTCTCTCAAACTCCATCGAGACCTCTGCATTTATACCTCGCACACACCTTCGTGACAGATTGCAAGACCGAACCAGAGGCATAGCGGAGGAGCCTCCCCGGGAGATTCTTTTGGGGGGTGCTATGATGTTTGACCCTTGGGAAGCCGACGCGGAGAGCGGAAGGATTACCAAACGGCGTAGTGGCAAGAGGCGAGGGGCATCAAGGAAAAGGAGATCTGGCAGGAAGTCGCAGGTAGAGGCGGAGCAGGAGAGGCTGAGAGAGCAGCTAAATTGGGATGGCTGCCGGCTGGCGATACGGCGCACGCCATTCAGAAGTGGCGCAGCTCGGGGTGACGTGAGTCCCCGCACCGACCGGAGGGCAGAGACAGAGAGGTCTAGATTCGGTGGTGACCAGGGTGAAGGAGCACCCCACAGCGAGCATCACCTGAGAGCGGAGTGTGAACAAGAGGCGCCGCAAGGGGCAGCCTCCCAGCTAGCATGGAGCGACTATGGGCCAAGAGGAATGAATGTCGCATTAGAAACCTGCAGGAGAAAGTAGAAACGCTGCAAGGGCTGATAACTCAGCTAAGCCTCAGGGAAGGCCCAGACCTGCCAGCCAGCCTCACTAGAGGCCCAGACCTGCCAGCTCCTTTCTCCTATGTAAGTGACAACGACAGCGAGCTCGTTTACATGCCGTTCAGCGAAGACGACAGCGAGCTCTTCTCCCTGCTGTATAGCGACAACGGCGAGGGCAAGCTCTGCAGCGACGACGAGGATGGCGAGCTCCTTTTTCTGCCGCGCAGCTGCGGCGACGACAGCAAGCTCTATATCCTGCCGCGTAGCTGCTTCGTCGATGACTTCGGCGAGCTGCCGTCACTGCACAGCGCCGTCAAGGACATGCAGCGAGGAGGACAGCGAGCTGCCGCCGCTGCACAGCGCCGAAGAAGACAGTGAGCCTCCACCGCCGCCGTCATGCAGCGAGGATGACAGCGAGCTGCCGCCGCTACTCAGCGCTGATGAGGACAGCGAGCTTCCTCTTCCTCCGCCTCCCTGCTTCAGCGAGGACGGCGAGCTTCCTTTGCCTCCACCGCCCGGCTTCAGCAAGGACGGTAAGCTTCCTCTGCCTCCACCGCTCTGCATCAGCGAGGACAGCGAGCTTCCTCTTCCTCCGCCTCCCTGCTTCAGCGAGGACGGCGAGCTTCCTTTGCCTCCACCGCCCGGCTTCAGCAAGGACGGCGAGCTTCCTCTTCCTCCGCCGCCCTGCAACGAAGAGGATGGCGAGCTTCCTCTTCCTCCACCTCCCTGCTTCAGCGAGGACAGCAAGCTTCCTCAGCCGCCCTGCAACGAAGAGGGCGGCGAGCTTCCTCTGCCTCCGCCGCCCTGCAGCGATGAGGACGGCGAGCTTACGGCGCGGCTCTGCAGCAAGGAGGACAACGAGCTGCCACTGCTGCCCAGTGCCCCTGAGGACAGCGAGTGTCCTCCACCGCCACCTCCGTTCGGCTTCGCTGAGGACAGCGAGCTTCCTCCACCTCCGCCGTTCGGTAGCGATCAGGACAACTTGCTTCCCCCGTGTTCCGACATCGTGCCACCCTGCCCAGAGGACAAGAGATCCAGCCTCTGTGTAAGGTGGGCAGACATTGGACCCTGGGGGGGATGTCCTGGACCTCCTGTGGCGCCCCGGAGTTGTGCCCTTAGAGGGGGGGGGGGGTATGTCAGGGATAACCCGTAGACCAAAGACTTTTTTGTTTGTAGTGTTCTTAAGTTTCGTTTGACTTCATTTCCCAGTTTACATCTCGGTCAGGTGACGTGGGCGCTCACCTGAACTGAGTTGGTTATTAGTTTCTGTATAAATGGCTTGTTTTAGTTCCTTTACGTTGTCTTGCAACTGTTAATTTACCTAGTTAAAGTTAAAGTATCAAGAAGAGGTTTCCTCGTCTTGATACGTGTTTTGGTTTGTTTCTACATAAAGTTTATCTATTTGTTTGTTTGATTTCCCTGTTTCCTTTATTATTAAAAACATCATTCTCTCAAACTTCATCGAGACCTTTGCATTTATGCCTCGCACACACCTTCGTGACAACATCAGGGGAGGTACAGTACATTAGCCAAAAATAGTATCATTTGAAGAAAACCACTGTAGTAAGGTAAGATAAATGCTTACCTTAAAGATAAAGGAGAAGAATACATTAGATAAAACGAAGAGATCGATTTAAGAGGATAGAGAGGGACAGAAATCAAATATAAATAACATCTAAGTGAGGAATTGAAAATGCTTAGAAATGCCGCAACCATACACTGAGGAACACACACAATGGATAAGCAGAGGATAAGCACTAGGCCATTCTAAAATATGAATATACTTTAATCTAAACCATTCCACTGCAGCTCTGGCTGTGTGTTTAGAGTCGTCCTGCTGGAAGGTGACCCTATGCCCCAGTCTCAAGTCTTTTGCACACTCCATTTGCAACACATTGATTGTGAACACTAAGATTGCCCCGTATTTGGCTCCATCCATCTTCCATTTAACTCTGACCCTTCCTTGTCCCTGCTGAAGAAAGACATTCACATAAGATAATGCTGCCACCACCATGCACAGTGTTAGTTTTCCTCTGAGGACTTCGGTATTGAACAACAGGCCATTGGTTCCACTGGATTTTAGTTAGGGGTATTTTAGTAAAGGGGGCTGAATACAAATGCTTGGTGCACTTTTCAGGTATTTCACTTTGTGTTGTCCTGCCTCAGAGTTCACCTTCATCTCCTTTAAACATTAAAGCTTCCTTCTTCTCAAAACACTTTCATTGCTCTTCTTATATGACATTACTACTAATCATGATGATTTAGGTCAGCACTAAATATAGAGTCATTTAGAAAGTCTAAATAGAGAGTCTGCATGCTAATACATGAGCATTTGATTTCTGTACAGCGTTATGTAACATGTTGTCAAAGTATCAATATGCCAGTGGTCACTGTGCCTGTAGGACAGCCATCTCTCCAGCGACACTTTCAGAAGTGGGTATTAACTTGATTAAATGTGGTGGTGCATGAAACATACTTTTTTTTTCTGTAAAATCAGCTTCCATTTTATTAACTTTTTGGACATTCCCTTTTTCCATTTGGAAATAACAAGTACAGTAACGCATTCAAGACCATTTTTAGATTATGGTGCTGAACAGAAAACAGAATTAAAGTCAAAGACATCTCTCTAGTCATGACACATGGAGCTCCTATAATACAGAATTTTGCATTACTTTTTCACCACATTGTCAAGGTTTGTAGGTGAAGATGGTACAGATCTTGATTTTAGTGAAATCAAACATAAAACACTTCAATGAACTGATTTATGCCCCTTCCTCCTTACAAACCCATCCCAGGAGAATGTAGGCCACTTATGACGCCAAAGGTTTTTCTCACGTGACACCACTGTGTTCCCTCCTGAATTCTGTAATATGTGCCTTGCCAAGAGGGCAGTTTTATGTAGGACATAATCCAGAATGAAGTGCAAAAATGGAATTGCAACATTCAGTTAAAAAGGTCAATAAAGAAAACAGGGGAAAGAGTTTGTACTCTATCACTTCTGACATGATTCCTGTGTCCTTATAAATGTCCGGCCTGGGCTGAGAATAGGTGTGAGGATAAGAATGCTTAGGTCAAGTAAATTTCATTACAAATGATAATTCTGTTTTCACACTTACAAGCAAAAAGAATTTCACTGTGATTAGCGATTGTATTCCGAAAATTGGCAAACACTGAACTATTAAGTTTAACAATTTATTTTGACGTCATGTTTCCTTTACCCAGAATTGTAACGACATCTTTATAAGTTTGTCACATGGCTGTTTTTGAAAAGTGTTTTTTTTACCAAAGAAAAGTAAAAAAAGATTCTGAAAGGAGATCACTTGGTAAAGTTGACATATAAAAATGATTAAACATATGTGTTTAATAGTGAGCATAAGAACATTTTCTCACACATAATTCCAGGAGAATGCACAGGATTGGGACTAAACAGCTGTGTGGCCATAAGAAAACCACAGCGGATGACCTGAATGTACTGAATGACCAGGTTATGGAGTTTTTCTTTTCTGATGACAGGGCCATATTCCAGGACTCAAATTGTGAAAGTTTGGTTCTTTCACAAAATGAGGAAGTGAATTGACCACCACATTGTGCATCGTAAAATAAAGTTATAAAATGTTTTTGGCAGGGCATTGTACTGTTTGTAACTACCTATTAACCTCCCTACAATAGTTATGTACTTATGAAGTTAATTATTTAGTTAATAATTCTTTTCTTTTTTAATTATCTACTTATTTGCTTGTTTATTTATCTAATTACAATAACTTACTTATTAACAGCTTACTCACCTCCTGACTTGCCTGCATATTTATTTACCTGTCTATTTATTTACATACTTATTAATGTACTTACAGTACTGTACTGTACTTACAGTACAGTACCAACTGCTTACTCACTTACTTGCATACCTACCTATGACTTCATACTACCTACTTCACCTACCTAGTTAGTCATTTACTAATCTACCTACTGTACTTAGTTACTTATATTCTTACTTACATATTAATTTCATTATTTACTTATGTATGTAACGACATCTCGTATGTACCTAACTGCTTACATACTACTTATTTGCTGTTTACTTACATATTTACCTTCGTACCTACCTATTTTTGTACTTACTTATTCACTCATTAACTTACTTTTACCTATTTTACTACCTCATTATCTTACTGCTTACATGCCAACTTAGTTGCCTAGTAAATTACTTACCTACTCCGTTATCTACTAATTTATCTTCTATTTATAAATACCTATCAGTACTTTTTAAGGGCCTTACATACTTACTCACTGTTTTTATTGTATTATTACAAATTGTAAAAATAAAACAGACACAAATGATAGCTCTATATTAAGATGCAGTATCTAGTACTGACCGCTAGATGTCATTGTAATTTCATTAATGCGGCTCCGCTGTGCTCGGTAACGGGCAGCCCACTGGTTCAGGGGTTTCCAGGAGCCGGACGTTTGCCTTGAGCTGGAAGCAACTGGTGCTTTTGCGGATTCCTTTCGGGATTGTGCGACGAAAACAAAATACACACAAACATGACGTTGCTTCGTCGCTGTACCAATTTATCCGGGTTTTGGCGTATTGTTATAACCCGTTAATCCGCGGCCAGGAGAAGACTGGGAAATAAATTAAGAAGCTGCTGGACATTGTGTCAGAGGTAAGCGTGCTCCTCTTTAAGTCTGGAGACGCATTCTACACATTAAACATAAGCGTGAAACGAAGTGCTGAGACCAACTACGCTGTACACAGTCTATGTGTTAACTTTGGCGGTGTGCGTTTAACTGCTGTATACGTTTCGCGTTTATAGAGTCGCGGAAACCTGAGCTTGTTTTTCTCCTACCCGTATTCCGACTACTTCCTTACAATTCCAGCGAATCCCCCCCCTCCTATGTGGGCGGGGATCCCCAATCAATTGGACAATTCGATAAGGCTGGCCAATCAGAACATAGGAGGCGGGGATTGTCGGAATACTGGTATGAATATTGCACGTTTGATCTGCCGTATAACGGTCTGGATAAACGGTAACCAGGTAATTAAATGTATGGAAGACATCTGTAATGAAACGTTTATGACTTTTATTTTAAATTCAAAATCTATTTTAGTGTTAATTTATAAGCTCAACCCTATTATACAATGCAATCATTGGTCTAATATAATATAATATAATATATATATATATATCATTTCTCGAAAATAAACCTGAAATAAAAGGCAAAATTTTTTATTACTAAACACTCATTAATGAACAGTTAATCATTGATACTTTAATAACAACCACAATAATAATAGTAATTATTATTAGTAGTATTGTTGTTGTTTTTGTTGTTATTATTGTGGAATTCTAAATTTAATTAGGCTGCACGGTGGCTTAGTGGTTCGCACTGTGGTATTGCACCTCCAGGGTCTGTGTGCATGGAGTTTGCATGTTCTCCCTGTGCATTCAGTATTTGTGAATGAGCGTGTGCATGTGCGTTTGCCTGGCACCCCATCCTATGTCTGCTGGAATAGGCTCCAGGCACCCTGCGACTCTGTATAAAGCAGTATAGATAATGAATGAATAATGTAATGTAAGTTATTTCAAGTAAACCTGAAATCAAATGCAAAATTTATAGCTAATAAACACTCATTAATGTATAGTTATTAATTGATCCTTTAATAAAAAATAATTATAATTATGGTATTTTTAATTTAATTAGGTAGCACAGTGGCTTAGTGGTTGGCACTGTCGCATCCAGGGTCCGGGTTCTATTCCTGCCTCGGGTCTGTGTGCGTGGAGTTTGCATGTTCTCCTTGTGCTTGGGGGGGAGATTCAACTGGGTACTCTGGTTTCCTCCCACAGTCCAAAGACATACAGGTTAGGCGAATTAGCATTTCCAAATTGCCCGTAGTGTGTGAAAGTGTCAAACCGAATGTGTGTGTATTCTCTGTGATAGATTGATACCCAGACCACGGTATACCCTGCCTTGTGCCCTCTAGGCCCCTCTGGATCCTGTATACAAGATAAAATGGTATAGAAGATGAATGTATAATATAATATAATGTAATATAATATAATATAATATAATATAAACAATTTCTCAAAAGTGAACCTGAAATCAAATGCACAATTTATAATAATAATAATAATAATTATTATTATTGTCATAATTGTTATTGTTATTAAGTTTATTTATGTGAATATATTTAATTAATTGTTTAATTTATTAAATTATTATAATTCTAATGAATTATATATTTGTTAATATGAATCAAAACGTATGAACATTGAAGCATTATTTACATTTTAAATAATAAGACTTTGGAAAGATTCTTATTTTTGTTTGCACAGTTTATTAATAGTTTTTATTTTATGTACATTCTATTCTATTTGTTTCGAACATTAGAGCTTGCTAAATCAGACACAATGAAATCCGCTTCCTGGCCATTTTCAGTAATGGCTTTTTCATTTACAGGAAGTTTGGTTACTCGCTATTAATCACTGCATGTACTCCAGCATTCTCTCTAAACCCTCCTGACTGTATTTTCTAAGTTAATCTTATTTATTTTTGTGCATGGCATTCTCACCTGTGCTCATCTTTGCTCATTTCAGTGGCCGTATGGAGTAGATTTTGCAATGCATGCCTGCAAATGCAGCTTTTCTGCGCGAATATATTCACTATTGCATGTGTTCACGGCTCATCCTCAAACTTCCCTAGTGCATCCCTTCCATCCATCTCTTCCTCCTCCATACCAATAACATTACATCACTATGGACAGGAATAAAGCTGACAGTAACCACCAATATCTCCTCTCCAAAAAAGGAATCCTGCAATCAAGGAGTCATCCGCTTTCGGAAAAGCAGTCCAAGAAAATCTCGCTGTACTACAGCAACCCTGAAACCAGGTCTACATGTGAGAGGAAAAAGGCTCTGGAGCTGCCCTGGACTCGGTTAAATCACAAACATCTTGACTACGCTACCCTCAAGCAAGCTGGTGAGCTGTGGCAAAGGCTGGCTGATGAGATCACTGGCATCGTAAGACCAGGCAAGACAATACAAGCAGGCAAAAGGCAGCCAGGAATTGACTCAGGGTGTAATGGCAATGGGGCAACTTACCGTAAACTAGAGGAGCTTTTGAAGACGCTCCATGGGGCGGCAGGCAAGGAGCAGGCCAGGCTTCTGCAGTGCCTCTGGGAGGAAGTGGAGCTGGAGAAGAGCTACTTCCTTTGCCACTTGCTAGAAGTACATGGGCATCCTTCGCTCGTAGTAGAAGAGAAGAAGGACAACGTTACAAAAGGGCCAGCAAAGTGGCGGTCAGTGAACTCTAGGAGCAAAGACATGCCAGAGTCGTTCAAGGACAGAAATCAAAACGTCACCCACTGCTACGCAGATTCTCAAAAGTGTCCACCTATGAGGAAGAGCAAGCATGGTGTGGAAAGTTTATCTGAAAATGAGGATGTGGAGAAAAGCCCACTGAGTTCTTCCATAGGGGATGAAAAGACCAGCAAAGGGGGTCTTTATCAGACTTTACCTGATGTGGGTTGGGAACTCCAGAGTTTTGGTGCATCTCTGGAAAAGTTGTCATGCACCAGATGTTCAGGGGACAACATGGAGGACACGGTAAGTTCTGGTATTCTGCCTGGTCTTTTAAAAGGCTGGTTACTTAGCAACAACAGTGTGTCTTGCGGTGAGATGCTGTGTGTGGGGAATTTTTGTGCTGATGCACTTTTGCATCATTGGGCTCCCTTTCCAATTCAACAAACACAAACACACACACACACACACACACACACACACACACACACACGCACACACACACACACACACACACACACACACACACAATGGAAACAAAGCAAGGAGCCAGAAGGTGGTAGCAGTAACACTCCTATCCTTTTTAGGTGATTACAAAAAGTTTCATAACAGCAGGTATTTTTAGATAAGTGAAGAAGGAACTTCATGTGTTCCGTGTGCACTCGCTAACCTTCCTTTTCTGAACCCAAAAACAGAAGTGCTTGCCATAGCTCTAGTCTAACCTGCTGAGTCATCAGCCACTTTCTGACCACGTCAAGCTAAATAGATGTCTCAGCTCCATCACCTTGCTGTCAAAAGTTAAGATTTATGTTTAAGGAACTTCAGGGAAGTTATGTGGGAATGTTCGCTTAATCTAGAGGAGATCATCAGACTCTAAAGTGGAGGTCCATAATATTTTATTTAGTAACCTTAGGTGTGTGTGTGGAGGCTAGAGCGTCCATGTGTTAGTGCTATTCTACCTCTTTGCTCATATTGTTGAATAATTTATCACTGCCAGAGCATGCAGGCCAAGGAATAACAAGTCATGTCATTGTTCTGGAAAAGACAGCAGACTGCTCTAGTATGTCCCTGAATTATAGGTTGCCTATTGAATCAATTAGATTTTTTGGGGCATTAGGATTTTCAATTTATTTGATTCAACATCACTTTAGTAACATTGACTACTACTAAAGTAAATATATTGTTATTTACATATATTGTAATGCTACATTACATTGAATATGAACTCTGCCATACCCTACACTTCCTACATTTCTTGTGGTAAGTTAAACTACAATTATTTCAGTGGTACATTGCATACAGCTAGCGGTTTGACACCTACAATGTCACTCAAATTGGCCACGCCCCTAATTATATATAATTTTATGTCTTAAAATAGTTTTAACTGTCGAGTTCCATAAAAAGCCACTCTAGCTGGCATGACTGAAAAATCTAACCATGTAGACGAAAAACTTTTTTTTAGTACCAGGCTGTAAACAGGTTTATTCACTCACTTTTGGAGCCAGATCCCAGTGGACATTTTAAGAACTGCATGTTTTGGCCCTTCCGCATTGGCTTCATTTTACAGCACTGGAGGTTGCCCCTTGGTTCCTACACAGATCTGGTTCTTTAAATTAGAAACAAAGTCATCCACACAACACAAATTTGCAGGGCATATTTAGAAACGAGAGCCCTCAGAGGGTATACTGTATGTCTTCAGGTGGGCTGAAAGAAGCCATACTTGGTCCTCATATGTCTTTATTTTCCTAGATTTTGTTACATAGGTGTCATGAGCTACCTTAAGATATCTGACAAAATATTCAAGTCATATTTGCAAATGGCTATCATCTAGCAAATCTCAATATTTACAGTAACTACAATACGCTCATTTTATATAACTTATGATAGGATCGTAGACCACTCGAATGCTAATTCTAATCATCTAGCTACATATGCTAACCTGACAAAGTGTCTCACACTGCAAATTTTTAACCTTCACTACTGAAGCTATCTAGCTAGCTATCATGGGCTGACCTGACAAGGATTGTTGTTTTTATGCATAACTTTTTCACCTGACAAATGCATTTTATGCATAACTTTTTCAGCTGGCATTTAATTTATTTACTGCAAATTTTTGTAAGATAGCTAACATTAGCTAACCTGACGGAAAAAAAATTATAAAGAAAATACAATTGTAAACATATGGATAATGAGCTGACATCACTGTATGGGCTCAGATACACTTCCACTATCTTTTTAATCTGCAAACAGCACGTTTTGGAAGACAAAAGCTACATACAAGATTTTAAGGTTAAACTCTGGTACTTTCATTATTAATTAAAAGAAATAGGAAGAAATAATTTTGTGGTGTTTTTCATATTTAGTTGATATTAAAATACTTATTTTTGAATAGCAATAAAGTTAAGACATTGACTTTAGCACTAAATTAAAAAAAAAAAGAAGGAATAAATGAAACTTTGACAATTGCTCCATGAACATATAGGACAGGGGTCAGGGTCCGAATTTTCTTTTTTTATTCAAATCTCCATATGTGCAATCATTGTATATAGAAATAAGCTATGTAAAATTTCCATAATATTTCAATAATATCTATTGTCTGTTTTCAGTAACTACAACATGTTTAACATGTGGACAGTTTGATCTTTGATGGTCCTGTATATTTCCTTGTATTTGTATGGAATATAAACAAAATCTGTAATCATAACCTTTAATAATTCTTTAGTGATTCTTCATTTGCACGATAATAAGCTGTAAATTGATGTGAAAGGACTCACCCTCACCTCGAACTGCTCTGGATGTATTTGCTCTTATGGCCCGTGTTTTATCTCATAGTGACGCTTCACATTATTGCTTTTTATTATCATTTATTTTAGAACGTATAAGACAAACTAGTTTCAAACTTCCTGATGGAGGAATAAACAAACATTGATTTGTCCATTCGTAGAGGACTTTCCTTTTCTTGAAGTCCTGCTCTGTCATGCTTCAGTTCTGTTTCTTCCATACACTCTGTCCATACACAGGAAACTATCGAGTTGATTGGCTCTGTTGAATGTTGCGTATAGCCACAAACACCTCGAGGAAAAAAGGTCTAGATTGTGGTTATATTACGTATTCTCATTTATTAGAAAATCATCAGGATCTGGATAGAACTGTCACTCGGTCTGGATCCGGACCGCAGTCCGCCATTTAGTGATGCCTGATATAGAAATTACTGTATTTCCTAGGCACAGTTGTTTTTTTTCTCTCCAGGTTCTACAACTGTATCGAAAAAATTTTAATATAGTTGAAAAGTTATTTTTTCTATAAGTTACTTCAAAAAATGAAACTCCAATATTTTCTGATTTTCTACTATAATCATGTAGCAGGTTATGGTCATCTCTTGTTTTAGCTTTTCTAGATTTTCAATGTCATGGGCTCAGTTTTTCTCTCTATGAACTTTTTGCTCTCATACAGCGTCAACACCTTTTTTATAAGCATAAAAGATGCTCATACACACAGCGTCAACACCTTTTTTTTATAAGCATAAAAGATGGATTTATGATTTCAGAGAGAGGACCGGTTTGTAAACAATTAATGATGTGAGACTTGTGATACTGACAGTGTATTGCAGTAGTAATGGAATTGTATTAGGCTGGCATATTAGGCTGGCATATTGTTTCAGAATGCTAGAGAACATAAAGTATTCAGATTATTTATAGTCTAGTCATCTAACACACCATCTCTAATATTCATTTGGTTGCACATTTGGTTTGTGTGAATAATAATTAGTCGTTGCCTTTGTGTCCAAACTATGTGACAAAATATCTGATTATTGTTTGATTCTGTGTTTGGATCAGTATTACAATAAAAAGCCACTTTATTCTGGCTGAACAGTCAGGTGAGTAATTAACATGAAACTAAAACGTGAAGTAGTTAACAAAGTAGTTAAAAAAACACAGTAACAACTAATGAGGGGCTGTTTTAGTCATTATGCATTTGAATAAACAAAAGCACATTAGAAATGAGTAATTAAGTACTCAGTATAGTCAATTAGCAGTCTGATGTGCATGAAACAAAATGTATTTAACACAATTTGTTTAATGTCACAGATTATTTTTATTATGCGACATTAAACATCATAATAAAAACATATTTAAATCATGCAACATAAAATAATATTTTTTAAAATGGCTTTTATAATTACACATTCACAAGGGTGCATTTTTCAATTGTGCCATTTTCAAATTAGACAACTGTCAAATTCACGTATACTGTATAATATATACAGATAAACCATAACGTTAGAACCTTAAAACATTAAAGTTTTCTTTGTTCCACCACAACAGCTTGACACCTCAAGGTACCGTATGCTCCTTAAGACCTTTGAAGGTGTTCTGTGGTGTCTGGCACCAGGATGCTAGCATCATTATTAGTGCCAACTAATGATCTGATCAAAGTGAAGTCTCCATGGATCAGACTTGTTTGTTCAGTACATTGCATGAATGCTTGATTGGATTGAGATATCCATATTTGAGGTGAATTTGGTGGCCAGATTAACAACCTTTAGTCATTGATCTAAACCTAAGCCCCATATACAGCAATCTGTGATGCACTGAGTGTTCTGATACCTTTCTGTCACAGGCAGCATTGACTTTTTTCAGCAAATTGTGCCACATTAGCTTTTCTTTGGGATCGGAAAGGACAGGCTAGCCATGATCATGCTCCTGTCACCAGTTTATCTGTTATATAATTGATAAACCTTGTTAATGTTATGTGGTGTTAATATTATGACTGATCGGTGTATATGCTCATTATGTCCTGTATGATGTACAGTAGGTTATTGTAAGTGGTGTTGTAGTACTTGCATCTACAGTATAGTAGACTATATTTTCAGTACGGTATTTGAGATTCAGCCGCAGAAAAAGTGACTGCTTTCAGGAGGAAAGGAAGACACAGCGTGACTTTTTGACTGTGTTTGAGAAAGAAAATGAAAGGAAGGAAGAAAGAACAATCAGGGTTCAGAAAGCTGAAGAGCGCCGTTTAGCCTTCGTTAGTCCTATTTGGACAGGATGCATTTTACAGGAGAATTGGGGCTAATAAAATAGTTTTTATAGGTGCTATTTGGTATTTTCCTTTGTTCTATTACATATAATAGTTCTGTAGTAGTCTCCAAAATGAAACTATATTGTAATAACTACAGGAATCGTCTTTATGTTGATATACACTTTCAGTAATTTTTTTTCTTTTTTTCACTCCTAGTTCGGTCATCTGCCATTTTTCTCCCGCCAACTAGCTAGTCCTATGAGAATACAGTTAGCAACCTGCAAATGAAAAGGCCGTTGCATCTTGTTTAAAACTACCAGTCATGCAACTGTATATTACAGGGCAGCAGAACACTCTTCTCTTGTGCATACAGCTCACAGTCTTGTCTGTGATTGGTTAGTGTCTTTCTGATTGATATGTGAATGAATAAACACACACAGGGAACACGGCCGATTTGGCTCTTTTAGACTCGCGGCCATGGAACGCTGTTCCATTGTGGGATTTGAACTGGCTGTGCTTTTTTATTGCATGCAAATATATTCTTAATCTATTGATGTGTCACTAAAAGAAAACTTGATCCAAGAGAAAAATAATGGGCAAGACATTTCTCTCTTACTGCAAAATTACGAGGGAAGGTCAAAAATGATCTGCACTCTGGCTGTAGAATTTAGTTTATTTAATTTTTAGAAAAGACAAATACATAATTTCTTGACATAATCCCCTTGCTTTTCAATAAACTTTGTCCATCTCTCAACAAGCTTTTGTATTTCCTCATTAACAAAATGTTTTAGGCTGAGGTGCGATCTACAAATGCACCGCTGTCGTCATCTCTTCATCAGAAGTGAATCTTCGTCCTCGTAGTGCTGCTTTCAGGGTACCAAACAGGTGAAACTGTAAGCATCAATTTTCCAGCTGATGGTTGACCTTTAGAATTTTTCTTTGTCGGCATTTGATGATGTTTCTGTTCCATTCTCTGCTGTTTACTCCCAGACTCGTAGTCATGAATGATTCTCTTAATGTAACTTTTACCTTCCTTCAAGTATCTTTCCAAATAATAATTTAAAAAAGAATCACTTTACGCTGCTCTTCCTTCATGCAAATGAGATAATTTTAGACTCATCTTAGTACTTCTGTCTGAACAGAACTTTAGCTGGAGCATACTGCACATGTATATCATCCTGTAGTACGATAAAGGATCTCGACTATTTTTGTGTTAACAGTTCTTTGACATTAGTTTTTCTCCTCTTTATGTTTTTATTTATGGCGTGGTTGTTGTGTATGCCATATTTGTTCAGCCTGGTTTGTTTATCTCACATCACGGATTTGTATCTGATTTATGTCAGATGAGACAGACTTGTCTGTTTAGGTGGTTTGGAAACAGGAAAATATTCAGGATTTATTTGAAGTCTCGGTCTCTGGTGGATTGGGTTTGGCAGAGCTTGGGAGTGGGAGTTTGTGTGTCTTTTTATTTTGGTGAGATGGTACGGATGGTGGCATAACTGGGTCACGCCTGGAAGCCCCCTCCCCTCATATCCTTCACATCATCCCTAAAACTGGCATAAGACAGTGTTGAAAGGAAGTGAGAGACTGAAAGCGTGTTTAATTATTGACTAAACCCAAATTTGATCTGAAATTTGAAGGAACTTTGGGAATAGTTCTCTCCTTCTTGCATACATTAAAGGAGAAACTAAAGGCTCATTATGATTTTTTCCCAAAATTATGTTAGAGCGTGTGTGTGTTTTTTGAAGGTTGTTGAAGATTTATATTTCATGCTTCTGAACCTAGGATTTGTCATTTTGTGTGGCAATCCATAGTTATTCTTTCTTCTATCAGACAATTTTTTTTTGTTTTATAGAAATCGGCTTCTATCCATTTTGAGTTATTGTTTGTGGTCTTCTTTTGTTTAACAGTCTTAAGTCCTTTTATAGTTGCTGTCAACTCCTTGAAAATTGATTGATACCTTGTCACCAACTAGTGAGTTACAGCCATATATAAAGTTAAAACCTGAAATTAACTTAGCAAATAGTTGTGGGATTAAAATGGTTCAGCATTCGCCATATTCCAAGATGATCATTTTGACACATGGATTGGGCACCACAGAGTTCAGACCTTAACCCTATTGAGAATCTTTGGGATGTGCTGGAGAAGTTTAGTTTACGCACTCTCCCATCATCATTACAAGATGTTAATGCGACTCTGGACAGTAATAAATGTTGCGACTTTTTTTGCATAAGTTTATCATTAACAATGCCACAGCCATAATCAAAGCAAAACCCGGTCTAATGAAATATTTGAATGTGTGATTTTTTTTTTTTGGCCAGACAGTGTAACTCTATTGTTTTATTTATGGGCTGTTTATTAATTGTTAAACATACATTCCCTCCTTAATAAACGTCTTCAGACAGCCTTAGACATCAGGACACAAGCTAGGCTTATGGCTGGGACAGTAATTATTCATGGTTCCTCAGGTTCTCATCTAGATCTGACACCATGTTTGTTTTGGCATATGCACTTTTCATACACCAGTCAAATTCTGATTAATAAAATAAAAATCCCTCTAGCCCAATTATGCTGTTTAATCTTTAAGCACATCACACCGTTTCAGTTTACATTTCAGTACTCATGCCATGCAAACACAGAATTGCCAGGATTGTGCACCTTTGAGTAACAACCCACTTCATACAAGTTCCAACAGATTTCTGGGATTGGCATCATTTCAATTCGAAGATAAAATGCAAAAAACAGCAAACTTGCTTGGTTTGCTGGGACATGGTAAACATTCTAGTTAGGTTTTAGCTGGATATATAGTGGAAATCTACATATTGCAGGGTATTTATCAAGTTTTTCCTTCATTTTTCTGCAATTCTGACCGAATACAAAAAATAAGGGTAAAAACATGTAATAGCTGTAATAACAATACCGTCTAACATGTCAACATAACTGAGAGAGTAATTCCTGATTTCGGCGCTCACAAAAAGCAGACAGACGGCACAGATGGAATGCAAAGTAAAATTGTATGAAGGGCATATTTAAAGATTGATTAGGATCATGCTTTGTATAAAGATTTGGCTCATGCAGCTTTTTGCAGATGGAAGCAATGTGTTTGTTGGATCATCAGTTTTAAATGATGCCTCTTCCAAGGGTTTTTATCTATGTGTACACCCACATATACAATCATTTTTGCATTAGTCTATTTTGTGGGCTAAGATCTTTACTTCATTGTCAGTAAAAATGTTCTTAACCTTCGGGCATGTTACCTTACGAGACTGATTGCCATGATGTACAGCTGTGCGAGTATGCATGTCATAAATACTGATTCTGTGCATACATGTGGCTTGGACAAACCTAATACAGTACTAGTTTGATGAGACTCCGTGAGGATAAAATTAACCTGGGAGCTTCATTTGGGATTTAAGGAAGTAATGGACAGATTTTATCGTATCCACAAATTTTTTTATTTTCCTCTGCCTCATTCATTTCAAGGGTGCACCAGTTTTCTCATTTTTTCCCCTTCTCTTGCATAAAAGAAACTTTTACAAGTGTTCAATATAAGGAAACAACTTCAGTTTTCTCAGTCTGCATGTTGTTTGTCTGATGCAGGATTTTAAAAGTGGTAGTTTCAGAATTGTCATATAATCAGATTTAGATTCATTAATGTTTTAAAGAAATTATAATAAATGGATCATTTCATTTGTGGCGTAAAGTGATACAGTTGGTCAGTTGATCACATTTATTGTAAGACTATAAAAACATGATACTCTGGTGGATGCTTGACTTACAGACTGTTGCTAGATGCTTTGGTCATCCTGGACACAGAGAGTGTATTTTTAGAGATCACCTAGATCACTGAGAGGGATGAATTGATGCTGACCGCTTTTGGATTGGCACAAGCACTCTAAAACCCATAAAGTATATTTGAAACCCAAGTTTAACTAATCTAGTTAAATATATATATATATATATATATATTTTTTTATAAAACTAAAAAAAATTTAATTGAAACTTAAACGAATCAAATTTTCATGAGCGATAGTGAAAGGCTGGACTGAAAGGCCGTCCGTATTTTGACCCACATCCATTTTGTTGGTGGTAGAAAGGCATATCACAGACTGTAAGGGCCAGCCAGAAGCCAATTGTCTGCTCAGGCCATCTCACATGCAATTTTCTCTGTCCTTCACCCTTCTTGTACTTTCTCAATCTCTTCAGTTTGTCCAACACATCTGAATCTAATCGCATTAATCTCGTCATCTGCCCTTGATTCTGTGCATACTGTATGAATTTAAACGTCAGCACAAAAATCCTTTTACTCCAGGTTATATACTGTCAGTTTCTCTCTCCTCATCCTTAGGTGTTCCCTGTAGTCTAACACATTGCAGGCGAGTCCTATAGCTCAGCATGATGAAGGAAATGGCCCTGATCTCAGCTCAAGCCACTTTCTGCCATAAATCTGATTTCTGCACCTCATTTTTTCATTCCAGCAAAAGGAGCAACAAGAAATTCTTTCATACATGATAAATAAATAGGCTGCATCATATGCAATTGTGTGTTATTTCCACTGCTAGGGTTCCCTTTTATTTAATCCCTGCCTCCACATAATGTGTGGTGAAAAGAAATTGGCGTCCTTCCACCGTTTCTTTCACTGAGATATATGGATGTCGGCGTATGGATGCAGGTCTACCAGGAGCCGTTCTTAGACTCAACCCCCCCCCCCCCCCCCCCCCCCCCGCCAACTGAATCAAATCAACCATTTGGATGGAGTTCAATTCAATTCACAAGCCAAATCTTGAATGTATTTGGAAATTCCTAATCCCGAGTAGGTAATTCTAGTATTACAATACAACACGGTGTCATTTTCAATAGTTTTGGATGTTTATATTGCAGGTATTAACCATTATACCTTCCCGAATGCAGAATAGTTTACACACATGGACAAAATGGTTGGTACCCTTCGGTCAAAGAAAGAAAAACTCACAATGGTCACAGAAATAACTTTAATCTGACAAAAGTAATAATAAATAAGAATTCTATGAATGTTAACCAATGAAAGTCAAACATTGCTTTTCAACCATACTTCAACGGAATGATAAAAAAAAATGGAACAGGCGTGGACAAAAATGGTGGTACCCCTAACTTAATAGTTTGTTGCACAACCTTTTGAGGCAATCACTGCAATCAAACGATTCCTGTAACTGTCAATGAGACTTCTGCACCTCTCTGCAGGTATTTTGGCCCACTCCTCATGAGCAAGCTGCTCCAGTTGTTTCCGGTTTGAAGGGTGCCTTTTCCAGACAGCATGTTTCAGCTCCTTCCAAAGATGCTCAATAGGATTGAGGTCAGGGCTCATAGAAGGCCACTTTAGAATAGTCCAATGTTTTCCTCTTAGCAATTCTTGGGTGTTTTTAGCTGTGTGTTGTGGGTCATTGTCCTGTTGCAAGACCCATGACCTGCGACTGAGACCCAGCTTTCTGACACTGGCCAGCACATTTCTCTCTAGAATCCCTTGATAGTCTTGGGATTTCATTGTACCCTGCACAGATTGAAGACACCCTGTGCCAGATGCAGCAAAGCAGCCCCAAAACATAACAGAGCCTCCTCCATGTTTCACAGTAGGGACAGTGTTCTTTTCTTGATATGCTTCATTTTTCCATCTGTGAACATAGAGCTGATGTGCCTTGGCAAAAAGTTCCATTTTTGTCTCATCTGTCCATAGGACATTCTCCCAGAAGCTTTGTGGCTTGTCAACATGTAGTTTGGCATATTCCAGTCTGGCTTTTTTATGATTTCTTTTCAACAATGGTGTCCTCCTTGGTCGTCTCCCATGTAGTCCACTTTGGCTCAAACAATGACGGATGGTGCGATCTGACACTGATGTTCCTTGAGCATGAAGTTCACCTTGGATCTCTTTAAAAGTCTTTCTGGGCTCTTTTGTTACCATTTGGATTATCCGTCTCTTTGATTTGTTATCAATTTTCCTCCTGCGGCCACGTCCAGGGAGGTTGGCTACAGTCCCATGGATCTTAAATTTCTGAATAATATGTGCAACTGTAGTCACAGGAACATTTAGCTGCTTGGAAATGGTCTTATAGCCTTTACCTTTAACATGCTTGTATATAATTTTCTTTCGAATCTCCTGAGACAACTCTTTCCTTCGCTTGCTCTGGTCCATGTTGAGTGTGGTACATACCATGTCACCAAACAACACAGTGACTACCTGGAGCCCTATATATAGGCCCACTGACTGATTACAAGATTGTAGACACCTGTGATGCTAATTAGTGGACACACCTTGAATTAATATGTCCCTTTGGTCACATTATTTTCAGTATTTTCTAGGGGTACCATAATTTTTGTCCAAGCCTGTTCCATGAGTTTATTTTTTAAAATAATTCTGTTGAAGCATGGTTGAAAAGCAATGTCTGACTTTCATTGGTTAACATTCATAGAATTTTTTAAAATTATTACTTTTGTCAGATTAAAGTTATTTATGTGACCATTGTGAGTTTTTCTTTCATTGACCGAAGGGTACCAACAATTTTGTCCACGTGTGTACATACTAATACATTTATGACCTCATATGAGCGACATGAATTATCTACCAGCCCATTTAAAGCTACTCTAGATCAAATTTTCACCCATTTGATACTGTAGGTAACTATGTGACGTGTACCCTAAGATTACACTGACTGCTCTCACACAGTGTGCACTCGAGATATAAAAATACACACACAGGCTCTGAGACAGAGCTAATAACTCTGGTTTGTTTGAGAAAGTAATAAAGTGATGAACGGGATGGTGTCTGCGATCTGATGCAATCCCTGAGAAGGTGTTTTGATTTAATAAACTTCATTTACTCGACACACACGCTCTCAGACACACGCTTGCATGTCGTGTTTATTTAAATGTGATTAATTGTGAATGCTGTGTGGCAGTTCTATTTGTGTGTGCAGCCTGATAGAGATGTAATGTGATGTTAATCTTGGGGTTCGGTGACATGATGTAATTTCCTGTTATGTCTGCATCCCGGGGTTGCATTAAACGAGCACGTTTACATACGTCAATGGCAACATTGTCTCTCAGTGGTAATGTCTGCGCAGTGTGTGTGTCCACTCTCGTGTGCCTGTCCCACAGCCCACCGTGCTGCCTCTTGAGCAATCAATAGGCAGCACCATCATTCCAGCGTCATCTCCATGGAAACCGGCTCCTTCCGCAGGCAAGATTGGCTCTGACGGTGACACTGCCTGCTTGCGATTGGTGTGCCGAATGCAGCCGTCCCACCCCCCATTCTGCCTCTTTATCATATAGATACACACAAACACGCACTGGCTTTTTCAGCCAGTTTACAGCCGAGCGTTCTCCCTCCTCCTTTCAAGATCCTCTAGGATGTAACGTCGTTTCGGAGAGCGCGGATTAGGCAGCGGTGGAGCAGCAGTTTGAGTGCTCCGTCTTATCCTTCAAATGGAATGATTGCAGAAGAGGTGAGAGAGAGAGAGAAGAAGGATACATAATGTACAAATGTACATTAATATAGAGATATTTTTTGTTGAAAGGAATAGACATTCTGTTGAATCTTCAGATCCGATGAAGATAGAGCAGGAATCCTTATCTAAAGGGGGAATGCCTAGAGATGGAGAGATCGATGTCGTGATGTTGCAGACAGCTTCAGAGCTGCATGTTTAGGACGGAATCTTTACAGCAATGCACACCTCACGAGAACCTTAAACCGCGTAACATCACGTCAGTTTTCGCACGGACATGTTTTTGCGGGACATGTTTCTGCGCAGTTGACTGCTAAGCCCAGTATAATTTACCATACTATACATTTTATATATAGAGAGAGAAACGTTGTTGCACTCTGGCGTGATGCAGTTCTTGCTTTTCTATGAATAAGCCCCAGGTCGACTGTGCCGTGCCGTACTGTGACTGTGCATTTTTCGCTTTCCTGCATGACTCCTGGAGGTAAATCAAGCACCAACACTGCCCTCCTGTTGCCTCGCTGTTTAATGTGCTACTCCGGTGGCAATATTGACTCCCCCACTGTTTTACTCAGCGCGCAGTGAGAGGGAGCAATGCATGACCTATGCACCAGACCAGAACCTCCCGAACCCTTGCAGCACTTCTCTCCTATGATAGCCTCCAGTGTAGGCGAACCTGAACCTCAAGCTGGACCAGAGCGCCAAGAGAAACCAGAACAGGAGAAGGAAACGTCGGATAGTGTGAACATGGCAAACCTGGGTCATGGTACCTTAACCAACGGGAACGGCAGCATGCTCGGAAAACGTCACCATTCTTTATACGAGGATTTTAACAACCATGAGGCGCAAGGATTCAGAAGGGTAAGTCGATTGGTTAGAAATTAATGTTAAGCATGTGTACCAACATACAACAATGGGAACCGACTAGTATGATATGACATAACACTGGTTTGCATATTGCTTTGTTGGTTTCCTCCGAGGTCTCTGGTTTCCCTCCACAGTCCAAAGACATGCAGGGTTGTCCATATTCTCTGTAGTGTTTGATTGAGTGTTTGATCTGCTTGCGCCTTGCGATCTACCCAATACCTTGTGCTCGTCTACAGTGTACCCTGCCTTGTGCAGTAAGTTCCCTGGGACTCCTGTGACCCTATGCAGGATAAGCAGTATACTGTAGATGTCTTCTCAGTAGTTGGTTATTATATATGGACATACTGTATGGTTAAGGCCTTATCCAAGGGGCCAACAGCCCAGTGGTGGTGGCGTTCAAACTCCTGACCCTCAGATCATTAATGACCCTCAGATCAGCAGCCTAGAGTCTCAACTGCACATGTCTCCACAGCTTCCAGATGAGTACTGTCTTAGAAAATGACAACACCTACTGATTCTGACCAATCAGAACAGTACATGCAGTAGTGTTGATACACAGTAATAAGTATGAAGTCATAGTGGGTGACAGAAACCACAAAAATGACAGAATGTTAAGAGAAACAGAGCTTGTCCCTTTTTGGGTAAAATATCTCCCTGCTGTCCTGGAATATTTTGTACGAAGACACTGACATTACTGTACTGTATATGGGTCGGCATTGGAACCCGTCAGCTGGTTTGTTCCAAATGTTTCAAATCTGACCTGACTTTTTGTGGACTTTTAATCTTTAACACATGGACATGGATGCTGTTACGCTTTAAATTTTCACTTTCCCTTGTGACTTTGGCCTCTATTGTGTCTTTCATTGCCATCTTAACACACACAAGTACATTCCAAAATAGCGCTGACCAGCCTGTCTGTGTCTCCCAGACGAGCCGAATGTGGGCCAGTTAGCAGTGGCAGAGGGGTAATGCGTTTAGCAGGAGCTATATTCAGACACTGAACGACCTCAACCCATATTTTACTGCTTTCGAAAAGGAAAGGGACAGTGGAGGATTCATATCAATCCATGTACTGTACTTTTAAATCAATACGGCGCTACAGTGACATGCACGTATATACGAGCATGCTGGAGGCGATGAGACACGTGCAACACACACACACAACACACCTTGAGGTAATATTTTTACTATGTAGCCTGACCTGACGCCGAGCACTTTTTATGTTGGAAGATAAACCTTCATTCCACATATCTTGCCACGTATGAAATATCCTGTATGACTCCTACACAAACCTATTGGAATCACGTTTCATCATCTATAAAGTAGAATTGGCCCCAGGCTTTGTTTGACCTTTTATGCTCAATGATATTTATAGGTTCATTCTACCATAATCTCATTTATCATTTGTTGTTGATTAGACAGCACTTGCACAATTTGGATGTTCAGTTATGGTACAAATCAATAGTGCATCGTGTGAAAGTGCCCAGAGAAAAGAGGTACTGCAGACCAGAGAGGACTTCCCCTGGCACCCATCTACCAAAAAAAAGGATGGGACGTACACACTAACACATAGTGTACGTATGTGTTAATGTGAGTCGTCCTCAATGCTACTGTAGGAAGACATGCAAAAAAAAAAAACACTTCTGCGAGATTATAATATATTCGCAGGTTCACTCTGGCTGTCCTGCATGCAGACCTGTTTAAAATGCATCACTTTTTCCATGACTGCAGGGGAAAAAGCCGGGCTTGACTAAACTATAATTGAAACATCAGAACTTTTAAAAAAAATCTTAGACAATCCAGCAAGCTAACTGTAATAAATTATGTTAAGATATTAAATTACCTCCTTCAAAGTGTCAACCGCATAGTCAATGTTACAGATTAAACAATCCTGTGTCTAAAGGAAACACTAAACCAAAATGTACTGTATTAGGGTGTTCAAGTCAAAATGGGACTTTTGTGCCATTTTGGAATAACACAACACAGTTATGAGAGTAAAAATAGACTTGTTTAATCTATATAGTCCCCTGCACTATATATACACTATAAGTGGTCTGGTGGGCTGTATGAGGTTGTGCATTGTTCTGCAAAAAGACTGAACGCCTTTGGAGATCAAACCAGTCCATTTTTTTTTATTAAAAGAAAGGGTGGGATGCCTGGGTGAGACTCCTAGGGTGCCATCGTTTCGGATGTGACAATGATACAGTATGAAGCAGGTAGTCCGATCATGGCTCTGGTGTACTGAGATGGTATCCAAGTGTTAGTGAAACGCTGGAATAAGTGGGTTAGTGTACTGTTGTAGTGTACTGTAGCTACATATAGCGAAATAAAGTGTATATTACTCTCATAACTATGTTTATTCTGCACAATCAAAAGTCCTGGTTTGACTTGAACCGCTCTCACATATACTGTAGAGTTTAAAAGTAGAAAATGCTTCTTTGTTTACAACAGCCATGTTGTTTTGATGTCACTTGCCAAACCCACAGTCTAGGAGATCTTTCCTGATTTTTTGATTAGGGATTTCAAGTCGAGGAGCCGTGAACAGTGTAGGAAACAAATGAACAACAGTTCGTTATGTCACCGGAAATGGACAAGCAAAATCAGTCACTGCTCCAAATGTTTTGGAGCACCAAAAAACATGGAGGTGTTAATGTCATGCACCATTCATAATTATCAGTGACGACGTAATGTTACTATTGATTAATAATAATAAGAATAATAATAATCATCATCATCATCATTTGTAAGTAACCAATCTATATTTTTAAGTTATCATTTGTTACTATACGTAGGCTATTAATCTGTACAATATTAATCTCTTTAGAAATAACAGCATCCATCTTGTAATTTAAACAAATGATTGTTTATTTATTATTCACAATTTAAATTTAATTGAATACAATTTTATTTCAGCAGTGTGGAATTTTTCAGTCGCAGTACCGGTATCCAAGGTGCTTTCGTTACCAGAGTAACACAGAGGAAGTGATGTCTGGATTGGTGATGTTGCAGCACGTTCTGAATTGAGGAATTTTGTCCAGGAAAATTCCAGAACATCACATACTGGGTGCTGAGTAAGAGCACCAAATAAACTTTAAGGTTCACTGTGGAACAGCTGATATAAACTGAGGGTATGTAGGAGCTGAAGAGGAACTGCATATTTGGTCGTTTATTCACAAAAGAGAAAATAATGTGCACGTATTACAGCTAACATTTACAATAAATCCAGGGTCAAGGATAATGGGTTAGCATATTAGTGAAACCTGTATGCCATGCTTAAAATGGATAATCACAGGGATTGTCACAAAGTGTGTTCATACTGTATACAGGGTTTCCCTGGCTACTCCAGTCTGCCCTCGAAACACCTCTGCTGTACACGATGTGTGTATTCGTAATATTCGTGTGGAGGCCAGTCGTGTCAACATGGCGCATGGTGAGACCTTCAAGCTCCTCCAGATCCATGTAAAAATCTGCAGGCTTTAATGTGAGGCTGAATTTGGTCCAGTTGGCCATATTGCGGAGAAGATGATTGCACCCTATTAATTATTTGATCCACATACTTGAAAGCAATTTGAGTTGTTTATTGGGCAATTTATCTAGCCTGTTTATTGGGACATTGGTTGGGTTACTCAGACTTAGTAAGACTTAGACTTAGGGCTTAGTCATCAATATATATTGTTTGTCAATATGCTCAAGAAACAAGGTCATTTTAGCATTCAAGATGCTTTAAATGATGCATCTGAGATTATCATATGGAGCAATGGTCTCAGCAGGAAGCAGAAAGTAGTGTCTGTGTGCGTGTGCGCACATACCCTCCAAGGAGTAATAAGGAATAATGAGTTTTCTTGAAAGTGGAAGCAAAGCACATCTTTATACTGCTGTCATGTGTGTTGTTTTATGTGTTTGGGGTTGTGGGAGGGGGTGTGTGGAGATGTGGGCTGGCAGTGTTATTTTTATGGTTGTGGGATCGGTAATGGGTAGGGCGGCGCCAACCTTTTTTTTTTCTTTTTTTGGAAACAACGTATTACGGTTGTCAGAGACTAAATACTAATACAGCTGCTAATAAAGACAAATAAATAAATAAATAGCTAATAAAGCATGTTTCAAGTTAGGTATTGTAGTAAGGGTGCCATGTTTTTTAAGTACAAAATCATCATTTAACCTCAAATACTAATGCCATGTTGTGTGATGCTGAATATGACTTTCAATGTGAGTGTAGTACTGATACTCACGATCAGACTGGTGGAGGTTTTACTGACATGTTTATGTGAAAGTGTGCTCACATCTTATACGCCTTTCTTCAATATATGTTTTTGAGGTCTCTGTTTGGCCATTTTCCAGCTAAAATATATAACTCGGCATACATTTTTTTTTTCACTCCTTGTCCAAGCATGCTGTTTCAGTGTCTGTACTGTAGCTTTAAATAAACTGCTCCCGAAGTCTCTTCCACATCGACCGGAAACGTAAGTGTTTGAGACCTTATCAAACATTTCCTCCCCACATTTCTGATGAACAAAACAAAGGGAAAATACTGCAAGAGCATCAGTTCGCTATGACATAATCAATATTTAGAGTTAAAACACAGAGGGTTAAAGAGATTAGTGGTTTGCTGCTACCATTGCTGACGGCTAACGCAGCCCTTCTTAAGAACTAAAGATTTTTTGTGTGATTGCTAAAGATCGCTAACCATTAATGGCTTAGCTAGCCCTCCTTATGGACTAAAGAAGGCTAGGCTAGCCATTAAGCAAATAGCTGCTGCAAACTATCCAAGCCTTATTTACTGTAGCTTTAAAAAATGACGCCCAAAGAATGGTAGAGCTGGGGTTAACTGGGAGGAGTTGGTCAGAACTGGGGGAGGCTCTCTTCTTATATGAAGTCATAACTAGAAAATCTGAATTTAGAATATCTGTAGAAAATCTGATTTGCTTGTTTTTCCCTTCCTGAGCCATGACTATACACGCCTTGCTGAGCGTGAGCTATGTTTCAAAGAAGAATGGGCATAAAATTCCCCCTCTAGATGTGCAAAGCTGGAAGAGACATATCCCAAAAGACTTGCAGCTGTAATTGCAGTGAAAGGTGGTTCTACAAAGTATTGAGTCAGAGGGGCTGAATACAAATGCATGCCACAATTTTCAGATATGTATTTATTTTTTTTACACTTTACCATTATGTACTCTACCACTTTGTGTTGGTCCAGCATAAAATTCCAATAAAAATCATTTACGTGACAGAATGTGGAAAATTCTAGGGGTATGAATACTTTTGCACGGCACTGTACAGTATGTGGCCCTTTTATTCATTTGTCTTGCTGCTACGAAGCCATTTTAATGGAAGCATGACCCAAGACTTTTCATTAACTAAAATTCCGCAGTGCTAAAGCTTGGCCAAGACTATACTTAAACCAATTAGCTGGAAGTCCTGACGCCACTCCTGCAAGAACACCGGTGGTAAATTCACTCACTGCAGGTTGCAGGACAATTTTGAAAAAATAAAAGTGTATTATGTGGTGAAGGGTGAAATGGAATTTGTTGGAATGGAATGGAAATTTTTCCCCTCTTTACAGACTGTGAAACATATCTCAAAATCACAACATCACAAGTTCTGCCTTGTGTCTCACGGTTCGTCTTTGTCTTTGTTGCAGTGTATTGCAATTCATCCCCAAACCTTATCGGTTCTTTTGTCTTTTATGTTCTCTTTCTAATTTCTTTTTTCTTTCTTCAAATAATTTGCACACAATAGCTTTCAGCTTTCCTTCTTTATTAAGTTGGCTGCTCTCAGACTAAGAGGGAATTATACTTTTATGAGCAGGTGAATATTATTCTCTATACTCACCCGGGTTATTAAATGCCGAAGCTATTTTATTGGCTTTATTGGCTTTTTTTTAATACTCAATCGAGCCCTGAGATAACCTTTATTGTTCGAACTAATGAAGCTCTCACTCTCAAATAGCAGATAAAGCCCGCAGTGGTGTTTGATGCCTTTTCTTCTTTTTTTTTTAAAATTCTGCTTATGGAGCAGATAAAATTTTTGTATTCAGTACACGTACATGGCCTGAAACAAAAGTAATGCATCAATACAGCATGAATGCTCTTATCCACCAAAAGCCTTTTATTAGTTAAAGGAAAATGTCAATTTTTGCAAAAAAGCTTTTTATAAATAAATAAATGGTGAGTTGTAGATATTAAAGGACAAGTATTTTACATTTAATAAACCATATGTTTAGGTCAGTGGTAGATTGAAAACATACCCTACTTTTTCAAATGATAAAAACTATTTTCTGGCTGATAAGTATCATGTAGGCATCAGTTCTTGCAAGAACAGTATTGTGTCAAGTGCATTTGCAGAAACCCATCAACCATCATGATGCAACCGGCTCTCATGAAGACCATCCCAGGAAAGCAAGACCAAAACTTACCTTTGCTCCAGAGGAGACGTTCATTTAGAGTTACCAGCCTCAGAAATCACCAATTAAACAAACAGCACCTCAGATTAGAGCCATTATGAAGGCTATACAGAGCATGAGTAGCAGATGCATCTCAATATCAACTGTTCAAAGGAGATTATTGCAGATTTTGGACGCGTTCAGTATTATGATGATTATATATTATACATGGTATATTATTATAGACTCATTTAACTGGCTACCCAGCATCTCGATGACATCGACCATGAGGACAACGTTGCTTCAAAAGTTTAAATGACTTTGATAAAATGGCATTGATATAATGTTTAATGCATGACCCAAAAATATCAATGTTAAAAAAATACTGTACGACCTCAAAACAAGGAAATGTATATCTTCATTTAGGGCATTCATTCACACAACGTCTGATTACATCGATACTGCCTTAAGTTTCTAACTGAGATCTGAGGGATCGGACCCAACGGCTTCCTGCACTCAGTGCATGTATCTCTTAGTGTTGTAATGTTGATTATTTTTATTCCTTTCATAAATATTGCTGTATTTTAGCTTATAAATTGCTGCAGTGTAACATGGTGTTTATGAAGCTCGTTATTATGTATGCAACATCAACAGCATGTTCCATAGTGAACCAGCGGTAATCCGGCGCTGATGTCACCACTGGTACCATGAGTTTGAATCTCACTTTGGTATTAATATCGTTCTGCAACACTGTGTTAGGGCCGTTCAATTTCCCATATTCATGCAGTCAATGCTGTTCTGGTGTTGTTTCATTACAATAATTCTAACTTAAAAAAAAAATAAAAAATCCAATGCTGTCCCAATAATAATAGTAATTAATAACCATTTAGAATGATCGTGTAATCAGATGAATGTTGTATTTTGTGTTTACAATGTTGTGCGCTTTGATAATACAAATAAGATCGACATTGTGTGCGTTAATGGGTTAAAAAGACATTGTGCCTAACTTTGTAGTTAACAAAAACAACAACTAGGTTTCTCAATTAATTTTAATTATTTTTAGTATTAATGTACTGTAGAACTACACCCAATTACAACACAGAAACCACTAATTACATTTTAGGATCATCAAACAGACACATGCGGTACTAGATGAGACATAAGGACACTGCATGGACCATGCACACACACACTGCATCTGTCATAGAACCAAATGGCTGTGTGATCAAGGGGACCATACACTTCATATTGTCCAGTTACTGTAAGACCTGATGTTCTCATTGTCCAGTAAACCAAACAAAGTCCATCTGAAATCTGACCAGCTTGGTAATGCTCCCTATCCCAGCATGTCAGTGTTCCAGTAATGAATATTTAATATTCCAGCGCTGCAGAGTAAACAAAGCTGTGTTTATTTATTTATTTATTTATTTATTTTTATCAGTGGGCAGTTTTAGTATTCGAGTAAAACTTCAATGCCTAATTAGAACTCTTGTTATACTGTAGATGTTGCATTCCGATGGTCTAACGAGCTCTCTCAAAGAATTCTTTTAATCTTTGCTTATTGATGCTCTTTTTTTTCCAAAATTCATCCTTCTACAGTAAATTATAATCTTTCTAGTATAAATAAATAATCGAAACAATCCTTCCAGTGCCTCCCGGTTTTTTTTCCCACTATTTTGCTATTAGACGCTTGAGTGGGTTTAAACTAAGCACATGGTGTGTAAAGATTGCGCTCCACGTTTTAAGCATTAGGAAGCTGCTGAGTTTTTGTCTCGGATGTTGCACATCTGTTTCATGCATCAGCGATGAGGTATTGATGAGCTGAGTGTTACAGTCTACTTTAGCAACTACCCAGATGTTACATGTTCGAGCCAAAACACCATGAATGCCAAAGTGGTGCACCCAGAAACATAGTTTGGTAGTGTGCAATGTCTGGCACATCGTGTACATAAATCAATGACGAATTACATTATAGTGGGTAATAATGAGCAGATGTGCAGATTTACTTACAGATGCAGTACATGGCCAAAATTAGCCAGTTAGCCAGTTTTGAATGTTAAAAAAATGCACAGTTTTGCTTCTAGCATCAGAAGAAGAAAATATTTCAACAAAAATAAAACATACTTAATATTGCTTTAACATACTTAACATTGGTCGCCTTGCATCTCCAGGTTCGATGGTTCGATTCCCGCCTCGGGTCTGTATGCATGTGAGTTTGCATGTCCTTCCTATTTTTCTCCGGGTACTCCGGTTTCCGTCCACAGTCCAAAGACTTGTAGATTAGACTAACTGGCATTCCCAAATTGCCTGTAGTGTTTACGTGTGTGGCCATGCAATAGATTGGCACCACATCCAGAATGTATCCCGCCTTGTGCCTTGTACCTATTTAGGCTCCCAGCCCCCCATGACCCTATATGCAGGATAAAGCGGTATACACAATAAGTTAGTGAGCATGGACGCATGGTGGCTTAGTGGTTAGCACTGTCGCCTTGCACCTCCAGGTCCCGTGTATGATTCCCGCGTCTGGTCTGTGTGCATTGAGTTTGCAGGTCCTCCCTGTGCTTGGTGGGCTTCCTCCCACAGTCCAAAGAAGTAAAAATTAGGCTAATGGCGTTTCCAAATTGCCCCTAAAGTGTGAATGTTGACCAGAGGTCCTACTACATTGTAAATTGGGAATAATCGGTCCTCACTGGCCTCCACAGTCCCTAGTTGGATTACAATGGTTCCTCCAGTAGATGGATGGAGTGAGGGAGTAATTTGATAGCACTATACAGTAGAAAATACCTGTGCTTCATCTTTCTCACTTCATTTTTCAGAGTAGATTCATTGAATCATTTAGCATCCTGAAAAATCGAAATAGGTGATGATTGTAATTTAATTCAAAGAAAGCGTGATTATCATTTTATTTAAAAGGCTCTAAAGGAGGTTTCTCTGTTGAGTCAAGTCACGCTGCTGTTTTGTTCATAAACAGAATTACTCGTGTTATATGATCAAACTCTTTTTGGAGTCTTGGTTTTGTGTGTGTGTGTGCGTGTGTGTGTGTGTGTGTGTGTGTGTGTGTGTGTGTGTGTGTGTGTGTGTGTGTGTGCGAGTTTTAGAGTGTGTCTGTCTCTCCAGGCTTGGCAGGAAAACAGATACCGATTGAAACTCCAACACTTTGTAACTCAGTGTACACTTTACTCCTGTGTTCCACTTCACAGGAACAAACTCCGTTCAACTTTTTTCTAAAATGATGGGTGGGTGTTGTGACCTTTCCCTGAAGTGTTTTTTTGATGTTTTTCATGTGAAAGAGGATAATTGTGTCTCAGACGTTTAGTCTGGGCAATGCCTGGAAAAACACCCACAATCACCTTTTTTTTTGTTTAGTTTTTATTTCCAATGTACTATCAGATATAGTCCAATACTAGAATTCTTATATATTAATAAATGTCTATGCTTCGATCAGGGATTTTATTATTTACTAATGCTGTTGAGTTCTTGGATCAAATTGTCAGGCAGATATGATTAATTAAGAAATATTGCACGAGCGGGCGCGCTATTGTACTGAATATCAGCAGAGCTGTGATGCAATCGTACGCACAAGGGTACAGACTGAGAGCCAAAGACATTACAGTCGTACTGTCTGACTGACAATCAGAACCAAGGATCGCTTTTATACAGTAGTTCTACAAACATCATTTTGGGTTGGTGTTGAATCCCAAAATAGCGTTAAATGAAATGCTTGTTGCACACACCAAGTACTGTAATTCTCTTGATCACGGATTAGAGCAGGATTTGGGATTAAACCTTGTTAGGATCTGGTTAGCTTTGAATCTTGCACTAGCGGTGAACAAGACAACACGGACAGGGACAGCGGACAGCGCGCGTGAGAGAAAAACCATTGGCTCAGTTGTGATCACATGACGCTCACAAAACAAGAAGCGCACGCGTGCTACATGATACTTGTAAAGCAAGACTTGCTTGTTTTTCAAGTCAGAATGCATTAAAAAAATTTGCACGTCTTGCGGAGCGCTCGCAAACCGGGTTACTCTCAACCCGAGGTTCCACTGTATTAGATGGAAGAATCGTGACGGTTGTCTGATCAGACAGTTTTGTAGGGTTTCATTGTTCTAAGTTCACAGAGCAGACAAAGAAGTGGAGCAATGCCTTGTACCATGTGTCTGCTTTCATCCAGATGATGTGTGTGTGTGTGTGTGTGTCTGTGCATGTGCACGTGTGCCTTCTGTTCCTCAAAACCTTATTCTACCATCACTGCATGGCCTGTCAGTGAGAATTGCCAATCAAAGATACGTGCACACACACACACACACACACACACACACACACACACACACACATACTCATACACATGCTTGTTACCTCCTTAGGCGTACAGTAACTCTGTTCGTCTGATCCCCTTTGATTGAACACTTGCCACGATGCGTCTGATATCATACAGCCTGATTTGTATGATATCAGATTTTTGACCATACAGTGTGAAACAACTCTACAGTGAACAGTATAAAAAGGAAACACACTTTTCCTTGCGAGTGAAATCTCAAGAATCTGCTTTTATCCAGGGAAAGAAATCAATTTTCAAAGGATTTATGGGCACACCTTTCAAACACACACCCTCGCTTTTAATTATTAGCTATAAACCTTTTTTTTTTCCTTTTTCATTAATAGTAATAGAGGAGCAACACTTGTAGTGTGTGATCTTATCTATTTATGGGCCTCATCAGAATTCCGAAGCATGAATATTATATTAAGGAAGCGGGAAGGAAGGAATAGCGCTGCTTCTGTATTAATCCTGCACACACAGAAATTATCATATTCCCTGTTTATTTTTCATAGCAGATTCGTGATGTTTGCGCAAAAATGCAAAAAGAAAAAAAAAGATGATTGCAAAACCGGAATTGAATCTTAAATAAGATGACAGGAAGCAAACATGATGGCAATTCATGTTAATGTTCTTTTTTTTTTGTCTGTGCGTGCGTGTGTGTGTGTGTGTGTGTGTGTGTGTATTGATGTAGGCTGGAAATGGGGCTTCTCCGATTCTTATCTCCCACCCACTCACACACACAGGCCTCAGGATGTCAAGCCTGTTATCAGATCAGTTTGCTCCTCTTTGTGCACAGTGGGAGGAAAGACTCGCTGTTTTCCTGTCTAGTCGTTAGTCTTACGCTCTTTGAACACTTAACGAATTTACAGCACAGTATACTTTACTTTTGTGTGTGAGAGATGCTTGTGTTCCTTTCTGGTTAAAAGGTCTTGACTTTTTTGTTTTGTTTTGTTTTTTTCCCCATGTGCTTCTAACTTTCTATTGAATCCCTTAATACACTTTGCTTACAGTAGATTAACTCTGTAAGCTATCAAACGGCTCATTGTCCAATTTTTCTAAACTGGACATTCCGACTAGTGATTGTTCTTGATCACTGCAAGTCACACAGATAATCGGTTCAGGTGTTGAACAGTGTATTGATGGGAATCACCAGGGACCACCTGATACGATTTTATCACGATATCTACAGCAGGTGCCGATTCCTTTTCTATTGCGATTTTGTAAGTATCATGATAAAAAAAATCCCAATGCGATATTAATTTACGTTTTTAGATTTTGTCACGGTGTAGTGGTTAGCACTGTCGCCTAAGGGTCCGGGTTCGATTCCCGGCCAGGCTCCATTCCCGTCTCAGTGTGCATGGAGTTTGCATGTTCTCCCCGTGGTGGCTGGGTTTCCTCCAGGTACTGCTTGTAGTGTGTGTGTACAGTATAGACCAAAAGTTTGGACGCACCTTCTCATTCAAAGAGTTTTCTTTATTGTGTTCTTTAGCCCAAACAAGTCTCCTTAGCAGTGGTTTCCTAGCAGATATTCTACCATGAAGGCCTGATTCACACAGTCTCCTCTTAACAGTTGTTCTAGAGATGTGTCTGCTGCTAGAACTCTGTGTGGCATTGACCTGCTCTCTGATCTGAGCTGCTGTTAACCTGCGATTTCTGAGGCTGGTGACTCGGATGAACTTATCCTCCGCAGCAGAGGTGACTCTTGGTCTTCCTTTCCTGGGCCGGTCCGCATGTGAGCCAGTTTCTTGGCTTGGCCTTGTGCCCTAAGTCTCCTGATATAGGCTCCAGGCTCCCCGCGACCCTGAATACAGGATAAAGCGGTATAGACGATGAGTGAGTGAGTGAGATTTTGTCACAACTCCACCTGTAGGATTATAGAGGAACAGCAAAGTTTTACCATTTCAAATGTAAACATATGTAAATTTTAAATGTATTTAAAAGAAATGGATTTAGTGTGGCAATGAATTGGCACCAATAGAATCCAAAAGATACATCGTTGAATGAACAAATGAATGACGGCATTGCCCACATTGTGATTTAGCTTCGAGGGTTCACCTTTGAGAGCAAACAACATAAGAGCATGACATACTGTATCTACAAACACAAAAATCTGAATATATAAACATTTGTGCCTATTTATTGTGCAGTAAAACAGAACACATTTATTTAAGAGTAAAAACTTCCTTTATTTCTCTATATAATCCCCTGCTACACTAATGCACTTATCCCAGCGTTTCACTAGTGCCTGGATACCATCAAGGTAGAAGGTTTTCTAATGAACAGACTGCGTGCTTTGCATCTGAAACACTGGCCTCCCAGGAACTGTTAGCTCTCCTTATGTTGATACTGTATTACTGGTAGCTTTATCTTTTCATCATGACTGTCTGTCTGCTTGTACTCCAAAATTGTAATTATACTCTAGACTTGTTTTTTATAACAATATCAAAAACGTCAGAATCTTGCACATGTCCGAGGAAGCTCAAGACGAATATCTTTCATTACCGCATCATTGTGGCTGGCAAGGGATCACCAAACCTCCTGGCCGCAGTTGCATTCCTTTTCGCTTTCTGTTGTGTGTGGCTCCGGCTAAGTTTTCCGCCTGATCGCTTTTTAATGTTGCTCTAAGCATAACATATGAATAGGAGACGAGTACGCCACATAATGCAAAGCCCTCTGAAGCCGAACACCCACAAGCATTTACACAAGCAATTTTGTCCTCCTGAAATTGAGAGGCGGTCTAGTGACATGCTGCATCTCCTAAAAGAATGACCTGTCCTGTTCCGTCCCTTAGCCATTACTCAAACACACACACACACACACACACACACACACACACACACACACACACACACACACACACACACACACATACACACACACACATGTTTTTGTATGCTGTTGTGTGGAAACCATTGATTTCTTAAGGTACAAAGGTATGAGGACCTTTACTGTCCGTTCACTTATTTATTTATTTATTTATTTATTTTCCTTTTGCTCCCTGCATAATGTTTTATGCAAAAAAATGTATGCAAAGAATGCATGCAGTGTTGCTCCTGGCAGCTCGTTTTAGAACTTGCACACATAATGATGTCCATTTCTGGATATTACATAAGTGTCCCCTTTTAGATTTTCATCAACATCTCATATCTTACAAACCGCACTTATTTATTCACCGCCTTTTTTCGAGATCCAATTGTTCAGTTTTAGTTTTATTCCTTCTTAACTTGCTGGAGTGCAACACAGTCTGCTTAAACCAGCCTGTCCTTTCTCCTTCTTTAAGCACTCACTCACCCACTCACTCATCATCTATACCGCTTAATCCTGTATTCAGGGTCACGGGGGACTTGGAGCCTATCCCAGGAGACTTAGGGCACAAGGCGGGTACACCCACCAATCCATCGCAGGGCACACACACGTACACACACTCACACACTACAGCCAATTTGAGAACGCCAATTAACATAACCTACTGTACATGTCTTTGGACTGTGGGAGGAAACCGCAGTACCCGGAGGAACGGGGAGAACATGCAAACTCAATGCACATAGAGACGGGAATCGAGCCTGGCCGGGAATCGAAATTCTCAATGACCAAAATCACTAAAATCACGTTTTATTCTTCATTCTGATGTTTGACGCGAACATTACCTGTAGCTCTTGATTGTATAAAAACATGCTTTAAATAAGAAAATTATATACATTGTGCAGCTTTCACATGACTGGCTCACTGGAAAACATGAATGAGCACGAATGAGCAGGCATTCCTAATAAAATGGCCACTGAATGTATATTTTCTTTTATTTTCATTTGTAGTCAAAAACAGAAATCCCATGCACGGTAACGAATATAGATTTTCTCATGCCACCATAGAGCTTGTGTTGTGTGGAGACACTTTATACATTCAACTACAGCACATCTCACGGGACAGGCTGCAGGCTGAGTTATGAATTATTAATCAGAAAGAGGTCTCCCCTCCCTCAGTGTGTCTTGTCTTCTTTCGGCTTCGCGGATAAGAACATGGAAAGAGACAGACACAAACAATCTCTAACTCACTCACTCACTCTCTATACCGCTATCCCAGGGGACCCGTGGCACGAGGCGGAGCACACCCAGGATGAGCTGCCAATCCATCGCAGGGCAAACACAAGCACTCATTCACACACACATACACAGATGACAGTTAGCCTACTCTGTATGTTTTTGGACTGTGGGAGGGAACCGACCAAGCACAGGGAGAAAACGTAAACTCCACACGCGCACACACACACACACACACACACACACACACACACACACACACACACAAACATACCAGGAATCAATCCCTTTAATAGAGATGGGAGAGCATCATTACATAGTCCTGAACTTGGGGTTTTGTGTCCAAATCCTAGACAGATTTTATTCATGTTTTTCATTTACATCATGCCGGACTATCAAAGTGGTCATGGTCCAGGAGGTAGTGCTGTCAACCTTGTCCTGGATGATAGATGATACAGTAGCATGATGTGCACACGGGCTACACCTGAAATCGCATTATTTCTCCGAATCACATCATGACTCATGAAGATTTTTTGTTTGTTTTTTTTGCAAGATTTTTTAAAACGAGAAATCACTGTACCAAATGCAAAACAAAAAAAACAAAAAAATCACAAGGCTCTATAAAAGCTGTAGTCTTCTCGTGTCTAACACACTGCTCAGAACAAGTGTGGGCTGTTGGGATCTGAGTCAACCTAGCGATTTGTCTTCTTATTCTCACAGCTAATGTATTCTTTGTCTCTCGCGTTCTTTTTCTTTTCTCCTCTGCCTCTCATTTGGCTCATTAGTGTTTCGTTCAACCGTTCATCAATTCCCATAATGCGGCAGTGTTCAGAAAGGTGCACACACACACACACACACACACACACACGCACACACACACACACAAACAGGCGCATAGCACCTCAGAGGACCTTTTGACATTTGGGTGGCATTTCACTCAACTCCTACTTGTCCTACACTATTTCACACACACGTTTGCACAAACAAAATGTATTACTAGTGCAACCGGAGATAAGACCGGTCCAACGATTGCAATCTTTTCACTTCTTTATTTAGATTTTTATATTTCATCATGTTTTTTTTGTGTTTTTTTTTCCTCCCAGTCTGACCCAGCATGCAACTTCTTAAACAGAAGTCGTTTTTATCCATCGTGAAATATTCTTGGCTTAACATGATATTACTGGAGGTTGTCAGAATGAATTTCATAGTTATAACATTATTCAGGCTTTCATAATAGTGATTTAAAAGAGAGAAAAAAAATCATATTTGAATGTTTATATTTGATGGTTTACTTTTCGTCACCTAAGGCAAATCTATTAAAACCCGTTTCCTCAAAGGTTGCAGTTACATTTGATTCGCGAGTGTGATCAAGAAGTAAAAGTGATTTTTTGTTTTGTTTGTTTAAGAAAAATCACATTACTGTACAGGCAGTGCTGTTGTGCTGGATATCAGCACACCTTTGATGCAGTGGATTCAGCCTGAATACCAAGACGTACTGATATTCAGTACAACAGCATGACCTGGAGTGTGAAATTCCAGTTCTATAAACACCGTTTATTATCTACAGATTATGATTTGGTTGCTTATTTAAGCAGTTATTTTGCTCCACCAACACATATTCTACTACAACTGGTAGAGTAGAACTAGACTGACATTTAGTGTCATTAACAGACACAACATTCAGTCCTGAGAAACTGACGAGATTTACTTCGTATTTCCACTTATTATTCTGCTTTAGAACTTCCATGCTTCCAGGATTGAATCCCAAAAAGCTAGTATCCTACAGTATGTACGGTGTATAATAATGGTGTATGTATAGTGTATAATCTCTTGTTCCACACACCAAGTAGTCCTCTGGGCGAGTGATACTGTCAGGGATTAGAGAGGGATTTAGGATTCAGCCCGGGTTTAGAAGCTAGTGGTAGCCACAAACAGAATAGCACGACTTGGAAATAATTACTAAGGAGATAAAGTGATGTTTAAGATGGCATAATGTTATCAGATGTCTTTTCTTCCTAAAAGTTCTTTCGTGACTGGGTTTGAATGTGGGTTTTGGCAGACAGGTGCTCTCCCCTCCAGACCATGTAGAGCTACTTTTACCCTTTTACTGTAAATAGTGATGGTATAAAGTGTAATTGTTGGCCAGCCACTTTGGTATAGGAAGATTAAAACACTGCTTTTAAAAGACAAATGTTACACTTTATGGGTAGTAATGATCTCCCACCCCTTGTATTGTTATTGATTACAATATTTTTCAATAACAGCATGCTCCATCATGTTGTATTCCATATTTAGGGGCGATTATTTAACAACTGTCCAGTGCTTAATCCAAAGAATTTATTATATATAAAAGTATAAAGTCAGCTTTGGATTTTCTTTTTTTTCTTTTTTTTTTTGCTGGCACAGTATTTGGTTACCGTAAATGTTTTTGTTTTGGACTGTATGGCATCACATACTGTACACTGTAATATTGAAGAAATCTTATGGCTAAATCCTGTGAATGATTAAAATCTTAAAAGATCAGGAACTTGATATCACAATCTCAGTACAATACAATTTTTTGTAGTTTTTTTTATGTAACAAAAATGAATCATAGAAAAGCCAATATAAAATTGTGATTATGATGATTTGCGCTTCAACACAGTTTAAAAGAGAATCGCAGTGCATCAATGGAACGGATCATTATTATTCTAGCCCTGTAACAAAGTCCTCAGGTGTGGATGGAAATGGAAATGAATTACCCCTAATTAATAATTACTAATCATGATTAGCAGCGGCCAAGTAGTCTATATTTGGCTTGTGGCCACATTAGATGCTTTAAAAATGAAGAGCTAGGAAAATGAATGCAGAGCCAAGGATGCTGATGGATACTGAGTTGAAATGTGAATTACTGTATGTCCCTCTGGATTGCAACTGATATTTGATAATCAACAGTTTCCATTACAGCAGTATCAACTGAGCAGTGTGATAAATAATTTCCGTCTATAATGGGATTGGAGGCAAGAAATGTGATATTTAAAGACTTTCTGTGATACAGGTTATGTAGCACATTATAGAGAATTTTAGCAAACAAAATCAAAACAGTTGTGCTGAGTGAAAAAATATTTGATTCATGACAAATATTAATAAATTTTCTAATAATTATATTTAGGATGGACAGTTACGGTTCAACTCAATTCATTTGCTTCAAAGCATAATTTTTACAGTTGCTTGTAAAAATGGTAAATAAGAAAATATTGAAATTACTAGATATGATATTTCAGAAAGGCGACAAAGTTAATTCCATTGTCAATACTGTATTGTCATTTTGCCCCGCCCTAAATATCATAGTAATCACAGTGGCATAGATCGAATGGTACAGTACATTATTCATCATTAGCCAAATAACACCCCTCACCCTATCCCCTCATCAACCGCTCATTATGAAATCTCAGTGCCTCAGGCGAACCCTGTTGGGAAATCACAGCCTGTGTGAGCCACCTGTGTCCATGAAGGAAAAGCAGCCATGGGATCCAAATACAACAGCATCCCAAATCCTTCCGAAAGTCTCAGCCGGCCAGACGTGGACAATTTCTGACATCAATCCGCCTCAACTCTAAACAAGTTTCTTATGTAAATTTGTCAGTGCTTTTATGAAGCGAGTGTGATAAACGACAGCCGTCCTCTCGGAGGCCCGGTCTCTGACAGTGATGGACGACAAAATGTGCAGACTCGAAAAACCCCATGAGGGAGTGTGTTAGCGAGTCGAGGTCACCCCGGTCCCGGGGCGTTGATGAGTTTTAGGTGGTGGCTGTTCCAGTATGCTGTGTTCATATATATTTATTTATTTAATAAGCCGTATTATAGAGAATGTGTGAGAGCCGAATGAGGTTGGGGGGAAAAGATCTAAATGTGTCAGTCAATATATTGTGATGACATCATCCGTCCTGCTCTATTTTCACTTCATTGTTTTATACAGTATTGTGTTTCCTTTTCTAGCTTATACAAAAATCCTGAAAAACAGATAAAGAGCGTATGACCGAGAAACCCCATTAAAAAAGCTGTGACAATGGGCGGACTGTGTACCAGTCAGGGTCTGCTATCAGTCTTTTTATGGATATTGCCAAATTTAGAAAAAGTTTAGAAAGGAAAGCATTGCAGAGCATGGTAAGGATCCGGTATAGATACAGATAGATACTTCTACTGCAAGCAAAAAACATATTGTGTTTCCAAAGAAATGTAATGACAAGTTGAACAGATTCTCAGGGTATGTCTTGGCATTTATAGAGGGAAAGTTCTCCCGTTAGGGGTTGCCACAGCGGACCATTTGTCTCCATCTATCTTTGTCTTCAACATCTTACCTTTGTTACTCCAGTCTCCTTCATGTCCTCCCGCACCACATTCATAAACCTCCTCTTGGGTCTTCTTCTCCTCCTCCTTCTCGGCAGCTCCATGTCTAACATTCTTCCCCCGAGATACCCCTCATCCCTCCTTTGCACGTGTCCAAACCATCTTAATCCGGCCTCTCTAACTTTGTCCCCAAACCGTGCTACCTGCACTGTCCCTCTAATATACTCATTACTAAACCTGTCCATGTTTGTCACTCCTAAAGCTAATCAGGGCATTTTCAGCCCTGACACCTCCAGCTCTGCTTCCTGTCTTTTTGTCAACATCAACGTCTCCAAACCGTACAACATAGCTGGTCTCATTACCATCCTGTAAACTTTCCCAAAGCAGTCAGTAAAAGTAAATCATCTTTTGTACTTCACCTGTTTAACTGCTATTGTCTATACAATTTTTAAAAAAGGTTTTTGAATGCTATTTTTTTTTTAGATTACAACCTAGTTTTATTGCGTTGTAGCTCCTGGCGCTGTATCTAAAATTTTCTATATAAACTAAGGCAATCGGTGCCATGGCGATATAGCACCTATAATTAAAGTTTGTATAGACACCAGGGTGACAACACCATCTGATGCAGTAATGCAAAATGTCTGGGTCAGGCCTGGGCAATCTGCCACTTGTCATTTACAGCGGTGGTCGTTCATAGTCCTGACGGAGTGGTGGAGATGCCTAATCAGCAATCTGGAAGTGATGCACAGGAGATAGGAAAACACGCATCAGCAGGGTTCCTGTCTGTACTGGTAGATGAGAAAATCTGTATGAAAGGTACAAAATACGGGCATAATATTGTATACAAACGTATTGTCTGTAGAAAGGATGTATCTAAAATTACCTAAAGAAATTATACAGTAGATCGTTTAAAAAATTTTAAAAATCTGAAATTAAGGTCAAGATTTTTTTTTTCTTAGTCCAAACCATTTTAGCCCATGTTACTCACTCACTCATTGTCTATGCTGCTTTATCATGGAGGGCCTGGACCATCGCAGGCCAGAACATTGTTCTGACATCATTTCATCCAATAAATTCAAAGTTTTAAAAAACAACCACCGTCCCAAATTCCCATAGTCAGTTGTTGGTCTTTTGACTGCTCCCAGCAAGGGGTCACAATCACCAGACAATCCACCAGAACCACCAGACGATCCGGTCCGCACAGGTTTTATGTCGGATGCCCTTCATAACGCAATCCATTTGGGCTTGGGGCCGGTACTGCATTCAGTGGCTGGGGTTTGTGCACTGACTGGGAATCGAAAAATGTCAATTTCCAATTTTCAGCTGTCCAGTTGCGGTGAGCGTGCGCCCAATATTGCCTTAGCTTCCTGTTTTTGACTGATACTAATGTTCAACAGATGTGTTTGTTGCAACCTATTTGGTGCTGTGATCTCTGAGATGCTTTTCTGCTCACCACCTCTTTGTACGCTCATTTCGAGCTAGACCTCTCTCATCAAGAAGGGTTTTTCTTTTTTCACTCCTAAAATGCCACTCTCAGAATGTTCTTTAATGCAAGTTAGTGTAATTTCTCCAGAGACTGTCATGATCAGCAGTTTCTGAAATACTTCAAGCTGCCCATCTGTCTCCAACAACTCTGTCTCCAGGAAATTCACAGAGATTACCCCCACCCCCCATTCATTTTGATGTTTGATGTGAACATTAACCCAAGCTTTTATACAGTACAGACGTTCCTATAAACATGACTAGTGAATTTACAGTATTTGCTGTATGGAGCATTCACAGAGAACATACAGGAGATATTCCTTTCTGTGTGAAGATGGTGGATGAGCCTTAGTGCAGGTTATCGACCTCTTTTAGGAAACCTAAAAATATTTGACGGATATCAGTGGCTATTAGTAGTTATACCAGTGTAGAATAAAGTGTTTTGATCATTTTCGATGGGGTGAGGATTTTTCACGCTTTTAGAAGAGGCTCAGATGAGACGTTTGTGGTGCGTGAGATAACCAGAGCTTTCGGGTTTCGGAGATTAGGAGAAGCTCAAGTATTTAACCGCATACCATTATCACCTGCTTTTTTATAACACTCCAGCCGCCTGTGCCGAACTGTAGACAACCGCTGCGTGTTGGAAAGAGATAGAGGACAAGCATAAGCACTGCGATTGTTGTTTGCTCCATGTAGGAGTGCTAGCATTGCAGAGGAGTGATGAAGAGGAGGTGGTAGGATGCGCAGTTCCTGACATCTTTAAAGATCTATTTCCATTTGAAGCGGAAGCAGGCCGTGTGTGTGTGTATGGGGGAGTGGGGGTGATTGCTTAGAGCCGAATTAACACATTTAGACTTGAAAGATGCTAATCCACTGAGCTGTACAAAATGAAACCATGCACCAGCTTTCCTCCAAAGGATTTCGTTTCGGATCGCATCATTTGAGACAGGAAAGGTCACAGCTGAATTTTTTACACCAGCATTTTAAAAAAAAAAGGCAAACTGGCCTCACGTTCAGCCCAAAAGGCAAGACGACGGCAGTGTGGCAACGCGTAGGCTGAAATGAGTATTAATTATACAGAGGCTGTGCGTTTGTTAAATCCTCCATGCTGCTGTAAGCCGCAATTCAGAGACAGAGATTAGCATCATCTGTAGCGCAGCCGTTTTTGGAGGTACTCATTAACTGTTGGAAAACTCATGGAGATTGCAGTTGTTCGGAAAGTAATTGGGTCGGATGTGAGAGGTCAGTCGCTGCACTATTTATTGCTTAAATCAATGACAAGTTGCCCTCCTGACACACTCCCTACCCTGCTTAAAAATCATCTCTGCCTGAATGGAAAAGAACAGCAACGTAGAGTAAATTACAGCTCAAAATCAGATTGTTGTAGTCATGTGATTGAGGTGTTTGAACATACAGTACAAAAATGTTCTAATAAGCATTTAAATGCTATGTAAGTTCTGTTGCTGGTTGAATTATAAATGTCACATTGATTACAAATTGATGACCTTTTTGGCTGCACAGTGACTTCCCTCCCACAGTCCAAAGGCATAGAGAATCGGGTTACTGGCCTTCCCAAATCATTCGTAGTGTGTGAATGCGCGTGTAAATTTTGACCGGAGGTCCTACCACGGGAATAAATGCAATGGACGCCATTGGCCTTCATGGTCCTGAGTTGGACTACAGAGGTTCCTAGCAGAAGGTTATCAGGGTGAGTCCATCCATCCATCCATCTAGGAACCTTCGTAGTCACTCGGGACACCATTCAAAAATATATATTAATTACAAAAAAATTACAGCAATGACACGGTGGCTTAGTGGTTAGCACTGTCGCCTTGCACCCCCAGGGTCCGGGATTCCTGCCTTGGGTCTGTGTGCATGGTATTTGCATGTTCTCCCCGTGCTTGATGGGTTTCCTCGCACAGTCCAAAGACGTATGCAGGTAACGTTAATTGGCGTTTCCAAATTGTCGCTAGTATGTGAAAGAACATGTAAGTGTGTGTGTGTATGTGTATGTACCCTGCAATAGATTGGCACTCTGTCTAGTGTGTACCCCACCTTGTGCCCTCCAGGCCCACCGCGACCCTGTATACATGATAAGCCGGTAAATACGATGAAAAATTACAGCCGACACCACTTCCACTGACTAGCATTGCTCATTTGCTCGTCGGTGTAACCAAGCATGCATAAGCGACTGCAACTAATTGCTCTGTTTTTACGGAATTTTAAATATAAGTCACGTCCTCAGCCAATCATTACCAGAGCTCTGACCTCAGTGTTCCCGCCTTTATTTGCATGTCATTAAGGCGTGCGTGAGAGAAGGCCAGCAGTAACAACCACATTACAGAGTCTTGCTTCCTGAATTACGCTGCAGCACCGAGTCAGGGGTCATGGAAAATACAAACTTAGTCGTTACTCCAGGGCTAAAATGAACCCGATAGGCTCGATGGGCTGTGAGTTGACTCTGCAGCTGTTTTATTGATGCTTAAGAAAAGAACTGAAGAAATATTTACATGCCTTTCACTCTGATGATGGTTTCCAGGCTACTAAACGGATCTCTTTGCTTAAAAAGAAGAGCCCGATTCATCCTCTTTAGCCGCGGTAATTTGATGTTCTAATTTCTTTCAGGTCCTCTAAGAGTCTTTTAATTATCACCATGCATCCATTATATATACACAGACACACACACACACTCAAGTTTATCTTTCTCTGGAGCACACTAATTGAACATGTCTCCATTTTATCACAGAGATCTGGCAGGCACTGATCTAACACAGGCTATCCGTAATGTTCATACTTCTGCGCGAGTGAAGATTTATTGCCAGCGGTGCCACTGGGGCATCTGATCGATCAGCTGGATTGACTCACCTTCTGATTGAGCAGAGCCAGCATGGAGTTTAAGAGTGATGCATACTGTACATTACTACATGGCTATATGTTAGATGTGGCATATCAAGCCACTGTGCTATGGTTAACTGCTGTTGCATGGTGAGATCAGTAATGCATTTGAAATAATAGTTTGGAATAGAAGTATTTCTGTTTTATTACAATGTTGTTCGATTCAAACTAGGACTTTTGATTTTGCTGAATAACAGAACACAGTTATGGTAAAAACTATCTTTATTTCTCTATATAATCCCCTGCTACACTAATGCACGTATCTCAGTGCTTGGATACCATCAAGGTAGAACATTTTCTCAGTACGCCGGAGCCATGATCGGACTGCCTGCTTCAGGTCTGAAACGCTGGCCTCCAAGGAACTCCTTTAATGGCCTGAACATGTATTAATGGCTTGGAGTGAGGTCAGGACTGTGTGATGGATGTGGCAATAACTCCCAGCCGTGGAGTGGTGCTGGTGAATGATTGTGCGTACAGTTCCCACAGATAGATAAGTCTCTTGCGCAAGTTCACAGGAATGGGCAACACGGTCGGGATAATTCACGGATACGTGTTTTTTTTTAAATGTTCGCACCAGTCTCTTCACCGTTTTATACATTCATTCACAAGTCTCGGTTTGACTTGAACACCCCCTCTTATTATGCTGAAAGTGCTATGATGGTTTCCTGGTTAGCACTCTTGCTTACTCCTTTCATGTAACTTTTTTTCTCGGGAGGAAATTTTTACGCGAGCACTCTTCCACATTCCTCTCCTTCTGAACATGCATTAATTCATCACCTGCAGGTATAAAACCGTAACTCGTCACACAGAAAAGTCATCCACTTTGTGACTTATCTGTAGATGAGCGTGTGGTTCTTGACTGCAATAATCAGCGCCCGCTGTGCTGCGAAGCGTCCTCTGTTGCCTTCTGCATATAATTTATTACATCTTTATGCCTGACACACAACGTTGTTTAGGTATTTTCTGTCCTAATATGGTAATTGCACTTCATTTCGATTACATCCGGCATTCGCACCTGTATTGAAGACTTGATTTAAAGAGAAGAAGGTTAATCATACTGTAGAAGTGCTTCGAGTTAAGATGTGTTACATATTAATAAGATGGAAAGTTACGAAACCGGAGAATATGCCCTTTAAATGGCGCTTTTCCTGTTTTATTTTACAGCATGTAAGCATTTTACGCATTTCCATACATTTTCATTTCCAATCAGGCAGCAGGGATCAGCAGCACTACGCTACAGTACTGTAGCTGTCGAGTAGATTCATGACCCAGATTTCGACATTAAGATGAAAGTGGTTGAAGAAAAATGCTGCGTTTCAGATCTTTAGGATTAAATAAAAAGCCTTGGTGCTCTTTTTTTTTCCCCAGATCTGCATGTGCAGGACCTATTTTGGGAAAAAGCGGCATGGCAGGGAGTTATTTGAGAGTGTAGGTTTGGCATAAATGTCTCAGCACAATGCAGAGACTAATCCACAGACTTATATTATAAGATGAGTCTGAAATGCAGTGCAGCTCTTCTTCTTATTTGACTTGCATTTAATGCATTTGATATGCATTTAATCCAGACCTTGTGAACTCAAAAAATAGCAGATGTACTGTATAAATGACGTCAATTTTGACCTAATGTATTTTCGCCGGTGGAACGGTCAACTCGATGGCTCTAATAAATAGCCAGAACATTGCTCCTAATGAATAAATCAAGCTACTTTGACCTTTGACGAGGTTAAACACAAACACATTTCTGCAGCTTTCTTATTTATCCGGCTTGCCGTAACCTAACGATATAAGAAAAACCCAACAATGATGGATACCTTTCCATTCAAGGCATGTCCTTGCCACAAGGGCTTCTCTAGTGGTCTCTCTTAGATCAGAAATACACTTCAGGATTATTTCAATTTTCTTGGGTATAATATTATATTCCAACAAGGCATCTGGTTTAGGGCTTTTTCTTACTTTTAATGATGTCTCCAGGAACGTAACTCCAAATCGCAAATCTCGACGAGTCAACTCTGGAGACTTCTCATGGTATCTGGCTACTAATTAAACCCCAAGACAGGAAATTGATAGATGGGGAGCAAAAATGAAGAAGGGTCTGACGGTAGAGCAATGCTCAGTGCTTACTTCAGCAAATTAGCCTTGTTGTGCTTAATAGGAAACAGTCGCGTATTAGCCCTGATTATTGCTTTTTCACCGGATGGCATGCTACAGCAGAGCAGTTCGGTTTTCTGTTCCTCAAATGAATTGTATAATTGGTATATTGACTTAAGATACTTAAATTGTTTCGAAAGATGCCTTTTCAAAAAAAAAAAAAAGGGTCTTACTCAAGTTAAAACTTGAGATGATTTCATCACAATTCAACTAATTAATGGTTAACCGGCAAGAACAGGAGTGGAGTATACAATGGTGGAAATGGACAACACCCTGTTGTGAAATCAACACAATAGTCATGACTCAGAAAAGCACTTTACAGTACGTCCATGTAATGGGCCGCCAAATAAGAGCATTGTATAGCAAGGAGCTACTGTACAGTATGCAATGCATTCAAATTGTTACCTGGACTAGGTCGCTCCTGCCACAAGGCTCATCTAAAAAGCAACACTTGTTGAAGTCGATGGTCGTCTCACAGGGAGAAAAGATGAATAGTAGGGAGGGAAATTCTAAAATTAGTACTGGAATGTGTGGTTAAGCGAAGTCAGTGATTAAACCAACCGCCCTATTTTTGACATGGACCCATTGTGGGGGAAGGAAGCGAGTGTTTGGAGAAAGGAGGTCGAGCTTCCTATTCTGGATTCAGGAAGAAAAACGATCTCTTTAGAGATGAACAAGGGATGTGAAATGTTCTCTCTTCCTGTAATGGGCCACGATGAAGTAAGGGGACACCGACTCCTTATAGAGAGTGATCTTAAAGGGATAGGTCAGGATTTTGTCTTGAGAAGTTTGTGTTAAATCGAAATTGATATGCATGTAGGTACATTACCATAGGTCTTGGCCATCAGTTAAAATTTTCCTATTTGCGATTCAGAACGCTTCGTTTAGCCGTACATGAGTTACATTAGTACTACAGTAAATATATTATTACTGTATATCCTTGAGAGATACCAACTCGATTGGGACTGCAGAAGCTTCACATGAGTCTCAGCAGAGAATTGGAACGCATTCTTACATGGAACGAGGGTTGTGGAACTTCGGTTGTGGAACTACACTGTCCTCACGTGCCAGGTGACAAACGTTGCAATGTGCAGAGCAGGAAAACTTGTAACGACCAAGACCTATTATAATGAACGAAGACAAAACTGAAATAACCCAATCAATCGTTTTACGGAAGTGTAAGAGTTGCGCCATGCGTTAGTAGAAGCGACCGTTTGTGTAGAGCAAGGATGTACAGTATCATTCTCAGGTTTAAAAGAATCCCCTCATATTGATTGTTCTAAAAATAATTATACTAAGCTGTAGCTGATATTCTGATCATTCTGATACTGTAATTCTATGACTGTGATCTGAGTAGTAACATAATCACTGGCTGCACAAATACATATTCTTTCAGAATAAACAATTCAGGAGTCACCTTCATTACATGACCCTTATTATGTATATGATATTTATGATAATTTATGATAAAACAACCATAAAAAAAGCTGATCAGAGTGAATAGGCCATAGGGAAAAAAAATTAAATAAAGGTTAAAAGCACAGTTTTTATCCCCCCCTAACTTTTTTACGGGGTATGCAATGACATTTAGAAATGGGAACAGGGCCATTTTTGCAATTAGGACAAGTAAATGTTCATTTTTATGAAATATTGTACATGTCTGAGTAGGCCAAACTGAACTTCCAGTTCCAGTATTACCAGATAATTGCAAAAGTTTTAGTAACTTTTCTTTTCTTTTTATTCACATTACTCACATTTGCATTCGTGCTACAGTACATCTGACTTGTTTTCATTAATACCCACGAAAGTTCACAGAAAGCTGCAAAAACAAAGGAAAAGGCGATTAAACGGCCAAAACGCTCCTCCTAAGCATGCCATGCAATAAATCAAAATTTAGTCATTGAGCTCAGCTACTGCGGCATGCCAGCTACCATCATCTCCCTAACTCTTCTTCCTTTTTATCTCGTTCCATGTTTCATCCTAATCGAATAACTAGTCTTGTCTGTCATCATTTATGAAGTTCTTTTGGATTGCATTCTTTTTATTTATATGAATCATTTCTGAGTGAGATTGAAATAAATAAGCAAACATTGCAGCATAACCCTTACATAAATAACCGCTGAACGTTTTGAAGCTCACGTTTATGTTGAGTGATGGAGTCTCCTTAAATGTACATTTACAATACGTGAACTCAGAAGCTCTTACAGAATACAATTGTGTTTTTATCTCCTCAAAGGTTTTCATGGAATTTTGTTTCTGTCCGTTCCAAGTTTTAGGTGAGGCTCAATATCTGTGTGGAAGAGAAATTAGAAAAATGAGAAGTCTTTTTCAGAATCCTCTTCAAGGGCAAGCATACATATTTAGCCAACATCTGGATCCGTAATCCACCTTGTTTTAATGTATTGTAGTGTAATGTAACCTTCTTGTACAACTCCAACCAGAAATATCTGACTGATTTATCTCATAAGTAAGCTGATTATGTGTTTAATTATGTATGTGGCTAAGAATAATACGATTACTTTCCCAATCAGTTCAAAAGACTGCGAGAAACAAAGAGACGGGTGGCGGCTGCCGCAGACGGCGATTTTTTCTTTATTAAAATCTTATGCCGTGTCGCCTTAGGCTAATCTTCCCGCCAACATCCTGTCCAGGTGAGAAATCGAATCCCTCCCAGCTCTGTCGCTCTTGCCACCCCCCGAAATCCAATTTATACCGTTAAAATGAAATTCGCCCTCTTTCCCAGTCCCGTCTCAGACGTCTCTGCGGGGGAGGGGCAGGAGAAATAGAATGGTGGGGAGGTTACCAAAATGGAAATCTGGGATTTCTGGGTGAACGTCAGCCATAATGGAAAGCACGAGCAGTGCTTCTTTGTTCATTTTCGGCATTCCTGATTGGATAAATAAGACATACTGTACACGTTGGCCTTTAATATCTAGCGCTCTTATAAACATTCCATCACATAAAACCTTCCATTTGTTAATGCGAATGTCAGAGTGGGGTCGTCGGTATAACCTGAATGAAAGTGTTGCACTCTTTGAACAGGTAGCTGTCTAAATAAAGTAAGTAGGCAGAGTATATTTAATGCATTTACCTGCTCACATACATTCATCTTACTGTAGCTTTCATGCACAGCCTTTCCTAGCAGTCAGCCATTCATCTCATAATTAAAGCCATCCATCAGTTTATATTAGAACGGTCCATTAAGTAAAGTGTGGCAATTTACACACTGCTCATGGTCCCACTGTTTCTTACTCATACAGTGTGTCTATTGCATTAGGCATGCTGGAAGTATATTTCTTTCTTTGGTTGGTACGTGTACCTTTATGCCATTTGGTGGGCCTGATTCCGATAAACCACCTTGCCAAAATGCTTGCAAGTCCAATGGCCATCTGTCTACCATCTGATATACTTCTTAATGGACGTATTTCTATTCTTCCATTGAAATTCTGTAGGTTCAGTGCTAGCAATGTCGGGGTTTCTAAGAGTTCAAGTAAATTAGATTGGTTTAATGGTAGACCATTCCTTTAAACTCAAAACAGAGACATTACTGGTACTCCATTGCCCAAAGCAAATCAATACTGTAGCTAGATAATTGACTTTAATCACGCCGAAGAATTTAGATGAAGGCGGATTGTACAGTATGGTGTGCTACTATGCAGAGACGTAAACTACAGAAGTCCATCACAATTAAAAGAAAACTAATGATTCAACATATACATACAGTATAAGTTTGCGATATTTACTATGGAACAGAACTTGAGTCACTTCCTAGGCAATTAGTTTAGCTACTGCAATCAATGCTAGACTAACTTGGTTAAATATAGCCAGTTAATGTTTGGAAATTAGCACATCAGCATACTTTTCAAATTACTTTATTGTCTTGGCTCAACATTATCCCGAATACCCAATACCCCGGATCAGCCCTGAAGTCATTATTCTTGATCGATACTTTGCTTGATTGATTCTCACCCACTTCTGCAAATATTTGACAAAAGTAAATCACTTAATTTCGTATTTGTTCTAGGGCAGGAACTAAATTTATTTCCTCGATAGTCAAGTAATCTATTGATCACTTAAGCGATTAATCGACTATACAGATTATTCATCGAACAATGACACAACAGCGCAAGGTTTTTTTAGGTATGCACAAACTAACAATAAAAAAATGAAGATAATCACTCCATTAAAATGTCTTTTATTGAATTTTCTTTATCATCTGAAAAATCAATTTATAAAAAATTCAACATTTTTTCTTTCTGTCAAAATCTAAAACTAAGGAATAAGAAAGGTTGCAGCTATAAGTTATAACAATTAATTAGTTTAAAGATGGCGATTATTATGGGTGTTGCGTTAAAATATTGAGACAACTGATACTAAATCTTACAGTATGTCTTCATGCTAGCAGAAATTTAGGCCTTAGGTCAGCCTGATTGTTTGACCAAGCAGACTGTGTGGACGACAGCCTTTAGCTGACAGAATCAAGTTATAGACGGAGTTTTCAACACAGAAAAACCTTTACATTTATTTTTCACTTGTCCGATCAGACCTCTGCATGAGCCATTCTGAGTTTACTTGCTTTCGGGTAAGTATTAATGTTGAGCACTGACTTGCTACCTACTGTAACTTGCTAAGTAAGTAACTCAATCACTCTGACTAAGAGACCTATTCGTCAACCAGCATGCTCCAGGTGAACTGATCTGCTCTAATGCTAGGCAATGTCAGTTTTGAAAATATTGAGTGAATTGCTTCTACACTTTTGGTTATAAACATCTTGGCATCACATTCATTTTCACCTCATCCTAGTAAGCAGTACTAACTACATGTCAAAGCATTCCGAGTTAGCGTGAAAAAAACATGCACGATCGCAATGAATCGACAATTAAATTCATGGCAAATAAAAATAAGTGAAGCTGCTGATGTGGGGAAGGTTTCCTTAAAAATAATTTTCCTGCATGTCTGATATAAACGTCCCCCATTTGATCTGTTCCTTAATCTACAGCTGTATTAAGTGTCTGTAAAGAGCTCTTTTTTTAATTTATGTGCTATTTCTTTCAGACAGAAACGCTTTAGATTATGAGAATACTCTGTATGTGTCTGGAATTTATTATCCTTTATGATATTACACCACAGACATCCATATTTTTTTAGTGGTACTATCGTTAATTTCTGCATTTCTGTCTCAGTCCTTGAACAATACCCTTATCACTTTTGATTTACTACTCCATGTTTCTGTTTTCGCTTATTCGGCAGTGGCTTTCAGAGAACAAAGCAGCCAGCTGTGATATTCCTCAACCATGGTGTTTTTGCTTTTAAGCACCGTTATTCCGGTATTTGATCGGGGGGGGGGGAACCTGTGTGTTACCTGTATATCTACGGTCTATTGGTTTTGTCCTGTTTAATATGTTGTTACAGCCATCAGGCACGATATTATTATCATTGTGGGTTCTTTAATATTAATGTTCTTTAAGTAAAACTGACCTGCGTTTGCATTATATTATAAACAGTATCTGTTTAAAAGTCACCTACTGTATTTATCAAAATTTAGCTTTATGTCATTTTTACATATTGAGATGGGTCACCAGTGGCGGCGTGATGGTATGCAAAACTCGTGGTTCGGTACATTACTCGGTTATAAAGTCACGGTTTGGTACAGTTTGTTTTCTGTGCAGTAAAGTAAAACAAAACAAACAAAAAAGTTTTTTTTTTACAGGAGATTCTCCTACCTAATGTGACCTCATAGAAGCATATCACCTACCATGGCATTTTCCTCTGCTCTGCTACACTCAGGGGGCGTGGATCAGCTGTAGCTTATTTGCATAGACACTGAAACGGCACAGTCGGAAAAGGAGTGTAGCTTTAATGAATGAAAAATGTCTATATCTAAGGGTTACTTCAGCTGGATGCGTTAACACACACAATTTAGACTGAGCAATTAGCTCTGAAACCTGTGTTTCTTGTTTGTAATATACAGTAGGGTACCTTTAATTTCAAAATAATAGATAAATTCTTATATAAAGGAAAATAAGAAAAAAAATGGAAAAGGTAAAGCTATTTTTTCCACAATTCTATATTTTCTAAACTAAAGTTGGATTTTTGAAGCTATCATTAATAAATATAAATACAAAATATAGTTGCAAGCAACGATGACGGGCCCAAGCACCCTGTACCATCGCTACCCCGGGCGCACCACAAAACCTGTGTTATTCGAGTGTGTTAAGACCTCGAAAAAGCCATCGCCACTCGGTTGCACCGCACAACCTGCACACATCACACACTATAAAGGGCTAATGTCAGTTTGGGCCCTAAATATTTGTTGAGTGCGTTAGTGTGTATGTGTGTGTGTGTGTGTGTGTGTGTGTGTGTTTGAGAGATGTGTTTGTGTGTGAGAGTGTTAACATTTGTGATGTGTATGTGTGCGCAATAGACCACAGATGCTGGAAAATAAGCCTCACATTATGATGTTCCTGAATGTGATGTCACTGAACGTGATGTCACAGAAAGTGTCACTGAATAAAATGTGCCACAGAAAGTTATTAATCATTTTTGGTGTAAGTTTAAGACATTATCACGGCGGGCCCGTTTGAGATATTAAAAATCCCTCCGCAATTTTACATCCTCAATGTCTTTAGAGCACATCGAGCCAGTTTGGCAGCGATTGTATAAATTCCCTAGGAGGAGTATATCAAAATCCATCGGGTGTGTTTTTGCAAATGATCCAAAATAAATGGCCTCCTGTTGAGTTTAGCCCAGGACATGCAGCACGAAAGTTTTTCGGCTCGATGAGCTCTAAATGTGTACCGAGTTTCGTGTGCCTATGTGAAAGTGTGTATGAGCTATACAGCAAAATCTCGTGTGGGGGCCCCTGGGGGCCCCGGGCCACGAGACTCTCAGGCATCCTGATGGCAGCAGATTCCAACCTGTCTCATGAGTTTTCGAGCATGTTAAGACCCCCGAAAAGTCCAAAAGGGTGGAAAACAAGAGGGTCCTGCGCACCTAAGCGCTTGGGCCCTAATAAATGAAATCATTCATTGAAATCCTTAAACCTCAAGCGGCACACATGCGTGCCGGCAACGTACCAATGGATAGTGATTCCAGTTCAATCACGGAAGTAGCACACATGAATTGTACAAAAAATAGACACTGCAGTGCACCAGAAACCAATATTTACAATTATATACAGTACAATATTTTCTGTGTGTAAGTGAATGTATAAAATGTCTAAATAAAATGTTTGGGTGCGGTAGAGATGAGTCGGCCTCACCAATTTCAATGAATCAGTCCTGAAGCGTGATAAAAGAAAATGGCTGTCCTGTAAAGCTGTCCCGCTGGTGAATAATCTTAATTTCGGAAAATCCTCAACAAAACAGAGTTCAGAGTCCAGTACAGTGGGAAACAGTTCAAAATAAATAGAAAACAGAGACAAAATGGCATCCGGGATTCCCCTCTTGAAACAACATTTCACTGCGAGCCTCATTTCACGATTATGATTTTTGGCCACATGATGGCAGTGTGGGGAAGATTAAGTCAAGTGGACCTGGTATGTAAAACATCGTATATATTTGTGTCAAAGGCGTATAAGACTCACTTTATCAGACTTGAGAACAAATCCGACTTACGAACGTGCTCACAGAACGGAACTCATTCGAACTCAAGTCGGAGCCTAACCCATATGTGCTTATGTGGACGCCTTGCCAGTGTGTGAGGCTTCAGACATCAAACTGTTCATTCGGGTTTTTCGGATATGTCGGAAATGATACCAGAATATGGGAATGACATCGCAGAAATGTTAGCAGTCATGATTCTCTTTAAAAAAACTTTCAGTCTCACACACAGCACGTGTACAGTATCTCATGTCACGGATATCTTTTTCTTTGCATCTTAGCTTTCAAATTACTCTACTGTGATACGGTGTTTGCACAGCGTCCAAACTGCATCACATGCAGGTTCACCGAACAACTTACTTGTTAACACCTCATTAGCATCATCAGCATGTTGTCTATTGGTCCAGTCGTAGGCATGCAGCGCTTTCAGTGACTGGAGTCACACTCAGGCCATCGCTCTGGTATTATATTGTTATTCATTCATTTTTGGACCATTGTGTTTGGGACATTCATTCATTCATTCATTCATTCACCTTATCTAATTGTCATGTAGGCAACGCTGTTCCAATGCCGTGTCATTAACGTTCTTCTAACTTTTAAAAACAACCTGATCTGATGTTGTCCCAAAAACTCCTGATGGGGTCAATGTTTGTCACCACTTTTTTGTCATTTATTTTACTAAATGTCTTCCATGATTATTTTTTCTTGACTTTTTTAATCATTTCTACCACCTGTGTGTTTCATCTAAGGCTCATTAGTAACACTTACTGACACATAGATTAATCTTTATGTTGTTCAGCACTGACTCCATATTCATGATGCTTTCCATATGCTCCCATAATAAATAATGACACAGGCAGCGTGTGCGTGCGTGTGAGTGAGTGTGTGCAAATGTGTGTTAGCTTCAGCAGTTTTTAGACAGCACATTAAAAATGGATGCGGAGCGGATTTGCAGGTTCTATGGGACAATTTACTCATTGTCCTCCACACACACACAAACACACACACCACATCCACAGAGTCTACTTGAAATCTTTGCCTGATTTGTTGTCCGGTTTTAACTCATGGACGTCTGGATGACATCATTATTTTTTGTAAGGAAAGAGGAAAAAAGTATAAAGTGAAATGATCAAAGGCAAAAGAAATTAAATTTAAAAAGTAAGGGGCCCATAAAAGGAAAAAAAATGGGACATACACACGTGGACAAAACTGTTGGTACCCTTCGGTCAATGAAAGAAAAACTCACAATGGTCACATAAATAACTTTAATCTGACAAAAGTAATAATTTTAAAAAATTCTATGAATGTTAACCAATGAAAGTCAGACATTGCTTTTCAACCCTGCTTCAACAGAATTATTTAAAAAAATAAACTCATGGAACAGGCCTGGACAAAAATGATGGTACTCCTAGAAAATACTGAAAATAATGTGACCAAAGAGACATGTTAATTCAAGGTGTGTCCACTAATTAGCATCACAGGTGTCTACAATCTTGTAATCAGTCAGTGGGCCTATATATAGGGCTCCAGGTAGTCACTGTGTTGTTTGGTGACATGGTATGTACCACACTCAACATGGACCAGAGGAAGCGAAGGAAAGAGTTGTCTCAGGAGATTCGAAAGAAAATTATAGACAAGCATGTTAAAGGTAAAGGCTATAAGACCATTTCCAAGCAGCTAGATGTTCCTGTGACTACAGTTGCACATATTATTCAGAAATTTAAGATCCATGGGACTGTAGCCAACCTCCCTGGACGTGGCCGCAGGAGGAAAATTGATGACAAATCAAAGATAATCCGAATGGTAACAAAAGAGCCCAGAAAGACTTCTAAAGAGATCCAAGGTGAACTTCATGCTCAAGGAACATCAGTGTCAGATCGCACCATCCGTCGTTGTTTGAGCCAAAGTGGACTACATGGGAGACGACCAAGGAGGACACCATTGTTGAAAACAAATCATAAAAAAGCCAGACTGGAATATGCCAAACTACATGTTGACAAGCCACAAAGCTTCTGGGAGAATGTTCTATGGACAAATGAGACAAAAATGGAACTTTTTGCTAAGGCACATCAGCTCTATGTTCACAGACGGAAAAAAGAAGCATATGAAGAAAAGAACACTGTCCCTACTGTGAAACATGGAGGAGGCTCTGTTATGTTCTGGGGCTGCTTTGCTGCATCTGGCACAGAGTGTCTTGAATCTGTGCAGGGTACAATGAAATCTCAAGACTATCAAGGGATTCTAGAGAGAAATGTGCTGGCCAGTGTCAGAAAGCTGGGTCTCAGTCGCAGGTCATGGGTCTTGCAACAGGACAATGACCCAAAACACAAAGCTAAAAACACCCAAGAATGGCTAAGAGGGAAAACATTGGACTATTCTAAAGTGGCCTTCTATGAGCCCTGACCTCAATCCTATTGAGCATCTTTGGAAGGAGCTGAACCATGCTGTCTGGAAAAGGCACCCTTCAAACCGGAAACAACTGGAGCAGCTTGCTCATGAGGAGTGGGCCAAAATACCTGCAGAGAGGTGCAGAAGTCTCATTGACAGTTACAGGAATCATTTGATTGCAGTGATTGCCTCAAAAGGTTGTGCAACAAACTATTAAGTTAGGGGTACCATCATTTTTGTCCAGGCCTGTTCCATGAGTTTTTCTTTATATAATTCCGTTGAAGCATGATTGAAAAGCAATGTCTGACTTTCATTGGTTAACATTCATAGAATTCTTATTTGTTATTACTTTTGTCAGATTAAAGTTATTTCTGTGACCATTGTGAGTTTTTCTTTCATTGACCGAAGGGTACCAACAATTTTGTCCATGTGTGTAGGTGGAAAATTATTATTTATTTTTTTAAACAAAAATAAATAAATCAGAGGAAAACAAATTTAGACCACATGACTCATACTGTACTTCCGGATCAATCTTCTAGTGCTCTGAGTACAAACTGAATGTCTTTTTTACTTTCCAAGCTGAAAATAAAATACAACTAATTCTCTCCTTGCCTGTTGAACTCATGTAACTCATTACTAATTATCCTGCCCATTTGCTTCCAAACGTTTGCAGCTTTTAGGTGCATTACTGACAATCACTGGACAGGATCGGTAACACTTCCCTTCCCGGTCATGGATCAAGTTTGGCATTACTGCCACCTGCTGAACTAAAGTGGTAACGCTGAAAAGTCAAGTTTTCATTTTAACAAAAAAACAAACAAACAAACAACAGAACATGGGACCCGAGTCAAGTTTTGCGAGATCTCGCAAAGCTTGATTCGGGTTCCATGTTCTGTTTTTTTTTTTCCCTCACATTTTTGTTTTTTTTTCTTCACCCATGTCCCTTTAGGGGCTATGTAGGAAAAGAACGAACAATCAAACAAATAAAGAATGGGAAAAGGAGGAACTATGTATAATTGAAACGGAAGAAGGGCGAGAGATTGGGAATGAAGGAAATAAAGAGGAATATAAAATCACTGAAGGAAAATGAGCTGATTAAGGGACTGAGGCAAGGATGGGATTAATAACAGAAAGGAAATCAGATAAAAATAAGGAAGAAGAAGGAAAGTAAATGAAGGAAGAAAAAAAGGAGGAGATAGTAAGTAAAAAGAAAGGGAAATAAAATTTTGAAAGAAAAGGAAGGAAAAAGAAAGACGAGACTGGCTGAAGGAAAAGGAGGGAAATAAAGAGCAAATAATAAGGACAAAATTAAAGTTAGTACTGAAAGTGTAAAAAAAAGTTTTGCTGTTTTGTTATAGTTTTAATAATTGTGTGTCAAAGAAAGAGAGAGAGAGAGAAGGTCTTTTGGGGTGAATACTTCTGTGGGCAAAGAGGTTCTGGTGCTTTTGACAGTCAACATGTCATCTATGTCTCACACACACACATACAATCCATCACAGGGCCTTAGAAGCTTCAGTGCAGGACTGATCTGAGACAAAGAGCTCAGTGACCGTGACCGGTGTCGTTCAGCTCAGGCTCCAGTCAAAAGACTGGATTTATTTTCTACATTCCAGAATAATACTGGATTTATTATCCTCGAAACTATGAAATAACACATATGACATTAGTTCACACAACAACGGTCAGGTGTTGTTTTAAGACATGAAGGTCAGCTGTTCTTTAATGGTTCTTGCAAGAACAGTATTGTATTGTATAGTACCAGCCTGTCATGAAGACCTTCCCAGGAAAGACTTTTACCTCCTAGCAGACAGATCTGATTTTGCAAACTTTGTCAAAACTGTAATATCTAAATCTAGATCTTATCTTTTCACAAATGTATTCATCCTATGGTCTCTTGCAGTATGAATAATGCAATTTCTTATTCTTTTGGCAGGAAATCTATTCCTTTTCTTGTTTTCCCGATCCAAGTCAGATCAAACCAACTAACGTCTAAAGTGACAGTCTTTCTTATCATGTGGAGAAACCTCCAGCTGTGACTGCTGCGTTGATTAGCGACCCATAGTTCCGCTTTGATTGCAGTCATCGTGTTTTTTTGCTGTAATGTTTGTGTGTGTGTGCGTCCATCTGCACTTCATTAGCGGAATGTTGGGAAACGTGGCTTGACTAAGTCTCTGCTCTTTCTCTATCCAGGCTTAGTACTACGGGATGCTCTGTAACGTACGGCACTGCCATGGCGGTGGCGCAGGGTCGATGTGTGCGGTGCTCAGATCGCAATTACTTTACCCCTGCTTGCTGTTATCTGTCCTGAAGAGAGAGAAATAGTGCAATGAAGGAAACGAATGATGAAGGAGAATATAGGGAGAGAGAGATGGGATTGAAAGAATCTAACAGGCAGTGATTAGAAAATAATCCAGTCCCTTTTTTCTCAATCTTTTCTTCCAGTCCATGTCGTTCTTTGTGTAAAGCACCAGCAGTGAATAGACTGAATAGACTCTGCGAGTAGCCATTAACAACACATGGGTACACACCAGTGGCATTTGAATATGAATTAAGAGCTTGTGTATAGAGCAGACCCAGGAGTGTGTTATAAGCTAAGATGCTTAAATAATAAGTAGCATACACACTGACATCATAATAAAAGCTATGCCAATGTGGTTGTGCGAGGACATTATCACCCTAATTCTGAATATTTTCCAAGAATGTCCACAGCTATTTCACAAAAAAAAAAAAAAAAAAAAATTGTTAATGAATAACATGTCAAACCACAAGGGGTGTTCAAGTCAAACTGGGACTTTTTATTTCACAGAATACCAGAACACAGTTCAGTTATGAGAGTTTAAATATATACAGTACTGCGCAAAAGTCTTAGGCGCCATGTCATCTGTAGTGCAAACTTTGTTATATAAGTTTATTATATCTGCATTATTATGTACAAGACTATTCCCTACAAAAGATACAGTAAAATTAATGAACAAATAACGTTACAGAAGAATATTTGCATGCCTGTAAAGAAAGCCACATATTACATGACAGACCAGTTTTCAGATGGGAAAAAAAAATCAATAATGTAGATTCCTGGGTTTTGCATAAAAATAGAAAAGAGCGAGTGTGACGAAGTTACCAAAAGAACTCATATTCTCCAGCATGCTCAGTAAAACCTAACAGCTGTTTTACTTATAGTACTGTGCAAAAGTCTTGGGAACATCCAAACAAAAGCCATATGCAATGATGCTTTAAAAAAAATTCTACATTAAAAGAAACCTCTATAAAAAACAGTAAGTAATAACAAACAATAAACGGTCAATATTTGGTGTGGAAACTCTTTGCTTGAACATACAGTAAGTGGTATCAAATATTATACTCATAGTTATATTATATAAAATATTATATTCATTATATTAAATAAAATAAAATTCCGTAAAATATTATATTCATTATATTATATTCATAGGTTTTTTCTTATTACTATTATAATTAAATCCTGGGCGCATGACAGGTGTTGAGAGCATTAATACAAATACTCATATAATGTTTATTTTGTGGCACATTCATTTTGCAGGGATTTTTCATGTAATACCAAAAATGTTTACACTAAATTTATATTTATCAGTTTTAAATTAGTTTTATCGTAAAAAATAAGCAATATAAAAAAATACATGTTGTACATTAAAAAAAAAAAAATTATTAAAAAAAAAAAATATATATAGAATACATACGAAAAAAATTCTTGTACAATGTATTTTTTATAATCAAGTTTGGTGTAATTTGTAAATCATAAACCTATAAATTTGTGTTCTAATATAATATTCGATAGAGATTATGTAGAGGGGGGCAATCTGTGGCAGAGGGGCATTTTAGCGCACAACACCGGCTAGTTTGTCGATAACGAAAAACAAACATGGAGGCGCCGTAGTGTTCTTGCTTCCCATCGAGTTAAGCCCCTACTGTGTTAACTTGAATGCAGCATAATTATTCTTATTATTAGCCTTACGTTCACATGTGAGTGAGTGGTTACTATAGAAACGGCCTTGTAGCTGAGCTGAACTCTCTCTCTGAGCCACACTGTTACAGAAAACGAATGCACCGTAGCCCAAGGCCACGGTTGCAAAAGTAGTTTGACACAAAACTAGAGTATAGGGTTGAGGTCTTGAAAACGGTTTCTCACGTGAATTCCATTTTGAACATCAGAGGTTAGTGACGGGGTGTGAAGATCCTTGTCTCAAGGAGGGACTTTTTTTTTTTTTTTAAACAGCGCAGGTTTCACAACCCTTTGTGTGTGTGTGTGTGTGTGTGTGTGTGTTGCTGGAGGCAGAGTGTTTTCTCTGACTGATGACCCCCCTGAGAGCTGAAGGACAAAATGTGTTTCCCCTCCTGAGTCATTAAGAAGCTGTGTGCTAAGCATTCAGGGGGATTAATGACACCCGGGCTGTAATTGAGGCGCGAGTGTGTGTTGTGTCTACTGCAAGATTGGCTTTTTCTCTGTCTATAAAACAACAAATTTATCCTCATTTAAAGAAATCGCTTCTGTTTTACACGTTGCCACGGAAACTCAAATCATTCACAGGGTTAAAGTGACTTTTTTTTTTTCTTTTTTTTTTCAGTCAAGTGAATTAAGACTTCTCTGTGTGTGTTTCCTAAACCTTAATGTGTGGAGTCTTGGTATCGACCAAATTAAATCTGTGTGTAATGGAATATGCAAATTAACCAGCCCCATATGCAGACGCCGTCATTGTTCCTCATCTTTAGCCCCCTGCTCCAAAACACAGCGTCCTTTCGTCCTTGTACAGATTAGCCTGCAAATGCATTTCCTTCGTAGTCACTGTGTCACAAGTATTTCTTAAAGCAAAGTCATTACGCGGGGTGAGTAATATGGATTAATGACTTGTCCATGCAGTACTTCCTCCAGCTCCTTATGATTACTGTATGAGCAGTTTGGTGGGATTGTGGATTATACAATATACAATTACGCTCATCTGTAATGGTATGAAACACCATCCCTGAACCAGCTCCAGTTCAGAAGACAGGGGATATGTGTGTGCTGCTAACTAGATTTCCCAGATGTCCGAAACAGATCCGACTTAGTCCTGAGAGGAAAGGTTTGTGCTCCTAAATGGTAGTTCATTAAAGCATCGCCTAGAGATGTGTATCTTTCTCAGACGTTTTGCTCGCTGAATGTAACGGCAGTAACGACCGCAGCGGGCTCAGAGCCGCTGCTTTAAAAAAGGTAAATGTTTAACTATGTGTCTCATCAGAGCTGTAAATGTCAATCTGTTTTATGGTTTCGTTCACAAGGAATTTCATCAAAGCAATCTCATATAAGCAATATTATATATTATATTGTAATTGTTTTAATAAAAATGTTTAATGGATTATTTTTTCGCCAATTTTCTCTCTAATTTAGTCGTAGCCATTGCCATCCATTTCTCAGTCTCATCAAGGTGACAGCTACCACTCAGGGAGGGCAAAGGCTATCATGTGCGTTCTTCAAGCCACGTTTCACAATTGGACCATAACAGTGCTCACGCAATGTTGGGGGAAGCTTAACACACTATCCACCCCTTCCGCTTGCATGTCAATGTTTGCATTTCCGTGTGTTCTGTCTTTCTCTCCCCTTGCTTCCTTTTTATCGTTGAAGGACAAGGAAGATATTTATTCATGCCTTTGGCACCATCCATGTCCTCCCCCCCAGGGGTGACTACCTGTAGCTTTCCTTGTGTCTTGGTGTCACTATCTTTAAGTAAACACTATAACCTACACCATCTACATCTACAGTAGGCAGAGGCCCTTACCCAGAGCGACTTTTAGCTCATTATACACCTGAGCAGTTGAGGGTTAAACTCAAGCGCCCAACAGTGGCAATTTGGTGGTTGTGGGGTTTGAGCCTGGCACCTTTCGAATCGTCGTCCAATGCCTTAACCACTGAGCTACCCCTGACTTTGGTGGAGCGTAACAAGCACATGACACTGTGATTGCTGTAAGACATTCAATTCAATTCAATTTAACAATTACCATTGTCGCAAAGCAGCTTTACACAATCAAAAGAATTATTTAGGTTTGTATGAAATGTGAATGTGTATGATTCTAAAATAGACTGTCCCTGTTGAGCAAGCCGAGGGTGTCAGTCGCAAAGAAAAACTCCCTGAGATGGCAATAGAGAGAAACCTTGAGAGGAACCGGACTCAACAGGGAACCCATCCTCATTTGGGTGAAACAGAAAGCAGGAATTGATCTGGATTCATACTGTGTGTTAGGTAGTAGGTAGTTCAGTATAACAGTTGATGTTATCGATGTTAATATGGAGTCCAGGTAGTTATTGGAGGCTCAGGTAGACTTGTAGGAAATTCAAGTCCTGAACTTTCGAGCGACTGCAGCCAAGTCAAATCCTCAGAGAAACAGCTGTCAACATCAGCCGAGGCCAGGACCGTCTTCATGGTAGAGTGAAACCATCCCCAGACACCGGACGCATTCCAAGGAGACCACACGGGCACCCATGCGACGAGATCTATGACATCCAACCCTCTTAAAGAGCACAGCCAGTCTGCTCTAGGCCGACAGCTGCATATTATGTTTACCGTATATATTATACAGTATAATGCATCGTCTTGCTGTCTTGCTAAGAAAGAACTTCCTCATTAAAGACTTAACAAAGAAAATACTGAAATATATATATTGTATATAGTTTGTGCCTTCAGTGTCACATTTGGGTTCGGTATATTGAGTGTTTGTGTGTCATTTGTGTTCTTGGATTTTGTTAACACCAGCAAATGTGATAAAATTTCATTGTTTGTTTAATATTGGTTAATGAATTAATACGATCTTGCACAAAATGGTAAAAAAAAAAAATTCCAGTACCCGCAAACAGACGTATGCACGACCGGCTTGGTCATGCCTTCTTAGTAACTGAGGTAACTAAGAAGACAAGACTACAGTCGATGAGATAAATACTACATTATGTTTACCCATTTTGTCTAAATATGCGGCTTCACATAGTCATAATCACATTAATCATCAGGAAAATTGAGGCCTGGTGGGGATTCCGATTGCACCACGGTATTCATGCCAGGTTGCATCTGCCGACACTCCCTGTCTCTATCTCTATCTTTTTCCATCTCAGTCCTCTACCTTGGCTGTGTTGTGGCCTGAGAGGATTGAGCCTGGGTCTTTTTTATATCCTTTGGCCACAGGTTTAATTGGCATCAAGGCTGTTGGTTGATCGTTAGGCTAAAAGAGGCAGATGTTAGGCTTACTAATGACCTCTAGACCAGACACAATGGCTATCACAAGCAGAAGTCTGCCATTGTGGGCATGTGTTCAAGGACTTCAGTGTGTTTCATTAATTGGGTTTCTGATACGGCCCTTGATTTGGCTCACCGTGAGCAGGAGAGGTACCGCAGTCTGTTCCATAGATAAGTAGATGCTTTCGTGCTTTGCCGACTTTTAAAAAAAAAAATGCATTTGCAGCCTTATTATTCAAATGCATTCAGATATTAATGAGCCTATGATTATATACTCCTACAGACTAAAAGAATATTAGAAATAGTATCAAAGTTACATAAATGATGGTGCAAATGTTGTAGCTTTATAATCTAAAAAAATCATGGATGGGTAATCTCATGTTATCAGATATACTGTGATATTTCATATTTGCTTATTTATTTAAATCCTCTAAATCTGAATCCCATATGGCCGCTTATTCAACATATACTGCATGTTCGCTATAGAGTATACTAAAGCGTACTGAGTATAACATATACTCATTGTCTACCATATGAACACCTGTACAGTAGATCTGCACATTCATGTAGTTAATTAATTAGTTAATCATGTAACAGCATAACATCTTTAGTTAGCGTTCATAATAAACATCAAAATAGAAAGTCATGGTTGTTTGTTCCAGATGGGTTGGTTCGAATCTATAGTCTCTAGAGTTTCACAGAATAAAAAATCTAAAAACATCTAGTTAGTTTCAAAGAAAACCAAAAACAGCTACAGTTCGGCAGGCAGAAACAACTAAATTGAGTTAAGCTGACAGGATAATAAATGGTGTGTGCAGCACTGTCGCAAGTAGCTAGTATTGTCACCTCACTTCTTCAGAGGTGGGGGTTCAAATCTCACCTCAGGCAATGGTGGACAAAATACACAATTGCTGTACTTGCATGGAAGTAGAGATATCGCAGGTAAGTTATTAATCAAGTAAAAGTAGATGTCCTCAATTTGCATTTTTACTTGAGAAAAGTACAAAAATACTTCAAATTTACTTAAGTACTGAGTCTCTCTCTCTCTCTTTAAAAGATATACACCCATGTGGTTCTGTGATGCCATGCAGAGTTCAAATGTAATGAAGTAGAAAGTACAGAGCTCTGTTGTAGGATGTAGTGGAGCGAAAGTGAAAAATATCCATTAATATAACTACTAAAGTAAAGTACAGATACATAAAAACTATACATAAGCACAATGATGAAGTAAATATACTTACTTACTTACCATCCACCTCTGTCCTCCGGTCTCTGTGTGTGTGTGGGGGGGGGGCCTAAAATTACATGCATTTTAGGCTAATTGATGTTTCCAAGTTGATTAGATACATTGTCACAGGTTGTGGTTCTTAGCAATGTAACCTTCCTTACAGCAATGTATAAAATGGTGTAAAATGGGTCTCAGTGGTCGGATGGATGGATGGATGGATGGATGGACAAATTTATTGAGCAGAACCAAAAAGAAACTGAAACTGATTCACTGAAACTGGTTAGTGAAAGTTTGAACAAAGCCCAGTTAATGGTTTTTTCCATCATCACTTTTACCTAAAAAAAACGAAATTAAGAATGAAACATTATGAAAGAATTTTGCTTTGGAGTAACTTGTGCTTGACGCTGAAAAAATCTCATTATGCTGCATGGACAGACTTTGGGGTACAATCTGGAGTTTATTGTTTTTTTTTTTGTTTTTTTTACCTCAGGCTCCCAAAGCATATGAACAATGAAAACGAATGGTTATGACTATAACCTCTGTTCCCTGAAGGAGAGGAACGAGGTACAACACATATTGTATGGGATATCACGCCCTCTCGTGTCCTGGTTGAAGCCACCTTTATTCACGCCTTAAAGGCAGTCAAACCTGTGGTGACGTAGGTGTAGCCCCGTCTATACATATAAGCCCTCGTCACCACGGTTGACTCTCAGTTCGACAGCCGCTCTTCGTCGAGCTAAGCTGAGAGGCGGGGCAGCAATGTGTTGTACCTCGTTCCTCTCCTTCAGGGAACAGAGGTTATAGTCATAACCATTCGTTCCCTTTCAGTCGATTCACTCGGTACAACACATATTGTATGGGACCTATATTCACGCCCCGCTGAGCATCTACCAAAGTTACCAAAAAAAACCTGATAGCTACTCTACTGCCTCATGGACCCCGCAGAGAGGACACAATGGGCCACCGAGGGGGCCGTTATGTTCAGACGGTAGAACCGGATAAACGTGTGCGGTGAGGAGCAACTGGCTGCCGCGCAGATATCACCCACGGATATCCCTTTGAACAGCGCCCACGATGTTGCCATAGCCCTTGTTGAATGTGCTTTCACACCCTGAGGCAATGGGACACCCTTGCTGCTATAAGCTAATGTAATAGCCTCTACAATCCAATGGGAAAGCCACTGTTTAGCCAGTGCTTTACCCTTTACTGGACTGGCAAAGCAGACAAACAGTTGATCACATACATGCATATTCACTGTACGGTTCATGTAGACACTTAGTGCACGTACAGGGCACAAATTATGTAATTTTCCCTGCTCCTCAGAAGCAAAAGGAGGGGGCAGAAGCTATAAAAGTCAAAGACCATAGAGCTATAATCAGTGGAGACCACTTTAGGTACATAGGCCGCGTTTGGCCGTAGAGTAACCTTTAAACCATTCGCAGCAAACTGCGTACAAGGTGGATGCACAGACAAAGCGTGGAGATCACCCACTCGCTTAGCAGACGCTAAAGCAAGAAGGAGTGCCGTCTTATATGAACAAATTTTCATATTTATAGACTCAACTGGCTCAAAAGGAGGGCCACAGAGGGCCTCAAGCACTAACAATAAATCCCAAGACGGAACGCTGGACCTCACAGTGAGTCACAGATGTTGTACCCCTCTTAAAATCGTACTGCCAGCGGATGAACCCTCGTTGACACTTCATCAAAACCAATATGACAGGCTGATCTAGCCGCCAGGTATACTTTAATAGTAGAGATGGAAAGTGCTTTTCTAACAGTTCTTGTAGAAAAGACAAAACCTCCACCATCGAGCAATGATATGGCAAAACATGATGTTTTTGACACCCTTGCCCAAAAGCTCACCACTTGTAAGCATATAAACCTCTAGTAGACGAGGCCCGAGCACTTTGAATTTTCTCTATCACATTTGGAGGATGTCTTTAGGTATCAGATTGGACCTTTCAACAGGTAAGCCTCCACAGTTTGTGACATGGGTGAACCACCTCCCCCCCTCCCTGAGACCGAAGGTCCCTGAGGAGAGGAAGTTTCCATGGTTCTGGTGCTAGCAGGCTGACTATGCATCCCACAATTTTACCAGCCAACGACGGGCACCAGGATTAGGGACTAACCCTGCTGGCGCACACTGTCTGTGTCAGGCCGAATCAGTTCAACTGAAGGAAAAACATACAATAGAGCTGGGGCTCATGAGTACGCCAGCACATCGATCCCCAGTGGAGCACTGCGATCTGTTATGGAGAAGAAAAATGGGCATTGAGCATTCTCTTTGGATGCAAAAAGATCCACTACTGCCCTGCCGAAGCGCTCTCAGATCTGAGCTACCACCCATGGGTGTAGCCTCCATTCCATCACAAGCGGACCCTCTTTAGAGAGAAGGTCCGCCCCCAGATTCAGGTGCCCTGGAATGTGAGTGGCCCTGAGTGACAGAAGATGAACACTGGACCATAGTAATAGAGAATGAGATAGTTTCAGCAGGGGAAGTGAACAAGTTCCCCTGTGTCTGTTTATATACAACACCACTGTCTTTTGTCTGTCCTGATCAGAACATGATGGCCTGTCAGAGTCAGACGAAAATGTCTCAGGGCTGAAAACACCGCCAACTGCTATAATATAATATACAACAAGAGTTGCTGTAAGGCCTGCGTTGTTCCTGTGACCACGCCCCTTGCCGCGTAGACGACGCACAGAGATCTGTTGACACCACTTTGCCAAACGACACCCTGTCTATTGGAGAGCCCTGGCGTAACAGCCTGGGTTCCCTCCAGGGCAGAAGAGCCGTCATGCATGTCAGCTCTTCTGCCCTGGAGGGCAGCTCTTCTGCCCTCCAGGGCAGAAGAGCTGACATGCATGACGGAGTCACTGTCAGCCTCCTGTTGAGGTGTCGCGCAGCACATAGGCGGTGAGAGTGCACGCAGCGCTGAAACGCACGCATGTTCAGCAGCTCGAGAGACACCCCAGCGTTCATAGACGCCGTCATTCCCCATAACTGTAAAAACACTCGGAAACGAAGTTTGTGTTGCAGCTGAAACTGAGCAAGGCAGCGCTGAAACGCGGCTATTCTGTGCCCTGACAGATGTGCTCGGCCGGTAATGGAGCATATCTACAGACCCAGGAATGAAAACTGTTGACTCGGAGTCAGTGAGCTTTTCTGCATGTTTACTAAGAACCATAGAGTCTGAATGTGAGACAGAACTAACGCTGTCTGTTTCTCCGCCTGTTCACTTCGCTATTAGCGTCCAGTCGTCTAAATCGGCCAGTATGCGCATGCCTCTCTCCTGAAAAGGAGACAGCGCTGCCTCGACGCACTTCGTGAACGTTCGGGGAGCTAGCGACTAGGTACTCGTAGGCCATGCCCACTAATGCACACTTCAGAAATTTTCTGTGGCTCAGGAAGAATGCTACATGAAAGTAAGCATCCGTGAGATCGATCGTAGTGAACCAATCTCCCGGGTCTATTGCCTTTAGCAGTTGCCTCAGTGTAAGCATTTTGAACTTGTACGTTATTAAAAACGTGTTCAATGTTCTTAGATCCAAAACAGGACGTAGTCCACCCCCTCTCTTCGGAACGACAAAATAACGGCTGTACCAACCCGAGTTCGCTTATGAAGGAGAAACTACTTGGATCGCCCCTTTGCCAAAAAGCGAATTTCTCTCCTGCTGGAGCACCGGTGCGTACGGAAGAGAAGCGCGGTGGCTTTGTGCGAAACTGCAGTCGGTATCCCATAGCGACTGTGTTTTGCACCCATGTTGAGACTGCGCATGTGCGCCACTCGAAACAGCAGGAAGCCAACCGGCTCACCTTGAGCACCGAATGGGGCTGCTGCAACCTGGCATTCCGCCAAAGTGCAGCCTCATAGATGGCACTGGGCTTTTTTTTTTTTTTTTTTAGCAACATTGTAAACAGAAAAACTCTTTATTGCCATTCACACAGTTTACAAAAGGCACCATTTCTGGGGCAAATAAACTGTAAACATTGAGGGCACTTCTCATAAGTCCCTGAGAATTTATTTGATTTTCAATCCCACCCCAACTGGGGTTCATAGCTTGAAATGATACACTTACGTGCGTGCGTGTGTGTGTGTGTGGGGGTGGGGAGGGAGCCTCTCAGAGGCTGGTGGCTAACTGGAAACCAGTGATGGTGTTGGTCTTTCAGCTGCTCCCCACACAGGAGAAACAGTGTCTCCCTGCTGCCAGAGCTCCTCTCCCTTTAAAGTCCGAGCCTGTTTGGGCTTCATCTCTCGTCGCGGAATGATGTATCGCAACGCCTCAGCCTGTTTTCTCTTGAAGTCAAACTTTGCCTGAATGGCATCGAGTGACTGGACGCTAAGCAAATAGCGGTTCATCCGAGTAGAATGCCGTGTCTATCTGAATGTAAGAGAGCGTGAGCCATAAATACCTCTGTGCTGCTCGCCATCCCTCTGCCGAGGGAGAGAGCTGCACAACGAGACATGCGCAAAATGTAGTCTGTCCAGATTCTGACCTCGCTAAGTAGCGCACACATCGGGCTCTCCTGAGGCACCAGTGAGCCGAACTCTGCTAAACACAGTGCCTGATATGTCTGAAGCAGCGGTTTGCTCCATGACGACGTTAACTCACCGATAAAATCGGGGAAAATGTGCAAGCAGTTTTTAGCGGTTGTCGGTTCAGGAGGAAGAAAAAATCCCGCGAACCTCCGTGGTTTTTTAGCCGGCTGTGGGGAGGGCCACTCCACCTCAGCGTCTCGGCCGCTCGGCGGTAGAGAGCAAAAATGAAGTGTCTTCCCGAGCGGCTAACGCAGTAGCAGCGGAGCTCTCAGCAGACGGCAACATTTCATGCTCGTCCTCCGACAAGCCGTGCATTTCTAGACCGATGTCGAGCACGGTATCATCCTTGAAAGCACGCTGCTGGCCAGCGCTGTAGGAGAGCTCAAGGTCCTCCGACCCCTCGAAATACTCAATTTTGTCTGCCCAGCTAAGAGCGGGGACTTCTGACGAAAACTCGTCTTCAGCAGACACAGGTGAAGCTGGAACTGCTAATTTGGAAAGGAGGGGATCCTGCTGAGCGACTGTATTTTATTTATTTATTTTCTAGGTCTCCACGAACGTGACCCGTCTTTCCAGCGTTGAATGCCGGAGCTGGCGACAAAGCGCACATGACTCGGGCTCAGAGAAGCCGCCCTCCTGCGGACAGAGGAGAACCGCGGACTTCTTCTTTGTCACATTAGCTCCCTTGCTCATACTAGCTAGCACTGTTAGCACAGCTAAACAGAGCCAACCAAACTGAGATGTCGCTAATGAGTTGACTGACAGTGAACCTAAAATCAGCGCTCCGCGGGTAGATGACTCACCAAATAAGGCTGTTGTCACTAACACCAACAGGAACAGTTAAGCTGATTTTAAGCTCAGTCTTATAATGTCAAATGTAGAGTTGACTAGCAGCACCTAGAAGGACTCTACGGAAAAGGTGTTCACAGCGAGGTGAAGAGTGTAAGAAATGAGAGTCAACCGTGGTTGACTGCCTTTAAGGAGTGAATAAAGGTGGCTTCAGCCAGGACACGAGAGGGCGTGATATCCCATACAATATGTGTTGTATCGAGTGAATCGACTGAAAGGGAACTTGATGCGTTTGTGATAGTCAGTGGTACTGAGGAACATTTGTTGCAGTGGTACTGTACTTTCTGAAATAAATAAAATTTGAATTTAATATGTCACATACACAGTCATACATAGTACGATATGCAGTGAAATGCTTATACGACCGCCCGTTACCTTAAAATAAAAAAGCTTAAAATAAAGAATAAATTATGGAATAAAAATAAGAAATAGACTAGAGAGAAATTTAGCTGTAGAAAAACATAGCTATTGAAAATAGAACAAAAAATAGAAAAATAGAAAAAATAGAAAACTTGGCTATACAATATAGTAATTTGAAATATAGAAAAGCTATAAACTTTGTTGTAAATATAGGTATACACATTATGTCCAGATGAAACCATTTCAAACAGACGGCTGTTCCGTGAAAGGACCTTGCACTATCCGTGACAATTCCTTGCATTGTCCGTACATGAACCTTGATCCCCCGCAGTTAACGATGCCACGCCCCATAAACGCCCCCATCTGCTTTCTCATAAGATGGTTGCAATACTGTATAATCCCGCCAGGTGGCGCATTGACTGTTATATAATACAGCACATCGACTGGGAAAAATGGATTGTACACTGAAGAAGAACCAGATTGTAGTAGAGTTAAATAGGTATGACCATGGAAATGTGCATGAACGTGTAGATGTGCATTATATGTATTATACAATAGTATAGAATATAGCACATGAAGTCTTTCTTCATGTCACATTAAATGATGTAGTTTAAATTAACTACAGAAACTGGAAAAAATGTCTTCTTGTGACAGGCTTCACCATGCCTAAAGATACATTTTAAAAACTGATTGTAACATGTAAACTGGATGTAACATCCTCAGCAGCAGCCTCATTTCTCCTCTCGTCTGTTCCAACCACTCAGCATTCAGCATCGACAGATCATCTGCACCTGTTTCTCACTGGTTCATGCCTTACGTTAGATGCTTTTTTATGTAGAATGGTTCATAGGTCACTCTGTGGCTTAACAAACAAAATATACCACAGGAGCTGGTAAGGTAAAGGGACTGGACTGAAAATTAGAGCCAAAAAAGTCTTTCAGGAAACCTGGAGAACAATGAAGAAATGAGGGCTGAAATGAGGACAAGAAAATTCGTCAAAAGAGAAATACTTTAATTATCTTGTAATGAATCTAGCTCACACACAACAGCTTAAAAATGTAATACGTTGGGATTTTTTTTTGCCTTTATGTGTATATATTACAAACAGTGCTTTATTTCAACACTTAAATGTGTCCCAATAGGCTCTTTTTTTTTTTGGCTGCGCTGCTCTAATTAAGTGTGTAAGTGTATCTGGGTAAGTTTATTCTCCATTTCGTTGCCCGCTGGGGAGATAGAGGGCAGGGGTATCCCTCTGGTCCAGCTGGCACTGGCTAAAATACACACTAACATGTAAACAGACACACAGATGCATACACACCATGATTCTGGAAGCAGAAGTGTGATAACTGTCCAATTCATTGACGTAAATCTTGGAAACCTTACAAATGCTTTAGTAGAACTAAAGTGGAGGGGAAAGGGTATTAAAACTGTAAAGCATTATAATTAGCAACATGTGAAAGCTGGTACTTCTAACTGGGTTAAACTCCACTGCATTAAATCAGCATTGCATAAAATGACTTAAATGCATTGTCTTTTCTTTTCTCATCCAGAACGGAGCAGATTATGACTATCTAGTGCGGCAAAACGCCGAGCTCCTGAGAGCACTGGAGGACCTGGAGAAGACCGTCTCCACACTCCGAGAAGAGAACAGCCTCCTGGTAAGCGTCTGCTGATCTCATGGCAGTTTGGACACTTTAGTCAGAATGGATGTTTTAGCCTTTATCTTAGACAAGGGACAAATAAATGACTCTTTATTTCTCATTCCATATTTCCTGCAGCAGTTTGATTGTTTTGTCCTGTCTTCTCTTTCTCTTCCTGTTATCTTCTTTCTCTCTTTCTCCCTCACCCTTACAGCATAAGAGCAGTTGTCCCGAGACGGAGGACAAGGTGAAGAGGCTGAGGCGGAAAAATGCCGAGCTGGCTGTCATCGCTAAGCGCCTGGAAGAGAGAGCACACAAACTGCAGGAGGCCAATCTTAAAGTGGTATACACACACACACACACACACACATATATACATACAGGACACACAACCGCCTGTGCTTTAACTCAAAGACACCCGTCTTAGAACCCTATACCGTTTAATACAAAAGGAATCATGCTTAGATTAAAGCACATATTAAATATTAATCATTATAAATAGAAATTAATATAAATAACTAGAATAAATGTAGAAATTTAGGGATGTTGGGCTTGCATAGTAGCCACACCATAAACTGGGACACTACCAGCTGAACAATCCCTGCTCTCAGAGGCTGGTGGCTAACTGGAAACCAGTGATGGTGTTGGTCTTTCAGCTGCTCCCCACACAATATTGGTGTAGGTTTTACGCCGGATGCTATTCCTGACGCAACCCTCCAATTTTATCGCCACTGCATTCAGTGGCTGTGTTTTGAGCACTGGCTGGCAGAGGTGGGTAATAATAGGTTGCATTAAACTCCATAACATTTATTAAGTAACTTTTTAGAAAAAAATCTCCTTCTATGAGTAGTTTTAATACTTTTTACTTTTACTTGAGTAGATTTGTGAAGAAGAACAAAAGTTTCCGGCTCTTTTTCTAGTCAGTGTTATGATCTGGGGTTACTTCAGTTGTTCAGGTCTGTTCTCCAGGATTACAATTGTAAAAGTACTGTATAGTTCCCGGACCATGAGGCGTCATTTTCCTACATGAATTCGCCACCACACTGGGAACCGTACTCAAAGCTAAATGCGGTCAATAAAACCTTGGCATATGCGCAATTTTTTTTTTTTTTTTTGGCCAGGTAATGTACTGTATATGGATGAAATATACATAAGTGCAGTGAGAGCATTATACATTATGTTACGTGCAAAGATGCACAGTGTATAAAGCAGTGTAATACTGTATACAGTACATAACGAGAGTGCAATAGTGCAGTGGTTATTGAGTCATTTATGTGCTCAACTCAGAGAGTTGTGCCCGTTGAGCCGAAAAACAACTGCGTATTTCCAAATTGCAACCAAAAGCACTCATTTACGTTATTAATTCCTTGGTAGTTATAGGGCCTGCTATAGTCATTTCATATGGTTCTTGAGTAATTTCTAACAGCCAAGTAAAGGTCTGCTTCTGTGAGTTAATATTACAGTAGCTGTTATTTCACACAGCCTATAATTTCAGAGGGGACTAGAGTCTAAGTGTTTGTCTGGTTTAAAATACTGTATAAAAACAGGAATATTCGCTTAAATTTTGATATACAGTCATAGCCAAAAGTTTTGAGAATTACATGAATATTTGAAATTGGAAAAGTTGCTGCTTAAGTTTTTATAATAGCAATTTGCATATACTGCAGAATGTTATGAAGAGTGATCAGATGATTTGCATAGTCCTTCTTTGCCATGAAAATGAACTTAATCCCCCAAAAAAACTTTCCACTGCATTTCATTGCTGTCATTAAAGGACCTGCTGAGATCATTTCAGTAATCGTCTTGTTAACTCAGGTGAGAATGTTGACGAGCACAAGGCTGGAGATCATTATGTCAGGCTGATTGGGTTAGAATGGCAGACTTGACATGTTAAAAGGAGGGTGATGCTTGAAATCATTGTTCTTTCATTGTTAACCATGGTGACCTGCAAAGAAACGCGTGCAGCCATCATTGCGTTGCATAAAAATGGCTTCACAGGCAAGGATATTGTGGCTACTAAGATTGTACCTAAATCAACAATTTATAGAATCATCAAGAACTTCAAGGAAAGAGGTTCAATTCTTGTTAAGAAGGCTTCAGGGCGTCCAAGAAAGTCCAGCAAGCGCCAGTATCGTCTCCTAAAGATGCGGGATCGGAGTGCCACCAGTGCAGAGCTTGCTCAGGAATGGCAGCAGGCAGGTGTGAGCGCATCTGCCTGCCCAGTGAGGCGAAGACTTTTGGAAGATGGCCTGGTGTCAAGAAGGGCAGCAAGAAGCCCAAAAAAACTTCTCTCCAAAAAAAACATCAGGGAGAGATTGATCTTCTGCAAAAAGTATGGCGAATGGACTGCTGAGGACTGGGGCAAAGTCATATTCTCGGATGAAGCCTCTTTCCGATTGTTTGGGGCATCTGGAAAAAGGCTTGTCATGCCAACAGTAAAGCATCCTGAGACCATTCATGTGCGGGGTTGCTTCTCATCCAAGGGAGTGGGCTCACTCACAATTTTGTGGACAAACAAAAACCCACTAATTCTGACAAACTCCAAGAAGTGATTATGAAAGAATGGGTTGCTATCAGTTAGGATTTGGCCCAGAAGTTGATTGAGAGCAGCCCAGTCGAATTGTAGAGGTCCTGAAAAAGAAGGGCCAACACTGCAAATACTGACTCTTTGCATAAATGTCATGTAATTGTCGATAAAAGCCTTTGAAACGTATGAAGTGCTTGTAATTATATTTCAGTACATCACAGAAACAACTGAAACAAAGATCTAAAAGCAGTTTAACAGCAAACTTTGTGAAAACTAATATTTGTGTCATTCTCAAAACTTTTGACCACGACTGTACATTATCAGATTACAAAGAAAACCAGCTCAACAGCACTACTAGTGGTTGAAACATAAACTACACATAATGGTATAAAGAGGTGAGGTGATCTTTTGGCTGATTTCTTTCTAGCCCAGACTGAAGATTCATGTAGTCATCAAACAGTGAAATACCCCATCAGTTTGCTTTTTAATGAGGTGGATATTTTTCAGCCCATTTGTTTACTGTACATGCACCGATGTACTGTATGCATGTAATCATTTCCAATTCATTATCTGTATTACTATATACTGATCAACCCTAATAGAATTATTGTCAATGTTAGAGGTTGGCTTCCTGTCAGATATCATCACCTGCCTTCACTGCATGGGACGGACATCTGCGCCATTGTGAGTGTGTGTGTGTGGGGGGGGGGAGAAATGTGATGAAAGACAGAGACAGGTACAGGAGATGGGGTGACTGTGACATGCTGTGTGTGTGTGTGTGTGTGTGTGTGTGTGTGTGTGTGTGTGTGTGTGTGTGTGTGTGTGTGTGTGTGTGTGTGTGTGTGCTCCAAAAGGCCTCTTGTCCTGAATGGCCACCTGTCTACTCTCTGGTGGCCGTGCAGATTAGTGGCCTGTTATCACACAGCACCTGTTACACACACACACACAAACACCCAGTCGTCTAATTTGACTACACGCGTCCAGCAACAGTCAGGGGATAATACTTCTGAAACCCCTTTTACGTTAAACCTTTTAACTTAAAATCATTTGAAAATAAAAAAAAATTTAGCAGTTGTGTGACCAAACTGATGTGAAATTGACTGTACAGTATGTAGTACTAAAGTTGATTCATAGCTTTATGACAGGTTAGCTACAGTAGCTACTTTCCTTCTTTCATCTCTTCACATAAATTTCTGATAAATATTTACTGCACTTGTATTCACATCCAATACAGTAAGTCTCGACCATACGAACGAGTTTCGTTTCGAGAATCCAATATGTTCATAAGTCCAAAGTCCAAATAACAAACATAAGTCCAAATAACAAATATTATCTAGGTGCTAGGATACTAACACAATTGGCAAAACACAGTATAAAACTAACATTAAACTAATATTTTGTCCTCATGCCAGTGGTTTAAGGATTCATGTTAAAAGAACGAGCAATATCAGTTTTGCCTTTATCATTATCACTTGGAGTTTCTTAGCAGTACCAGCTTAATCGCTGTTTGGGATACAGGCTGCACGCATGTGACAATGTGCGCCAGACATGTGGTCTAACATCTGCATTTGAAAATGCACAAACGCATGTTTGTATACTTTCATATGTAGGGGACTAAACACTTATTTAAACACTTAGGCACTTAAACACTTAGTTAAACAATTAGTCAATTTATGGACAATCTCCATGTTGTCATTATGAATGTCTTATATAAAAACCGCTTAAATAGGACCTTTTATGCAAAATTCAGTTTCGAGTAATTTTTTGGCATTTAACTGGGTCTCCAATGTAAAAAAAAAAAAACAAGAAGAAAGAAAAATAAAAAAGCGGTCGAAAAGATTTAGATTTTCCTGCGTCCTCACACCTCCAGGGTCAAGGGTCCCGCCTTTGAGTCTGTGTGCATGGAGTTGCATGTTCTCCCTGGGCTTTATGTGTTTCCTCCAGGTAATCTGGTTTCCTCCAACAGTTCAAATGAATGCAGATTAGGCTAACTGTCATTTCCAAATTGCCCATAGTGTGTGTGATTGTGTGTGCTTGTTCCCTCCAATGGACAGAGTGAATCCCACCTATTGCCCCGAGTACTCAGAGATAGGACCCCAAGGCTCCTGTGACCCTGTACAGAATAAGTGGTATAGAGAGTGACTGGTTTAGAGAGTGAGAGAGAGTTCCTCCCTAATGTGACATCATATAAGAGAAATACTCCCTTGGTTTGTTGTTCAACTCTGCTGCTTTTCTCTGGAGGTCTCAGCAGGAGGTAATTTACAGTGAAACAGCATGCTTGGGAAAAGGGTGAAACCGAAGGAGTTTGAGGTATAAAAAACATTTTGTGATGGGCATTTCAGCTGGAGCATTAACAGACACTCTTTGGCGGAGCTCTGACCCTGTGTTAACTTGCTACAGAAATGGTAAAATATAAAACCTGTAGTGAGTCTTGAGTTTTAAAGACCTGGCTGGAGGGCTAGGTTGTGTTTGTTCTCTGGGATACTTTAAATGTCAGAAGTAGGACTGTTTTAATGCTCATAAATAAAAGTAGTTGCTTATATCATTTGTTGAAATATTTTAATGATTGACAGGACAGTGTAATATGATGCTGACCTGTTTCAATTTCTCTCTCTCTCTCTCTTTCTCTCCATCTCCCTCTTTCTCTCGCTCTCTCTCTCACTTTTACTCTGTCTCTGTCTCTGTTTGTGTATGCAGGTGAATGCCCCAATTCCCATGAAGCCTGGCACAGTAGAGCAATATAAGAGGGCGTTTGCAAGGCAGAGGGCACGAGACTTGGCACAGCACGCAGACACACTCCTTTCCAAAGACAAGGAGATCGCCGCACTGCAGAACGAGTGCCGACAGCTAGAGGCCAGAATAGGACAGGACAAAGTATGTCATGTAGATAATTGCTTCACACAGTCTTCTTTCTGTATGGAAATTAACCGATTTCTTTGATCGTCATAGTTACCGAGGAACGTTTTATAATGTTACTACTCCTTTTGCCACTATGCACGTATACAGTACATCCATCTTTAGCACAATTATTTTTTTAAAAAGCTTGATATTTGAATTTTTTCACAGTAATTATTAACTTTTATTCTATGGCCTGGCTTAACGTTGCCCCCTGGTGGAATTGTTTGGCACTACACATACACTACCATACTATGTGAGGCTTTACAGTATGTTACACTTAAAAAAGGCATTATCGATCCGGTGGCAATAAAGGTTTCAAGCCATTTCCGACATACATTTCCCGTTATTTTTCAGCATAGTTACTGAATATTGTGCTTTAAGACAAATAACTGAATAGTAAAAAAGCAAAGTACGAGATTATCTTTTGAATCTGTAGCAAAACCTGAATTTATCCTGACCCCTGTTCATTTTGTGAAAAGGTGCTTGAAGTTCTCAGACTGCATGACTCAGCATTTTCCTCAGTGGTACGGAAGGAGAACTAATGGCGCTGCGTTTCAGAGGGAAAAAAAGTATTGTAACCACAAGATGGCGAGACTTACTGTACAGACTTAGAGATCAAACTTATTTTACAGGAAATAGGAATATGTTAATAGATACTAATAACAATCTAAGGAGAGCTTAATCAGGCTTATATGATTCATATAATTTACAACATTTTGCCTGGAGTTCACATGCCTGTAAACAATGTTTTGTGAAAGTAGAAAGTTCTAATTAAATTATTTCACTTAAACTATATGGTTCTGTATCAGTATGACACTGATTGGTGCACTGATTTTTCCTTCCTTCCTTCCCTCCCTAATCTGTCTCTCTACTGTATCTATCTCTGCCTCTGTCCCCCGCCCCCTGTCTCTCTATTTCACTCCGTTTCTCTCAGCAGGGTGCTCCTGGTCCATCAGGAGCAGTGGAGTTTGAGCGGCTGCTAAAGGAATCTCAGAAAGAGGTGCTGCGTCTGCAGAGGCAGCTCTCAGTCAGCTCGGCTCAGGATCACAACTCAGCTGGAGGAGCCGAGAAAGAGCGAGAACAAAAAGAATCACCAGTAAGAGTGGTTTCTTACTTTCCAGCCCCCCCCCCCATGTGGTTTCTCATAATACAGTTTCAGTCCTCAGTGTTATCAATTTATCTGAAAACAACCTTTGGAACTAGAGGGTAGTTTTATGAGTCATGTGATGTACTGGGAAAAAACAAAACAATCAAAGGGATGTAATGTCCTGGAAATTTTAGGGAAGTCATGGAAACTTTGTTTATGGTCACGCTATACTGTATGACCCTATATACTGTAGATGGGTTTTCTTGTGAGCTTTTTTTTTTCTTACTTTTGTCACCTCAGGGAGTTTTGACTGTCTCCATTATGTCCTGTTTGATCATTAGGGACAAACTGATAAAGCTTTTTTAACAGAGTTTGCATAGTGAATTTATATTTCTGCACAGCTTTACTAATAAAAATGAATCTAATCAAATATTAAGCTGCCAGGATTGCATATGTTAATGTAAATAACTTAAATTGTGTTTTAGACAGTCATTGGAATGTAAGCTAAAATATTGATCTATCACAAGGATATCTTCCAGGATATCCTTTAATGATCCAAACATGTGGGAATGGCATGGAACGAGGTCAGTACTATACAGGGGGTGTGACAAGAACAATAAAGTACTGTGCAAAAGTCTTAGGCGCCATATTATCTGGAGTACAAATTTATCTGGGGGGGTCAATAATGTCGACTCCTGGGTTCTGAATGAAAATAGAAAGGAGAGAGTGTGATGAAGTTACCAAAAGAACAAATTTTCTCCAGCATGCTCAGTAAAACCTAACAACTGTTTTATTACAGTACTGTGCAAAAGTTTTGGGACCATCCAAAGAAAAGCCATATGCAATGATGCTTCTGAAAACATTTCTACATTAAAAGAAACTTCTATAAAAAGCACTAAGTAATAACATAAACAATAAACGGTCAATATTTGGTGTGGAACATAAGCGGTAGTGTTCGATACAGATGTGTGCAGTATTCTAAGTAAAACAGCTGTTAGGTTTTACTGAACATGCTGGAGCTGTCACAGCGTGGAAACAGCTCTGGTAAGAGTCACGAATGACCTGCTGATGTCGGCGGATGCTGACTCTCCATCACTACTCATTCTGTTGGACTTAACCTCGGCCTTTGATACTGTTGATCACAACATTCTTCTTCACAGATTACATCATACTTTAGGTCTCTCTGACTCTGTTTACAACTGGATCACATCTTATCTCACCGGAAGAACGGAGCATGTTGCCCTGGGAGCCGCTAAATCCGCTACACACAGTGTTACCTGTGGTGTTCCTCAGGGTTCAGTGCTCGGTCCTATGTTGTTTATATTGTATATGCTTCCTCTGGGCTGTGTCATCAGCCGGCACACAATTTTATTTCATTGCTATGCTGATGATACTCAGCTTTACCTCAGGATAAATTCAACCTCCTCATCTATTCCGCCATCACCCACTTTGACTCTCTGTTTGGAGGAGGTAAAGTCATGGATGAAGCAAAATTTCCTGCAGCTGAACAGATCTAAGACTGAAGCTATTTTAGTAGGCACCCCACACCAGGTTAGGACATCCAACATCACTAGCATCACCTTTTCCGGTCAGAATATCCCACTGTCGACATCTGTTATTAACCTCGGGGTTAAAATGGACTCTCATTTGACGTATGATGCCCATATCAAACATCTGTGTAAGACATCTTTTTTTCACCTCAGGAACATTGCTAAACTGCGTCCAGCACTTACATTTGCAGATGCGGAAAAGTTAGTCCATGCGTTTGTCTCCTCCAGGCTGGACTTCTGCAATGCTCTCCTCATTGGGACTTCTGGAAAAAGCCTTCAAAAGCTGCAGTATATTCAAAACTGCGCTGCTAGGATCCTGATGCGGGCACGTAAATATGATCATATTACGCCCATCCTCAAATCTCTTCATTGGCTGCCTGTTTCATTCAGAATTGAATACAAGGTTGCCCTTCTTACCCACCAGTTCATCTATGGTGATGCCCCTCCCTATCTCAAAGAACTTATCACTTCACATACATCTTCACGAAACCTCCGCTCTGTCTCAGGTCATCGTCTGAAACCTCCGAAGACCAAGCTTCATACCATGGGAGATCGGGCTTTTTGCTCGGCGGCACCTAGACTGTGGAATGCTCTCCCTGAGTATCTGAGGATGCCACATACTGTTGATGATTTTAAATCTGGTCTTAAAACTTACCTTTTTATTAGAGCTTTTGAGCAGAAATAATTTGTAGCACTTTGAGATTTGCCTCAAATATAAAGTGCATTATAAATAAAATGTATTATTATTATTAATATGAGTTCTTTTGGTAACTTTGTCACACTCGCTCCTTTCTATTGTCCTGCAAAACTCAGGAGTCTACATTATGGATTCTTTCTTTTCCCATCTGAAAACTGGTCTGTCATATAATATGTTGCTTTCTGTACAAGCATGCAAATATTCTTCTGTAATGTTATTTCTTCATTAATTTTAGTGTATCTTTGGAGGGAATGGTCTTGTACATAATGCAAACCTAATAAACTTATATAAGAAAAAGACTTTTGCCCAGTACTGCATATAATAATAATAAAAATATTATTATTATTAATGCAGACAGTCATAAAGTGTATGTTTGTATGTGTGTGGCGGGGGGGGTTAGAGCTTAGTGTGTTTAAACTGATATAAATGCAGCATGCTGTTGTTACGTAATGGACTGGGCCATCTTCTGCTACCCTGCCTAATGAGCTGACTGTTGAACTTAAGTCAGAGAAGGACAGAGATGATAAATAGGTGTGTGGGCTAAAGTAAAAGGATTGAGATTCGGCTACATAACTGTTGAAAACACAATCTTACCACAGTTTTTAACCACAGCATGCATATACATTATGTTATTTTTTTTCCATAAGCTTGTCAGGTGACATTTATAAACCACAAACTATGACACTGGAAACTAGCTGTACTAGCATTCGCTAAATGTGGAAAAAAAAAACACAACAGGGTGTGCAGTTATAGGAAAATACAAGGTAAGTAAAATGAAGTAGAGGTATGTTATAACTGGAAATGATCATTGTTTTCCAGTTTTTCTTGTTTATAACACATCAACTTGCCAACATGTACCGTCTAAAGAACGGCACGTCATAATATTAAACAGTGCCATCATTATTGTTCTTTACGCTATACCAGCTATAGAGCGTCATTCCCTCAACTGTAAGAAAGTTCCAACACTTAACAAAAATGTGAAACTTTTTAGAGTAGACGTCACCATATAAGCGATCTAATAGAATAACAGCGCATTATTAACCTCTTTCAGAGTTTATTCTCTTTGAGTCTCTTTGAATGAGCTGTTGCTTAGAAATGATAATGTGTTAGAACAAGAGCATTAGAATAAAACTGGGTGTACTGTATTTCATCTGTTCATCTGGGTGTACTGTATATCTGTTTTAGGTCTCAGCTGTCAATACTACTGATACTATACTATACTATACTTATATAGTTGTAAAGACAAGCTTGGATCATTACGAAGCATTAAATGTTTTAGAAAGCAGGGACACAGTTCAATAAAGCACAAAAACCCACTAACAGCCAGTGATCAGATGTTGTGCCACAGCCAGCAATCAAAGCCCACTTTAAGATCATTGGATAATTTTCTATTTGCAGTTTTAACCCTAGATTTTAACACCTCTAACCAAATCTGAGCAATGAAATGCGACTGTAATTCACAGAGATTTAATCTACACTATATGGACTAAAAAGTATTTGGCCAATTCTGTTAATTATTGAATTCAGGTGTTTCATCCCCAGTGAACGGCAATCTTAATGCTTCAGCAAACCAAGGCATCTTGAGCAATGCTATGCTTCCAACTTTGTGGCAACATTTTGCCCTTTTCTATTCCAACATGACAGTGCCCCAGTGCACAAAGCAAAGACTAAAAAGACATAGTTTGATGAGTTCAGTGTGGAAGAACTGGCCCATACAGTACAGAGCTCTCACCTCAACTCCATCTAGCACCTTTGGGATGAACTGGAACGGAGATCATGAGCCAACATCAGTGCCTAATAAATGCTCTAGAGAATGAATGGGCATGAATTCCCACAGAAACACTCCGAAATCTTCCTTCCCAGAAGAGTAGGCTCTGTTCTAGCTCCAACAAGGGGACCGACTCCATGGATACTACAGTATGTCATTCCTGGTTTTGCCAAATACTTTTGTCTATATAGTGTTTCAAGTCTTATGCAACATGATGATTTGGACATGTACACTTTACGTCCCTGAGGCTTTACAGGTTGAATGTTTACGAGTAAAACGTGTGTTCCCCAATTTAATGACTCCCCTTTTCAAATACTGTAGGCATGTCCCTACTGTTGCTGTAAAGCCTGGGTGAGAATGACAGCACTGGTAATCTGGTCATCTGTGACAGGCGCACACACACACACACACACTTATGCCCTGTGCAGAAAGGGGCCAGGTTGCATGTACTTTAATCCCCTGTGACAATGGAATGGTACGGTCCAGTAATCCCCTGGTTGTTGCAGTGGTAGCGGTGATAGGGTTTTGGATGGCTTGGACTCGGAACTGGTGACCAGACTAAAGATTTCATCAACTATACCGTACTTGCGCAGGGTCTAACTTACTCCCAGCATTCCCAGCAAACAGAAAAGGGGTATGTGTGGCTTCCATGTGTCACTGGTTTGCAGGGTTGCATTGCAGGTCGCATGTGTTTATGCGTAATTGCTGTTAGCAATCGGGCAGAATGTGTGCGCTGTGCATGCTACTGTAGTCATGTTTTTGCAAGTATGCAAATATGCAATGATGTGCAAATAGTGTGTGTTCTTAAATTTTGTCATTTAGTTATCTGCTCCTTTCTCAGTGTATTTATCTTCCAGGTCTTATAGATTTATGATTTTCTGCAAAGACACTTGTGACTTGTAAGGTTATCTACATGTTTACATGTTCTCTGGAAAGTACCATATGTTAAATTCAGCAGTGTAGATCTGCATCTCTGCTACAGTATGTAACCCTCAGAGGTTTTGAGCTTAGACAGGTCTAAGAAATTTGTACACCAGGTCGTGACAAGAATCAACAACAGGCAGACATGTAGCACTTGGTATCAGCACATCAATATGTATTTAAAAAAGGAAACAGCACTCAGGCCAATCCATTAAGGTGCTTTTAAAAGAAATGATCCAGTTACCTGTTTCGTTAGTCTACAGGGATTACAGCAATGTGCTTATGGCTAACAAGGCCTACTGCATCTGATCTACCGGCCTTCTACTTCTACTACTCAGCATCACATTAGCTAGCACAGCTACTGTTGTTGCTACACAATTAGCTGAACTCTTAGATATGTGCTAGCTGTGAAACGGATGGATGGTATGCTGAACTGTGAGCTTGGGTTGAAAGTGAAAGCATTTAGCTTCTCTATTTTCAAACCATCCCATGATAGTTTAATGCATGATCCTTAAGTTTAGCTTTCACTCTATATAATGCTTCCATCATGTGTGTGTGAGAGAGAGAAGACAAAATGTAATAGTTTTTTTGTTAAGACAAGAATAACCTTTGCAAATAATACTTAACCAGCTGTGTAAAGGTGTGTAGCCATTATATACATACGCAGATCAGCCTCAAATTTTAAACCATTAACATTAAAACATCCTAGGTTTTAGGTTGTGCCACCAGGGTGTGGCTTCACGAGCCCTGTGGTGGTTTGCAATAGCAGTGGATTCTTTAATTGTTGTGGGTTGCAGGTCGAGCCTTGTTTGTCCAGCACATCCCACAGGTGCTTGATGTGGATTGAAATCAGGCTGGGTCAATAACCTTGAACTCTGCCTACTAAGCTTGTGCAATGGAGGCTGTTTTGTGTTGGGTGTTCAGATACCCTTCTGAAATGGCCAGCATTTACACTTTGGCTAATTGTACTACATTGGCCTTTCTGTAGGAATGGTCCAGGCGGGCTGGCTTTCGGTCCACGGGTGCTCATGATGCTAAAGCCATTTGTAAGCACGAGGGTGCAGCTCAAGTATTGAATATATTCCAGCCAGCCTGATATCACAACAGCCTTGAGTGACCTTGAGTGTCATCTTGCAGTTCCTCAAGCACCATTTATTAGCAACAGATTTTGATTTGTTTGTTTGTTTAACCAGACTAACTAACCACGACTTTCGAAGCAGGTGATCCAACAGGTATAGTAATTAACGGGGGTGAAAGTTGTTTTAAATTCTTACCGATCCTACCTCCTACCGAGGCTAAAGGTGAAGAGAATAAACCACGGAGGTAGTGGACAGTCCTGAGAAACTTCTTCCATTTTAGAATCTATTCCCATAACTTCCTGGGTTCTGGGCTTGAATCCCAAATAGAAAGATAGTGTGCCTGGATGTATAATACCTTCTTCTACATACCAAATGGTGCCCTTGAACACGGGCTGGAGTGGGTTTTGGAATGCAGCCTTTGCTACAGTAGATGCTTTGCTTAGCTTGCGTTAGCATAAATTAAAAATCATGGACGGTTCAAAGGTACCTCTGAATGACTTAGAAGCTAATCCTAAGTGTTATCTAAGATGGCCTAACATTATCAGATGTGTCTTCTTGCTGAAAATGCTTTCATGACTGATTTTGAATATGGGTTTTGGCAGGCAGCTGTTCTCCTCTCTTTCCAGTACTACAGACAGTAACGATCAACTTTCGCTCATCCTGGCAACTCATGCCAGATAAAACACCCTTGACATGGAGTGATACGTACAGTATAGTTAAAGTCACATTACTGTTATGGTCTATGTATATCACCACTCGTTAGAATGCCTCTCGTCCAATCAGACTACACAGTCAGAACTCAGGCATCTCAGTTGTATAATGTTTCTTATATGCATTTTTTTTTTAAAGGATCTATTATGGCTAAATCACTTTTTAGTCATTCTGTAGCACAGTACAGGGTACTATATAACGTATAATATGTTTTTAGTACAAATTTACTCTGGAGTAAACATCTGATATCATAAAGTATTTTAAAAATGTCTGTCTAGTACCCTGCACCAAATAAGCTTCAACTATGCTGTATGTGCTAATCTAGCAATAAAGTATTGTAAAATATGCCTCATATGACTTGCTAAAATCAGTACTGGGATTGGGTTCAGTATGGGAAGGTCCCTTTACTTTTTCCCCCCAATCAGTGTTGGTCACCAGATGACTTCCAGTATGACTCTGATTCCAAGAAACTATTGTATTCTTGTATTCTACCTTTTATTGCTTCTGGATTTTTCTTGTTTTTTTTTTTTTTTCTTATTCTGAAGTTGTTTTAATTCCTTCTAGGTTATATGTGAAACCCCACAGCCTGTAGTTAATGAAGTTCATGTCAAGGGGAAAGAACCTCATGGAGAGGAGGAGGAGTCTAGAGCGCAAATAACCACAGAGCAAGACAGAAGCTCATCCCACCAGGAAGAAGACACACAAAAGCATCATATAGAGTTTCTGGTGAGAGAAATGTAGAGCACGGGTTTAAAAATATCCTGTACTTAGTAAAAAGCAGTTTCCTTAGCTTGCATGACCGATTCTAATAATATGCATTGCCTGACCAAAAAAAAACTGTTTGCTGTTTCAAAAGAGACAAATTATTTGCCTGTATCAAGCAAATAAAATGTTAAAATTACTGGAGCTGGTTTAAGAACTGTCCAATGGAAGGATACTGCTGAACCTTCAAGTTCATGGAGGAAATGTGGTCAGAAGAAAATAATGAACTAGAACGATCACTTTAATGGTTGGCGAAGTTGCATTGTGAAAATGGACATCAGTAATCACAGCTATGTTTAATAGTGAAAGTAATAGCATTTCCACACACACTCAGTGTGATGAGAACTGATGGGATTGGGACTGAACAGCTGTGTGTCCATAAGAACAACACGCATTAGTGAGGATAATTAAAAAAAGAAATTCCAGACTGATGGCTGCATCATGGTAAGAAGGGAAGAGATGCATCCATCATGCATACTGTAAGCAAAGCATCTGGAAGGAATCTGGGGCTTTAGTTGGTCAGGTGTAGGCTCAGCAACTTTATGTGCCAATAAAATGACAACCTGTATGACCAGGTTATGGTTCTGGGAGCATGAGGAACTGGCTACCACATTGTGCGTCGTAATCAAAGCTAATTAAACAATATAAGTGTGTGTGTCTTTTTGTTTTCATCCAGGCTTAACCACTGTCTTAACGACTATTTATTAGATAGTAAATAGACTAAATATACAAAAAATTTATAAGTGGTTTACTAGCTAAAGGAAGGATAACAAAAGGATTTTTTTAGCTGGTCCATATTAAACTTATAGCTACAACACAGTATATAGAGGTTGCTAGGCAATTTATAGTGGTTTGATAGGTATTAAAACATATTGCAATACATATTAATATTGAAAAAAAGACATATATATTAATTGTAAAATTAATAGTATAAGGCACATTTTTTAAATATCCAGTCATTCTGTAGTTCAACATCTGGAAGGCTTGGCATAGTCCTGATGCTGACACAAATATCAGGTCCTCCCATGGCTCCAGTGCAGACAAGGTTATGTCATATAATATGTCCGAATCGGTCCATCCACTGTTCCTACAATCCCAGTCTAACCAATACTGTGTAAGCTGCAATTAGGATAATTAAACACATCTAAGCTCGGAGGTCAGCGTATGAATTAGAGATAGAGAATTAGAAGATTTATTTGCCCACTTGCATGCATTACAATGTACCTGTCAATCATTTTCATTCATGCCACTGTAAGTTAAACAAAGTTGTAAAACAATAACGTAAAACAATGCTAGAAATGAGCATATGATTGAAACATTTGTTCATTTTATTATTTTTGATATGATTTTATACAGTACGCCTTAAGGTACTTTTATTGTTTCTACAGGAAAGTGAGTTGAGCAAGAAGAGAAAAGAATGTGAGGGTCTCGAGCATGAAGTAAGGAAGAGGCAGAAGAGATGTCTCGATTTGGTGAGTCGATGAATCTCCTATCGCTCCTCGCACCCTCCAGAACTCACTAGGTCTGCAGGTGTGCGAGGGAGGCGGGGCCTCGGGAATGGGCACCAGCTGGTTAATCCACACTAATGGATCTCGGGCCTCTCCCCACGCTATACAGTATCAGGCGCTACCTGCCAGCCGGCACACCAATGAGGAGCCGGTTCTGTTGATCACAAGAAGTGCTGTCAAGGAAGCTCGTAGGCCGTACTCTGCCACTCTGTCAGCCTCCACTGCTCACCAGCCTGTGCCCGCATGCCAGCGGGGCATTGCCCACATATCTGCACGTGCATCCTTTCCTGCCTTTTTTTCCCTCCCTCCCTGCTTTTAACCCTTCCCCATTATTTCAATACAATTACCTCTTTTCCGTAAGACCTTGCCTTGTGTGTGAGTTCTGTGTTTGTGGCGCCGCCCATGCGTCAAACCCGTTACAGTGAGCTTCTAAAGTACAAGCTAGAATTCCTTATTCCTACTTAGTACAAATTCCAGGCTTTAAAAAACACCAGTTATATTTTCACATTAAATTACACGATTTACCAATAGCCGGCTGATCATTTTCCGCGTGTGTATACAGGAGAGCCAGCTTGAGGAGGAGCGCAGCAAAAATGAGCGCTTAACAGAGGAGGCAGAACTCCTCAGGAGGAAGGCTCAGCTGCTTGAGCAGGTCAGCGTTATGGCTAATGTGTGTCTGTAACACATGCAATTGTCACTTTAGCTTTTTTTTACATCCACATCTTGAACACTGTGTATCACTGGAACCATTAACATCACACTTCTTCTTTCTTTCTTTTTGATCTCTTTCTCTCTCGTGTCCAGTCGCAGGTTGAGAATGAAGAGCTGAAGCAGGAGCTCTCTGCAGTGAGCGCTCGGTACAGTTCAGTTCTCGAGGAGAACCAGAGACTCCGTGCCAAGCTGGAGAACCTAGAGCAGGTCCTAAAGGTAAATCTTAGTAGTTGGCAGGTAAGATGAGAAAGTTGTGAGTTGGAATCCTAGGAAGATTGACACAAGCTATATTTCTTTACAGCCAAATAATCTTAATTATTTGATTATTATAAATAAGCACGTTATGTTTAAGGGTGGCACGGTGGCTTAGTGCTCAGTCGCTTTGCCGATTCCCGCCTTGGCCTTCCCAAATTGCCCATAGTGTGTGAATGAGTGTGTGTATGTGTGTGTACAGTATGTGTGTGTGCTCTGCGATGTGATTGGCAGCCTGTCCCGGGTGAACCCCACCTAATGCCCTAAGTCTCCTGGGATACGTAGGCTCCAGGCCCCCCGCGACCCTGTATACAGAATTAAGCAATGAGCGACGATGTATACACAATGAGCGAGTGAGTTTAATGTTTAAATCTAATTAAATTCAGTAAACCAGTCTGAATTAAGGTTAATAATCACTTTCACAATCTGTTAAATATTTAGTTCTAGTAAATTATCACCACCTTAGTGGGTATGAAAAACTGACAAAGCCTGTGCTATAACTTTTTTAAACCCTATGATGTCATTGGAGATCCAACTAATATTTCAACAACAGAATAATGTATGAGTTCAGTTCAATGAAAATTTGGCTAAAAAATTGGTTAAGACACAAACAATATTAATAACAACTTAAACGACATCACAAACTGTGAACTTTCCTTTCTTGTAAATCGGTTTATATCATACATGGCATGTACATGTACTGTATGTACGTAAATTAAAGGTGTTTATGGTACATGTAACATGCAATGTTTGCATGTACAGTAAATGTAACCACTGTTGGGTCTACAGCTGTCAGCTCTTCAGCTATTTGCTCTACATTTTAAAAATGATCTATACAGTATATACAGTATACGTACAGAACTTTACATCGATCAGCCATAACATTAAATCCACCTAGGTTTTGGGGTCCCCTTATGCCACCTTGGGGTATTTTCCTACTAGGCCCTTGTATGGTGGGTTGTGGTGCACTGGGTGGTTCATGTATTAGCTTTTCTGTGGGGTTGGACTACATGGGCTAGCCTTTAATCCCTGTGGTCATGGATGAGCCTTGGGTGCTCATGATCCTGTCGCTAGTTTACTGGCACATAATTGAGAATACAATTGTTAATGTTTTAATGGCATATGGTGTTAATGTTATGACTGATCAGTGTATATTTCTAAAGCATTACTCTTTAATCTTGTGTGTGTGTGTGTGTGTGTGTGTGTGTGTGTGTGTGTGTGTGTGTGTGTGTGTGCAGCATATGCGAGAGGTCGCCGAGCGCAGGCAGCAGCTGGAACTGGAACATGAGCAGGCACTGGCTATCCTCAAGTTCAAACAAGATGAAATCAAACGACTTCAGCGGGTCTGTCACAAAATATACCACACTACACTTAAAAAAAAATTTTTTTAAATAAAAGAAATGAATCATTTTATGCAATTTATGTCAAATGGCCCAAATAATCCGATTTAATTATCTGTATGAAAAAACCTTGATTAAACCTTCACTAATCATCAGCCTGTACATTTTTGACATCCTGACACCTCATATGTTTCCTTATTTTGTTGTGCTTTATTAATATTGTGTGCTTTTTCAATCAGGCTCAGTTATTTGCAAAAAGGGAACATGAAGGAGTTGTGCAAATGCTGGAGGTGAGAATTTAAACTCCAAACCCTGTTTTGTTTTGTTTTTTTCCAGATCTCAATGTTTAGATGTCAAAATGTGTGTCTGTTTGTATAAATGACATTATTATTTCTGCTGATGAACAAAAGATCGAATGATCTTTCTCAATTTCCACTATATTTCAGCAGGCAGAGTGTATACACAGAGTTTTCTTGCTAGTTGTATATCAGTTCATAAGCATAATTGTTTGCAATTATGATTGTATTGATCTGTATGTATTTGAAAGTCAGTGTCTAGTTTTATATTTTGATCGTGCTCTCAAAGAAATCATGGGAATTTTAGCACACAATGTTTCCCCTACGATTACACAAAACCCACATGTTATCCAGTGTAGTGGAGGGAAAAGGCTTGAACATGACAATAGGACATCTGTTTGGACAATAATGGCTGTATGTTGAGTTATTTTCAGAGGACAGTAAATTTATGCTGTTATACGAGCTGCACATTGACGACTCTAAAATATATCCAAGTTTCACTTCTAAAGTCTGAATGCTGAGTGATTGGAACAGACGAGAGGGGAAATGAGGTTGCTGCTGAGGTCATCAATTTTTAAATCCCAATTTTTATAAACTTGCAGCCTTTCACAGTACAGCATTTTTTCTACTTATTCAATTGAATATACTTAATTCAATTTAATATGAAAAAACAAGGGGTGTCTCAAGACCTGCACAAGTAATGCATGTTGCTTTGGATAAGGGTTTCTGCCAATGCTGTAAAAAAGTATAAACAAGTTTGCAAAAAAAATCAAATAAATCAGTGACCAGTTAAGAGAAACAACCCAAAGTCCCAAAGTGAAGAGATCCACAAGTCAGATGTAAGGTGTTCACAGGACAGTCATGGTCTAGAGTTTATTAGGTTTACGTAGTTGAAGACTTAGCAAATAGGTGGGAGAAGGTTTTCTAGAAAACTTGGTGGTGGTAGTTGTTTTATGTTTTATGTTGTGATTTGGGCTCTTGAATGCTTTTTTTGACAAATCGCCATAGCTGACAAATATAAAAATGTGCCAAAAATCTGAGCAGCCTTTGGTTTCCTTCTCTTATGAAAAAGATTATTTCTTTTTTTTTGTGAACCCTTTTATCCACAAAATGTCAACATCTGTTCCTTAAAAAAGTAGAAATTCATTATGTAAATAATAACAGTCATGTTATTATCATTAAATAATCTATGCTATGTTTTATGTAAAAAGTGAAGCATGGAAGCTCTCATATAAGCTCTCATATATGAGTAAGTAAGTAACTTGATGTCAGTTTAGCTAAATCTTAAGGAAATACAGTATCACATGCTTGGATTTAGTCAGCTAGCCTGTGTAATCATGTTCAGTGTCGAATTGAATCTTTTAGGGGAAACACTGTATGCACATGATGTATGTACATGTTTGAATATTGTGCATGATGTAAACCTTGTTATTGTTAATGGTCTGAATGAGGTCCGTGTCATTTGTAGGGGTTGATCCAGTTTGTAATGCTGAGAGAGCTGGTAATCTTTCTCCATCATTCTCTCTCTCTCTCTCTCTCTCTCTCTCTCTCTCTCTCTCTCTCTCTCGTGCGCTTTCTCTCATTTCTACTTTCTTGCTGTAAACTAAATGACTGAGTATATAGTATCTCTCCCCTCCAGAGGGCTCTGTCTCTCTATAAATTTGCCTAATCTTAAAAAAAAACAAGCAAACTGACTCACGTTTGTCCAAAACCGTAATCAATTTCTGACTAGAAAGGATTGATAGAGATGTCTGACGTGGCTTTCTGGAGAGATTTTGATACCGTACATAAACTTATTATTCAGCAGGTCTGTTTTTAAAAGCTGGAATCTGATTGCAGTGTCTACTAACCATAAGCCATTTTTATATGGTTGACCTTTGACTTGACGTACTGTACTGTTCATGCATGTGGATTCTGAATCTCTGCCTCTCTCTCTCTCTCTCTCTCTCTCTCTCTCTCTCTCTCTCTCTCTATCTCTGTCTGATGTGTGCCAAGCAGAACACATTGGACTGCATGCAGGTATTGATACTAAGCAGATCAGTCATTTATGCCTAATGCCTTCTCAAACCTTAGCTTCTTAGTCATGTCAAATAAGAAAAAAACCCTGAGTCAATACACCTTTTGCAGGTTAGGTTTTAGTGGTGTGTCATTAACACCACTACCATGGATTTTCTATACCAGCAGCTCTGAAAGTAAAGCATAATTGACATGAATGCACTCATTGTAACATTATCGTTTCTACAGTAACAATTTGAACAGGAGCCCAAATAGCGAATGCTCATGTAATCTAAGACGCCTAATAAACTGGTTAAAAAACATGCAAATAAAAGTGTATGATCAGGATTTTTTTAAAGGAGACTTTCATTTAAAATTTATGGAAGGAGTCTCCAGGGTCAGAAGTTTCTCTTCGGGACAGAGGACATAGGAGTTTCTGGATTGTCATCTGAGTTGTTAACGTGTCGAGGCTATTTATTTATTTAATTACTTTTGTCTTAATTTTTGGACAGAGATAAAGAGAGGCTTCTGAATAAAAAAATATTAATAGCTGCTAACGTGGCACGGTGGTGTAGTGGTTAGCACTGTCGCCTTGCACCTCCAGGGTCCGGGTTCGATTCCCGTCTCTGTGTGCATGGAGTTTGCATGTTCTCCCCGTGCTTGGTGGGTTTCCTCCGGGTACTTTGGTTTCCTCCCACAGTCCAAAGACGTGTAGGTTAGGGTAATTGGCATTCCCAAATTGGCCGTAGTGTGTGAGTAAGTGTTTGTATGCGTGTGTGCCCTGCGATGTATTGGCACCCTGTCCAGGGTGTACCCTGCCTCGTGCCCCAAGTCTCCTGGGATAGGTTCCAGGCATGAATACAGGCCTCCGTGACCCTGAATACAGGATTAAGCGGTACAGATGATGAGTGAGTGAGTGGGTGAGGGCTGCTAACGCATAAGTGATATCATGAATTAAACTGTTTCACAGACATTCCATGTCATTATAGCTAATTACAGGTATAGATGGATAAAAAGTATGATGTGTAATTGATAAAATAATATTAATTTTTGACATATTTCTAAACAGATTTTTAAAAAGAGGACCCCTCTTTTTAAAAATCTGTTTAGAAATATGTCAAAAATTATATTATTTTATCAGGGTTTTTTTGACGGTGGGGGGAATTAAGAGTAAAAGGATGTTCTGTTACAGGAACATGAATACAGTATAACAACACTGGCTTATCATGTGAAAGGAAGAGCTATGTTTTTGTAAATTCACTAAATAAACGTACAAAAATAAGTTACTACAGATCAAAAAATAACGTGATCATTTTTTTTTAAAGAATTAAATTTTTTTAGATAAAAGTCAACTAGAGTTACTTCTGTTCCTACTACACATTAAAATGGTTTCTCTGTGATGATGTCTTTTTCGTAGTGAGACGCACTTAGGTGTGATATTTTACAGGAAACTGGCTGTTTTTTTAGAACTGTGTGTAAAAGCGTATATGCGTGTGTATGTATATGTGTGATGAGGCCCTGTTTGCTCAGTGTCTGCCAGGAAGCTGAACCGCAGTCCCGGAAGTGAAACTAGCTGTAGTTTCTCTCGGTCTGAGATATCCGCACTTGCTATGTCCCCGTAAGACAAACTCAGCAAAAAGGCAAAATGGCTGCAAAATCCTCTCCCTGTTTCCCGCTTCGCCTTTCGACTTCTTTCTCCCAGTAATCTCTGAGAAATCTTTCATGATTAATTCACTAACTGAGAATTCATTGTTGTCAACATCTGTTTGAGTTCTTTACCTACCTACCTACCTTTGTGCTCCCATTCTACTGATAACCTGATTGTTAATACAATTAAAAAATGTTTGAGGTTATACTAAAGAATATTTATTTATTCTCTCCTCAGGTAAAAAAAAAATTATTTGGTTAAATAATAATAATTATTATTATTATAATGTGTTTTGTTAACACATTTTTTACATTCATTGTACACATGAAAACTACTTTTTTATCTGGCAATTAGTCATTTTCTTTCAAACATAATATTACTTGGATCAGATATGGCCTTTTTTTTTCTTTCCTTTTTTTTTAATCAAGAAAATGACTAATTTCCTAAGACCCTATAGCTCAGACCCGACAGCACACTGTCACCACCTTTACTCGATGCTAACTTTCCGGTGAACTTTTAAACTCATAATTAATTCGAGTGGGTAATTCTTCCATCTTTGCCGTGTGTATGTATGCTTATAGGCAAAGGTACGGGACCTGGAGCAGAAGTGTCGTAATCAAAGCGAGCAGTTCAGCCTTCTCTCTCAGGAGCTGGACAAATTCCGACAGCAGGCCTCGAAAATCGACCTGTCGGCTCCTGGACTGCTGTGCTCAGGCTTCACTCAACTTCCCAACGGTCTCAGTCTGCCCACAGACACCGGTAACAAGACATTATTCTCATGGCGTTCACACACAGCACTGCCGCTCATAGCATTATAATAAGGTACAATCATTTCTCTGTCTCAGGTATTTACCAGCTGTATAAAGCTGCAGTCCCATCACCTGGCACTTCAATATACACTTTATACAGTACTGTATATGTAGGGTATAATCACAGGGTGTGCTGTTGTAGGAAAATCATCAATTCAAGGGGAGTCACTGTCTACATCTAGAAGTATGTATTTTACCATTCTCTGAGTTAAAGAATGGCACTTTCTAACCATTTAGTTACATTTTATGTTGTTGGAACATCAGCAAAACAAGTTGGCTGCTTTTATGACTTATACTATAGCAGCTGTAAACAGTCAAGTCCTCGTCACCCTCCCATTTTCCTTCTCTGTAAGTTAATAAAACCACAGATCCCAACTTACTGGCTTTTACAAAACACTGGCACTGGAATATAGGTTTTTAATAATAATCGTAAATATCAATAGTTTTTTTGTAATCTGTTGTTGTTGTTTTTTTTTTAACTTCGTAGGATTATTTTAATGCTATTCTGCTTTAAAATAATTTCAGCTAACTAAATGTACCAGTTGAATCCCAAATAATGTTAAATGGAAAGCTCCTGGTAATACTGTAAGTGCCTTGGATCAGAGAGATTTGGGATTCAGCATGTGTTAGAAGCTAGTTAGCTTTGTAGCTCGTGTTAGCAGAGTGAACAGACAAACAATTAGGAAAGTTTAAAAGTGTTGTTTAAGATGACGATGTTTTTAGATGTATTTTATTCCTGAAAGTGCTTTCCTGATTTTTTTTTTTTTTTTTTTTTTTTTTAAATGTGGAATTTGGCAAGCAGCTGCTCCACCCTCTCTCCAGTGCTGAATCTTTTAGTGGCACTTGGTGCCAGAAAATACTGCCCTATTTTAACTCTTGTTATCAGCCTATTGTATGTGGCACCTTTTTACATTCAGTATGTCTTTGTGTATAGTGTTATCGTAGAAATTGTAGCATATTAGAACAAGCACATTAAACTGCTTCATACTTGTATGCAGAACGTCTGTATTTTAAAGCTGCTTTTATAGAAAATTAATCAACAGCTTCTGACCATCCAGAATTTGACAAAGTGCTGTTATTAAAATAACTAATTAAAACAACATTAAAAAAAAAAAGATGAATTATGTATTCTCATCGTGTTACAGTTAGGTTTATTTTAGGTTGCATTTAAATGTTGGTGTTTTGCCCACAAGCAGTAGTGAACAAAATGATCAGTGTCCTCTTTTGACACTATTGCCATTCAAATCTACTAAGGACAAATAATTATTGTTATTGTGAATTATTTTGAAACATACAAAATATGTACTAGTTCATAAAGTCCTAGTTATATATCCATATTACTCAGTTAATTATATTTTGCATTAATAATCTGATTTTTTTTTCTAAACAGGAAATAACTGCATTTGGTCATGTGACTAAACCGCTCATGTGAAATCATGTAAATTTAAGCTACTTCAGTTTTTTTACCTATTTAAAACAAAAATGCTACAGTAGTTATAGTTATATTGTGCCTGTTGGATTAAAATTATAAATATTACTACCACTACTTACTAACAGTAGTTGCGACTTCTTTTACTATCAACTTTTACTTTTATCCTACAAATGGATTCTGCTATGCTGTCTCTCTGTCTGTCTCTGTCCTTCTGCTCCTCTCTTTATTCTTTCTTTCTGTCCATCATCAACTCTTCCACTCTCCAGGCAATAGTGCCTCATGGGATGACATCGCCTTCTGGAGCCTGGAGGGTAACGAGGCCCTGTGTGACGTCTCTGAGCAGGGTACTCGCTCATGGCCGCGTTTCTCTCACCAGGAGGCTGTAACTCCTGCATGGCTGTTTAGATTATGGATTATTATTTATTAATCGTGGTTCTGCTGTGATTAAGTTTTTTTCCGCTTCTTTTTTCATTTAACACTGCAATCCAATGATGCTTTCAGCTTTCAACATCTGGCTCAAGAATTTGACATTTGTTTTTTCGATTAAGTTGCTTTGGAGTTGTTCACGTCGTCCTTCACTGAAAGCATTCATCTGCATGTGGGAATACTGTACGTCTAGACGCACCTTTTGACGCTTTCCTGTTTTAGCTGTTCATGCTATTATTATTTCTTTTTTTTGAACATGTGGTGGAAAGTATATTACCATGTAATAAAAAAAATCGCTCACGCTGATAAAAGTTGACTTTATGACTGGTAATAACGACGCATGCTCTAATATTATTGTTGCCGTGAACATTCAGATTGTTGCTTAAGCTGTAATTTGGGCGGATGTTGATTTTTTTTTTTTTGAAGGTAAAGCCTATGAATTCAGCATTCATTCTGTAGCCCTATGGTCACACTAGCGAGCGACAAGTCACTCGTGTACCTTGTGGTTTGTCTCTTGTGTGCGACTGCTACTAATATCGCTCGTAGGCGTCTAGTTTCCATTCCACCGTTCAACTGTCCGCTAATCAGCGATGCGGTAATGGAAGTCTCATTCAGTAGACGCATGCACTCTGGCTCCAGTGAGAATAAATGTTTCTCAAGAAGAGACCAGTGAGGCCGAGAGACTCATCTATCGGATGACCTGATGAAAAAGATGGATAGAAAATAGATGGTTAGAAGATGACGTTGGTTTTAATATGTAGTTGCCTTGACCTGTGGCTTATCGCACACGCTGCGTTCCACACGAGTGTGAGTTCACCTATAGGGTTAAGCCACACATCGTTCTCATCTCTCCATCTCTCGCACGCATCTGTACTCACATGCATCCTGACTTGTGCGCAATATTTCTCTCATGCTTTATTTGCCTCGCTCTCTCTCACACACACACGCACACACACACACGCTCACACACACTTATATACACAGTTTGTCATAGTAGATGACTAGCTGGCTTAACTGTGATCTTTTAATCTAGGAAAATGTTTTTGTCACAGCTATTCAATCCTTAATTGGATTAGAACCAGCAAAGAACCTCAGTGGACTTGTTGTACAGTATGGCCCCCTTTAAGTGCTTAATATTTGCAACCCAACCTTTCTTTCCTTGTATTAGAGCATCTATTAGGATTACTAACTTTTAGGCTAACTCTCAAGCATAGAGCCTAATGACTTTGTTGTTGCACATTAACATGATCCAAAGGGTGCCAATATTTTCATCTTAGTAAAACTATTGAGTCTGTGCATACTTGCCAAGTAAATATTGAATATTGTTCTAGTGAGCTAGAGTACATGGTTTGTGTTGTATATTAATCACTATGTAGGGAGCTTGTATAGTAGGTAGAAATGGATTTGGAATGTATGTCCAAGGTGATCTGAACATTTCCAGTAAAAGATTTACAGTACCATAATGACATTAGCTGCTCTCCATGATTTTCTTGAATAGTTCACACAACTTTTCCCTCCCATAGTATATCAGGTTCTAAAATTAGAGGATTATTAATATCTAAATGCAAGAAATGCACTTTTTTTTATCCACCGTTCATTTTTTTTCTCACATAGCCCAAAAAGAACATCATTCAGCTTTGGTGCCCACTTTCCCACATGTCACATGCAATAAATAAAAGCTGCTCAATTTGTGTAGCCATTATTCACTAATTTTTTGCATGTCAGTCTGTGGTGATCTGTGGCAGCAATCTTCTCCCTCTCCTTTCCGTTCTCGTGTTCCTCCCTATTTATTTCACTTCCTCATTTCCCTATCTACATCCCGACAGATTTATCCGCCGTGCTCCGGACCGGCTCGGCGCCGTACTCAGGAGGTCCGTCTCAAGCCGAGCGCTCGCCAGGCACCAAACACCGCGAGCTCCCCAGCCTGAATCCCAAATCAGCCTCCACCTCCAGCACATCTCCACCCAAATCTGAAAACACACACCTGTCGCCGAAATCTGCCAGAAACTCGCACAAAGCCAGCCCCACTCACGAGGTAAGAGAGACAGCATGTTAGTTTATAATATTTCTGAATGACCACAGAGACGAGTAATGGACGAGTAAAGATCGTCTTACTGGTCTTTTGTACAGGTTGTGAAATATCCATCAAATATTACTTGAGACACAACTGTGTTTGCTCTGAGCTACTTGGACTATGCAATGCATTGGTGACTCAGTGGTACCTGTAGGTTTCTCGGCTACCACCCAATCTTTGATTCCCACCCAATGTCCAAACCCCAGCCGCTGGATGTAGTGCCGGTCCCAAGCCCGGATAAAATGGGAGGGTTGCATCAGTAAGGGCATCCGGTGTAAAACCATTGCCAAGTTGTGTGCGGATCAGCTGGCCAACACCAACATTCTGGTTATCTTTGCTCATGCAGTGTGTCATAGAGAATACAAACCATTCTCACTCATTTGTTTAACTTGATTGATTAAAACTAATTCTCATTAGTCTGTCTGAAGTGATGCTTCACACACACAAATCAGCTCTCTCCTTTCTTTACTCAATCATTTGTAAGGGTTTGTGTTTTCTGTACACATAGCTATACACACACAATGTCATTCATGCAAACATGCAGCAGATGATATTTTGCCACTCATTATTGAATCGTTATTGTTCTTGTTTGGTTTTATACAGTTGGGTTTTACTGATAAGAATATTGGTGAACCTCCAGCTGATCTCAGTCTGAATTTGTGCTTTCAAAGGCACAAATCACAGGTCTGTCGTTTAATGGTGGCAAAGGGAGCAGATAATGGTGTGGGTTTCACCTGGATATTTGAAAAGTGATGAAAAATCCCCTGGTAAAGTATATGAATTCTTGCGCTAGTACGAGGGTGAGTCAGAAATGATCCAGTCATATTAAAACTCCTGTTGTAGTTTTCGTTCGATGCTACCGTCTCGCCAGTCACTGCTGTGCAGGTGTAAATGTGTTATATCAGTTCATTTGTCATTTGGGGGATACCCCACTTGTGGTCTGTACGAAAGAGTTAACATCCTAGTTTTCTGGGAGTCTCAAGGGCCAGTATTCTAATATTATCAGGAAAAGATTCAACAATCAATAGTGCACGTTACAGTGAGATGCAATTGAAGAGCTGAAGCCTAAACTTTGGATTAAACGCAAAGGACTGCTATCCAAGGGTGTCGTGATTGTGCTTGACAATGCATGTCCACACACTTCTGCCCACACTGTCGACACTCTGCACAAACTTTATTAACTGCATTAAACTCTATTAGGTTTTCACCTGTTTGGTCCCCTGAAAGCAGCTCTATGAGGACGAAGATTCACTCCTCATGAAGAAGTGAAGACAGCGGTGCATTCGTGGCTCGCCTAAAACATATTTTAATGAGAGAATACGACAGCTTGTTGACAGACGGACAAAGTAGATTATGGCAAGGACAAGAAGATTATGTCAAAAACTTATATACTGTATTTTTCTTTTCTAAATTATTTCAAATAAATTCTACAGCCAGAGTTTGGATAATTTTTGACTCACCCTGATATTAATGATGATGTGTATAATGTTTTCCCATGAGTATTGAGTTTTTTTTAACCTATATGGGGGCAGTGGTTGTTCAGGCACCACCAACGTGTTGCCAGTGTTGAGCCCTTGGGCAAGGCTGGAAACCCTATGCCCATACAAAATCATTCCGCCATTGCCATTCTCAAAGCCCGGATGAGTAAGATAAATGATTAAGCATAGAATCAATGGAACCCATCAGCCGATATGCTCAAAAGCACAAAAAAGTTTCATATCACTAAGTGTTAAACATGGCTTATGATAAAAGTATAATAAACCACTACCATGTGCACTGTTAAAAAGCTTATTATATTATACTGTATATTTTGTCTCTGTTTTAGGTGGACACTGCCAGTGAGGTTGAGGAACTAGACATCGATGTATCCCCTGTTCCCTTCCCTGGGAGTCGAGGAGCTGCCAAACTCCAGGTCTTTATTGCCCGTTACAGGTATGCTTCTCCTGCTTAATTTTCCATGATGAGAAAAGGTATTTTTGTCTTATTTCTGGTTCCAGTGCTTTATCTTTTTTGGTTTTTATTGCAATTAAACCAGTTTGAGCTGTGTATTAGTTCTGTATCTGATGCATTAATGATAAACCCCCCCAAAAATCCCCTTTAATGTAGTTACAACCCTTATGATGGTCCGAACGATAACCCAGAGGTGGAGCTGCCTCTCACAGCTGGGGAATACATCTACGTATACGGAGACATGGATGATGATGGCTTCTATGAAGGTGACTTTAGTGTACATCTCCCATTTTCTTTCATGTGTATACCGTATATCATGCCATATTCAGACCATAAAAAATGTTGCAAAAAGTGTAGATTTTCTTTTGCCCTAATCAGTTACACACAGTCTAAAATGAGTAAGAACTGACAATAGACTTTTATTATTTCTTTTGAGGTCCATATATTATGAACTCATTTATGATGTTGATATCTGCAATGGTGTGCTGTAGGTGAACTGATGGACGGCCGTCGAGGCCTAGTTCCATCCAACTTTGTTGAGCGTGTCTCAGATGATGAGGCGCATGAAGCTGCTGACTTTTCCCACAATTCCTTCTTGGAAGGCAGCTTTCAGAGCACCTCAGAGAGACCACATCAGCACCAACAACACATGCGGTTAGGCCACAGCATAACAGACAAGACAGATGCCTCAGCTGCCGGTGACATAAGCAAAGCTGGTACAGTGCCACTTGTGAATGGCTTGGACATGGATCTGGACTTAGAGGATGACACGGAAGCACACATTGTGCCACCTCCCCACAAGGTGACTCTCATCAAACAGCTAGCTAAGAGCATAGTGTTGGGCTGGGACGCCCCGCCAGGAGGAGTCATAGTGCGGAGCTACAACATATACGTGGACCAGGAACTCCGTCACAATGTCCCCACGGGAAACCCGACCAAGGCCGTGCTAGAGCGGATGGATACGAGCCATAAGGCTCACCGTGTGGCTGTGCAGACTGTGATGGAACACGGTACCTCTGACCCATTCCGCTGCTGCATGCTGGTAGGGAAAGACGTGTCTGCCGCACCCACTGAGCTGCGGGTAGAACGCATCATGGCCACTTCAGTCCGTCTTACCTGGCTGCCTAGCAACAGCAGTTACGCACATGCAGTCTCTTTAAATGGCAAGGTGCGCGAGTTGGTTCAGGCCGGCAAATACTCAGTGCGCCTTTGTGACCTTATTCCTGGTGTGCATTACCATGTGGAGGTGGAGGCGCAGGTGCCGTCGGAGCGGAGGGAGCGCAAATGTGCTGTCACCTCTTTCACCACGCTTATCGCAGGTAAGGCACAGGAATAGCAAGAGTGGTAAATGTTAAATAAACAACAACAAGCATTACTTGACACTGACTTGACAGTGACTAGACCCTGACCCTGACTTTTAACCCTCAAGGTCCTCCTGATGCTCCTCTGGATGTGCAACTGGAACAGGGGCCAAGTCCAGGGATCGCTCAAATCAGCTGGCTCCCTGTCACTATTGATGCTGCCGGGACTTCCAACGGAGTCCGTGTCACAGGTTACACCATTTATGCTGACAAAAAGAAGGTGATTTAAATTTTAAATGTATGTAACCTGAATAAGCTAAGAGTAGGTTCTTCAGTCAAATAAGTTGTATATATATATATATATATATATATATATATATATATATATATATAAGCAGAACAGGGATGAATGGATATACATATATAAGAAATTATATAGAATAAATCGATGGATGGATAAATAATATGTATAAATATAATCGATAAATGGTTTAAACACACTTCTCTTCCTCCTTCTAGATGTTGGAAGTGTCCTTGCCCACAGCGGGTAGTGCTCTAATTGGTCTTTCTCAGATGGAAATGCTTCAAGCGGCTCGTGAGCTTACCGTGCGCACTATGTCTCCTCATGGTGAGTCAGCCGACTCGACGCCTGTGAATGTGCCTGCCAAGCTACCTGCCATCATGGCAGGTGCGTCCATGCCTCCCTGCCAGCCTGTGCCAACCCACACCAGTGTCCTAACCGCCAGTGCCACCAACAAGGAGCCCAGTGTCTGTGCCACCTCTTTGTCTGCTGCCAAAACATCCACGATACCATTCAGCTCCATGGTAAATGCAAGTCCCATCAGGGATGTTTATGCCAACACACCCAAAGCTGCCACCAATGATGCCCCTCTGCCCACTGCCTCGTATGTAGAAGCATGGGCAAATCCAGCTGTGGCTGCACAGGAGGCATGGCCACTTCCTGGAGCCAGTGCCAACCCACAGGTGGGTATGAAGTGCAACGGTTTATCTTTCTGTCATTTATATAGACCATTTTTAAAATGTTTTCAAACATCTCTTTTGGCAGGAAACTGTGCCTGCACCAAAAGTTGTGTCGAATCCTATGCCAGTCCTACTGCCCATGCCCACAAACAGTTCCCTTGTACCTCCAGCACAGCCCAGTGCAGTGCTTGCAACAACGCCGGAGCCTAGTAGAGAGACAGAGAACTCAGGGCCGCAACGTTCCATTCCTTCTGTCTCTGATTTTCTGGAGGCACCCATGCCACACAAGTCATCACCCACCCCCAGTGTACCCAGAGTCATCAGTCCTGGAACAGATCTTCTCGACATGCCCGATACACATCCCCTGCGGCCGCCTAACCCCTCACCTGTAGAGTCGGAGCCGGAGGGGGACAGAGAGAACACTCGTTTGGTTTCCATTGAAGATTTCCTTCGACCTGAACCTGCTCCCAGAACAAAGGTTTGTCTGCAAGACATGAGCAGTTTACAAGATGTAAATAAACTGCCAAATCCAAGTAATGCTTTAGTGTTGGTTTTTGCTCTAACACATTTTTTTGTGCTAAAACTCTATTTAAACTTTACCAAGAAAAAGTAATTTCTTTCTTTGAAAAGATTCTTTGCAACTAATAAAATAACATGCAACCGTATTCATGTTATTTCCTGAGTCGGTGCAGGTATATGCAGGAGGTGTGATGGACCCTCCTCCTGACTACCATGTTGAGAGCAGCCGATCAGACCTATCCGATATTCTGGAAGAGGAGGAAGAAGATCTGTACTCTGAGTCGAACACTGATGTATCACCCAAGAAGAACTCTGGACCTGAAGGCAGGGTGAGCAAAAATCCAAACATGCACACAACATAATGACAGTGCATTCTCATTTAATCCTCAAGAAAGAAAGTTGCAATCTCAGTTATGTAGTCTTTACTGTGCCATATCTTTATGTTCTTTCCATTCTTCTGCTCTAATTTTCTTCTCTGCTTTCTTTTTGTCTATATTTTCTCTCATGACGTTCTCCAATGCCAACTTTTCCTACTTGTGTTTCTGTATGTGGCCTGCACACTCAAACACTCTTCTCTTATGCTGCCTCCCTGATTGTTTTTGGCTCTGGACCTGCCCCTCAGCCAGAGGGGTGGGAGGCTGACAGTGATGAGGAAGTCTTGGAGAAGATCCTGAAACTCCATCCCCAGGTTTTTGCTAATAAACAGCTGTTCAGTATCCCTGAGGTGACTGAAGAAGAGGATAATAGCGAATCAGAGCTCCAGACTGTCTCCATGCTGTCTCAAAACAAAGGGTGCTTTCTGTGCCAGACTGCCTCTGGAAAGTGTCAGCCATGCAGTGACAAAGCCAAAATAGCATGGAACAGAGGGAGCACGCAGGTCCGGCCTCGACATGGCATGACTTATATTGACACAGGGGACACCAGCAACTACGAGGATGATGAAGAGGCGGATCTTGATTCAGAAAGCAGCCTGTATTTGGGTCCCAGCAGCAAGGATGTGACACCTCAACGTTCGCTCCGGGCACGCCAGGAACGAGACAGACTCCGTAGAGAAGCCTTACTTCGCAACCACATGACCTCCCACATTAACACTTCAAGGGAGAAAGCAGATGGGCCTTACATGCTCAGAAGCACAGTTCGTCCCGTCAAGACACCTGCCATGGAGATAGATGTGGAATACGGGACAGATAATGATGATGACTCTTCACAGTTTGACCCTGGAGAAGTGGTGGAGCAGATGAGCTCCGAGTGGTGGGTGGAGGGCGGAAACCATGATTACCACCACTCTTTGTCTCCACGGCAGTGCAAACTGGATTCAATTAACATAATGGCATCCGTTCACCACCAGTGGGTGTGTTGCATCGCTCAGCTTGGGATCAACCCATCTTTATGGAGATGGCTGAAACCTTTTGCATCCCAAAGTGATGGCAAATCCACATTCTTATGGCAGCTTTAACTATTTTAAGTAGTTTAGTAGTGCAGATATTACCCATTACCTATAATGGATCATTCTATGCAAAAGGTTTAGGCCTATACTTTTTCCTCCGTCTCATCCCATAGTCAGCCATGTCCCCAGCGCTGTGTCTGTATTGTGTCTTAAATGGGAGATCAGTCTTTTAAACCATATAGTGAGCCATCCAGTGTTTGAACCCCTATATACTGTATGACTCTGCTGTAGTGTCCTTGTTGTACCTCTTGTCTTCCCAAGAAAGTTGACAACTTGTCATGTCTTCCAAAGCCTCAGAGTCATATTGAGGTTGTTTGGTTAATGATTCTGATGGAAACATTACCATACTTTCGAAGGCTGTGTAGGACTGCATGTGTCTTTAGTCAGAATAACCCCAAACGGCTGCTTTTGGTGTGCTTGAAACTGTTATACAATCTGTCATTACAGTGTGTACCGTACGTACAGAATATGTGTGTCCTTGTACTGCGGCATGTTTTTAGTGTCCGTGAGAGTGTGTAGTTCCCCTGTGTGAAATACTAACCATATATCGATGTGTATGGCTTGCTTCAGGACGCCGCAGGTCTAGCGGACTCAGGAACGGCCTGGTGCTGCCCCAGAGACAACTCCCCTAAATTAAATCAATTGCAGAACAGATTGCCTAAAGGTAGGATGCTCTCAGTTCTTCTTGCTTATGCCTTCTGTCTGCCATAAACTCAGCCAACATTTGAGCAGAGTCTTACGGATTTATTATTATATTTGCTTCTTCTTCTTTTTAGATTTGTATCTTTAACACTTTTGTTTTTTTTCTGGTTTGAAATAAAACTTTGTCAAGAATCCAAGGTTATATAGTGAATATACACACGTGGACAAAATTGTTGGTACCCTTCGGTCAATGAAAGAAAAACTCACAATGGTCACAGAAATAACTTTAATCTGACAAAAGTAATAATAAATAAGAATTCTATGAATGTTAACCAATGAAAGTCAGACATTGCTTTTCAACCATGCTTCAAAGGAATTATTTTAAAAAAATGAACTCATGGAACAGGCCTGGACAAAAATGATGGTACCCCTAACTTAATAGTTTGTTGCACAACCTTTTGAGGCAATCACTGCAATCGAACGATTCCTGTACCTGTCAATGAGACCTCTACACCTCTCTGCAGGTATTTTGGCCCACTCCTCATGAGCAAGCTGCTCCAGTTGTTTCCGGTTTGAAGGGTGCCTTTTACAGACAGCATGTTTCAGCTCCTTCCAAAGATGCTCAATAGGATTGAGGTCAGGGCTCATAGAAGGCCACTTTAGAATAGTCCAATGTTTTCCTCTTAGCCATTCTTGGGTGTTTTTAGCTGTGTGTTTTGGGTCATTGTCCTGTTGCAAGACCCATGACCTGTGACTGAGACCCACTGGCCAGCACATTTCTCTCTAGAATCCCTTGATAGTCTTGAGATTTCATTGTACCCTGCACAGATTGAAGACACCCTGTGCCAGATGCAGCAAAGCAGCCCCAGAACATAACAGAGCCTCTTCCATGTTTCACAGTAGGGACAGTGTTCTTTTCTTCATATGCTTCATTTTTCCATCTGTGAACATAGAGCTGATTTGCTTTGGCAAAAAGTTCCATTTTTGTCTCATCTGTCCATAGGACATTCTCCCAGAAGCTTTGTGGCTTGTCAGCATGTAGTTTGGCATATTCCATTCTGGCTTTTTTATGATTTGTTTTCAACAATGGTGTCCTCCTTGGTCATCTTCCATTTAGTCCACTTTGGCTCAAACAACGACGGATGGTGCGATCTGACACTGATGTTCCTTGAGCATGAAGTTCACCTTGGATCTCTTTAGAAGTCTTTCTGGGCACTTTTGTTACCATTCGGATTATCCGTCTCTTTGATTTGTCATCAATTTTCCTCCTGCGGCCACGTCCAGGGAGGTTGGCTACAGTCCCATGGATCTTAAATTTCTGAATAATATGTGTAACTGTAGTCACAGGAACATCTAGCTGCTTGGAGATCGTCTTATAGCCTTTACCTTTAACATGCTTGTCTATAATTTTCTTTCGAATCTCCTGAAACAACTCTTTCCTTTGCTTCCTCTGGTCCATGTTGAGTGTGGTACATACCATGTCACCAAACAACACAGTGACTACCTGGAGCCCTATATATAGGCCCACTGACTGATTACAAGATTGTAGACACCTGTGATGCTAATTAGTGGACACACCTTGAATTAACATGTCCCTTTGGTCACATTATTTTCAGTATTTTCTAGGGGTACCATCATTTTTGTCCAGGCCTGTTCCATGAGTTTATTTTTTTAAATAATTCTGTTGAAGCATGGTTGAAAAGCAATGTCTGACTTTCATTGGTTAACATTCATAGAATTTTTTTAAATTATTACTTTTGTCAGATATTTATGTGACCATTGTGAGTTTTTCTTTCATTGACCGAAGGGTACCAACAATTTTGTCCACGTGTGTAAATAGGAGTGAACCGGAAACATCCTCAGACGGAATTCCCCCTTTCTCTCGCACTCTCCCCGGATCAGGAAGTTTAGTGTCTGCTTCTCAAGCGCGCTCCGGCGCTTTTTGTGAAGGGGCCGAAGAGATTTCCTCTCTCGCCGCAAAATACATAAATAAATAAAAGAATAAAAATAAATATAAAAAATAAATAAATAAATAAAAATCCCCAAGTGCTCAAAGTTAGACGATTCCTCCCCTTTTTTGGCGACCTCCATAATGAGTTATTATTCACCTGTCACCCCGCACATATAAAATGCACAGATGCAGCTCTGGCTCTATGATTCCAGGGCATCCGTATTCTGAATTATATAGACGACTGGCTGATCCTAGCTCAGTCTTAATAGCTAGCGCTTCGACATCGGGATTTTGTCCTACCTCATCTCCATTCTTTAGGATTGAGACTCAGCGCCACGAAAGGCGTTTTCTTTCCTGTTCAGGCGACAACATATTTGGGTGTCACATGGGATTCGATCACAAGGCGGGCACAGCTGTTTTCCGCTTGTGTCGAGCCCATCCTCCAACACTCTGAAGGAAATCAAGCTAGGCCAGAAAGTGACTCTTCATCACTTTCAAAGTTCTTTAGGTCTCATGGCAGCTGCATCCACGGTGATACCTTTGGGCCTTCTGCTCATGAGGGTGTTTTCATTTGTGGCTCAGAGCCAGGTGATTTCACTCAAGGGCCAATCCCCAGAGGCTAATAAGGGTTACGCGCCGGGGCTTCGTACCCTTTCTATGTGGTTCAGACCCCGGGTTCTGACTTTGGGTCCCACTTTAGGTCCGTCTTGTCGTCGCAAGATGCTAACGGACGAAGGCCTCACGGGCTGGGGTGCGGTCTTGGATGGCCGTCCAGCACAAGGGAGCTGGAGAGGTCATCTTCTCGCATGGCACGTTAATTTCCTCAAAATGATGGCTCTGTTTCTGGCCCTGAAACACTTCCTCCAGCAGTTGAGAGGCTACCATGTCCTAGGTCGGGTGGATAACACTGAGGTAGTCTCGTACATAAATCGCCAGGGTGGACTGCGCTCGCGCCGCTTGAACAAGCTAGCGCACTAGGTTCTGCTTTGGGTACAGGACAAGTTCCTGTCCGTCAAGGCGATTTACATTCCGGGGCATATGAATGTAGGAGCGGACTTACTATCCAGACAAGCTGTGAAACATGGGGAATGGAAACTTCAGCCCGAAGTAGTCAGTCAAATCTGGGAAAGATTTTATGTAGCAGAGGTGGACCTCTTTGCCTCGCAAGAGGCAGCACAATGTCCCCTTTACTACTCTCTGACTCCTCCAGCTCCCCTGGGTCTGGACATGATGGCCCACACGTGGCCCAGATTACGCCTTTATGCGTTTCCACCCATAGTTCTGCTCCCAGGAGTCCTGGCGAGTCCAGAGTGTGGTTCTCGGATCTAATATCTCTCCTCGACGGCTTACCCTGGGTGATTCCAGTGAGGAGGGATCTTCTGTCTCAGGCGCAGGGGATAATATTTCATCCCCGGCCCGAGCTCTGGAACCTTCACGTTTGGCCTCTGAAGGGGACCAACTAAGACATGCGTAATTGAAACCATTTTAAGTGCCAGGGCTCCCTCCACTAGAAGAACTTATGCCCTCAAATGGAGTGTATTTGAAAATTGGTGTATGGCAAGACATGTAGACCCAGTTCACTGCCAGATTGTTTCAGTGCTGGAGTTTCTGCAAGAAAAGATGTCCTCGGGCTTATGCCCTAGTACTCTCAGAACGTACGTAGCTGCTATTTCGGCTTGTCATGCTCTGACCGATGGGGTTTCTGTGGGGAAGCACCATTTAGTTGCCCGTTTTATTCGTGGAGCTAAACGGTTGAGGCCGCCCACTAGAGCGACGGTCCCTTCATGGGACTTAGCTATCTTACTCGAAGGCCTGGCTGACACCCCTTTCGAACCACTAGAGTCAGCGCCTGTCAGGCTTCTGTCTCTTAAGATGGTTTTTCTTATGGCTATTTGAAGAGGATTGGGGATCTGCAGGCTCTGTCAGTCTCCCCATCCTGCCTAGACTTTGCCCCTGGGCTAGTCAAAGCTATTCTGCATCCTCACCCGAACTATCTTCCCAAGGTTCCATTCTCGACCATGCACCCAGTCGTTCTCGAAGCCTTTTGTCCTCCGGCTTTCACAGCTCCGGAGCAGGAAAGACTTCACTTACTGTATCCAGTACATGCTCTTCGGATTTACGTCCACCGCACTAGCCAGTGGCGTAAGTCAGAGCAGCTCTTTATTTGCCATGGGGGTCGCAACCGGGGAGCGGCTGCCACTAGACAGACTCTTGTCACACTGGGTGAGAGATGCTATTGCCCTAGCCTATGAGGCGCGTGGTCACACTTCGCCTCTGGGAATCAGGGCTCATTCAACCAGGGGGATTGCTTCATCAATTGCTCTGGCAGGAGGCGTCCCCCTGCAGCAGGTGTGTGATGCGGCAGGCTGGTCCTCTCCACACACATTTGTTAGATTTTATAGTCTGGATGTCAATGCTACTCCGGGCTCGCGGATCCTTAAGTCAGCATCCCAGAGCTAGGTCTGAGACCTCCTTGGCTATTGTGCGCACACGCTACACAACCTGGGGGTCCAGACACTTGCAGTGCTGCGGTGTTGGTATTCTCGTTCCCATAGCGTTTTCACGCAGCATCGAGTGTAGCTTTTGAAAGGGAACGTCTCGGGTTACTTAGCTGTAACCCAGTTCCCTGATAAAGCGGGAACGAGATGCTGCGTTTCAATGCCGCACTGCTGGCGTGCCTGGACGTCCTTCAGACAAAATTGACCTGAGGATGTTTCCGGTTCACTCCTATTTATAACCTGCAGGTGCACCTTATTAGGTGACGTCATGCCTGGCAGAGGTTATAAGCCGAAGTATTCGGCGGTTTTGACATACACAGGCTTTACAACTGGAGAACAAAGAGATGTTCCCATAGCGTTTTCACGCAGCTTCTCGTTCCCGCTTTATCAGGGAACAGGGTTACAGCTAAGTAACCTGAGACGTTCGTGTGGGAGTGTGGGGAAAAATAACTCGGCCTTATCGGTTTCAATGAGTCAGTCCGGGAGCAGGATGATAGAAAAAGGCTGTCCGGTAAAGCTGTCCCGATGGTAAATAATCCTAATTTTAAAAAAATTTTAAACTATCATCAGTAGTATAACTGTATAACTGTGTAATCCTTAACAGTTTTAAAGATGTATTTTAGTTGAGAAATATAAATGCACCACTGTTGGGGTTCAACATTATCCTAATGCAATGTAGTCAACACTGTGTTGCGGTCAGACAGTATAGTCATTTAGTCAACATTGTATTGGAGTCATGTAGTTATGTAGCCAACATTGTATCGGCGTCATGTAGTCAACACTGTGTTGGGGTCATGTAGTTAACACTGTGTTGGGGTCATGTAGTCAATGTTGCCTTGAGGTCATGTAGTCATCTAGTCAACAGTGTGTTGTGGTCCTGTAGTCAATATTGCGTTGGGGTCATGTAGTCATCTAGTCAACAATGTGTTGGGGTCCTGTAGTCATCTAGTCAACATTGAATTGGGGTCATGTAATCATCTAGGCGTTATGTTGGGGTCATGTAGTCACCTAGTCAACATTGAATTGGGGTCATGTAATCATATAGTCATTATGTTGGGGTCATGAAGTCATCTAGTCAACATTATGTTGTGGTCATGTAATTATCTAGTCAACATTGTATTAGGGTCATGTAATCATCTAGTCAGCATTGGATTGGGGTCATCTAGTTCGCTAGTCAACATTGGATTGGGGTCATGTAATCATCTAGTCATTATGTTGGGGTCATGCAGTCATCTAGTCACCATTATGTTGTGGTCATGTAATTATTTAGTCAACATTGTATTAGGGTCATGTAATCATCTAGTCAGCATTGTGTTGGGGTCATGTAATCATCTAGTGAACATTGTATTAGGGTCATGTAATCATCAAGGCATTATGTTGGGGTCATGTAGTCACCTAGTCAACATTGAATTGGGGTCATGTAATCTATAGTCATTATGTTGTGGTCATGTAGTCATCTAGTCAACATTGTATTAAGGTCATATAGTCATCTAGTCAACATTGTATTAAGGTCATGTAGTCCTCTAGTTAACTTTGTATTAAGGTCATGTTAGTTAACATTGTGTTGAGGTCATGTAGTCAACACTGGTCCTTTTAACAGAGTCATTTTAACAAAGTAGTTGATTTTATCAAAAACAACCTACAGTAATACCAATGGTGTTCCAATGACCATAATGTTGCCAAATTAGTACTTCCTGCTAAATGATGATTATAGAAATATCACTCAGGGTCGTGCCATTATAGCTTTTGCTTCTCACTTCTGCATCATCAATATTCATCTTTGAGTAGAGGTAAAGTTAATCATCTTCCCCCTCTTAACTTCTTGATAAATGTAGAAAGACCTAAAATGTCTGGTTATGACAGCAAGTAACCCAGATTAGCCTTCCATGAAACCACTCTTGAGTAATTCTCATAGTTTGCATCATCCCCCTGCCTCTCTCATGCATTGTCTTTTTTTTTTTTACTATTTTAATCACTCTGACTTCATCACATGCTTTCTCAGAATAATTTTTATTTCTTCTTAATTATTTCATATTTATTCTTCTAATGTCTTTAGTCTTTTAATTTCTTTGGTCTCCTCGTGTAGTACTTTTTCATACTCTACGCATTGTAAGTATTGTTTTATGTAAGGGGTCAAAAAGAGTAGCTTGGTTTCAATTATATCTCCATTTTATGGTTGTCTAGGCTTAGGTAGCTTGGTAAGCAATGTACTGTATGTTTCCCGTAACCATCAGGAAATTACTCTGAAAATGTCTTTAAACCCATTTAAAACTCACAGCAATCAAAGCTCACATCCAGTCTCTGGATTTTGTATTTCTCAAGATTAAAAACAAAAGGTTTATGATTGGCATCATGTGCTTGCTATTGCTGCTTATTGTATGGTATTTGCTTATCATATTGACATTGTTTGTAGTGATTGTTGATCGTGGATCTATAAATTATGTATACTGCCATAAGTGTGGAGAGTGATCAAACACACAAGTACATTTCATAATGTGAATACTTTAAAAACAAATGCAAATTGTATAGTGATCCCTAGGATTCCATCTCTTACTGTCTGTATCTCATTTTTGAATATATACTCTTCACTCTGATTCTGCCTCGTCTTTGGATTTTTGCCGTCAGCTTCACACGCAGCTGTGTCTCAGCAGAGCATCTATTTAGGGTATACGATGCCCACACATGTGCTGAGTGCGAGGGAAGTGAAAATGTTCATGATCCTGTGTAATGAGAGGCAGCACACCTCAGTGCAACCATCAGATCTTTGTTAATGCAGCAGTAACCAATGAAACAGACACATTTTTTGAGAGTAGCACAACCAAAATGATACCTAGACACAACTCTTAGAAACCAGTCACATATCAGTCAATATATTATGCAAGAAGATAAATCATTAACTGATTGTAATAATAAAGTACAGTATAATTATTGTTGATTAGTTTGGAGAGGACTGCAAGTGAGCAGCTAGCGTTTAACCCGTGAGTGATTAACCAAATGGTGCAAACTTTAAAGTTATATGATTACTTTAACAGTACAGTAACCAATGGGGCAGCTGGTTCCTGGATAGTTACAGTTCCTGCTTCAACTTCCTCAGCGAATCAGGAACATGCATGAACTTTGGTCAAACCTATATCCTGATGCCTGCATTCACAATCTGTCACATTAGAAGCTTAGGTCATTAGCACATGCGATTAATGGATTGACCTCAGGTGAAAGAGGCCTCAAAGTGTGTGTGTGTGTGTGTGTGTGTGTGTGTGTGTGTGTGTGTGTGTGTGTGTGTGTGTGTGTGTGTGTGTGTGTGTGTGTGTGTGAACAAATGTTGCAGAGCCAAGGCCAAGTGGTGACAGTGAAGTACGGATTTTCGTTGCCCTCTTCCCGTACGATCCTTCAACAATGTCACCCAATCGTGATGCAGCAGAGGAGGAGCTTCCCTTCATGGAGGGACAGATCATTAAGGTACAAAACATTCTGGAATATGGAAAACTATAGCCATGCTGTAGTTTTAGGAACTGACCCACAAGGTTTAATTGTTTTGTTTTTTGGGATTTATTTTTATGTTGTGCCTCTCTATTTTTTTTTTTTCACAATTTTTTCACAGAGCAGTTGCTATGGCAATAACAGTATAAATGTAAACATCCAAATGCATTTTAAAGAAATTAACCCAAACAACATTGTTTATTGGGCAGTGTAGTCATTCTTGCACCTCCAGTGTCTGGGTTCGATTGTTCCCGGCCAGGTTCAATTCCCGTTTGTGTGTGCATGGAATATGCATGTCCTCTCCATACTTGGTACATTAGGTTTTCTCCCACAGTCCAAAGACATGCAGATTAGGCTAATTGGCGTTCCCAAATTGACCGTGGTGCGTCCTGGTATAGACTCCAGGTTCCCCGCGACCATGAATACAGGATAAAGAGGTATAAATGATGAGTGAGTGAACATTGTTTATTGAACTTCAATACACATTTTTACACTGTACTTGCTGTGAAGTTCAATCAGTACCCATTAAAACCTAGTGGTTAGCACTGTCACCTTGTGGGTACTCCAGGGTCCGGGTTCGATTCCCGTCTCTGTGTGCATGGAGTTTGCATGTTCTCCCCGTATGTGTGTGTGCCATGCGATGGATTGGCACCTTGTCCAGGGTGTACCCCGCCTTGTGCCCTAAGTCTCCTGGGGTAGACTCCAGGCCCCCGTGACTCTGAATACAGGATTACGCGATAAAGATGATGATTAAGTGAGTAAAAATGGGTCAAATTGGCAAAGACATAGTATAGAAATCTACAACCACATGTTTTTATGTTGGTCAAACCCAAATACACAGTTGAATGTCTGAAGCCTTTCCAGTCTACACACTGGCAGAACTTCAGAATAAGCAGTTGTTTCGTTAAAAAAAATCATCATGTCATTTTCCAATATGGTGTTGCCAGTACGGATCAATGCCACTTGAGTTTTAAGGGTTAACCTCACTCAATAGCTAGTGTACTGTATGTCCCAAGCACAAATCCACAAACTTGATTCAAGTTCTTCATGAGACTAGTCTAGCTTTAGAGTTAAGTTAAGCAAGCAGCGCAAGTTTAAAACTAGACAAGAGTAAAATTAGTGTTTAGATGTCAGATTTAACTACTAATTTAGCATTTTTCTGATGCCTGCATAAAGTTTAGGAGATGGGGGGTTAATGAAAAACTGATGCACGTCTTACAGTAGTTATACATGATGCACCAAAACCGATTTCACTGGGACAGTTAATTTTTAGACGGTAACTACACTCAGAACTATCAGAAAATCTCACGCATAAATTCATAGTAATTCATAGCAGACGCCTAACTCAACTCTGAATACACATACTTTTCCCTTCATAAACCTGTTTTAAGTTGCAAACATTCACCAGAACACTTACAGAAAGCACTAATTATATTTTGATCTAACAGGCCTTTTTACGCTTTTTTAACTCCTCTTTTTAGGTCTACGGTGATAAGGATGCGGATGGGTTTTACCGGGGAGAGTCGGGTGGCCATCATGGTTATGTGCCCTGTAACATGGTCTCTGAGATTCAGGTGGATGATGAGGAGACCAGAGATCAGCTGCTACAGCAGGGTTTCCTGTCCACCGAAACGTCTATAGAGAAGATGGGTATGTTTTCCTATATTTCAATGTTTTTCCTTTTTCCAGTTATTCCTCAACACTCAGCAAGTGAGCACCTGCTTCATTTGTTCAGGGAATCGTGTGTGGAATAGAGGCAGTTCTGAATCTGTAACGGGTTGCATCAAGTTAAATTTTGACATATTTGCTGCTTGATCTTGTTGTGTGTACAGTGTGAGAGGAAGCAGGACATCCTGTAGATCAGACATCTAGTACAACAGAAAATATATCTCAGCTGATTTTTTTTTCTTTTCCTCTATTCTATTTATTCCGAAAAGATAAGTTTTAAGTTTTAATTTTCAAAATCCTTCAATGAAGAATCAGTTTCAATGCAACAGGATAGACTGTGAAGGAATAGGGACGTTTCCAATTTGCATATTCCAATTAAACAAACAAGAATCTATGTTATTATAATATTTTTTTTATAGGATATTAATGCATATGGAATAGGATTATAGGACCACCATCAGATATATATTTGTGTCCTGACTTCTCTGAGCCTCTTAATTCTGACTTTTTCCTCTGAATTCTAAGTTTAGTTCAAAGTGATTAACATGCGATTAGAGTCAAATCTTTTCTGAGAAAAATGTCAGAATTCTGAGAAAACAGTCTCAGACTCTGTTCCTGAGAATTTAGCCTTTAGTTTAAAGTGATTAGACCGTCCAAGTCTAGAAACTCAAAATTCTGAGGAACGAAAAGTCTAAAATTCTAGAAAGTCTGGAATGAACTCTGAATTTTTACTTTTTATGATGGCTCTAATCCTCTTCCTTAAACGCAGTAAATTCTTAATCCATATACAGTACCAATCAGTTTGGACACTGGACTAATTCCATGGTCTTTCCTGATTTTAATTTCTGTCTACATTGTAAAACAACGCTGAAGGCGTCCAAAATATGCAATAATCTCCTTTGAACAGTTAATATTGAGATGCATCTGCTACTTATCATCTGTAAAGGCTTCATAATGGCTCTAATGTGAGGTGCTGTTTGTTAGTTTGTAATTTCTGAGGCTGGTAACTCTAAATGAACATCTCCTCTGCAGCAGAGGTAAGTTTTGGTCTTGCTTTCCTGGGACGGTCTTCATGAGAGACAGTTTCATCAAGGTGCTTGATGGGTTTTGCAAATGCACTTGACAATACTGCACTGTTCTTGCAAGAACTGTTCCAGAACAGCTGACCTTCATGTCTTAAAATAAAAACTGACTGTTGTTGTTGTTGTTCTTTATTTACCTAATGCCATATGTGTTATTTTATAGTTTTGTTCTAGAATGCAGAAAATAAATCCAAACTTGTGTCCAAACTTATGACTGGTACTGTATATAATACAATAATATTCACATGATTTAAACAATCCAGATTTCTGTAACAGAGGATGCCAGTCATCTCGGCTTCCAAAGATAAGAGAGTTGATGTCTGATGTTTTAGGTCTATTTATGCACCATGTCATGGCTTTGGCATTATTATGTGTGTGCTTTTCTTTCTGAAACATTCAAGACCACAATTGTGTTTCTCATTCACAACAGTGCAAAGAAGTGCCAAAAACGACACTTCAGTAGGAATTGTGTTGTTGTTGTTGATTATGTTGATGTTTCTGCTATGTCATCATGGTTGAATTATGGCGTTTCAGCAGTGCCCCGGGAAAAGGAGCCGTGCTACAGTTAACCTACATCAGCTGAGGTCCCATTTCCCAGAATGTTCTCTGTCAGCAGTTGGTTAACTCTTTTCAGGTCACAGTAGCTGGTTGAATGCTGCTGCTCTATTCAGTCCACGTCCTCACACGACTTTTGTTTTTGGTGGTGTTATTGTTGTTTTTCCTTCTTTATACCAGGCTTCATGCTCGTTTTCTGTCTGCTTGTTGTCTGGTTTCATTTTCAAACCACATTTTCCTGTTTGACCTCCATCAAGGCACACGCTCACTCGCTCAGCTTCCGCACCGTCCGGCTCCACCACCCAAACCTAGGCGCTCCAAGAAAGGTGTGTCTCGTGTCTCTTCGTTGCCCCCTTTCCATCTTTTTTTCTAACCATCTCATTTATTTATTTATTTATTCCTATTTTATAAAGAAACTGAATGCCAATTCTAACCCAATGGGAATCCTATCCTCTGATATAATTTACTAATGACATTTTTACAAAAAAGCCTGGGAGTGAACATTTATCGAATAATGAGACACTATATACAGTGATCTTTTATTATCTAAATATTCAGTTTGTTACATATCGCCAACAATTATACTTATTTATTAATTACAAATGACAGGTCATGTTTTTATACAATTATATTTACATTTAATGTTGAATATTTGTGGAAAAAATTCTGTGATAAAGGTTTGACACTGGAGACTCCTTCCAGCTGTTTACAATCTTCCCACAAAATGTCAACAGTCAAAATCTTTTTTCTTTTTTTTTTTTAAATAAATAAATGTGGTACATCCACTATAGAAGAATCTGTACATTAGTTGTTGCTATAGAACAATCACATTTATATAAAGTAGGACCTTACATTAATGCCAGAATTACTATCAGACCTGCCTGAGAATCATTCAACACCATCTGACCAATGGGAATCGAAAATTTAGCATTGCTAGGTATAAATAAAAATCAGTGAAGAGTTATTATCATCATTTAGTAATACTGGCAAAATTATTTAATCTATAAAATGAACTCAACACATGAGTCAAATGTATTTGATGCATTCCCATAAGAACGTTTTACACAAGTGTTTCTTGGTCAAAAAAAAAAAAAAGGCCTTCATTCATCCATCGTTAATCAGCTTGAAATCCATGACTGCTCTAAAATTACTGGCAACTGGGGGTGCCAATAATTTTGAAACAAGCATTAAAAAAAATTTTGAAAAAGAAATTTAAAATGGAAAAAAAATGATGTTCAGGTTGTCCCATGTTCATGAAGGGTGCCAAAAATTCTGCACATTCTAAGCAAGAAAGGGTTAAAGATTTATATTTTTAATATAACTGTTATCACATTTCATAGCCATGATTGATTACTGAATCCACCATCAGCCTGTTCCAGTGCTGCATGTATCATTGTGCATGTGTGCGTGTATGTGCGTGTGTGTGCGCGTGTGCGTGTGTACACGCTCCTGTGCTTTACTAATCATTTTTTACATTTTAGTTCCATTTGAGGTGGATTTGTTCACCCTGTGTCCTAACCCACTTTTTGCTTGATTTAAAATAATGATAGCTCCAGAAGATTAACTCTAATCCTTCATTTCTTCCTCTTCCTCAGTGGAATCTGCGGGCGTTTTGGAGGACGTTTCCATCACTGAGTCCTCCAACCAAGGTGTGCTGTCGCAATCTGTTTCAAGTTTTCTTTTGTCTCTGTTTTTCTCAGCAGGATAGGGGAGGACATTTCATTAATCAGTCTTTTGAAGTAGTCGTGTGACCCGCTGACTGCATGATTTTCAAAAGTGTCTGTATACTGTATATGCACGGTTTACCTCATCTTTGTTCTGCTACATTACTGATTTAAGCTTTGCATGGTGCACAGATGCAGGAATTGGCATGCTGACCATTGTTCCAGGCATGATTTATGAATTGAATGAACAACAATTCTCAGTTCCACTTTTGAGCAAAAGGTGCAATGTTGTTTTTCTGCATTTTTACTCTCTTTGTTGATAAATGAGTGCTGTTACATGATAAAATGTAAAAGCCAATTAAATCCCAATATGAGAGTATAAATTCCACTTACAGCATGTAAAGCTGGTTTACCAAGAAGTTGGTTTGTCTGTAAATTGCAGGCAGAGTTAATTTGCTTATTCATAGATTCTGGATTTGGTTTGACAAACGTAAAGATTTAGGCATTATTCTGGTTTTTGCTTTTTTTTTTTTTTTAATTAATTGTTGTTTTCCCCTTTAACACCATCAGTTCATGGAAAATGTCCCATGCCATCACTGCAGCTGGAACTGAGAACTTTTGTCTTGTGTTTTTATAACCATAATGGTGTCCGCTGTATGTTTGTCTATCACAGCGGTCATCATTTCCATAAAAATTTGTGTACTTCATGTTTTCCATCCTGTAGTCTGTTTACTGTCAATAGCTTTTTATCATATCAATTTGGAGCGATAGTATGAAATAATATGTTACGATACAGTCAAAACCTTAGTAACTACCCATTGGAAGATCCCCGGTTCAAACCCCAATACTACCAAGTTACCACTTTTAGGCCCTTGAGCAAGGCCCTTAACCCTTAACTGCTCAGAAGTATAATGAGATTTTTTTTTGTATTATTATACTGGAAAATGGAATCTGCCTAATGCCATAAATGTTAATTCTGTGGGAGTTTTTTTGCGTAAAAACATAATGATCGTAAAAAAAAAATCAGCCTGCTATTATTTATTTAAAACGATGAAGACAAAACATGTGGGCAATGATTATAATAATAATAATCTGTACAGGGTTATAAATCCATTTCCAACCAATTTGGAGTTTCATTTTTGAGATGGTGCCAATCTTTCCAGGAGTGGACGTCCCAGCACATTCACAACAAACTCAGACCTTGCAGTGGTCAGAAAAATACAAAAAAAAAAACCAAGAGCTACATCACAGACCCTGCAGACCACGGAGCATGTTAAATATTAACATCCATGACAGCACAATTAGAAGAAGAGTGAATAAGTACGGTTTGGAAGGGGTGGGTTATTTCTTGCTAAAGGTGAATCTACAAACTGTCACAGTGAAAAGCACCACATAACTTTTTATGTGGTGCTTTTCGTCTGAGGTTGTAATTGCCTAATACTGAGATGCAGATGATTTTTATTATCTTTTTACACAAAAGCCAGAATTAAAAGAAGTTGTACTAACTTTTGAACATGACTGTATATATTTTTGGTACCTATATACATTGCTGTTTTTGGCAGATAAAGCGCAACACTCAGCCTCTGGCATGGGAAATTCTATCCCTCGCAGGATGGTGGCCGTTTTTGATTACGACCCAAGAGAAAGCTCACCTAATGCTGACATCGAGGTACGATTAAATCATATTCACACTCGATCTATACTTGCATCAGGCCTCATTTATTCTAATATGCTTGTTTTAAAGTGTTTGTACAGCAGCTGATTTGCATTTAGCCATTGAAAGAACCAGAATTTTTCATTTGAAGACGTGGAAGTTACTGTATTTTGAGTCACGTCTCCGCTGAAAATGTTACCCAGTCAAACTGTATTATTTAAGTGTTTAAGTGTGTCTGTCACTGTAGGCCTTTCAGTCTTTTAGGGTCACATGCCGTCACACACCAGTGAACCCTCCCCAATGCCATGTTGCAAAACAGGATGACATGTGTCATGGGGAAACCTGCTGTATTTGAGAAAAAAAACTCACTAGGGAATATACGTACAGCTCGCTGTTGGTTAGACGTATCAGATCAATTATTTAGCTTTCTTTCAAAAGCGTCAGTTACAAGAAATTCAAGCACTGACAAAACTCGGTTATAAACAAGAATGACACAAAATCATTTTGTCTATCAAATAATTGCTTGCCCCTTAAAAAGCTACACAACATTAAAGGGAATCTGTCATGCTAAATCCACTTAGTAGTAATTTTTAGACATTTTCACTTTTTTTAGACATTCAGTCTCCAGTGTGTACCAGCAAAGATTTTGTCCTTTTTTCCATTATAGTATTGGCCAGGTCTTAAACAAGCTAATTCCCATATTGTGACACGCAGTACAGTAGATACCCTTCCTTAGCTTGTTGCTCAGGTTTCTATTCTCTGGTTGAAGCATGGCTCAGCCTCAGCTCATATACTGTGCATAGACACTGAAATGAAGTGTTTTGACAAGGAATAAAGTAAAGGGAGTTTGGGGTAGCATGCTAGAGCATTAAGGAACACATTTTGGGGGACCTTTGAGGGAAATATTAAAACATGGGGCCTTTAAAAGAAGATGCCATAGCACACAGAACTTATAAATCAGATTTTATCCTATATATTGTACTTGTACCTAATTTTCTGTAATTGTAATTGGCCAAACCTGTTAATTATCGAATTCAGGTGTTTCAGTCAGGCCCCTTATCCCCAGTGAAAGGCAATCTTAATGGATAAGCAAACTAAGACATCTTGAACAATGCTATTGTTATATATATAGCTGTGGCAACAGTTTGGGGAAGGCCCATTTCTATTCCAACATGACAATGCCCCAGTGTACAAAGCTAGGACTATGGTTTGGTGAGTTCGTGTGGAAGAACCTGACTGGCCTGCACAGACCCCTGACCTCAACCCCATCAAACACCTTTGGGATGAACTGGAACAGACATTGCAAGCTAGGCCTTTTCATCCAACATCAATGCCTGATCTCATAAATGCTCTACAGAATGAATGCATTCCCACAGAAATACTCCACAATCTTACGGACAGCCATCCAAGATGAGTGGAAGCTTGCAAAAGACAGCCGACTCCACATTGAATAATATGTATTATGATAATATGTCATTGCAGGTTTGGCCACGTACATTTTTATCCATACAGTGTATATCTCTTGATATTGGTTTGCTTTTACCTGCAGCATTTAGAATCGAAATAAATGAGCAAATTAGCCAAGTATTACATTAGTGCAGCTCCTCATTAATTTACACAATTAACAAGATTTTTATACATACCAAATAGGGCTGGGCAGTTCAACAAAAACTAATTGAAACCGATATTTAAAATTTCTAAACGCCGTAATCTTACCCAGGTCATTTTTATGCCAAATCTGTTAACACCCTCCCTTCTGCATGTGTTCATGTACTGTACTGTGTCCTAAAAAGCATACTACTTGTTCTTTTAATTCTTTAAAGCTGCTTTGTGACAATGAGCAATGTTAAAAGCGCTATACAAATCATTTGAATTGAACTACTGCATGTGTAGTAGATGACTCCGCCTCGTCCCGGAAACAACATGGGGGATTACTCTTTCATTAGAAAAAATATCCCTATTAAAACTGAGATTTTTTTTATTATTGTTATTTTTTCTCACCTTGTCAGTGAACAATGAGGGCAAAAAACAAAAACAAAGTAATAGTTCATTAATCATAATTGAAGAAAACTGTTCCATTAATTGTGATATTGATTTGAGGTTCCATCACCCAGCACTAATGCCAAATTGCAAAGATAAAAAGGTCCTAATGTCCACTTTGATAAACTTGACCCAGTGTGTCATTGTTAGCACATGGATTCGTGTAAATGCTCCTTCTCTTGCCTTCCTCAGGCTGAGCTGACTTTCAACGCCGGGGACATCATCTACGTGTTTGGAGACATGGATGACGATGGTTTCTTTTTTGTGAGTAGTCAACTTTAAAAAAAATCTGACTTTTTGTTTAAATACTATAAGTGTGGCGTAAAATGTTACACATTATAAGTTCCTATTTCTATATATTTTTTCTCTCTTTCTTTAAAAGTAGCTCTGAATTCAGAACCATGCTTTATGAATGGTTATAATTCCTGGATTACTGATTCAGATGATCTACAGTAGGTCAGTTTATTAGTCAGCTTTGTTGACTATTTTCCATTCACCACAGAGACGTCTGTATCGGTATTCTTGAATTACTCTGATTGAGGGAGAGATTCATACATGGTTAGTGATGACACTAAAAATGTTCCATGGCTTTGTAACAATGATCATATCTGATTTCAGGGGATATCGTAGTACCTGATAACAGTCAGCCGCTAAAATTGTGTGTAAGCTAACAACCCATGCTGGGGTTTTATTTTACTCGGTCTGACCGCTGATAAATGACTGAGAGTATACTGTACTGTAACACTGCACATTAGGAGTTACAACTAGAATTGGCCGTTACAACTACCAACTCTGGTTAACTAACCAGCAGTTAAGGATGAAAAGGGAACATGTGGGTGTTTCTGTTTTGCATAATTCATAATTTCCGTTCTAATGAAAGTTAAAGATGACTAGATGTTCACATGCATTTTTTAAGTAGTTTACCAGGCATTTTCTCTCTACTCATTCTTATTATTGTTTATATATAGAATTATATGTTATGGGTGCATGTTAGATTCAAGACTAACTTTCTGAACTTTGCTACATGATGGCATTTGTTGTTCTTGCCACAACAGGGGGATTTAAATGGACAGAAAGGTTTGGTACCTTCCAACTTCCTTCAGGCTGTTCCAGAGAACAGAAATGAGTCAGCAGAACCCGAACAAACTACAGCCAGCAGCCGGCGAGACTCACAGGTAGAAGCGTGCGCGCGGGGGCGTATCAAAACGGTTCGTTGGCGAAATGTACATGACTGTATGCGTGTGCAAAAGTGTGACCTTCATATCAACCAGCATCACGTGATTCTGTAACTTCAGAATGGTTTTTTTTCTTTCTCTACACAACATCCCAGCACTGGAAACTACACCACAGCATGCTGTTCTCCATCTTAACATTGATTCACTTCTCGGTTTACACATATCACATCTTGTCTCTGTCTGTCCTGTTCTTTCTTAATGCATGTTCATGGCTTAATGGTTTTTCCACTTTTTGTGTGTGTTTATTCCTGCATGTCTATGTACAGAGGCACAGGCGCGGTGTGCACTTTAAACAGTAAACAGTAAGTCTCATGTTGACCCCATCTTCGTTTTCCTTTTTATACACAACTGTCCCACAGACGACCCTCACGCTTCTTCCTTAACCACCTAAAGCCCTTAAAAACTAGTTTTATCATTGACTTCAATTCCATTTGTGTGGCTGCGAGCGACCTGAACTACAAAACCACCTTCATCTTTGTCTACTGAAATAAATATGAAACATCTTCATTAATACATTGCAATACTAGTCTAGTGGCTTAGACATTTTAGTCATCTATTTCATTGAAAAACCCTCACAGACACTTGCATGTTTTTGCCTAAAAGGTGAGTCACGCTGCGTCTGTAGAGCAGACGGAACCCCTAACGGCAAGCCCCCCAGACGAGACCCGGTCTGAACGCGATTCCCACAAGAACCACCTTCTACACCAGCAGCCTGAACTCCAGCCGGGTCCCTCCCCATTCTCAGGCAATACTCCACCTCCTCCTCCTCCTGCTGTTCATCTGCCAGAGGACCGTGCTGTCACTGATGCCTCTCCACCTGGCAAAAAGAAAAAAGGCTTCTTCTCTAAAGGGAAGAAGCTCTTCAAGAAGCTGGGTTCCAGCAAGAAGGAATAAAACCCCCAGACTGTTATGTTGACTAATACGCTGATTGCACTTTCTCCATGTTGATCTTAAGTTGTCTGCATGTATTCATGATTTCATGGATAGATTTAGGGTGTGACACAGGTGTCACGCTCTGTGACCATTTTGTGCTTTTTTTCTGGCTTGTTTTGTCTCACTTTTCCACCATGATGCTTTGCTACAAACAGTATAGCTTCTGACATGTAAAAAAAAAAAAAAAACATTCATCAAACATCTTCATCAAAGTGAGAAATACACAACATAACCTGAAAGCTCTGACGTCAAATTGGAAACAAAGTCTGAACCCAAAAAAGTTGGCTTTTACAGTAAAATATTTGTAATATGATGTCAGGCTTTAACTGGACAGCCCAGAGTTATTAAGATTCAAAAATACATGCACTAATTTAGATGTGGCGTAAATATATGTATCCAAATAGTCATGATTTACGCAGAATAATTGTGTGAATTACAGTACATCATGTGTAAAGTACAACACTAAATGTCAGCAGTAAACATTGCTAGTATGCGCATAAAGATCAACGGCAGCTAAAAGAAAAAAATGTATACTGTTAAAAAAAAAAGAAGTTCCAAGCACGCTTCCATGGATGGCATTCAAGTGTTAATTTACGCACATAAACCGTGTCCCTGCGATGACTTTTGCAAATTGCAAAGACACAATATGAATCATATTGCATTGACTTTTCCTTGTAGTGCACCTGTACATAAAAATGCCTCAAATTGCATAATCATTAAACACCAGACTCAAACAAGACATGCTACTTAGCTTATATCTACAGTACAATAACTGGCAATCCGTTTTACCTCGACATGCCTATAGGTCCTGATAGCGACCACAAGTGAAAAAATTATTCAAAAGATATTAAAAGGTTGTCTGTGTCATCTTCCAAGTCTGGAAATCGAAACAGCTCAGATAGTGACGTAAATATGATTTTTATCAGTCCCTGAGATAAATCATGAAACATCAGATCAGATTAGATCAGGTAGATGTGTTGTTGTTTTTTTTCTTTTTTCACTTTCAGCCTTTAAGCTTGGCTTATTGCTAAACGTGTCTTATATGGCAATAAGGTTAAATCCAGTTACCTTTTAGGCCTGAAGTTATGTAACATTTTGTGTTTGTACTGTCTCATCACTCAGCTGCTGTGTGTACTGAAAAAATATAAGTTCCTTCAGCACCTATGGACAAATGGTGGTACTGGAGGTTTCCTCTGGCCGGTCTTACCCTTGCTCATGTGACTCAAGTAGCACCAAAAGGTGTGTGTGTGCCAGTGTAACATGGAATTTCTTCATTCTTCTTGTCTAAACTAAAAAAAAAATGAGTGTAAAGACAGATTCATAATAGAAAGAGTAAGTCTTGTCCAATATGCAGTTATCATTTAGCCGGCTTTCAAGTATAAAGCATAGGACGATCTTGTTTCCTGTGTCACACGATGGTAACGGCTGATTTTTCTTTCTATTGCTGCAAAAGAACACATCGTGAATACTGCAGTCGTGAGATGAAAGCGAAGTCTTAGAAGGCATAATGTGACCACTTTCGTACCACTGCATCCAAATACAGAAACTGACAGAAATGATTTTATTAGAATCTTAAAACGTGAGCTGTGCTATAGTGTTTATCTAAACAACATAGAATTATATAAAACTCACAGACAGCTACAACAACAATAGTCGCAATGTAAGAATTTCTTTTTTAAAAACTGACCTGTTCAAATTACATCATATAAAGTGTTTACATGGACCCTAATATTAAACTAATAATGTGTAAATACCTCAATCATAACAGTATTTCTCCGGGGCAGTGGTTGGCTTGCCATTATATACACTATATCACATATAGCATGTGTAAATCTAAAACTAATCACAGGTGAGATCACAAAATTAATCATAGCATTCTTGTAACCAGTCATAACACAGAAGGTGGGATTTATCAATTTATCAGAAAAAGATAGGAAGCCTAACATAACCTTTAAGCTGGATGAAAGTTCTTCTTCTTTTATACAACTCACAAATTAAACACTTCTCAGCGGGCAGAACCACTTTGCGCATGTCTAAAAAGTTCTACTCTATTTCAGTAGTGTAGTGTAGCTTAATATTCAATTATTTGCCTCATGTATCTTAAAGCTTTTTTTGGTCAGGAAGCTGGGGTCCGAGCACAGGGTCAGCCAGGGTTCATCACCCCTGGAGAAGATTGCTTGCTCAGGGGCCCAACAGTGGCAACTTGTGTGATCTTGCGTGAACCCCCAAACTTGTGATCAGTCACCCAGAGCATTAACTGATTGAGCCACCGCTGCCCAAACATCAACCCCAGCAGGCCTCAAACCTGCAATCTTCTGATCAGAAGTCAGACGCCTTAGCCGTTGGAATCTCTAATCGGAATGATTTTAATCGGATTGATTAAGTATTGTCCATGTAGGAATGTTGTCTCTTTTCCTTGTAATGTTGCTTCTATTACAAGGTCTATTATTAGAGGATCTTGGTATTTCACAATTTGTTATAGGTTTCAGCTAAGATTGAATTCATATCATTTCATACAGTGTGACATATATAATATTGAACTGATGCTGAAATTTAAACTGGCTTAACGTGGCATGCTTCAGCTTTTAGGACATAGTTGACTTTCCAGACCAGAACATGACACACTCTTACCAAACCTTTTGGTGCTCTTGTGTTACTATGACAGTAGGGAGTTAATGATAGAGCAGAGGTTCTGGCACCAGATACTCTGTAGACCTGAAGTCCAGGCCTACTGTACAGTAGGTCTCTGCTCACATTCATTTGTACTGAACCAAAAGATATGTTTTAATTAAATGTTGACTGTATTCATCTTTAATATTTAAAAACAGCTCTGTATAATCAAACTATTTCTATTCCTGTAGCCTTTAAGTAACTCTGGTTTTTAGGCAAGCAATGGACGCGAAGTTGCGCTATAATCCTAAAACTTGCTTTTCAACCAGCTACTATAGATCGCACGCTTTATCACGACCTTGATCCCAGCGCTATCGTTAGCGCTAAGCTACTTTCCCCCAATCTGCACCCAGAGCTAGACCACAGTAATGTACTAGCCTTATGGAACCTTTTTTTTTTTAAGTCTTATTTGTTACAATGTTTACTTTTCCTTTACTTCTACTGACTGCATGCATGAAGGTGTGGCACCCAGACACGGCCTTATTTATCGATATTGAAATATTTATTATATTAAATCTTGCATTTCTTTACTTCTACAATATATTTGTAGGACTTCTCTTTTTTTTTTTTTTTTCACTGGATACAGCGGAGGCCAAGCTGGAGGATATCCCCTGATATCTTGAGAACTTTTGGTCTGTGTATGATGTACAGTGTTCAGGTCAATGGTTTGCACTTTGACTGTGCTTTTCAATGTAAGGTATTTTCAACCAGTGCGAGAAGCTTTAATTCTCTCACCAGTCTCTCGGAAGTACTGTAAGTGTCATACAGAGAACAGGAACCTGTTTTGTAAATCTGAGGTTTTTGTAATCAATTTTTTGAAACTTGTAAATAAGTCTTTTTTTTCTCCACATTTTTCTTTGGTCTTTTTTTTTTATTTTGCATGGTGAAGCAAATTTTTGAGTGATGACTAGTAAGATCATTATTGCTCATTGAAGGGGCCATTGTCATTTAGTCTGACCTTTTTACAGAAATAAAATCTATTTTTACAGAAAAGCTTTGTTTTGTGGTAATTTTGTGTGTGTGTGGAAAAGTTGTAAAGTTTTTTTTTAATATAAATAATAAAAATAATAATGATCATTTCTGTGAAAACAGTGTATGCATGGAGACAAAGTAAAAAAATCCAACAAACAACAAATAATATATGTATATTTTTGTTTTATTAATGAAAAGTGAAAGCAGATTCAACAATGGAATACACTTAAATGCCCAGAACAAATCAAAAAAGTTAACAGCAACTAGCTTGGCTTTGTTCCTTCATGTTCAGCAGCTCATGTGGCCTATAAATTACACAGTGAGCTGTGCACAGTCTTATGAAACAAAGCCAGTTCCTCTTTTCTCTGTCCACCATGTTGAGTCAGTAAAGTGTGAGAACGTGCTCCCAGTAGCCAACAGTACACTCATCCATAAAGTAGGAAACACTACACTGTGGCGAGGGGTTTAGTAGTGCTTTCTACTTTATGGATGACTGCACTGTACTTCCCAAGCGCAGCCATCTCGGGGTCCTCAGCTCATCCACGCGAAGTCTGCACCTGTAGAGTTAGTGGTTAAGAGTCCCCTCCCCCCACACACAAACACACACACACGAACAGCCTTCCATCTCGTTTACAGCTGTCTGCTTAAACCACACCCAAACTGCTGGTCTTGAAGTAAAATTACCTTTCGACAGACAAAAATTCCCAAACATTAAAAAAAAGAAAAAATTTGTCATGTCTCAGGACTTTTATGTTTATTATTTATCTGTTTAAAAAAAAAAGTTCCACATAAAGTAAAAAAAAAACTTTTTAACATAAGGTTCATTACCTAAAAGCAACAAATTAATTTTTAATGTTAAAATGATAATTATTGTTCTCAAATAAAAAAAAGTCTGGGTACAAGCGCAACTTGTTGCTTCTTTTTTTTACTTCACGCTCTGCTAACTTTGTACATGGCGGCCATCTTTATCAGAATGAGTAAGCTGTTTTTAGCAAATGCAAAACCTGATGTCAAATTTAGAATGTTTATTATTTTTTTTTTTTACAGGGCACACTAAGATCTTACAACATAGACGGAAGTATGCAACTTTTTCTTACGTTATGGAGAAACATATCGAGATGGTACAAAAATTAAAAACCATAATGTACTGCATCGAGTTAACAGGAAGTCGCAGGCGTTCTAGTTTTGGGTTACATAAGATTTGCCGGCGATAATTTTTACATTTTACAAATATTATTAGCAAATTGTTAAATATTACCAAAAATATATTATTACCATTAAATTTAATTATTTCCTTAAATTTCTACTTGATTTTAAGGTTCCGTGACAGAATTAATGTGCATTTAATATGAATATCGAATGCATAAATATACATATTTTTTTGCATAGAACAATTCATTAAAGTTTCGTCTTTATGTACAAAAATATCAATTATACGTGAACGTGAATACAATCTATTATGCATTAAAAATATATATATATATTACTCATAATGTAGCACTAAATTCCAAGTAAGTCAATTAAGTAAGTTTTCCCAATCAGTAATATACTATACCTGCACAAGCAATACCCAATGGACTCTCTTTTTTTTCATCTTCTTCTCTTTAGCGTCTTCTTGTCCCTCGATCTTACCAGAGTCTTCGTTATCTTCAACCCAAGTTGGAATGGACCTGTGAGCGGAGAAGCGCTCCTTTTAAACTTCTTGGCCACGTGGTGTCTTAACCACACAGGAAGAGGTTTAACAGTCACAGCCTCGCTGTCGTTCTTTTCTCATTCCTTCTTTCACTTTTTCTTGTCTTTGCGTGCACAAAATGCTAATATCTATACTTATTCATACCTATGGAAGTTTAATAAGGTCCTTCATGGTGCTTTGTAATGCGGTAACCATTGTATCAAAATAAAAAGTTCTGGGTGAATCTTAGATCTTATGGACGCTAAGTTCTTGATCTTCATTCTTAACTTGGTTTTGCATCATTTTAATGATTATAACACCCATTTAATGCTAACATCAATTTTTACTTCATGAGCACACTCAGATTCAGAGACCATAGATTATTTTTATAATCGAAATGAAAAGAATTTTTATTATTAATATGATGTACACATTACAGTCATACAACATGAACCATATCTTTAATGTCATTTTCAACCAACAGTTAATGTGTTATATAATATGTTTAATATTCAAAGTCTGAACGTTACTAGCTTTTCATTTTTCAGCCATCTTAGACTGCAATTATCTTTGCACACAATTCTTTGGTTCTCTGTTCTCTTTACATGCTGTTTCACTTTGCCTGGCCATTGCTTAACACTTGCAACACTGAGGAAATGTTGAAGTAAGACTCTTAAATGGCCAGTGGGACGTGATAAGTCAGCCAGTGCAGATGTGTTTGTGGGAAGTATATGGGAATTTAGACAATGCTCGAACCACCTGCAGAAAGACGTTCATAGCAGCAGCAGCATCCTAATGCACTGATATAGGAACCTATAAACTATATCTAGTCAAGACCAAAAAGCCACCAATATATTTATCTTCCTTGAGATTGTTGAGACAGCTCCATTTAATTCACTTTTTTTCCCTTGTATGTGTGTGTGTGGAGTGGAAATGATGGAAGCTTTGTTTTTTAGAGCTAGCTTTTTTTTTTTTAAACAGGACATTTTAACATTTTAATTTAACATAAGGATGCACACCCTTTTATAATAAACCATGTGATTGTGCCTTAAAATTAACCAATCACATTTAAACTTGTGTTCAAAAAGAAATCGCCACACACCTCCTATCAATGAAGTGTTTCTAAACAACCCAAAATAAAGACCAGATCTTTTTTCTGTATGATGTTCTTGACATCTTGTTGGTTTTATCAGCCTGCTGAAGTCATGGTTACAAAGCATGTATGGTATCTCTTTGTGGAAAGGTCATGATCAGGAAAGGGTTACAAATGCATTTCCAAAACATTAGATATACACTGTGGAATAGCATTATTAACAAGAAAATGCAGCACCATTTACTGTAAATATGCAGTCCTTTAAAAATAATTTTAAAATAATTTTAATGAAGAAAACTTCTTGTCAAGTAACCTACAGCAACATTAAAGGTGTCTGATACTCCTTCAGTCTTTATATGAAATAAAATCATTCCATACCATGTGGCCAAAGATGTTACAGTCTAATAAAACCAGTGTACAATTTTTGGACATGTTTCTAAAAGGTAAGTCGACACTTGGTGATGGGAGCATCAGGTTGGATTGGGGCTCTGGTCAAGATAAAAAGTATCATGGATAACTCCAAATTACAATTTCTTTAGAATAAACAAATAAATAAGTACAACTACAGGCCCTTGACTGAAAGGTTAACCTTCTCGTGTTGATACTAAGCCAAATTATTGATCCATGTCAACTGAAGTCAATGAATGGCTTTAGAAGAATATCTAACGTTTTTGAGTGGGCAATCAGAGTCTAGGTCTAAAAAAAAAGGTAGGTAGGTAAGAAAGTTGCATTAGTTAAGGCATATTATACCTTTTTATAAAAGTTTTTCTACTTGTTTTTATTTGAATTGTGTTGCTTGCTATATCATATTAAAGGTGTAAAAAGATCTGACATGATTTCCTTTGGTTACACTGTCACATTTTTTCGAAAGAAGGTTACATACGTACATACAGACGTACATCACACGTAAGCACACTATAGGGGGTAACTAAAGGGTTGAGGCTCAACTGAGGGTTTTTTTCTTCAGAAAATGATTTATAACTGATCTCTTACTACAGTAACTATACATATACAGTACATAGGAAAAAGATTCTAACATAAGGGTTTGACTAGACAAAGCCATATGGGGAGTTATTCAATGTAACAAACGTTTTTTTTTTTTTCTCTCTCAAACCTATGCATACAGATTGGTGACAAATTGAAGAAAAAAAAAATTGGGGATCCGTTATGCTGTGGGTGTTAGGCGAAATTTTTTGCAAGTAGAGGGAAACATCACTGCATCTCATTACAAAGTTATTTGCACTGATTAACTATATACAGCTTTGAAATTCCCATCAGACATGCACACAGGCTTATTGAATGGGTTAATGGGGATGAAATGACATGGGTTATCCACCACGGCCTTCAAACTTTAACCCAGATGAGCACTTTGGGGAGATTTTGGAGATAGCGTTGTCTCCCACTAGCACCCCAAATAGCGATCAATATTTGAAAAAGTTTTAGAGATGTGTAGAATCTATATCATAGTGCATTAAAGTTGTTGTGATGGCCTAACAACAATTTTTTAAAAAAAACATCTTTTTTCTTTCGTTTGTCACCCACCCATTCGAGAGAACAACCTTCTTACTTCTATAAAAAATATTGTTCGCGTTAAGTTCTATAACCTCTACAAGGCTATATATATAATGTAGAATGTCTAAAACCTCAGTGTTCTTTTAGAGTAGCGAAGCTCATATAGAGAAAGAGCACAGCTATGATCAGATCTAGCACAGGAAGTACACTGCTGCAGAACGATGCACTCGACTGTGTGATTTCCTGTGCAAGGCGCTGCACTGACATCCAATATCACAGTTCCTTATCTGCCGAAGTATTTCGCCGTGTTACAAATAAGGCACAAATAGATAGAATAGCAACCGTATTAGGTAGACCATGATCATTTTTCCTCTTGTTCATTTATAAATCAGACGGATCAACAGATGCGTCAGCAGGGGGAAATGCATCATTTCATCTCTTGGGTTTCTCATCACCATCAGCAGATTGATGAGAGGATGTTCAAAGGCGTTGTCGCTAAAAAATTCAGCGATGCTGTTTGGTTTAATATTTGCAATCATCATGCGAAATTAACTTAGTGTTTTTATAGTTTGGTGGCGGTTCATAAGTTCTGAAATATTGTTACTTTTTCCAGACATTGAGTGATGAGGATAACTCAGGCTTCTCTCATCTTCCTTGTTCATCTTAGTATAGCAGGCCTCGACCCTGAGATGCAGCATGTGAGAGAGAGAGAGATAGAGAGAGCGAGCGCAGAGGGAAGTGGGGGATGGGTCAACCACAAAAGTGCAACGGGGAAATTCACACAGAAAGCCTTTTCGTTCTTTTAGTTGCTGCAAGCTGAAAAACAGAACATGAGAAAATATATGTAATGGATCAGTGTTCAGAACTAAAGCTAGTCGTGGCGTTTGCTGGATTTTGGAAGAAAAGATAATTGTCTCTCATTATTTACAGTAGTTGTTCACCTATAGTGCCTACTTATTAAGTTCACAAGTCCGTCTCAGGCTACTTTTGAAAGTTGAAAACACTAGTGAAAGCACAATCGCTCCTATTTGGCTGTCATTAAGAAATCATGTTAAATATATATATCATAACTGATAGGCAGATCTGTCAACTGTTCTTTCTGTTCTATCTCCATATGTTTAATTATAAACCTCATGCTTTGAATCTGGAAGAAAGCCAGGCAAGGTTTCAATTCCCCCTTCCCTATGAGAAAACACTCTCCGGTAACCATGGAGACGCTGCCCTGATAAGGTGTGGGTTTAAGGTGGGGAGTTTTTTTCTTTTTCTTTTTTTTTTTTAGGGTGTATATTTTAGGATCATGTTTTTATATCTTGCTGGGGACCAAATATCTATACATTAAAAGATATATCTGACTGATTTGACATTGTGAGGACTGGTCCCCAATAGAAAAAAAAAATCTCAGATTGGATTATTTTAACAACAACAACATCAACAACAAAAAGTGCAGCAAAAAAACGAAAAACACCCAACAGTTTCATTTTGGTTGGTTAAAGTTTGCGGTTTAATTTAAGTTCAGGACAGTGTTGATTCACTGCTTTAGTAATTCATTTAATGAAAGGTCCTCGCAGTGATCTGTGTGTGTGTGTGTGTGTGTGTGTGTGTGTGTGTGTGTGTGTGTGTGTGTGTGTGTGTGTGTGTGTGTGTGTGTGTGTGTGTGTGTGTGTTTTTGTGTGGTGTGTGTCAGTGTGGTCGAAGTGGTACAGCTTTAGCACAAAAGTCGGGTGGAAAAAGGTGTGGTGAGAGAGATGAGATCTTGCTGCGAGCGCTTAGTCTCGTCCTGTTAGGTTTTGCTATGACACATTTGCACGCCGCTGACCTACAAGTTTTCTACTACAGCACTTTCAGATATGCAGATGACCGCCACGTTTTGGTTGAGAGGGCTACCTCGGGTTGATTATGAGCAGCGCTATGTTAATGCGACATCGGCTTAGGTGCCCGACATGGAAAGGGAAATGATCTCTGATGCAGCATGATTAGTCTTTGCTCCATTTTACAACGAGAGTCAGTCTGTCTAAATGTTTCGGTAAAAGATCAGCTTCAGGCGCCATTCGATTAGGTTAACTCAAGCACTATAGGATGTGAATTTCCTACCTTTTACCAATCCACTTCACCAAAAAAAGGTAATAGAAATGTGCACCTTTAAAAGGACGAGAAGATGCACTGATGAGTCAGATTGATGAACAGTTGGATGTGGTGATACATCATTTATGACCCAATATGTTTATGTAATAAAAATCTTCAGCATTGTGTGTTATACAAGTGTAATCTTATGGGACATAATACTGTGAAAAGGTTTTAAAAACGCTATGTGTGTGTGTGTGCGCTGCACTGTCAGAGAGGATATGATCACTTGCCTGGCTTTCAACCTCAAAGCTCATTGGCTGACTCGAAAAGGCCACTCTGGCTAAACTGATAGACCTTATCAGGGTCAGCAGCTACTTCCCCTCCCTCTCGATTCATCTCTTCTGCTTTGTGTCCTTTATTTTCTGTTCTCTACCCAAATTAATACAGATCAAATGAAAGTTTACTTATTTCCAAAATGGCAGCTGCAATCTTCATGCTGCTGTGACATGTACATATATATGTGTGTGTGTTGTGTGTGTGTGTGCGTGCAAGCTGTTGTGCACATGCTGCAACTGTGAACGTGTGAAACGCAAGACAATGTCCTCATTCTCTGTTCTTCGCTTCTTTAAATTTGATCACCCCATTCACGCTGGTCTTAGCACATACGTATCCAAATATGGGCAAAACAGTCTCCGGTGTCAACCAATAGCAGTGCACCTTACAGCCATGTGGCCTGTGGGAGACAGTGACAAACGAGAAGTGTTTTTTTTTTAGCTTTTTCATTTAGGAGGAGTCTGTTCAGAAGGCTAAACTGAGAAGGCAGACAGAACATGACCGGTATTAGCATGCTAGCTTAGGCACTATTGAGACTAAACTTTCTATATTGTAATTACATTATGCATAAAGATGTTAACCGTGGCTGTATATGAGTTTTCCATTAGCTTTAAGCCATAATCATCAAAAATGAAAACAAATAAACATTCCATATATCAGTCTGTGTGTAATGAATCTATATAATATGTTTCACTTTTTGAATTTAATTACTGATTACTTATATTGTTGTTGTCATGAGGGGTTTGGGCGCTGGCGGGGCCTTCTGCATATATACAGTATATATACTATATTGTCAAAAGTATTAGTTTGCCTTCACAGACATATGAACTTAAGTAACATCCAGTTCTTAATCTATAGAGTGTAATATGATGTAGTGATGGGAAGATTTAATCATTTTAGTGACTCGGTTCTTTGAATCTCGTTCATCAAAATGAACGAATCTTTTTTTGAGTCATTTAGTTCATTTCGCTCTTTTGATCAGAAATAGAATAAAATGTTACATTTTCGATAAACAGACCCCCAAAACGTCTACATATACACATTTTGGCTATAGTTCCAATAATGAAAATATTACAATGCAGCTAAGGACATATTATTATAAACAGAATGAGCGGCTCACCATCATATCTTCTGGTCTGAAACGTTCGTTCTTTTGAATCTATTGTACTGCATAGCGTCTATGGGAGTCATGTGACAAAAGAACGAACGACTCGGACTTGAAGATTCGTTGAGAACCGTTCAATTCTGTTTCCTGTATATAATCTACGGAGTATTTAGATACACACCCAATAGAAAATGAACAAATCACTCTCCGAGACTACTCGTTCTTCTGAGTCACGTTAAAGATTTGTTCAAAAAGAACTAATATGATGTTGGCCCACACTTTACAGCTAGAACAAATTCAACTCTTCTGGGAAGGCTTTCCACAAGGTTTTTATGGGACTTTTTGACCATTTTTCCTGAAGTGGATTTGTGAGGTCAGACACTGATGTTGGACGAGAAGGCCTGGCTCGCAGTCTCCACTCTAATTCATCTCAAAGGTGTTCTATCAGGTTGAGGTCAGGACCTTTTGCAGACCAGTCAAGTTCTTCCACATCGAACTCACTCATCAATGTCCAAACTCCACCAAACTTTACACTTGTCACAAGGCAGAAGGACAAGTACCATTCTCCTGGCAACCGCCAAACCCAAACTTGTCCATTGATTGCCAGACAGAGAAGCGTGATTTGTCACCCCAGAGAACACGTCTCCACTGCTCTAGAGTCCAGTGATGCAGTGCATCAGATGCAGTGGTGCAGTGCATTGCACTTGGTAATGTAAGACTTTCATGCAGCTGCTCTGCCATGTAAATCCATTCAATAAAGCTCTCTATGCACTGTTCTTGAGCTAATCTGAAGCAACATGGTCTGTAGTTATTGACTGCAGAAAGTTGGTGACCTCTATATGCATCTCAGCATCCACTGACCCCACACTGTGATTTTTACCCATTCTTTCACAAATGTTAGTTGAAGCGGTCTGCATGCCTAGGTGCTTGACCTATAACAATGGGAGTGATTGGAATACTGTATACAGTATATAATGGAATATAAGTTGTTTTTAGGCATTTCTTGGCTTTAGACCATCAGACAAAGGGTGCGTACAGAGTCAAAAGCCCTATTAGTGCTACGACAATTTAATTACATTTTATTTCTATAACGCTTTTAAGAATGGACAATTTGGAAAATGAGTATGAAATGTGTGAAAAAAATGTCTAAATCAATATGGTCAGATTGCCCCTGACTAGCAAGCCAAGGGCGACAGTAGCAAGGGAAAGCTCTCTGAGACCCTGAGATCCTCATTTGGGTGATCAGACAGCAGAGATTGATCTGTAGTCATTCTCTGTGTTAAAAAGCTGGAAATTCAATATAACAGGAGAGGTGTTTACATTAATATGGGGTCCAGTTTTGTTATTAGAAGCTTAGAAACAAAACTGTTGGAATTACAGTCCTGAACTATTAAACAACTGGAGCCGCATGCATCAGTCGAGGCCATCTTCATGGTAAAGTGGAACTGTCCCCACTCACCACATGCATCCCAAGCAGACCACATGGAGCCTCCATGCGACAAGATTTCCAACCAGAAGCGGAGCACCAGGATAAGTCAGGCAGGTGCAAAGGGGTCAGGATCACTGGTGGCTGTAACTGTAACTTATGGCAAGAAACACTCAGTTAAGTAAAGATAAAAAAAAACAGTCCATCATTACTTTAAGAAATGAAGGTCATTCAGAAAATCTCAAGAACTTTGAAAGTGCAGTCACCAAAACCATCAAACGCTATGATAAAAGTATGAGAAGAGTTTCTGAGGAAAGGAATACCAAGAGCTTCAGTACCTCTGGTGCAAGAGGATAAGTTTATTAGAATGGCCAGCCTCAGAAACCACTGATTTACAGCACATCAGATTAGAACCCATATAAATTGGCAGATATACAGTATGTCAACATCCACTGTTCAGGGGAGACTGCATGAGTCACGCCATGGTCGAACTGTGGCGAAGCAACCGTTACTGTAGAAGAACAACAAACTTGCTTAGATCAAGAAACACAGAGAATGGACATTAGATCAGTGGAAAACGGTCCTTTGGTCTGTTGAGTCCAAATTTGAGATTTGTAATACTAACTGCCATGTCTTTGTTAAATGTAGACGAGGTGAACAGATGGGTCTTGAATGTACGGTTCCCGCTGTGAAGCATGGAGGAGGTGGGGTGGTGGTGTGGGGGTGCTTTACTGGTGGCACTGTTGGTACCTTATTCAAAATTGAGAGCACAATTAACCAGGATGCTTCAACCACAGGGTTTTGCAGCGCAATACCATCCAAACAGGTTTGCCATTTGTTTTTCAACAGGACAATGACCCCAAACTCACCTCTAGGTTAAGTAAGAGCTATTTGTCCAAGGAGGAGAGTGATGAAGTGCTGACCTAGCCTCCACAATCACCTGGTCTAAATCCAGTTGAGATGGTTTGGGATGAGCTGGACCAGAGAAAAAAGGAAAAGCTTCCACAGGTACTCACCACCTAAATATATTCTGGGTTATTATACATGTTTTGCTGACAGACTACGTAGGTCCATGTTTGTTCTGTCATCCTTTCAATATGTTCAGCATTAATATATAATGTTACATTAAATAAATAAATAAATAAAAATAAAAAAGACATTGAATGAGAAGGTGTGTCCACCTTTTGACATGTACAGTATATGATTAGCTTGCGACTACGTGACTAGCCGTGGAGCTGAAATGGCATGTATGCTAACTTGTTTAAAATGAATCATTTTTCCAGTAAACTGAAATTGTGACTAGACTGATGACTCAAGACATAAACATGTACAGTAGCATGGTTAAAATATTACACTCTTAGTAAAAATGGTTCCTCAAGGGGCAAGGATTTAACGGCTCTTACTTTCTACTCTAGATCGATAAATGAGCTAATGGATATAGCGGAGGAGATTTGGCACATTTGTAAATAAAATATATCCTTTTTTAGATGATTTTTCCAGACGTTACTTCCCACATATTATCATCCATATTTCCATGATTATTTTATAATGAGCCAATTTGCAATATACTGGACTGTATATTTTCACTGAAACCAAAGTGAGTCCTGTAATACCACGGTAAATCAAAGTGGTTAACGAATGTACAGTAACATTGCATGTATCACGTTACCTCTAAAGACAGCCGGGGTAATATGAAGTAATTCCGCTAGATGATTGGAATTTGTTATATTTCGGGAGCATAATAAGGCGTGTAAACATGCATTGTAATTGACTGACAATACAGAGCTTATACAGACATTATCGTTTTTCATGTTTGTGTTCTTCTTTTCCTTTTTTTTCTTATATTATCATGAAGACTTGTGTCATGATATACTGTACAGTTACTATAGTTGAACCATAGTTCTATAAGTTTAAAAAGAATCATTTCTGTATGCACCATGTTAAGCCTTTGAAACGTCAAACCGGGACTTTTTATTGTGCAGAATAACAGAACATTTATGCCAGTAAACATTTATGCCAGTAAACATTTATGCCAGTAAAAACCACCATTTCTCCATATAATCCCCTGCTACACAAATGCACTTATCTGAGGGTTTCACTAGTGCTTAGATACCATCAAGGTAGAAAGTATTGGCCCATTTCTTTAATGAAAAAATTTAATTGGTTTTCTGTTTTTGCTAATTACTGCATGACCTCATACTGCCTCCCGCACCACTTGCACTTTACAGGAACTTGGCTGGGAGTTATGATCGCTACATCCCCCATACAACCCTGACCTTTTCCCTAGTGATTTCAACAAGTTTGGGATGTTAAAGGAGTTCCCAGGTTGTGAAGCAGACAGTCTTATCATGGCCAGTATACTTTGAAATCTTTCTATCTTGAAGGTTTCCACGCACTAGTGAAATGCTGAGATGTTTGCACTCTCATATTATATATGTTATTCCGCACAATCGAAAGTCCTGGTTTGACATACAATAGTTGGCCTTCACCATATTTTCTCACAAATCTAACAAACCGATATAGCGTATAATATTAAAAACATATTTCTAAATGTATTTTTACTTACTGTATATACAGTATACACCACATTTTTTGTCATAAATATCACCAAAATGATCAGATAAATTCAAGTCATTTTTTCTGCCACGGAGAAGTGACACACTGGCCACATGGCATGCAAAGAAGCCACAGTTGAATGATTGTTGAAAGAATTATAAGAACAAAAACAATACACCACAATTTACGTGGATGTTGCAAAGTATATAAACTCCTAATATCTTTAGAAGAAAAAATAAGTAATAGTTTAAGTGACGTCATCATTGTAAAGGTGAAAAGTGCTCTTGATGAAGATTGCCAAGAAGGTGTTGTGCGTAACAGAATAACTATATACAGTGCTGATGAATATAAAAGTGTCCAACTTCCACAACACAGATCATAAAGTCTGATGGAAGCCATTATGAAGGACGATATGTGCCATTCCTAGTCTGCACCCTGAATTAATCCATCTGGATTTAAATATCTTAGACGGTCATTATCCATAATAGGTGCATGGCAGGGTTCAGTTCCAGGTAGCCACATGGCTCACTGATGTAAATCATATGTTATTGTCTTCCAAGTCACTAGGTCTCAACCGTGTTGACCGGCAATGGGAGATTCTGGAGCAATGTGTCCATTGGAGCAATCTACACTCCAACAGCAAGATTTTTCCTTTTAATGGTGCTCCAATGAAAACTACTTCTTGCAGAAGAAGAAGAGTCATGGTAGCACTGTGGTGTAGTGGTTAGCACTGTGGCCTCACACCCCAGGGGTGAGGGTTCAGGTCTGTGTTGCATGTTCTGTCTGTGCTTGGTGTGTTTCGTCTGGGTTCTCTGGTTTCTTCCCACAGTTCAAAGACATGCAGAGTAGGTTAAATGGCGTTTCCAAATTGCCCGTAGTGTTTGAGTGAGTACGTGCTTGCTTTGCCCTGTGATGGACTGGCACCCCGTCCAAGGTGTGTCCCACCTTCTGCCTGGGATAGGTTCCAGGGAACCAGGATCAGTGGTACAGTATAGAGAATGAGCGAGTGAAAGACAAGAACAGTGATGTCTCTCCTGAGCGTTGTAGTGTATTATTGTCGCGTTAAATAAAGCGGTGCATTCCATTGGGTCATTGGGTTCTACTTGGACCCCTTTCACTAAGAGATATTGGAACCTGCTATGCACTGCTGTCTGGTTAATATCAGTGGGGACGATGAAATTCGCTTAATAGTGTTACTGTGCGATCTTTACACTTTGGACGGATGGAAATCTGGATTTGGGGTGGTGGTACAGTTGATAATTTCACCGTTACACAACCTGACACAAAATTTTATTACATTAAAAATATGCAAGTTTTCACCAACACCAACCCCCTCCTCCACCACAGAAATTAGATATTAGCCTATATTAGCCTAAATTAGAAATTAGAAAACCTTTACATGCTAGAAAACAAAGGTATCAAACCGTATATTTTTTTGATTCGTGGGTGGTATTGTGATCTTTTGTGACTTCAGAACATACAGTATGTATTGTATAACTTCAGGTTGGTACCTCTTTTTCAGAGGTGCTGGACTTCAGCTTTTGTCTTAGAACGTCGTATCAGATCATTATTAGTTTGTTGCTTAATCAGATCAGGAAGGAAAAAAAATCATCATCAAAAGCACAAAACCCACAAGAAAATGGAAAAATCTGAGACACTTGAGTAATATCTCAACGGTAAAATCAATAAGTGATGGCTTAGGAAAGTCTGGTTCATTGACAGGCTAGTTTAGTTTTCAGAGAAATAAAACCCTGCTGGTTAAGAAAGAAACAGGAAGTAGACACCTGATCTGAGCTACAGTACAGTCAGGCGTACAAGCCTCGCTCGTTTGGTTATCAGTGATGCTTGACACACAATGCTGGTTTTTTTTTGTGTGTGTGTTTTTTTTAAAAACAGAAATGTCCTCGGTTGGCTTGTAATGCTTCACATCATCCGAATTCACTAACAGCAGGTGGGCTGGAGGCTTGAAGTGAGGCAAGAGCTAGTCAGATAAAGAGTGAGTTAATGCAATACAAAAAAAAAAAAAAAGAAAAAAGTTTTCTTTTCCTAATAAGTCAGCCAGGCGTGTGAAATACATGCGGCCTTTCAGAGATCGTGACTGACTCCATAGAGGTGTGTGAGCTACAGCGTGGGTTGCCGTGTTTTTTTTGCAGGTCTGGGTGCAAAACACAGACACTTTGAAGTGCACGACTAGCTTTTGAGCGCCAAGAATCTATTATGTATTTGTGGTTACATGCAGCAGAGCCTAAGGCAAACAAACTTACAACCCCATTTTCCCGCCAAATTACCTTCTGGCCCACAAGCACAGCCATGCATGAATGCCTTCATTATTCTTCTTTAAACTTTACTTTCACCTAAAAGCTACGTAGAATCGGGTTGACATTCATAGTATAGACACAATAACTGATGAGAATGAACAAAATGCAAGCCAAAACGGAATGAAATTTCTGTTCAGCTCAACACTCTACACACATTCCTTTTCAATTCATCATTTACTTTAATACGTTGCTAAATGTCTTTAATTGGACAAGGCTACTCAGAAAAGTATTGCTCTGAATATGACACACTTACTGCAGATGAGTTAACGGGTATAAGTCAAATTTGAAAGAATTATTTCTCTTGTTTGATAATATGTACTTGATTGGCAATACTGTAGATAACCGTAACCTCTGGATCATTAAGGCATACAGCTGTTATTTGTTCGCCTTAACCAAAAAAAGTTTTCCATCTTTGGTGAAAGGGGTAGTAATTGAATTCACTGTATGTTTCAAGGTTGTTTTTTATTTGCAAAAACTAATTTAAAAATGTTCTTAATGTTTTTTTCTCCAAGCCCAGGTAGGTTTTAAGTTTCATTAACTTTAATTTTTCACAAATGCAAGGGGCTTGTCTAATAGACTCTATGAGTGTAGAGAGCTATCCTACTGTAGGTCACCCTGAAGTTTTGATCATGATCTTAAGGCTCTTTGAATAATCTACAGATGATTGCAATTTAATTATACAGTGTGGCCAAAAAAGCTGCACAGTATATAATGTGACTGCCTTAGCTTTAGCTTTGATTCCAAGTGGTGGCCAGTTCATGTGTGGCTCGTACTCCCAGAACCACTCTTTCACAATTTGACTCCTGGGAATAAGCCTGTGCCATCAGGTAGGAAAAACCCCATAGATGTGATAACCTGGTCATACAGTACAATCAGGTCATCAGCTAACTTCATTTTATTGCCACATACTGTAACTTTTCCCGAGCCTGATTGAACCAAGCCCAGATCATAACACTGCCTCCAGAGGCTTGTACAGCGGGCACTATGCGCTATGCACTATCGCTTCCCTTCTTCGACCATGACATTTTTTCCATTGTTCACAAAGTCCAACCCATTGAAGCGTTTTTTTTTTTTTTTAAGTCTCACTAACAAGTGGTTATCTTATGGCCAAACATCTATTCAATTCCAACCCTGTGAGTTCTCATCACATTGTGCATGTGGAAATGGAAATGGAAATGGAAATGGTCGTTCTTTTACTATTAAACATAGCTTCAACTTCGCCAATTTGCAATATATATATATTGAGTTCAGGAGATCTCCAACAACATTTCTTCCATGAAGTTGACAATTCCGCATCATCCTCATAATGTCTTGGGACCAGACCAAACATCACCCAACTTTGTTGGGGGGGTCAACTGAAGTCTATAGTGAAGAATCTGCCCCGAACAAACACTAAAATAAAGAACAAGTAAATAAGATTGGTTTCATTAAAAAAAAAAAAAAAAACTTTATTGTATTCGGCATGTACAGGACAGAAGGGCCACAAAGACAGATGCTGTCAGTTTAGGCATTTTACTGTAACTTTTTTTTTTTTTTTTTTTTTACAGAATGTTTGGGTCACAGCATGTATAATGCAGGATTAGACCTTTATGGATTAGACTTAATAAACTGAACTGAAATTATATTGAAGCCAGTGAAGTTAGATCTATATCTGTGTAATGTGCAGTGCAGTGCAGATGAGACCACAAAGTCTGAATTACTTCAAAGTACTATATGATGCGATGCAATAATCTATATAATATGAAATTAATGCAGCCAAAAGTTCTCCTAATCAATAAAACGTTTTGAGTTAAGACTTTGCTCAAGTCTAGATCTAGACTAGTATTTCTTACTGGTCCCTAACTTAAAAAACAGTAAAATATTGTGAGTGAGTGAGAAATATTGAGAAGAGCTGCTTTAGGAGACCAGTGATGCAATAAGGAGAATCCATATCAACAGTCTTATACAATGTCTGGTCAAAAAAAAAAAGCAACCTGGATGTAACTAAGCAAATAGATTAGGGTCTTCCTTGGATAATTCTAACAGTGATTAACAATGCAATAAATTATTTAACCCTAATTGATGCAGATGCATTTCTTTAACAACCATGTCAGAAGACCTTCCTTGAGCATGGCAAAGATATTACTCTGTTTCAGAAGGGTAACCAACTAAGGAAACTACAAAAAAAAAACTATTAGTTACTACAGTACGTTACAAAAATTACTATGTACTAAGTAACTAAGGTCACAACTAAAATTGGGTTAAAAAATGTCAAATGCATTATTAAAACTTGAATAGTGGTGAACCATCATCTTTTATAAAGAAAAAGTACGAAAAACGTTCTGGATGGGTGTGAAGAGAGATCACGCAAATGCTTAAAATCAAATTGTGAAAGAAAGAGCATTTCCACAAAAACAATGAGAAGATAACTCAGGAGATTGGGACTAAACAGCTGCGTAGCCTTAGGAAAAACATTAATCAGTGAGGCTAAACATGGGAAAAAGCTTCAATTTGCTGGGGTGCCTAAAGAATGGACGGTGCAGTATTAAATGAAGTTCATGTGGTCTGTAACCTTGTTACACGGTGATGGGTGCATTAGGCTAAAGAAAGAAAGCAGGTGAATCATGCACCAATCATGCCTAGGGCCTTGAGGATCAGTTGACGACCTGAACGTACTGAATGACCAGGTCAATAGATTTCAAGCATATTCCAAGATGACGATGTCAGAATTCATCGGGTTCAAATTGTGAAAGAGTGGTTCATGGAGCAGGAGACATCATTTTCTAGCATGGGTTGGCCACCAGATAGTCCAGATCTTGACCTCATTGAGAGTCTCTGGGATGTGCAGGAGAAGTTTTTAGACAGCAGTCCATCATCAATACCAATGAAATTTGGAGAGAATCTTGGAGAGAAATAAACGTGACTCTGGATGGAAATAAAAGGTGTAACATTGCATAAGTTGATCACAATGAAGCCACAGCCTCATTCTGATGTTACTTTTTTAATCCCTCTTTCATGAAGGACTCAAGGCAGTATCATACCATAAGCTTTGGGATCTTTATGCAAAAGAATGATTACTCATTTAATTGTTCTTATGAGTCAATGTGAAAGTGTTTTGCTGTCATGTGAGGGGGATTGTGGTGGTTTCCCATCGAAACGCGATGGGCGTATATGTGAGGCGAGGTACAAAAAAAGCAACCCCCTCTAAAACGAACACCATACTATTTTTTTTTTCCTTTTTCTTTCTTTTTTGAACTTTGAATATAGTGGTTTGGGGTATGAAATGTACTCTTGTACATTTTCTCCTTCAGCCTTTTTTTGTAAAGATGCTGTGGGAGTCATAAAGGGCTATGATTGTGAAATAACAGCTGTGTGCCATCATGGGACTGAGTGTCTTATGCATGGTATTGCAGGGTAATGATGTCTCATCCAGGGTGTATCCCCACCTCATGAACCGTGTTCTGGATAGAAACTCCTGATCCACCACAACCCTGAGCATAATAAAGTGATTACTGGAAAAGAAATTAATGAATTAATTACCCCACCCCCACCCTAAACATGCATGCATTAACACACTTCTTGCAAATTTGTCCTGCTGTGCATTGAGGGATAGTGGCTCAAGGTCAATAATACAAATTGCACTTGTATTGATGTCTCCTTTTGGTCTTGTAAGCTTTATAAGGCTGGGCTAAAGTGTACACACTCGCTTTAGATTAATTCATCTGCCAAAGAAGAAATGTAAAGGCTCAATTAGAAGTGATGTTCTGAATTTGAAAATCCTCCATTTTGACTTTAGTTTAGTTTGATGGAGTGCAATAGAGCTACAGCTCCCCCTCTTGGTAATCATTAGTCCATTTAAGACCTCAGCAGTTTCATCAATCTTTTTTCTTTCTACAGTCATGGCCAAAAGTTTTGAGAATTACATAAATATTGGAAATTGGAAAAGTTGCTGCATAAGTTTTTATAATATCAATTTGCATATACTGCAGAATGTTATGAAGAGTGATCAGATGAATTGCATAGTCCTTCTTTGCCATGAAAATTAACTTAATCCCGAAAAAAAAAAAAACTTTTTCCACTGCATTTCATTGCTGTCATTAAAGGACCTGCTGAGATCATTTCAGTAATCGTCTTGTTAACTCAGGTGAGAATGTTGACGAGCACAAGGCTGGAGATCATTATGTCAGGCTGATTGGGTTAGAATGGCAGACTTGACATGTTAAAAGGAGGGTGATGCTTGAAATCATTGTTCTTTCATTGTTAACCATGGTGACCTGCAAAGAAACGCGTGCAGCCATCATTGCGTTGCATAAAAATGGCTTCACAGGCAAGGATATTGTGGCTACTAAGATTGCACCTAAATCAACAATTTATACGATCATCAAGAACTTCAAGGAAAGAGGTTCAATTCTTGTTAAGAAGGCTTCAGGGCGTCCAAGAAAGTCCAGCAAGTGCCAGGATCGTCTCCTAAAGAGGATTCAGCTGCGGGATCGGAGTGCCACCAGTGCAGAGCTTGTTCAGGAATGGCAGCAGGCAGGTGTGAGCGAATCTGCACGCACAGTGAGGTGAAGACTTTTGGAAGATGTCCTGGTGTCAAGAAGGGCAGCAAAGAAGCCACTTCTCTCCAAAAAAACATCAGGGAGAGATTGATCTTCTGCAAAAAGTATGGCGAATGGACTGCTGAGGACTGGGGCAAAGTCATATTCTCGGATGAAGCCTCTTTCTGATTGTTTGGGGCATCTGGAAAAAGGCTTGTCTGGAGAAGAAAAGGTGAGCGCTACCATCAGTCCTGTGTCATGCCAACAGTAAAGCATTCTGAGACCATTCATGTGTGGGGTTGATCTCATCCAAGGGAGTGGGCTCACTCACAATTTTGCCCAAAAACACAGCCATGAATAAAGAATGGTACCAAAACACCCTCCACCAGCAGCTTCTTCCAACAATCCAACAACAGTTTGGTGAAGAACAATGCATTTTCCAAAACGTTGAAACTTTGGGTCCATGGCCTGGAAACTCCTCAGATCTTAATCCCATTGAGAACTTGTGGTCAATCCTCAAGAGGCGGGTGGACAAACAAAAACCCACTAATTCTGACAAACTCCAAGAAGTGATTATGAAAGAATGGGTTGCTATCAGTCAGGATTTGGCCCAGAAGTTGATTGAGAGCAGCCCAGTCGAATTGCAGAGGTCCTGAAAAAGAAGGGCCAACACTGCAAATACTGACTCTTTGCATAAATGTCATGTAATTGTCGATAAAAGCCTTTGAAACGTATGAAGTGCATGTAATTATATTTCAGTACATCACAGAAACAACGGAAACAAAGCTCTAAAAGCAGTTTAGCAGCAAACTTTGTGAAAACTAATATTTGTGTCATTCTCAAAACTTTTGGCCACGACTGTACACTATACAACATCATAATAATAAAATCTTGGCCAAATTCTATAAAAGCCTGTGCAGTAGCATGCATCTTCAGGTCAGATTATATGATAGATCTCCAATTAAAAAGTGAATTGGTGTGAATCGAATTTGCTATTAGGATCAATCATGGATCATTTGACTTGCTTGTTCAGCACATCCTACAGATGCTCAATGAGACTGATGTCTGTGGAATTTGGAGGCCAAGTCAAGTCCTCAAACCAGATCTTGTGTGGGATTGGCCCAAACAGGCTAGCCTTTGTTTTCACCCTGCTGTTTTAAAGATGTTCTAACCCAGCATTTTAGCCATCACAGTGTGTTAAAGTATCTCAGATCCTTATGCTCACCCGTTTCTCCTGCTTTTAGCACATAAACTCCGAGAATTGACTTTTTATTTGCTGTCTAATATATCCCGTCCATTGACAGGTGTCAATATAAGGGGATAATCAATGTTATTCACTGCACCCGTCAGTGCTGTTTATGTTAGTGCTATACCCAATAGGTCCATAACGCATGAGGCAGTCATTATCCAATTTTATTATATTAATGTTTGAGTGATTATAATCTGTCTGGCCAATAGGAGAGTGACCATTTTAGAAAAGTCAACTTGTCAAACTGTGTCAAGCTAGGAAAATTGGAACCGGGTTAAGAACCCTTCAACTAATTAAAAAAAACTAGGAAGGATAGTGCTGATCTGTCAACTTTGTGAAAGGAATGTTATCCTGAAGGAAAAAAAACTTGACTTAAACGCGTGGTAAAGTTGCATGGTAAAAAATCAACTGTAGAAACCATAGCTATGTTTAATAGTGACAATAAGAAATTTTTCATACGCACACTATGTGACGAGAACTCAGGATTGGGACTGAACAGCTGTGTGGCCGTTAGAAAACCACTTGTTAGTGAGACTTATCAGAAAAAAATGCTCAAATTGCTAGGAAGCATAAAGATAGGACTTTGGAGTAATGAAAAAGTTAATGTGGTCTGTTGAGTACAGATTTACCCTATTCCAGAGCGATGGGAGTGTCAGGGGAAGAAGGGAAACCTATGAAGCAATGCATAGTGCCCCCTGGAGGCAGTGTGGAGGCAGTGTAATGATCAGAGTTTGCTTCCGTTGCTCAGGTCTAGGCTCAGCAGCGTTATGCGGCAATAAAATGAAGTCAGCTGATGATCTGAATGTACTGACCAGATTATCACATCTCCAGAGTTTTTCAGGCATATTCTAAGAGTCAAGTTCTGAAAGTGTGGTTGTTGGAGCATAAAGAATCATTTTTACATATGAACTGGTCAACACACTAGATAAAGATATAGGTGACTGAATGAAATCTTACATTGTGCAATTTTTTTTAATTGTATTTTTATTTATTGACGAGGCATTGTATAACCCTTTTTGACTAGTAGCACAATTGGAGTAAATTGGAGTAAACGGATTTACTCCAAAACATGGCATAGTTAAGGAATAAAATCTCAATATTGACAAAATATTTTACGAATTTAAATAATGTAGGATTACATTAATTCATAATTGAATAACAGAATTAACATAATCCTACATTATTAACCTCATTAAAGATATAAAATAATATTTTCACTATAATTCTCTTTTTCCCCCCTCAATTATTTTATGTTTTAGAGTAATTCCCTTAAGTTGAGTCCATTACATTCATGAAATCCAATGAATGCATTTAAAGGAGCCACTGGTTTCAGAACATCATAGCAGTGGTTAAAATGTTAGTCACAGTGTCACAATGATCTTAACTCAAGACTGAAGAATTCTTTGCGACAGCAAAAACTGGCCTGAAGATTATACCTTCTAAATCAGGACTGTTCAAATCTAGTGCTGGAGGGCCAGTGTCCAGCATAGTGTGCTCTACCTTCTGGTAAACCACGAATGACAATAGTTTAACTTACAAACTCATTTTTTGATAAAGATTTTCTTATTGAAAGAAATCCAACGCTAAAAACCATCGTCAGGAATTGAAAGAAATATTGACACCAAAAACCTGACCAAGTAAAATAAAAATCTTAACATACAGTACACCTGTTAATAATTTTTTTTACCATCTGTAAAATCAGAACACAAACATCTTGGTTTAATCAAAAAAAAAAAAAAAAAACTTTGCACTGACTTCATGTCAGTTTGCAGACTCCATCATTAATCCATCAAGATTTTTTGTAAAAAGGTTTTATTTTTTCAAATGTAATTAGTCAGCATTGTCCAATTATCTAATAAAGTAACTGTTGTGGTGCTCTTACAATCAAACAAGATATATATATTTAGAAAATCAGATATTAAAAAAAGAGAGAGATTCCAGATAGAAATAGAGCAAAAGAATATTCCAGATACAAACGTTAACAATTAAGTTCTCATGGACTTTTATCTAGGCTGTAAGCACAGAACCTGGAATCCAATCCAATCCACCAGTTGCTTCACACAGATGATAACATTGACAGTGTAGGGTTTAGCTGAGGATCCTTCCGTTGACGTGATGTGAAAACTGTGCAGTGTCTCACTTTTACGTCTTCACTGCCGTGTCTCTGGACCTGTAGATGACTCCTCTGCTCTTTAGCTCTCGCACCACTCCTAATAAAAACATTTAAAATAGTGAGACACATTTTGGCATAAAAAGCCCCTAGATATTAAAAATGAATCTTATTTAGAGCATTGATCATCTTAAGTATTAGAGATTGTTTTTTTTGTTTCCTTTCTTACCTAGTTTGTATATTAATATATACTTCTCTAGTTGGTATATTAATATAATGTTGTAATAATGTTTCAATAACGAGTGCATTTGTGTGATATCTCAAGCCTGCTTAATAGTGGATAGTCAGTTTTGTTAAATTGTTAGTCGTAAACAGGGCAATATTAAAACAAGGCAGTCAGGCTTTTGGCTCGCTCCTGCCCCCTGGTGGACACTGGAATACAGACATTGAACAATACTGCTTGCACATAAATACAATAACTACTGGAGATAGGGAGAAAAAAAATCTTTTGTGTGGCTTTTCTTTTGTATGGCAATTCATGTATTGCTACACTGACTCCATAACAGATTGATTTTAATGCATTTTAAAAGTATGTATTTAAATGTGTGCTCTAAACTATTTGCAAGGCACAGCATCCTGTGTGGTAGGACAAAATTACCTGCTGTAACTGTAACAGAATTTGCTAAAACACAAAATTAATCATTTATTTATTTTATAGATTTTATAAAATATACATTTATAAAATCATGATACTAACAGATCTACAATAAAGGTCGAATCCACAACTAGGTATCGTGATAACATTGTATCACATAGTCCCTGGTGATTCCAATCCCTAGTTACTACAGTACTATTGCTAAGACTAAATCCAATCCTAAGACTTTACCAACCTGGAGGTAATCTTCCAGTTACGGTCACAGCATAGACGCCTGCCTTGAAATTTCCTGAAAAAGAAAACAACGGATAGAATTGTAGATAAATGCAGTTATCCTTATACACACAGAAGAGACACAGAGTTATAGTATATACCTATTCTTTGCCACTTAGCCACCCAGCTGTCTTCAGGACTCATCATTGCAATAACGCTGTAAGGAAAACACACATAGTAAGCAAAGCTTTTTTTATGCTGCATTAGAAATCAATACATACAAAACAAACAAACAAAAAATGCAGTATACCCATCAAAGGAGGAGCTTGTGCATTCATAAACCATCTCCCGGTTCCCCTTCATCTGCAGGTAGGACTCACAGTTATCACAGCCGTCATACTCGAACTGGTCGATAGTCTGTAGAAGAAGAAAGAGGAAGTATAACCACTTTAATTTTTCTTGGTTTTAGATTTTACTTTCATCAGCAAAGTTCATGAAGACATTTTTTAATGATTTAATTTTTAATGTAGTAATCATTATCTTGATTGTTAGTTAACACATGCACGAGACAACCTCAAGCTGAGAGCTTAATAAGAGCTGTTGAGTAATTACACCATTTGTAATCTGATTAATCATTTCAATAATTGATTAATCGATAGTCATTGGATATAACCGTGTTGAAGATGAATTTTTTTTTGCCAAGATAAATTAAACCCTTGCTGGTTATTTTCTCCATGGAAGACACTATGTATTTTACTGTTTTTTTTCAATGATTTATGATCATGCCCCTGGACATGCCCCCGTGTTTGAGCACCGTGCTCCACCCTTAATTAATCATCGATGGAGATAGCTGACACACACAGAGAGGTACTCTTATGTTAGTAATTTGCCAGAGGAACCTTTTATATAAACACAAAGATACAATGAGAGAGATCGAAGACTGATGATGCATAAAACCTGAGCTGTATGCATGTTTCATCTCTTTTTTTCTTCCTTTTCTCCTAGTGTGCCGATCACCAGGGCCTGATCACAGAAATCAGAATCGATTGATCCTGACAGGTGATCACAGGTGTGTGTAGGGGTTATTGAGATCTGCCTTTTTAAAAGTGCTCTATGTGACGTGTAGCTTTATTTATTTGTTTGTTTAGTCATTTATTACTATTCTAAACTTCAGTGGAAAAATATAATTAAGATCTGAGAAAGTATCTTTTTTTATTGAAAGGTCACATATGTAACATTCCATTGTCTTATCATTTTATTTTTCTATTTTATTATTTTAAATACATCTAATTCTTTGTTTCTGTTATTTCGAACAGTGATGTTAAAAGTGCTATACAAATAAAATGTCATTTAGAATTTTTAATTGTCAGTAACATACCTTAGGACAAATTACCATTTGTCTTAAGCTTCCTCACTATGTTGTTGTATGTTTTGTTCATTCATTCTCTGTATGGCTTATCCTGTCAGGGTTACCAAGAAAGGAAATGGACAGGGTGTCAATTTCATAGCAAGGCACACACTACGGGCAATTTCTGAACGGCCGTTAACTGCATGTCTTTGGACTGTGGGAGGAAACCAGAGTACCCGAAGGAAACCCACCAGGCACAGGGAGAACATGCAAAATCCACAAACATACCTGAAGCGGGAATCGAACCCTTGACCCTGGAGTTTCAAGACCACAATCTGTGGCACCTGATGTTTTATATTTGTTCAATTAACATTGCTTTAATTTTTTACATAAAAAAAAGCTACTTATAAAATGGATAGATACTGTAGTAAGTGAAGTAGAAATAATATAATTTATAAATGAATACAACTCGGATTTTATTTAAAAATTCTTTAAATGAAATTCCACGACGTTACCCCTTCCCACGTGATATATGATTAGTTTTTGCTTAAGGGTGCCATTACTTCTGGAGTCGCTTTTAAACGCTGGGGAGAACGAAAGCGTTTCTTTAATGTTAATTTAATTATTGCCAGAAAACGCTGGTATTATTGGAACGCTCGCTACGGGACGTTAATATTAGTAAATATAGTTTTTAAATGGATAAAAATATTAAATAAGTATTTCATATATTCATATATAGGGGGAAAATCGTGATAAGCAAAACGTAGCTTTTTTTTATTTATCACCTAGCCGCTAAGCTAATTCGCAGTAAATACTGCTCTGGCACTGAAAGACTGACCTTAACAAGAGAACACAGCAAACAAGCCCGCAGATGACGAAGATCCTTCGGTACGGTATCCAGTGACATGATGTAACCTGAATAAATAAACCTTATTCCACACGATGCTTCAGTTTTTCTTAATTTTGCTTTTCAGGCGACTTTGATGACGTAGTAAAGCTGCGTCGACGGCTTCCCTTATTCTGTGTTTCAATGTGAATGGCAAACCAGCTTTAGGTGCCCTACCGCCACCTACTGATCTGGAGTGGAAATTTTTAAAACGCACAAATAAATAGTCATTGAATTTACGAGGGCGAGTCAAAAATGATCCGCACTCCGGTTATATTAAAACTCCTGTTGGCCGCACTGTCTTACCAGTGCTTTCTGTTCAAGTCTACTGTCTCCCAAGTGTGAACATGTCACATCAGTTCATTTGTAACTGTGGTGCGAGCAAAAATGGATGGCCCACTTGTGATTTGCATGAAAGAAGAGTTGCGTGCAGTGATTCAGGGTTTTTGTGGTCTCAGGGTGTACCTGGTACCATAACAACTCACGGAAGAGCATAAACAGAAGCGTTTGAATATTTGTGATAATCTAAGAAAGGTGAAAGTTTTTTTTTTTTTTAAGAGGACAAAGATTCACTTCTGATGAGGAAGTGAAGACAGTGGTGCAAAGTGTATTGAAAAGCAAGAAAAATGCCAAAAAAAAAAATTGTCTTTGCTAAAAGTTCATTTAAATACATTTTACAGATTTATCTGCCGATAATTTTTGACTCACCCACATATAAAGAACACCTTCACTTCCTGAGACCCGGACTCCGTAGACTGTAATTTCTCCTCACTGGTTTTCTTTATTTGCATGTGATAACTACAGGAAAAAATGGCAAAATTATTTTTTGGGGGACGTTGATGATTTCCCACCTATCACCTCGGTGACATGGTGTACTCCAATGTAATTACTGGGAAGAATGACTGAACCAAAAATAATACCACTTTACAGCATGCAAGGTAGGCAGCACGGTGGTGTAGTACAGTAGGTGCACTGTCACCTTGCACCTCCAGGGTCCGGGATTTGATTCCCGGCCAGGTTCAATTCCTGTCTGTGTGTGCATGAAGTTTACATGTTCTCCCTGTGCTTGGTGGGTTTCCTATGGGTACTCTGGTTTCCTCCCACAGTCCTCCCACCGTCAAGCAGACTATTGTTCCCCAGCTTATCACTCAGTTGCTGCAGATTTGTCAGCTGCATATCTATGATGTGAATAACCGTTTCACCACATCCCAAAGGCACACTCTTGGATAGAGAACAGGAGACTGTGGAGGCCTTTTAATTACAGTAAAGTAAGTACAGTGAACTCATTGCCATGTTCAAGAAAAGAATTTGAGATGATTTTAGCTTTCTGATATTGTGCTTTATGCTTTGGTTACAAAGGGATGGCATGGTTAGACACAATACTCAGGGAAGCTGTGCTATTTACAAAAATCTCAAATGGTACCATGGGGCCCAAAGTGTGCCAAGAAAATATCCCTACATCATATTAAATCCCCACCATCAGCCTCAACCGGAAAAACAAGGCAGGATGGATCCATGCTATCATGATGTTTATGCCAAATTCAGACTCTACCAAACACATTTTGTGGCAGAAATTGAGACACATCAGACCAGGCAATGTTTGTCCAATCTTCTATTGTCCAGTTTTGGTAAGCACATGCAAATTGTAGCCTAAGGTTTTTGTTCATAGCTGACAGGATTGGCTCCTGGTTGGGTCTTCTGCTGCTGTAGCACATCTGTTTCAGGGTTCAATGTCTTGTGTGTTCACAGATGCTGATCAGGATACCTCGGTTGTAATGAGATGCTATAGGAGTTACTGTTGCGTTTCTGTCAACTTAAATCAGTCTGGCCATTCTGATCTTTGGCTTCAATAAAACATTTTCGCCAAGAGAACACTGGATTTTTTTTTTCTTCAGACTTTTCACTATAAACCCTAGAGATGTGAAAATCCCAGTAGATCAACAGTTTCAGATATACTCAGACCACCCAGTCTGGCACCAACAACCATGCCAAAATGAAAGTAATTTTCATTCAGTTTGAACCTCAGCAGTTTAGATAATCTTCACCATGTTATTGGCTGATTAGATATTTGCAAGTGTGTATAAACACACACACACACACACACACACACACACACACACACACACACACACAAATATACAGTACACACACAGCCCATAATATTGAAATGGGGGATTCAAGACACAATAAAAATACAGATTGAAATAAAATCACAGTTTGTTGCTATACTACTACTACTACTACTAATAATAATAATAATAATGTTATTATTATGAAATGATTATTATTACATGTATTGAATTAGTATGTAATTATAATAATTATTATTATGCTTAATAATAATTGATTGATTATTCTACGACTACTACTACTAACTAATAACTATTATTGTTGTTGCCTTCTGCTGTTCTTGTTTATTTATTTATTTTTTCTGTGGAAAAAAGACTTGGCTTCATTTTTTATTAATTAATACATTTATTTATTTATTGTTACATTGCACATATTTTTATGACCTTGAGTTTCATTTCCTAATGGAATAACACAGAGTTGCTTTTTATGTTTCAGTCCAGAGAGTTCAGTTCAGAACACTAATTCGACATTAATTCAATGGGTTTGATATATATAAATCGTGGCGTTTATTTTTGTTTTTAAAACACTGTATTACGTAACAGGACCTCACGTTGTGACTCAGTTACGCTACAGGAGCTTCACGGGCTGACAGAAGAAATTCACGTGCGCGCGCGCGCTTTGATTATAGGTAGGGAATAGGTTCCGAGCTCGTGCGCCCTTAATCCACTTGTCTACTTTTTAATTTAAACCGAGCGCGTGCGTAACGGTTCTCTAACATTTTTAAGAGGCGCAAGTGTGAGACGCGGTGTGAACTCTGACCCGGAGAAAGGAAGCAGCATAACAGGTAATATATGTACGTAGTAATCCTTTATCAAAAATACTATGAAGATGAAAATGACATTGGTGCTGTTTGCTTGTTATTGATAAAGATTATTTTCTTACTTATTTACATTTCCTAGCTATTATGGAATATGTTGGCTGCCCTGATAAATCTTTATCACTAAATATCAATCTAGTTAGTTTGCAAATTTCTATTTGACAAATAACTAACACTGCGCTCCTGTCTGTTTACATCCAGTTGGTTATGAATCCTTTAGCCGGTATGGAAATCAGTAACTCGCTGTTCACCTTCCAACTCAACCCCAACAACTTCCCCAGCAAGTTGTGGCATTTGGTGAATGATCCTCAACTTTACTCAATCTGCTGGGACGACAGAGGGGAAAGAATACTCATCCATCAGGAACGCTTCGAAGTTGAAGTGCTGTTTTCTCATGATGGGGAGATAAACCGGTATTTTAATACCAGAGACTTTAACAGTTTCATTCGCCAGCTAAATCTGTACGGCTTCAGAAAAGTGCGCAGAAGCCTGGATAGCTTCGAGAAGAAGTTCGACAGGGCTGCCTTTACAGCTCAGATGCACAGATTTCACAATCCGAACTTCAAACGGGATAACCCAGGTCTTCTGGTTAACTTAAAGCGTCTCCGGCCTGTCAAATATCCCAGGCTTGCTGTGAGCACGGAAGTGCCTGACATGATAACAAGGCGTTTCCATTATCCCATGCTGAATTCACCCGAAGAAAACTCTGGATTGATGAAAAGTGGTTGGTATAGTGTTATACAATTGGATTAAAACAATGGATAAAAAAAAATTCATTCACTCATTCATTTTCTTCAATAATTCATTCATTCATTCATTCGTTCATTGATTTATATTCTAGAACTGCTTTATCTTGGTCAGGTTTTACCTATCCCAGGAAAACTCTGCCCTGATTGGAACACTATCCCTCACACACACATGCATTCAAGCCTCAGGACAATTCAACATAATTCGTACATGTATTTATTCACAGTTTTTGAAGGAGGAAACTGGAAAACCCAGATAAAACCCATGAGCACATGGAGAAAAAAATATGCACACACAGACATGGACCTGGAACTATCCGGCAACCACATGAGAAGATAGCTAATCTAGCTGTCGCAGTTGGAAATCTATCCATTTATCAAAGGCTTGTTTGTTTTTAATTGAGTGACCACATAGGAAAAATGTTATAAAAATTACATTTAATAAAATGATTAAGATAGGAAGTAATGCAGTTTTCCCTCACACATATTTCACAGATTAATGGAAACATGTCCACACTCCTTGGCTCTGCTTTCTGTTCATTCCCTTAAAACCTTTATTTTTTTTTTTAGCCCAAGTCCTTCGAAAGACCCAAGCTCTACATGTGTCAGTAAATCTTGGATCTTGGATCTATTGTGCTGTTTCCAGCATCGCCTTGAAACAAATGTTAGGCATCTATAGAAATTTGTCATGAAAATAGATAAATAAGTCTTCATATTTGTACAGTGATAGATAGCTATCTAAACTTTGTTGCCTCAGATATCATCCATACCTTTATTGCTTTATTATTATTATTATTAGACATGTCTCTATCTGTTTAGGTTCAGCCTTCAGTCTTGAACATCAGGAAATTCCTTACCACCATTACACTAATGGCTCTCAGCAGATGAGGGAGTGTGACAGAACACCAAACCCCTCCCAGGCATTTGTAATGGGCCACGGTGATCTGGGAGTTGATTTCCCCCATATCCCGATGGACTCACCTTCAGCATATCCGTTCAGCACGATGTCCATGCAGCAGAGCTCACAAAACACAGTGCCTGCTGGGAATTCCACTGCCGTCATATCTCATCGCTCAGACTACAGATTATACACACCAGGTGATAAATAGTATAATAGTTTAATTACTATAAACCTATTATACATCCCTGTTGGGAACTTCTGTAACAAAAGCAGTAATTTTGCATCATTTTGATGTAGATTAGCCCGGTCCACTGTTTCATAATTTCAGTCGTGGTGTTTTACATGCACTAGTGTCACTTTCTGCACTTTATACAAATTTAGTTCCACATATAAAAATCTGATAACTGATAACTATTAGATTTCACACACAAAATGTTGTTTGTTTCATACGCAGGCCTCATAAACAGCAAGTCCTCAATCCCTTACATAGGCTGTTGTTTGATTTGAATTTCTTTCTACAGTGTAAAGCAATGGTGAAAGCATCCAAAATATGCAATAATTTCCTTTGAACAGGAAACCCATATTATAAATGCCCACACTTCAGACACCTGCATATATGTTTGCCCTAACAACCCATGTATTATCTCACAGTGGCGTTCCACATAACTGTTTTTATTAATGTCACGGTTTCAGAACATATGAGACAAACTGGTTTTAAACATCCTGCAGGAAGGATAAACATACATTGATCTGTCCATACATCTTTAAGGCTACGGTTTTTATAGTGTACTTGTCTTTTTTGGAATGATCCATGCTGTGTCCCACATTCATTTCTGTTTTGTGAGGATTTGGGCTCCTTATAGGTGCATTACAGTCATTTCATTTATGGTGCTGGCAAATTACTTAACTGCAGAAAAATACCAAAGGACTGGCAGAGTTTCATTAAATTCAGTCCAGCCCATTTTGCGTAATGCTGTGACAAACTTGGACTTATATAAAACACAGTAGGTTGTTAATTCAACTCCGCTTGGCATTTTCCTACCAGTGTGCTATTGGTGCTTTATGTTTGTGCTTTCTATTAATACCAATTATTTAACAGAATCGTAATTTGGCAAACCAGTTTATTGATCAAGCCATACGTTATACATAAGCTCTTTATATGTCTGTTTATCATTTATAGCACATTATAAACATATAAAAATCTATAAAAAGATTTTAAAGCTTTATATTTCAACATCCCATTTAGTAGAGTAGGCAAGGAATAAATAAAAGAAGGGCTTTGGAAGATGAATTGAATTAAGCATTAAGAATAACGCATTGAAATGGTTTTTACCAAACAGCGAGTGATTTGTTAACCTTTATTTTTTGTATGTTTTTTTCTCTCCAGTGTATCAGTGGTATAACCCAGAGTCCTTCGATATAAATACGCCATGCTCCCAACAACCAGCTCCCTCCTACGTCCATTGCACGAGATATTACACTGTGAGAGCTGCGAATGCTTTTATTTTATGTACTGATTAGAAGAAATTGTCAGACTTGGTATTTTAGCCTTGATGTGAAATGTAACACCGGATTTTACCACTTATTGTCCAGGACTACTCAGTCAGCTATCTCCATTGGACCAATCCAAACTGCCAAGCAGGTGATGCTCCAGAAGCCAAGGAAAGTGGTGTAAACCTGGACATGGTGTTCAAAATAGCAGACGAAATGCAGGTCAGATTAGACAGATTGGATTAGATATTTTCCAACATCCCTGTGTATATGTGCCTGTAATGTACTTTGTATAGCAAAATACCATCAAGCTTACTTACTTGAATCTTATTGTTCAATAATATGCTGTTTTAAAGGAAAATGTATTATTTAGCTGTGTGAGTAATTCTCATATCTGGGAATATCAGGGAAACTGACACATAAAATTGTGATGTCATATTTCATCTAAATGTGTCACGAGCTATCGGAGGGTAAGCACAGAAGCCTTAGCAGTTAACCCGTGTAGCGTGGATGGTAAACCCAAACGCGGAAGCAACGCGAGTAGGCAGGATAACCACGCAATTTATCTAAGAACTCTCTTACACAAAGAGCTAGCATCTACACAAATAAATCTGCGTTCTAGCAACACACACTCAATCAAAGAAGCAACCCAAATTGGTGAGTACACAGAATAGTCAGCGAAGCGTCAGACAAGGCATGGGCAAACTCAATGACTGAGCAATGTGAAGCGCCATTTTGTCTCCTTTTATGCTTCCTGGAAACCCGACCGTATTACTTCCAGGTCCTAGTGCCGGTCGTGTTACGAGTGTGCATGACAAAATGCTGGCGTCTGGCACTTGGCACTTTTGTCTTGTTGTCTTCTAATACCTACTCTTACGTTTTTTGACTTTCAGTGAAACTACAGTAAATAACAAAACTACATGGAAGGAGAAACTGTAATCTGTATTATTTTTTAAGCGACCTCTAAGCTTGTTTCTGTTCTTTGCACAATTATTGAGCATGACTTTTGTGTCAAAAAGCAGTTAGACATATTTCTAAGAGCTTGTGCACTTAGGTCACATGTCACATGATTTTTGCTGCTTTGGCCATCTTGCCATTCTAACTCACCTCTCCAGTCATCAACTTCCCTCCTTGTGCTGTCTACGCTATAAATAATCTGCATAGCCATTTTAAGCAACCTTATCAAAGATATTCATTTTAATTAAATGGTTGTGTAAACCAAATGGTTGTGTATCATAATTTTATTATCCATCCATCAATCCATGCATCTATTATATATATATATAACTCTTGTACTTAGCTTCATTTAAGAAAATTATTATTCTGAAAAGAACACTCTCATGTTTGTTTTGGCAGATAAACCAGTAGACAGAGTGGCCCAGGCATCTGATTAAGCACTTAATTCAACATTAAACTTTCCCTCAGTTACTATGAATATTTCGTTTTTATATTATGCTCATTGACATGCTGCTACAATTTTTTGTGCACCTCTAACTTTTTCCATGCTGTTAAGCAATAAAATAAATTTATTTTATCTTTTAGGGTAAAAAGCAAAGGCACAAGTCCATAACAGAGCAATGTCAAACAGTTCCTGCTAATTCACGTTTTTAAAAAGGTGTTCAAAGCTCATACACTCATAACAGACATGCAGATAAAATAATAATAATAATAATAATAATTACTGATCTTTAAAGGTTTTAATATTTAATGTTTAGCACTTTGGGTTATAACAATGACACCTTAGGTAAAACTGTTTATATCAAAAAGGCTTTAAAGATTACAATGATCACACTGGAAAAGTATTTATCATGTCAGGGTGATTATGACTGTATCGTATTTTCCATCCTGTAGAATTTTGCAGTACATCGCACATTAAGTCTCTGGCATGGTCACCTTTAAGGCGTGACAACTATCTTTTACGTGAGCTGGACTGGCAATATGGCAGCATCAGCAAAGTGACTAATTACATAACTTGCAAACTATAGCTTTAACTATAGCTTAAACACCAATCAGGCCTAAGATTAAAATCATTGACACACTTTAAAGTTATTCCTATACAGGTGAAACTCGAAAAATTTGAATATCGTGCAAAAGTTCATTTATTTCAATAATTAAAAGCAACTTAAAAGGTAAAACTAATACACACGTGGACAAAATTGTTGGTACCCTTCGGTCAATGAAAGAAAAACTCACAATGGTCACAGAAATAACTTTAATCTGACAAAAGTAATAATTAAAAAAAATTCTATGAATTTTAACCAATGAAAGTCAGACATTGCTTTTCAACCATGCTTCAACAGAATTATTTAAAAAAAATAAACTCATGGAACAGGCCTGGACAAAAATGATGGTACCCCTAGAAAATACTGAAAATTATGTGACCAAAGGGACATGTTAATTCAATGTGTGTCCACTAATTAGCATCACAGGTGTCTACAATCTTGTAATCAGTCAGTGGGCCTATATATAGGGCTCCAGGTAGTCACTGTGTTGTTTGGTGACATGGTATGTACCACACTCAACATGGACCAGAGGAAGCGAAGGAAAGAGTTGTCTCAGGAGATTCTAAAGAAAATTATAGACAAGCATGTTAAAGGTAAAGGCTATAAGACCATTTCCAAGCAGCTAGATGTTCCTGTGATTACAGTTGCACATATTATTCAGAAATTTAAGATCCATGGGACTGTAGCCAACCTCCCTGGACGTGGCCGCAGGAGGAAAATTGATGACAAATCAAAGAGACGGATAATCCGAATGGTAACAAAAGAGCTCAGAAAGACTTCTAAAGAGATCCAAGGTGAACTTCATGCTCAAGGAACATCAGTGTCAGATCGCACCATCCGTCGTTGTTTGAGCCAAAGTGAACTACATGGGAGACGACCAAGGAGGACACCATTGTTGAAAACAAATCATAAAAAAGCCAGACTGGAATATGCCAAACTATATGTTGACAAACCACAAAGCTTCTGGGAGAATGTTCTATGGACAGATGAGACAAAAATGGAACTTTTTGCCAAGGCAAATCAGCTCTATGTTCACAGACGGAAAAATGAAGCATATGAAGAAAAGAACACTGTCCCTACTGTGAAACATGGAGGAGGCTCTGTTATGTTCTGGGGCTGCTTTGCTGCATCTTGCACAGGGTGTCTTGAATCTGTGCAGGGTACAATGAAATCTCAAGACTATCAAGGGATTCTAGAGAGAAATGTGTTGGCCAGTGTCAGAAAGCTGGGTCTCAGTCGCAGGTCATGGGTCTTGCAACAGGACAATGACCCAAAACACACAGCTAAAACACCCAAGAATGGCTAAGAGGAAAACATTGGACTATTCTAAAGTGGCCTTCTATGAACCCTGACCTCAATCCTATTGAGCATCTTTGGCAGGAGCTGAAACATGCTGTCTGGAAAAGGCACCCTTCAAACCGGAAACACCTGGAGCAGCTTGCTCATGAGGAGTGGGCCAAAATATCTGCAGAGAGGTGCAGAAGTCTCATTGACAGTTACAGGAATCGTTTGATTGCAGTGATTGCCTCAAAAGGTTGTGCAACAAACTATTAAGTTAGGGGTACCATCATTTTTGTCCAGGCCTGTTCCATGAGTTCATTTTTTTTTATAATTCCGTTGAAGCATGTTTGAAAAGCAATGTCTGACTTTCATTGGTTAACATTAATAGAATTCTTATTTATTATTACTTTTGTCAGATTAAAGTTATTTCTGTGACCATTGTGAGTTTTTCTTTCATTGACCGAAGGTACCATACCAACAATTTTGTCCACGTGTGTATATGAGATAGACTCATTACCAGTGGTGGCCGGTCAATACGGGGCGCAGGGGCGCCACCCCCTTAAAGTTAGGCAGAGAAGAATGCTCCTTTAACATGTAATTATTTAACATAATAATTATTTATTTTAATAAGGAAATAAAGTAGTTTAGTCACAATATTCTGCTGTATTTCTTAATATAATTTATTTGCAATTAAAAAAAATCTAAACTGTATTACATTCATTTGTGTTCATGTACGCGGGCCGCTGGACAAACGAGTGTCTATGTAGGCACGTATGTTTTTGAAAAGCATGTGACTTCAGGCTGAGCTCTGATGCGCTATGCACTGTGCGCCCTGAACCCTCCCACTTTTGTTCTTAGCGAATCAATATTGTTTTTAAATATTTGGGCTCATGTGATTGGACCATTTTCCAAAATGGAAGACCGAGTCTTTTCCAGCACTTCTTATGGCGGAGTCATGTGAGTAATGCCTTTATTTTATGCTAGTAGTAATGATGCTTAATCATCTGATAAATGGCTATTTACAGGTGAGCATTAAAAGTTTAATTTTAATTTTGTTTGCGCCCCCCCTCCCCCCAAGGGGAGGGGGGGCAAGATAGTTCAAGCCGTGATTTGTCATAATTGAGATAATTATGGCTTAGAGCTCATGAAAACCCCAAATCCACAATCTCAGAAAATTAGAATAATGTGAAAATGTTCAATATTCTAGGCTCAAAGTGTCCCACTCTAATCAGCTAATTAAGCCATAACACCTGCAAAGGGTTCCTGAGCCTTTAAATGGCCTCTCAGTCTTGTTCAGTAGGAATCACAATCATGGGAAAACTGCTGTCCTGACAGTTGTGCAGAAAACCATCACTGACATCTTCCATAAAGAGGGACAGCCTCAAAAGGTAATTGCAAAAAAAGCTAGGTGTTTTGCTGTATCAAACCACATTGATAGAAAGTTATGTGGAAGGGAAAATGTGGAATAAAAAGGTGCACAAGCAGCATGGATGACCGCAACCTGGAGAGGATTTGTCAAGCTCGGGTCTTGAACCCGGGTCTCCGGGGTGAGGGTTGAGGATTTTACCACTGAGCCACGGAGGGGATAGGGTTGGACCCAACTGAAACACACTCAAGGCAGAAAGTCCCAGGCAAGGTAGATTTATTTTTAAAGATATGAAAAAAATTCACAGGCAGCTTGTCATCAACAAAAGTTCTTCTCACTCAGAGGAATTAAATAAAAGAATTGACAAAATAATAAACTCTTAAATGAAAGTCTCCACAAGGGGAGAAAACAATCAGGTAATGAACAATCAAAGCAAAAAAAGACTGAGGAACTTACAACAGGAAACACTAAGTCATAGCCAGAAGTTCAACAGGAGACACAGAGGAGGGACTCAAAAACCGAGTGAATAAGAGGGGAGAAAATGAACGGCTTAAATACACTGGGGGAAACAAGACACAGGTGATCTGAATAACTAATGAGACAACACAACGAAGAATTTAGGCTAAGGGGAACACAAATGACCTCTAGAGGCCAGGGGGCAAACTACAGGAGGAGCAAAAAGTCTGACAGGACCCCCTCCTCTAGGAAGGACTCCTGGCGTTCCTTTCAGCACCTTGCCGTGTGCGAAACTCCCGGATTAAACTGGGATCCAGGATGTCTTTGGCTGGAACCCAAGAGCGCTCCTCTGGCCCGTAGCCCTCCCAGTCCACCAGATACTGTAGTGAGTTCTGGATCCTCCGGGAGTCCAGTATCCGGCGGACTGTGTAGGCTGGCTGGCCGTCGATGACTCTGGGAGGTGGAGGGGGTCTGCGTGGGGGGGCAAAGGGAGAAGACAAAACAGGTTTTAACAAAGAGACATGAAATGTTGGGTTAATTCTAAGAGAATTAGGAAGAAATAAACGATATGAGACGGGGTTAACTTTCCTGGCAATGCGAAAGGGGCCAATGAACTTCTGGGACAGTTTCCTTGATTCAACTTGGAGGGGCAGGTTCTTGGTAGATAACCAGACTCTTTGACCAGGTCGGAAATTGGGCGCTGACCGGCGGTGGCGGTTGGCTTGACTTTGGTATCTCTGAGAGGAGCTAAGAAGTATGCGCCTAGCCTTCCTCCAGGTTTGCCGACAGCGCCAAACAAAGTTCTGGGCAGATGGAACGCCCACCTGTGCCTCTTCCTCCGGAAACAATGGGGGGGTATATCCAAACTGACATTCGAAGAGGGACAGTCCGATGGCCGAAGACTGGAGGGTGTTGTGGGCGTATTCAGCCCAGAGAATATAGGTTGCCCAAGAGGTGGGGTTATTGGCTGCCATGCATCGCAGGGTGGTCTCCAGATCCTGGTTAATTCGTTCTGACTGGCCATTGGACTCAGGATGGAACCCAGATGAAAGGCTGGCTGTGGCCCCAATCAGTCTGCAAAAGGCACTCCAGAACCGGGATGAGAATTGGGGCCCCCGATCAGAGACAATATCTACTGGCATACCAAAAACCCGAAAGACATGGTTCATAAGAAGTTCAGCTGTTTCCTTTGCTGATGGCAGCTTGGGCAGAGGGATGAAATGGGCGGCCTTTGAGAACCGATCCACCACTACTAGGATGACGGTGTTAACTTGGGATGGTGGGAGTCCAGTAACGAAGTCCAGAGACAGATGCGACCATGGCCTACGGGGAATGGGTAAGTGATGGAGTAGTCCCTGCGGTCGCTGACGAGTGGACTTACCCTGGCTGCACACAATACAGGCCTCCACGTAGCCTTTTACATCCCCTTTGATGGTCGGCCACCAAAACCGTCGCCGCAGGAACTCGAGTGTACGAGCAGTTCCTGGATGGCATGTCAAGTGAGATCCATGGCCCCACTGCAAGACCCGGGCCCGAGCAGTATGAGGGACGTATAGGCGTCCCATTGGACCGCCTCCTGGATCCGGCTCATGAGCTTGAGCCCTCCGCACCTCCCGCTCTAAGTCCCACTGAAGGGGTGCGATGATCTTTGACCTTGGGATAATCTGGGCCAGAGGTTTCTCCTTTGTCTCGGGAGAGTAGGCTCGGGACAGGGCATCCAGTTTGGCATTTTTGGTCCCGGGTCTGTAAGACAGAATAAATTGAAAACGATTAAAAAACAACGACCATCGAGCCTGCCGAGGGTTGAGCCACTGAGCCTGCTGGAGATATTCCAAGTTCTTGTGGTCTGTGAGGACGTGGAAAGGATGCAGAGCCCCCTCGAGCCAATGGCGCCATTCCTCCAAGGCGAGTTTTACTGCTAGCAGCTCTCGATCCCCCACATGGGCATCTGTGAGCAATCTGTGTCAGCATCTGACGAATGAGACATGAAAGCACAGGGATGCAATTTACTGTCCTCACCTCTTTGAGCGGAGGTGAAGCGGCATTAGAGATCCTGGAACGCCTCTGATGCTTCTGGACCCCAGCGAATCTTGGTTCCTCCTCCTTTAGTCAGTGCTGTCAAGGGGGCTACCACCGAGTTGAAATTCCTAATGAACTTCCTATAAAAGTTAGCAAAGCCAATGAAGCGTTGGACCTCCTTGATTGAAGTGGGGATGGGCCAATTAAGGACAGCCTCAACCTTCTTAGAATCCATCTCCACATGGCCAGGTTTGATAATAAACCCAAGAAATTGAGCTTGGGTGGCATGAAATTTACATTTCTCTGGCTTCACATAAAGATGGTTATCAAGAAGTCTCTGGAGGACCTTGCTAACATGCTGCTTGTGCTCCTCTAGTGACCTTGAGAAAATAAGAATATCATCCAGATATACAAAAATGAATAAATTTTGCATATCCCGGAGGACGTCATTAATTAGGGCTTGGAATACGGCAGGGGCATTTCTGAGTCCAAAGGGCATCACCAGGTACTCATAGTGGCCTGTGGGGGTGTTGAAGGCCGTCTTCCATTCGTCACCTTGCCGGATCCGAACAAGATGGTAGGCATTGCGCAGATCTAGTTTGGTAAAAATGGAAGCCCCTTGAAGTAATTCAAAAGCCGTGGCCATGAGGAAGGGGATATCGATTCCGAACAGTGATCTTGTTAAGGGTACGGTAATCGATACACGGCCTGAGGCCCCCATCTTTCTTTCCCACAAAGAAGAAGCCTGCCCCAGCAGGAGAAGTAGAGGCACGGATAATGCCGGCTGCCAAAGACTCCTTGATGTACGTGTTCATTGCTTCCCGCTCAGGTAGAGACAAGGAGAAGATCCGACCTCTGGAAGGGGAGGAACCTGGGAGCAGTTCAATGGCACAGTCATAGGAGCGGTGAGGTGGTAGGGAAGTGGCTCAGGATTTACTAAACACGGTCTTGAACTGATGATAGCACCTGGGGACTTGAGAGAGGTCAATAGGTTCATGAAACTCGGAACTAGATGTGGGCAAATTCACCTGTAAGCAGGTAGGTTGGCTAGTGACGCCCCAGCTCAGAATAGTGCTAGCGCCCCAGTCGATGAGGGGATTTTGTGTGTGCAGCCAGGGATAACCAAGGATGACAGGGAACTCAGGAGAGTCAATAAGGTAAAAGGTCTCCTTCTGCTGGTGTTGGAGGTTGGTAAGTTGCAGGGGCTGAGTGGCCTCTGTTACTCGGCCCGGTTCCAGCGGTCTGCCGTCCAGTGCCGTCACTGCCTGGGGGTGAGACAGGGGTTGCGTTGGGATCTTAAGTTGTTTCGCCATTGACCGATCCAGGAAATTGCCAGCAGCACCAGAATCAATCATGGCCTTGACCGGAAGCTGATGACCCTCCCAGGACAGAGTGGCCGGGATGGCTAGGACGGCATTAGTAGGAGGAGCTCTAATTTTCCCCATCACAACCCTCCCACAGCTGGGTGGGGGCCCCCATTTTCCGAAAGCTCAGGACAAGAGGAACGAAAGTGGTCAGAGGATCCACAGTAGAGACAAAGCCGCTCCTTCATGCGGCGTTCCCGCTCCTTAGGGGTGAGCCTGGATCGACCCAACTGCATGTTCTCCGGGGAATCAAAATGCTGTTCAGGGACTAGGGATGTTCTGGGGGGCACAGCAACTGGCGAAACAGACCTGGTCATAGGTACTTGGGGTAAAGGTGCTTTCCAACAATCCAACTTCCGCTCTTTGAGGCGATTGTCCAGACGGATGGCCAGGGTAATGAGGGACTCGAGATCAGCTGCTGGCTCCCGGGGAGCTAACTCATCTTGCAGTGACTCCGACAACCCTCCCTGAAAGCAGACCATCAGCGCCTCATCATTCCATCCACTCGCTGCCGCGATGGTCCGAAACTCGATGGCGAACTCTGCTGCACTACGGGAGCCCTGTCGGAGGGTAAGAAGGCGCTTGGAAGACTCTCGGCCACTGGCTGGATGATCAAAGACTCGCTTGAACTCCTCCTTAAAGGCCGCATATGACTCACAACAGGAGTCCTGGCTAATTGCCACACTGCCGAGGCCCAGGAAAGTGCCTTGTCTGAGAGAAGGGTAATCATGTAAGCAATCTTTGAGCGGTCAGTGGGGAAATTCGAGGGCTGGAGCTCGAAGGTCAGGGAGCACTGGGTGAGGAAGCCCTGACAGGAACTAGGGTCTCCAGTAAAGTGTTTTGGGGGGTAGGCGAGAAATGGAAGTGACCCCCTGGGATGGTGCAGTGGCAGGTGAGGCCAAGGACTGTGGGCGGCCAGGGAGCCATTCAGCAATCTGGTGGATGGAACTGGTGACCTCCTCCAGGAGTTGAGAATGCTTAGCCATCAGTTCCTCCTGTCGGCCGGGAATGGCCTGAATGCCGCTGAAAGGATGATTCATGTTGAGCAACCACCCTCATCAGGTCCCTGGCACCGAGTGTTTCTGGGTCCATGATTGACTCGGTTTTTCCGTCAAGCTCGGGTCTTGAACCCGGGCCTCCGGGGTGAGGGTTGAGGATTTTACCACTGAGCCACGGAGGGGATAGGGTTGGACCCAACTGAAACACACTCAAGGCAGAAAGTCCCAGGCAAGGTAGATTTATTTTTAAAGATATGAAAAAAATTCACAGGCAGCTTGTCATCAACAAAAGTTCTTCTCACTCGGAGGAATTAAATAAAAGAATTGACAAAATAATAAACTCTTAAATGAAAGTCTCCACAAGGGGAGAAAACAATCAGGTAATGAACAATCAAAGCAAAAAAAGACTGAGGAACTTACAACAGGAAACACTAAGTCATAGCCAGAAGTTCAACAGGAGACACAGAGGAGGGACTCAAAAACCGAGTGAATAAGAGGGGAGAAAATGAACGGCTTAAATACACTGGGGGAAACAAGACACAGGTGATCTGAATAACTAATGAGACAACACAACGAAGAACTTAGGCTAAGGGGAACACAAATGACCTCTAGAGGCCAGGGGGCAAACTACAGGAGGAGCAAAAAGTCTGACAGGATTGTCAGGAAAAGGCTATCCAAAGGTGTTGGGGACTTTCACAAGGAGTGGACTGAGGCTGGAGTCAGTGCATTAAGATCCAACACACATAGACAGATCCTGGATATGGGCTTCAAATGTCGTATTCCTCTTGTCAAGCTACTCCTGAACAACAAACAACGTCAGAAGTGTCTTACCTGGGCTAAAAAAAGAACTGGTCTGTTGCTCAGTGGTCCAAAGTCCTCTTTCCTGTGGAGAGCAACTTTTGCTTCTCATCTGGAAACCAAGGACCCAGAGTCTGGATGAAGAATGGAGAGGCACACACTGCAAGATGCTTGAAGTCCAGTGTGAAGTTTCGACAGTCTGTGTTTATTTGGGGAGTCATGTAATCTGGTTGTGTTGGTCCACTGTGCCTTATTAACTCCAGGGTCAACGCAGCCATCTACCATGAGATTTTGGAGCACTTCATGCTAGGACTTGGCACCTGTCCACACTGCCAAAAGCACCAAAACCTGGATTACTGTGCTTGATTGGCCAGCAAACTTGCCTGACCTGAACCCCAAAGAGAATCTATGGGGCATTGCCAAGAGAAAGATGAGAGACATGAGACCGAACAATGCAGAAGAGCTGAAGGCCGCTGTTGAAGCATCCTGGTCTTCCATAACACCTCAGCAGTGCCACAGGCTGATAGCTTCCATGCCATGCCGCATTGAGGCAGTAATTGCTGCAAAAGGGGCCCAAACCAAGTACTGAGTACATTTATAGTTTTCTGATATTGTTCTATGTAAAATCCTTGTTTTATTGATTGCATGTAATATTTAAATTTTCTGAGATTGGGGATTTGGGGTTTTCAAGAGCTGTAAGCCATAATCACCTCAATTATGACAAATCACGGCTTGAACTATCTTGCTTTGCATATAATGAGTTTATCTCATATATTAGTTTCAAGTTTAAAGTTGCATTACTGAAATAAATGAATTTTTGCATAATATTCTCATTTTTCGAGTTTCACCTGTATCTACATATTTAGATAATGAGCATTTCCAGTCAAATAAAATATATATTGTAAGTATAACAAAAATAAATTGTTAAATACAGTAATAGCAGGTTCATGTTAAACTCATTAAATATCATGTTTGCCCTGTTATCCAGAGATTGAGAGGTTGATTCCCAAGTGATGCCACAGCCATCTGTAGCTGAGAGTCTCGGTCATGCTGTCTTGGTTGGGAAGCATGGTATACCCTTACTCTCACGTCAGCAATAGTGACACTAGCTAATCATGGACGTCTGATGGCTTATGCAAGTGTTAGGGGCAGATACACACGTGGACAAAATTGTTGGTACCCTTCGGTCAATGAAAGAAAAACTCACAATGGTCACAGAAATAACTTTAATCTGACAAAAGTAATAATAAATAAGAATTCTATGAATGTTAACCAATGAAAGTCAGACATTGCTTTTCAACCATGCTTCAACGGAATTATAAAAAAAAATTAACTCATGGAACAGGCCTGGAAATGATGGTACCCCTAACTTAATAGTTTGTTGCGCAACCTTTTGAGGCAATCACTGCAATCAAACGATTCCTGTAACTGTCAATGAGACTTCTGCACCTCTCTGCAGGTATTTTGGCCCACTCCTCATGAGCAAGCTGCTCCAGTTGTTTCCGGTTTGAAGGGTGCCTTTTCCAGACAGCATGTTTCAGCTCCTGCCAAAGATGCTCAATAGGATTGAGGTCAGGGCTCATAGAAGGACACTTTAGAATAGTCCAATTTTTTCCTCTTAGCCATTCTTGGGTGTTTTTAGCTGTGTGTTTTGGGTCATTGTCCTGTTGCAAGACCCATGACCTGCGACTGAGACCCAGCTTTCTGACACTGGCCAGCACATTTCTCTCTAGAATCCCTTGATAGTCTTGAGATTTCATCGTACCCTGCACAGATTGAAGACACCCTGTGCCAGATGCAGCAAAGCAGCCCCTGAGCATAACAGAGCCTCCTCCATGTTTCACAGTAGGGACAGTGTTCTTTTCTTGATATGCTTCATTTTTCCGTCTGTGAACATAGAGCTGATGTGCCTTGGCAAAAAGTTCCATTTTTGTCTCATCTGTCCATAGGACATTCTCCCAGAAGCTTTCTGGCTTGTCAAAATGTAGTTTGGCATATTCCAGTCAGGCTTTTTTATGATTTGTTTTCAACAATGGTGTCCCCCTTGGTCGTCTCCCATGTAGTCCACTTTGGCTCAAACAACGACGGATGGTGCGATCTGACACTGATGTTCCTTGAGCATGAAGTTCACCTTCTGGGCTCTTTTGTTACCATTCGGATTGTCCGTCTCTTTGATTTGTCATCAATTTTCCATCTGCGGCCACGTCCAGGGAGGTTGGCTACAGTCCCATGGATCTTAAATTTCTGAATAATATGTGCAACTGTAGTCACAGTAACATCTAGCTGCTTGGAAATGGTCTTATAGCCTTTACCTTTAACATGCTTGTCTATAATTTTCTTTTGAATCTCCTGAGACAACTCTTTCCTTCGCTTCCTCTGGTCCATGTTGAGTGTGGTACATACCATGTCACCAAACAACACAGTGACTACCTGGAGCCCTATATATAGGCCCACTGACTGATTACAAGATTGTAGACACCTGTGATGCTAATTAGTGGACACACCTTGAATTAACATGTCCCTTTGGTCACATTATTTTCAGTATTTTCTAGGGGTACCATCATTTTTGTCCAGGACTGTTCCATGAGTTTATTTTTGAAAATAATTCTGTTGAAGCATGGTTGAAAAGCAATGTCTGACTTTCATTGGTTAACATTCATAGAATTCTTTTAAATTATTACTTTTGTCAGATTAAAGTTATTTCTGTGACCATTGTGAGTTTTTCTTTCATTGACCGAAGGGTACCAACAACACGTGTGCAGCACTTTCCTCCGAGGCAGTTAAGCTGTCCCCAATGTTTTTGCAGTCTATTGCAGACTATTGGGAATAATAATTTTAACTTTTAACCCCTCATTAAGTAGAATTATATGCATTTACAAGCTTAATTTATTGTACAGGGTGGGCCATTTATATGGATACACCTTAATAAAATGGGAATGGTTGGTGATATTAACGTCCTGTTTGTGGCACATTAGTATATGTGAGGGGGCAAACTTTTCAAGATGGGTGGTGACCATGGTGGCCATTTTGAAGTCGGCCATCTTGGATCCAACTTTTGTTTTTTCAATAGGAAGAGGGTCATTTGACACATTAAACTTATTGGGAATTTCACAAGAAAAACAATGGTGTGCTTGGTTTTAACTTTATTCTTTCATGAGTTATTTACAAGTTTCTCTTTGTTCACAGCCATTGACATGTCGAAGAGTTTAACACGTGATGAGCGGATCGAAATTGTGTTGATATCTGGTGAACGGAGTAACCGGGTCATTGCAGCAGATTTCAATGCAAGACACCCTACGAGACCACCCATCTCCCATGCTACAGTTAGCAAACTGCTTGCTAAGTTTTGTGAAACTGGTTCAGTGTTGGATTTGCCAAAATGTGGACGCATGAAAACTGTCACTAATGAACAAACATCAGTGGCTGTCCTAGCTTCATTCAGCAAGAGCCCACAGCGTAGCACTCGCCGCATGTCACTGGAGAGTGGCATTAGTCGAACATCCCTTCGGCAGATATTAGCTACTCACAAATGGCACCCTTACAAACTCCAGCTACTGCAGCATCTCAACGAGGATGACCCAGATCGGCGCACACAATTTGCAGAATGGGCAAAACAAAAATTGGAACAGGACCCTCAGTTCACGCAGAAGATTTTGTTCAGTGATGAGGCAAACTTTTATGTGAATGGTGAAGTTAACAAACAAAACCACCGCTATTGGTCTGACACTAACCCACATTGGATAGATCCCCCCAAGACTGTTGGAACAAAAAAGTGATGGTATGGTGTGGTATATGGGGTACAAAGATAGTGGGGCCATTCTTCATCAATGGAAACCGATGGCCACTGGATATTTGAAATTGCTACATGATGATGTGTTTCCCTCTTTATGCACTGAAGCTGGCACGTTCCCTGAGTTTTTCCAGCAAGATGGTGCACCACCACATTATGGGTGTCAGGTCTGAGCATTCCTAGATGAACAGTTTCCTGAAAAGTGGATTGGTCGTCATGGGCCAGTTGAATGGCCCCCAAGGTCTCCCGATCTGACCCCCTTAGACTTTTATCTTTGGGGTCATCTGAAGGCAATTGTCTATGGTGTGAAGATACGAGATGTGCAGCACCTGAAACTACGGATACTGGAAGCCTGTGCTGGCATTTCTCCTGCGGTCTTGCTATCAGTGTGTGAAGAGTGGGAGAAGAGGGTTGCATTGACAATCCATCACAATGGGCAGCACATTGAACACATTTTATAAGTGGTCAGAAACTTGTAAATAACTCATGAAAGAATAAAGTTACGTTAAAACCAACCACACCATTGTTTTTCTTGTGAAATTCCAGAATAAGTTTGATGTGTCACATGACCCTCTTCCTATTGAAAAAACAAAAGTTGGATCCAAGATGGCCGACATCAAAATGGCCGCCATGCTCACCACCCATCTTGAAAAGTTTGCCCCCTCACATATACTAATGTGCCACAAACAGGACGTTAATATCACTAACCATTCCCATTTTATTAAGGTGTATCCATATAAATGGCCCACCCTGTAGTAAAATTGTATAAATATATATATATATATTTTTAATAAAAGCTACAGGATGCTACAACAAGAATAACATCATCTTGTTACAGTGGAACTTGTAAACATGACATTTCGACAACAAAAATAGGTCCTTGTGAGATGATGAATTTGAGTGTATGTTATGTACTGCTAAATGTTTGTGTGTGTGTGTGTGTGTGTGTGTGTGTGTGTGTGTGTGTGTGTGTGTGTGTGCGCACGTGTGCGTATGTGTGCGTGTGTGTGTGTGTGTGTGTTTCTCCTCATTCAGGCTGTTTCTTCCTTTAATACAGTCACCAATGAAAAGCAGTCACCTGAAAAGGAAGAGACACCTCATTTCAAGTGTAATGACTGAATGCTTTCTCATAACACGCCATTTGGGACGTAACTGGAGCAATCTACATTCCTTTCAGAATCAGTCTAGTTTATTACACATGGCTTGGCATGCATGTTATAAGCAGCCCAACATTTAATTATTATAATTATTATAATTAGTATTTCGTGAGTAACGTCTTTAATAGAACGATGACTGTGCATATACTGGGTACAAAAAGTGTAATTAATCCAAAAGCTTTTTTGTATTGTTTCAAGATGTTTTTTTAAAGGACAGTATTTAATGGTAAAACATTATATTGTTTTTAAGCACTGAGGCACTTGATCCATGAACTGTTACAGTGATTTATTCAATAAAGCAGTTTCTTTTCTGGAGTTACCGTCCTCTCATTGGAAATAAGCTATGAGCAACAATATAATATTCAGCCTTGAATCTCAATGTAGTACATGATTGAATATGCATAGGTATGCATGAGAATTACATAGTGCTTTAAACTGACAAAATTTCAGAGATGTACACACTGTGTAAATAAACCTATATCTGGCCCATGCTTAGCTTAGTGAGTAGTGTAATTGTATTGGGATAGAATGCTGATTCAGTTTAGAAGGGTCACAGCAAATCATAAGTGCTGGTGTGTATATTTGCAATATCCATGCAATATGTACAGTATATATGGGTTCCCCCAAAATCTCCATGCATACTTCAGAGAAATCAAAAGAATTAAGCTCACCATTTTTGTAAATATGAGTTTGTCATGAACTGGAAAGACGAATGTGTTTACAAAAAAAAAAAAAAACATTTTGCAAACTCATTTCTCGTATGAGACGTTTGTGATAACCTGTATTGCCAAAGCAAGTCTAGGTTGGTTAGGAATCCAAAAGCTGCTACGTAAATGATCAGTATTTTTGCATTAATCTTTAGCATAAGAAAAAAAAAACATCTTGCCATGCTAGTGACAAAGAAGAAAAGCTTTCTGCCCTGAAAACTTTCCCATGGGGAAAACATATGACCCTTACAGTGTACCAAGACCGAATGTTACAGAAAATTAACCAACACTTACTAATGTGTGTTGTGGGTGTTTGTGTGGAAATGTTCTTACTTTCACTATTAAACGTGATTTATACTGCATGCATCTTAACTAATCGTTTAATTGATCTCCATTCATCATTTTTTTTCTGACTAAATTTCTTTCACGTATTTACAGTATCAGCACACACCTTACAGGTTTTAATATTACGTTGAAGAGTTCCTAACCAAATTCCAGCTATTTTAAATCTCCTTTATTGTTTTTGGTCCTTGATATGGACCAATAAATTGACTCTTTTAAACTAATGTCCTTTCTTTCGGCCAGGCAATGTATACAGTATTTAAAAATAATGTTAAATAGATATTACTTAGTACTCAATAGCAACCAAACTCTTATATATAATTAAAAAGTTACTGATATATAATACTGGGCAAAAGGCACACAGTCCAGAAAGAAACATAACCCCAGAAAAACTAGAATAATATACAAATAGAATAATCTAGGACCCCTAGGACCCCTAGTGATAAACCACACTGAAGTAATACATTTTACTTTAAAAGAAGATGTGGTTTAGATGGTGGTTACAATTATTTACTTGCCAGACACTTTTGTACAAAGTGACCTAGAAAGCGTGTGTAATACAATCCAAACACAGAGTTGTTAAAGAAGCCTCTAGTGATAAAAAAAAGTGCCGAAAGACAAAGGCTGTATTTATACTGCAAACTTTATTGCTCAGTATCTCATTTTTTCCATCTTGGTGGTTCATAATTATAATATTTGTAAGAACGTTCATATGTGTAGTTTTTCTTTGCACATGTGAACCAACTGTCCTGATTTGGACATGGTTAAACTAATGTCAGGTGTTAAAATGCCTTGAAAGTGAATAGATCTCTCGTAACTTACAGAAGGTACAGAATTGATACTGCATATTGTCACGGGTCCTGTTTGCGGGACAAAGGAAAGGCATAATGGCAGAGGTGATGTGAACAAAAGTCTTTAATGAACACAAAACAGGGAACAAACGGAACAGAACATGAACTTAAACCCGGGATAAACTAAACATGGAGCTACACAGACTAGGGGTTACAAACAGACTGAGAGACAGACAGGCTAGGAGACAGACAAAGGCCAGGAGAACACACAGATCTAGGAGAACACACAGAGCTAGGAGAACACACAGAGCTAGGAGAACACACAGAGCTTGACAGCAAACCAAACCAAACAGTAACCCAAAACGAACAGATGCAAGACAAGACTTAACTGAACTCAGGAACATTTATAACAAAACTAATGAGCAACCTCGGTTCAGGTGAGCGCCACATCACCTGACCGAGGTGCATTCTGGGGAATCGAGTCCAACATAAACTACAAATGAAAACAAAATGGAGTCTGTGGGCGCTTTGGCGCCCTCTAGTGGTATCCCCTGACATTACCCCCCTCCCCACGGCGTGACAACGGAGCGCCCAACAGAGGACAAGGACAGACCCCCCAAGGTCTTATGTCGGCTCTGCCGAATGTGAGGCTGCAACACCCATCCCCTGGGCAAGGTGGAAGGGTGGGTTGCCACCGAGGTCGGGCGGCGGAGGAAACACGGTGTCCATGAGCCCGTGCGATGGCGGCGGCAGCTCGCTGTCCACTCCGGCTGGCTGGAGGGTCTGGGCCTCCACTGCGGCTGGCTGGAGGGTCTGGGCCTCCACTGCGGCTGGCTGGAGGGTCTGGGCCTCCACTGCGGCTGGCTGGAGGGTCTGGGCCTCCACTGCGGCTGGCTGGAGGGTCTGGGCCTCCACTGCGGCTGGCTGGAGGGTCTGGGCCTCCACTGCGGCTGGCTGGAGGGTCTGGGCTCCACTGAGGCTGGCTGGAGGGTCTGGGCCTCCACTGAGGCTGGCTGGAGACTGGGTGCTGGCCTTGACGTCAGCTGCCTCTTTGTTGACCTTGGCCAGCTGATCCTGCACCAATGCCCCCAGCTCCAGCAGGGTTTGCATTTGACCCTGATCTCCCGTCAAGCGACAAATGTTTATCTGCTGGATCAGCACCCCGGCTAGTTGGTGGAGCTCCAGCCTCCGCCGTTGAAGCTCCACGTGATCCACCCTCTGAACACCAGCAGACACATGTTCGCCCTCTCCAACTTCTCTCTGAGACGCTCCAGCGGCAGTCGCTCCGGCGCGCACCGGATGGCAAGCCGACTCCCCAAGAAGGTCGCTTGCCCCGGCGTCACAGTCACAGCCCCACAAATTTTTTTTTTCCCGGGAAGGCTCCTCTGTTATACCATTTTTTGGGTCTTGCATTCTGTCACGGGTACTGTTTGAAGGATGAAGGAAAGGCATAGTAGCAGAGGTAATGTGGGCAAAAGTATTTTAATGAGACAAAAACAGGGAACAATAGGAACAGAACATGAACTTCAGCCAGGGATAAACTAAACATGACAGACTAGACATTACACAGGCAAAGAGACATATGGAGCTAGGAAACAAAGGAACTGACAAACTAAACCAGGAGCTACACAGACTAGGGTTTACAAACAGACTGAGAGACAGACAGGCTAAGAGACAGACAAAGGCCAGGAGACAGACAAAGGCCAGGAGAACACAGGACCAGGAGAACACGGAGCCAGGAGAACACACAGAGCCAGGAGAACACACGGAACCAGGAGAACACACGGAACCAGGAGAACACACGGAGCCAGGAGAACACACGGAGCCAGGAGAACACACGGAGCTAGGAGAAAACACAGAGCTAGGAGAACACAGAACTTGACAGCAAACCAAACCAAACCAAACAGTAACCCAAAACGAACAGATGCAAGACAAGACTTAACTGAACTCAGGAACATTTATAACAAAACTAATGAGCAACCTCGGTTCAGGTGAGCGACACATCACCTGACCGAGGTGCATTCTGGGGAATCGAGTCCAACATAATCTACAAATGAAAACAAAAGAAAACAAAATGGAGTCTGTGGGTGCTTTGTCGCCCTCTAGTGGTATCCCCTGACACATATAAGTATGTTTTGATAAAACAAAAAGAGGTAGTAGTCAACTCTAATCTGAGTAGAAAGTAGAAAGGTCTATAATAATAATAATAATAACAATAATAATAATAAAACAAATAGATACAAATTTATTCAAATCTGTAATGTAACAAAATTTAACTAGATTTCTGAAATATTTCCTAAGCATCAAATGATTTGTGATCATGAATTGATGTAATCATTTTCAGCACATGCAAACCCAACTTTTTTGCTACAGTCTTATTATACAGTAAATTATAGTTATATTGAATGTACTGGAACAATTATGAGACAAATTAGTTCCTGTTATCATTTATAACTACATATGACGAGTCTATAGACGTTGGACGTCTGATCAGAAGGTTGTGAATTAAAATCCCAGTACCATCAGGTTTGCCATTGCTGCATCCTTGAGCAAGGTCATCAATTACTTTGGATAGGGCTGTCTGACAAGTGCCATAAATGTAAAGATATATAATAATATACATACTCATTATACAGTATGACCAATTTTAACACGATCCAGGCCAGTAATCTTTCAAACCTAGTTGTTACAATAATCAACCATAACATTAAAACCACTGACAAGTGAAGTGATGAACACTGATTATCTCATTACAAATACAGCTGTCAAGGGGTAAGATAAGTTTGTGAGATTGATGTGTTGGAAGCAGGAGAAATGGACAGGTATAGAAAAATGGATAGATAAAGATCTAAACTGTTTTGGCAAGGCCCAAATAGTGATGGCTAGATTCCTGTGTCAGGGCATCTCCAAAACAGGAGGTCTTGTGGGTTGTTCTTGTATGCAGTGGGTAGTACCTAGCAAATTTTGACAACCAGTAAACTGGCAACAGGATCCTTGCCACCCAAGACTCACTGATATCCTGTCTGGTCAAATTCCACATAAAAGCTGCTGAATACAAATCGCTGAAAAAGTTAATTATGGCTGTGATAAAATGGTGACCAAACACACAGTGTTGTGTATGGGGCCGTTTAGTCACAGACCATTCAAAATGCCCATGCTGACCCTTGTCCAGCCTCAAAATGCACTGCAAAAAATGGTTCAGGAATGGTTTGAGGAGCACTGAGGTTGACTTATGAATCCTCAGATTTCAATCTGATTCAATATCTGTTGGATGTGCTGGATAAACAAGTCTGATCCAGGGAGGCTCCACCTCAAAACGTAAAGGATCTGCCTCTAACGTCTTTGTGCCAGATACCACATCGCACCTTCAGTGGTCTTGCGGTGACCATGCCCTCATGAGTCAGAGCTGTTCTGGTGGCACAAAGGAGAGCTATACAATATCATCAGGGGCGCAAAAATGGGGTATGCAGTATATGCAGTGCATGGGGGCGTCATTGTGAGAAAAAAAAATCTTCAAAATTTGTCTTTAATAAAGCTTTTAAAATATTTGAAAAATTATATTTGTTAAGAGACTATTTTGTTTAGCATTTTAAATGAGTAAAAATAAATAAATAAAATATATCAATTGAGCCCCACCCCCCTATAGTTGCCAGACAGCCACATATGGACAGCCACATATGGACAGAAGAGGGAAATTTTCTGGCGAGCAGAACAGAAAAAGAAAAAAAGAAAATTAAAAACAGTATCTTAAAAATTAGGACAGCAATGTCAAAGTGGATAAAAAGAGATTGGTAAGCTTGACCTATCATTTTGTATTACTGTATGTCTTTAAGTTCATCAACATTTAACGTTATTGCCAGTGCCAGCAAGGCTGGGCATACTGTAGTTACCGTCCGTTAATATCAAATTATTAGGCGTTTGGTTTAAAAATTTTAACTTATTGTTAAAAATGTTAACGGAGGTTCTCACCACCAAGCACAACCAAGTTATTGGGGCTCTTGCCTTATCCTCTCAGTTCGTTATGTTCAGTCCAGGGGCGCAATAAATGCACAATTCTTTTCCCCGGAAAGCCCTGCTGTGTAAACAGAACGAGACTAGCGTATGGATCCCTCTACAAGTTCATTCATACAGTATTCGAGACCTTATTGTAAGCTTTTTGTAAACAGGATTCTCAAAACAGCTTGAAAAACCATAAAGTTTCGAAAAATTATGCAGTTTAAATTTATTAATGCATGAGCTTTTTTCCGTGCTAATGAAATTACATCACTGTTTAGCAAATACAATAATTTTAATGCTTTGTACATGAGTGTTCATAAAAAGACCTCTTAAAGGCTTGATCTAATACACACACACACACACACACACACACACACACACACACACACTATATATACTTTAATGTTTTAATCACTTACATTTTTGCATTTCTGGAAGCACTCTTAATGCACTCTTTCATAGTGTGTAGAAATATGCAAGTAGTTTCATACTGAAAGTTGTCTGCTGTAGTATAGTTATAATAATAACATAATGGTATATTTACACAGCCATGAAGATGAAGAGGACAACGAAGAGCAGGTTTAAGAGAATGACAAAGCAGGTGAAGAGAACAGGTAAGAATGAGCCAAGAAATATAGCAGATTGGTGTAAGGCAGTATTAAAGTATAAATAGTGTGAAATATCTGGTCCATTTACTCAGCCATGAAGATGAAGAGTACAGAGAGAAAGCAAATAAGTCAAGAGCAGGTGAAGAGAACAGGTAGGAGCTACCACACAGGATACTATGACTTAAAGGGGTCATGACATACATTTACCATTTTAATGTAAGTTACAGTTTTTTTGTGCACCAGAATTGCAAAATGTTTTTTATAGTGCAGTGACCCCCTTATTTGTCAAAAAATCAAGTCAAATTTTATTTATCTTGTCATGACCACTTTAAACAATATCAAAAAACATAAATTTGGGATTGATGGCATATATTTTGTGAAATATCTGGTTCATTTACTTAGCCATGAAGATGAGGAGGACAATGAAGCAATGATAGAAAATGAGTTCAGAGCAGGTGAAGAAAACAGGTAGGTAAAGGCCATAAAGGATTTTATGACTTACAAGGTATTAAGAAACATGCAGAATAAGTTATTGTAGCCTTACGAAACAAAGTTTGTGAACCATCTATTTTGTTTTCTCAGTTGTGAAGATGAAGATACGCCAAAAGCATACGTACTGTATGCACTTTTCCTTGTCAGAGTACTGCAGGGTATTTGAAAATCTAAGTTATTTTCGCAGCTTGCCAGTCTAAGGATTTGGACATTGACTGATGCTATTTTATATGTAAATGTCATTAAATGGTTGTTGGGCAACACATGATCTTGCATACCCCTCAGCAAATGTGCAGTTCCGCCCCTGAATATCATGCATGGTTTTATGTTATTGCTGATCGTTTTGACTCACTCACCAAGTCAATCATTGTCTATACCGCTTTATCCTGGGAGCCTATCCCAGAAAAAGTGGGGTACACCTTGGACGGGGTTCCAATCCATCGCAGGGCACACACATACACACGCTCATTCACACACTACAGGAAATTTGGGACCGCCAATTAGCCTAATCTGCATGTCTTTCAACTATTAGAGGAAACTGGATTAAAAGGAGGAAACCCACCAAGCACGGGGAGAACATGCAAACTCCATGCACACAGACCCCGAGGTGGGAATTGATCCCGTACCCTGGAGGTGCAAGCCGACAGTGATAACCACTAATCCGCCATGCCGCCTGATCGGTTTGAAATGTTATTTATTTTACATTATTCCTGGCGACACGGTGCGAGGCGTAGTGGCTAGCACTGTCACCTCGCACCTCCGGGGTTGAGGGTGGCTTTCCTCTGGTTTCCCCCAACAGACATGCAGGTGTTCCCAAATTGCCAGTGAATGAGCATGTAAGTGTGTTTATGTGTGTGTGTGTGCGCGTAGTGTGATGGATGGGTACTCTGTCTCCACAAGTCTCCTGGGACAGGATAAAGTGGTATAAACGATGAGTGAGTGAGAGTGAGTGATATTATTCCCAGAAGTCGGCTGTAGCTCAGTGTGTCCGCTAAAGGGCGCCGCGCGTCGTGGAGTGCTGTGGAGTATGGCTTCTGCTCCACCCTCACGCGCACACGAACACACACACACACACCACGCAGACACAGTCAGTGAGCAACAGGTAGACTTGCTCCATGAGATCCCCAGGGAGGGAGACTCGGCCTCGCTTCTAGACACACAAACTTCTCTTCTCGCACCCGCGTGTCTCTCTATATATATATCTATGTGTGTGTGTGTGTGTGTCCGCGCGCCCCTCGCACGCGCTTCACCACGCAACAACTTTGCGACCGCGTGTTTACAGTACGGAGCGTTTCCTCCGCGACAAAACTTCCAACCGGGTTTTTTTCCCCCTTCTTTTTTTTCTTCAAAGGAGGTGGAAACTGTGAACAGGTTTAATATGAACGTGTAGCGGAGGATCGACTTGTAGGAATCGCACCTGATTTTACCCGAATTATTCATCTGATTCATCTTTTTTTTTTTTTTTAACATCAAAACCAGGACTATTACAAAGTTTCGCTTCGGAAACATCTGAATGTTGCTCGTTTTTCCCTCTTCCCCGGCAGGAGTAACGGAGCGCGTGCGTGAAGCCCGGAGGGAAGTCACGCGTCCAGGTTCGCGTTGTGCGTGACGCAGCTTTGGAGATTTTGTCGGCTTCGGATAACCGAGTTATGATCAGGCCACCTGTTGAAGTTCTAAGGGAATGCATAACCGTTGAAATGGAACACCGTCCATCTAATGGAGATTTATGAGCGCATGATCAGGACGGAGAGAGGACACCGAGAGAAGCCGTGAACTGGAGGGGATTCGTATGCCTGGAAGAAGTTCGATGCCCACGGTCCGAGTCCTGCTTCCAGTCCATCCCTTGATGTTGTCCCGCTCACGCTCTGCAGCCGACACGGGATAACCAACACTGCTTCGTTCCGACATAAAGTGATGTCACATTTTATTCCATCACTTGGTTTCCTTGAGGGTTCGCCTTTTCCATGCACATGTCTCGGAATCGAATCAGACTTCTTGTGCTAACTGAGATCGAAATAGAGTTCCATCACAAATTCATCTTCGGTCGTGTTCCCGCATCCAGAAGGAGCCTGGGAAATTTCTCAGCGTGCCAGCGGTTCTGAACACTGCATTATGCGTGCCTGGGCCCCGAACCTGCAGCTGGGTCAATGAGGCTCGCCGCACAGCGCCTGGCCGGGCTCTGGCCGTGGCTGTTCACGGCCGTCCTGCAGGTGGCGCTGGGCCATGCGGGCCTTGAAGTGGCAGCGACCCGCGCCCTCATCAAGGTCACGCTGCTCAATCCCAAAGCCACGGTCAGACCCATCACCCTGGAAGGGGTGTTCGCTGGAAGAAGCAGCGGATTCGCTGAGGGTAAACTCATGCAGGTAAGGCGGAGACGAGGCGGCGAGTTCGGGTTTTTTGTCTCACACTTGTGTGTCTCTGCGGGCTTAACTCGTTGTCATGCTCCATGATTGCTCTGAAATTCTGAACCTCAGCCCAGTCCTTGTAATGTATGAAACATAATGATCTCATACTGATGTCGCAGCTGTCATAGACAGAAATCAGATCAGTCAATCGCAGGCATCAGCCTGCCTGACATGTTGTGCTGCAACATCATTCAGCAATCTTGTTTGGACAAGATCGGTGTCTAAGCCACGTTCGGTGCCCCATGTGTTGGCAGAACCTCGTGTGTACTCGAACGAAGTGCCATATCCTAAACCACAATCATCCCCTACACGCCTTTCAATCATGGGCCAGCCCATTTAATTATGACTGTCAATTTCCTCGTTAACCATGAGCAGAGGTGACAGAGGTGTTGAATCCATCACGCCAAAGAGCCGATGACACATGTATCGCAACAGGATCCTTTTTTATTTATTTATTTTTTTTATAAATCTTATAAGAGATCTTCTGGCTGTCCTGTTGACAAGAGCTCTGGCGTGAAGGCTGACTGTGTCTTTATGTATGTGTGCCAGCTGCTCCATCCAGGTTCTGATGGAGGTGAGAGATTTGTGGCCTTTTAAATGCTTGGGCCTGTGCTTTTAAGACGTATCAAGCTGAGTAATAAAAATAGGAATTTTAAAGTGTGGTAACTCTTTTATCACTCGTTTATCACATCGTTCAGTAAACACCATTCAATCTGTGGGTATAGAGTGAAGTAGCTGGCTGTTTTTAAATTTTTTTTTTACACAGCACAGTTTATGTAGCAAACCGGACACTGTGTCTGCTGTAATTGACGAGGATTTTTTTTTTTACCTGTGCTATTTATTCAGAAAAAAAAAAAAATGTTGGCTTATGTATAAATGGGAACGTGTGTATGGATAACCCAATCACCAGTAAGATACTCTCTCACTACACAAAGAGTGTGTTGTACTGCGCTAGGTTCTCTTTGTTGCCGCGCCGGCCTGTCGCAACAGGTCCGTGTTGCAGGGGTGCTCCAGCCTTATGTTGCTTTCCTCTAGGGGATGGAGGCAGGGAGAAGAAAGGAATACATAATTTCGTCTTTTGCACCAGGCTTCCACAGCCTTGCAAATAAGTTGGCTTATTTAAAAATAACTTATTTGAACCTATACGTATATCGTTACACATTTCAAGAAGGAAAGGCCAGGGGAAAAAAACAAACAAATAACATCTCTTCCCCAAGCATCAGGATCTTTGTCTATCTTGTTTCTCTCGTGCACATTTTTTTTTTTTTTTTATCTCTGTTTTTCTTGCTCGCTCGTTCAAAGTTTTTAAGGCGTGTCTGCTGCCTTACTGTCCTCGGGCTACTCTGAATTCTACATGCTCATCTGTAGCAGAAGATGACAGCCAGTTTTCATAACCACCAGTAATTACACATCTAAGTCCAGCTTTGATCTCCTTATGCGCGATTCCATCATGATCACCCTTAAGATGTTATTCTAGGCTTTAGTTCGTCTCTTAGGGACGAAAAAAAATGTCTCCTCTATTTAGCCAGTGGATAATAGTGTGAATGAGGGAGGGGGGGGGAGGGAAAAAGATTGGACGAGATGATAATAGAAGCATTTCATTTAGTCAAGGGGGGGGGGGGGGGGGGTTGTAGCTCTGGACAGCTTCTGATCTTGAATGGAATTAGATCATGTCTGTATTGTGTACTTTGCTTTCGCTTTGATATTAAGAGGCCAGATTTGTTTTATTCTTATTGTTGTGAAGATTGAAAGACATACACAGGTTACGAGTAAAACGTGAAGATACCACCCGGTTATTCATCCAGGACGTTCATTCATTTCATTCATTTAAGAGGCAGGCCTTTCACATACAGTATAATTCAGGCTTGTATTGTATTAGTGACTGTGCCGTGCTTGCTGATCGTCCTGCGGTACTGTGCAAAAGTCTTGAGACACCCCTTCCCCTGCTTTTCAATGAAATTCGATTTAATGAAATGATGTAGATTAACTTGCAAGAAATGGGAATAAATGTTTTACTGCGAGTGGCCAAATGTACCATTTAAGAATTGGTTCGTCTGTTCCAACCATTCAGCACTCAGCATTACCGGTATACTCATTTCACTTCATATCATACTGTGTATGACTGTGTATGTGACGAATAAAATTTGAATTTGAATTTATTTGAATTTGATACTCATCACCGACCTGATCATCTGTCATCATCTGCACCCGTTTCTCTGGTTTCACTGGTTCAAACCAAAAACATTCCTCTGAAACTGGTCAGGCACAGGGACTGGAATCAAAACTGAGACCCGGAAAGAAAAAGCAGGAAGCCTGGAGATCTATTCCTCAAGACTACATTAAAAAATACAAGAAAGGAAGCAAAAAATGAAAAGTGAGGGCTGGCTCAAGCCTTTTGCACAGTACTGTATGTCTAAATAGCGTGATCAAAATTGTACACTGAATACCCTGAATAAAACAGATTTTTCAAATGGATCCAAAAAAAAAAGGAATAAATAGAACAGCATGACATTGAGGTTGTGCATCTGGCTGTTCTCCTTTTAATCATGTTTACATGTTCTAATCATCCTTTTTCAGAACCGTTGCAAGTCATACAACAAGTTGCATAACCTTGTGCCAATTTCTTAGATAGTTGCTCATCATCTGGATCAAAACATACACCCCCCCCCAAAAAAAAACCTTCTGAGTACTCTTGGGCTTAATTGCAAACTGTGACAAATTTAACCCGCCAGCGATAACACACATTGTAATTGTATAGCAATTATTTTGTGCTCATAGCTTGTAGAAACAAGCCAAATTTCCTTAGGAAGACTTGATTCCAAACTCCAAAAGAAGAGAAGACATATTTCTAATCAGTTTTAAAGAAAAGAAAAGAGAACGAGAAACGACAAAAGCGGAAAAAGATCAGACTTTTTATATATTTTTCGATTCCCCAATCATTTCATAATCACCATGAGTATATTCCAGTGAATCATTTTCACCTAATGAGAGCATCACAAGGACAACACTACAAAGAAATCACCACAACAAGCACCACCAGATAAAAAAAAAACAAAAAAAAAAAAAACAAAAACAAGAAGTGGTTCAAACTTCGGCACTGAGACATCTGCGATATAGATGTACTGGCAATGTGAGCCTGTGTATTGTAGAGTCAACAATAACTTCTTTATGCCATAACTCATGTTCCAGTCATTCCTTCCATGCACCACGTTAAGGTCATTTTCGAGATATCAGCAGCCCTGCCAAGCGCTTTGCAGAGGGATTATGGCTCTAGCCGTGCCCCCTCTCCTCGTCCAATATCAGTATCTCGGGCTCTTTGGTCTTGTGCCCATACCTTTGAAAAGGCCAGATGCCTTGGCATGCTCTACATCCGTCCCACTATAGTGAAGCAGGGCATTCGCAGTGCATTCTGGGATGGCTTTGAACTTGAGGGGAAAGGCAGCTGTTGCTTAAGCATGGGCAGGGGAGGGGGGGATGATAAGAGGGCAAATTTGAGGTTTTTGCCCACCGCACCTTTTGAAGTTAATCCCACTCTTGGGCCAATTAAAAGAAGCCAAGTCATTCAAACGAAAAAAAAAGGCTCACTTTCTCATCTGGGTTTCTTTTTGATTTTTTTTAACCCTCCTTTTACTTACTATTGGGGATCTGTTTTTTTTGTTGTTGTTTTTTTTTTTGTGGAAGACAGAGGTCACAAAGTCTTTTGCAATGGGGATAATTAGGTCTGCTCGTGTGAGCTAATCTAGGACCAGTTTTAGCGGTTTGTTCAAGTCAGGAGAACTATTCTCAGATACTTTAATTTGCACTGTAAACCTTGGCGATGTAGTCGACCCTTTCAACACTGTGGCTGTCCAATGTTTGGTTTTGATTGTCTGATTATAGTTTCCACCTCTCTCTCTCTCTCTCTCTCTCTCTCTCTCTGGAGGACATACCACTGTCTCTCCACTCGGGGGACGTCGAGATATTGGATGCGTTGGGGCGAAGGCGAGATGAAAGCATCTCAAGTTAAAAACCGTGAGTCTGGATGATTAAAAAGGAGAGCTGTGTTTACTCGACACTTCCGATAGTGCTCCCCTCCCTTGATTCAGATGAGCTTCCTGTCTGTATTTCCCCCCATGGAAACTGATAACAGGCATAACAGCCTCTCTGCCCCTCCCTGTCGCTCAGGGCTTGCTGAGGTTTTATGTTGAATTCTTGCTTTTTTTGTGTGTGTATATGTTATCAAACACACCAGTATGAGCGATCATCTTAAATTAAAAAGTCGCACGATCATGGAAGTCTCATTTGTCTCAAATCTGCTGCTTGGACGCCTCCTAGGGATTCGGATCTTTGTACAACTGGAATCATGGACAGTCCCCATGAAGTCCCGCTTACCCCTCAAGTAACCCTCCTAATCCCTGTAAATTATTCTTCTATTCAATTGCTCATAAGTCAGACAAAGCTATTTATCAAGCTTGCAGCATTAAACCGACGACGCTCATACCGCAGATTCCTGCATCTGTCCTGCTTCCGTCCTGTGTGCTCGCCTTAGGCCTTTCGAGTACGGTTACACACGCCGCGGGACCCTCGGCAACACGGGAACGAGTATGCGAAAGCTATCTGCGTCTGACTGACGGAAACAAGGTCGTGTGTTTTGCAGTACGGACACGGGAAGCATGGCAAAGCTTTTAAAGTAGCCTCTTGTCTCTTGTTTAGTCATTAGAGAGACAGAGAGAGAGATGCCTCGTCTGTCAGCGGAGATGTTACGCAACACGTTCTGCCACAGGTTTTAGGAAAAACGCTCTCCGAGAAGGCTTCCATAAACCGCGGCACACAGTGACATACTCAACAAACATGCACAGAAAGGGAAGCTGTGTACTTGAAAAGCAGCTTCGCAAAGTATTGGATTTGTGTCCAGACTCATAAACAGCAAGCACTTCATGCATCTTCAGCCAAGCCAGAGACTCTCTCTTTCTCATACACACACATACACACATATATGTACACACACACAAACACATTTGTTGATGTCAGGTTTCTTCCTGTCAGACCTGAAGTCCCTAGTGAAGAATGTTAGTACTTTGGTATGGGAAATGCATTATTGCTGACCTTCTCCTTGAACCAGACTTGTTTGTGTCTGCTTTAATATGTGTGTAGTAGAGCTGGAAAATATGAAAAGATAGCAATATCATGATCATTTGTGAGATATTGCAGGTATAGTGATGTTTTTTATATTTATTTATTTATTTTTTTCTGATTCGATGTTGTTCTACTTTGTTCTCCATTTCAGATTAATGTTATTCATCCTATCATCCAAATTTCAGCCCAATGAAATGCCAATTTATATTAAAATTACGGCAACATTACTGTCTTGTTGGCGGTTATAGTGTATACTATAGCATGTACACTGATCAGCCATAACATTCAAACCATCTACTGTAGACTGTACTGTTTTGGGTTCCACATGAGCCACTGGGGTGGCTCTGGCCCCTCGGGGTGCGTTTTTGCAGGGTCTCTGGGGATGTGCTGTGGTGTCTGTCACCAGGAAGTTGGCAGCATATTTTTTGGGTGCTGTCGGTTGCGGAGTGAGGACTCCTTGGTGCTTCTATAGGTGCTTCATTAGAATAGGCAGTCCACTGGATGTGGATGGTCTGTGGCCCAGTGCACAGTGAGCTATGGTACACTGGATGTTCTTGGCTAGCATTGACTTTTTTTCAATGATTTGTGCTGCATTGGCTTTTCTGTGGGATCAGACCAGACTGGCTGGCCTTTGCTCCCTGTTGGCATGGGTCAGCCTTGGGTGCCCATGCTCCTGTCACCACATCAACGTTGTTCAATTTATGTTATGATTATTATATATCACATTCAGGGGTGTTATAGTTTAAAGTTCAAAAATATACAAGTAAAATTATTTTATGGAATTTTGGTCACCGTTCTCTTAGCAGATCCTTATATATGAATATAGCAAATTTAAAGGATCAGAGATCAAAATGGCTCTTGCTGTCAGTTGGCACATGCACGTTTGGCACATACATGTTTCATTTAGGTCTGGTCAACAGTGTCATATTCTAATGTACATTTAAGAACCAGAGTACACGGTTAACTTAGGAACATACAAGGAGGTGTACTTTGACTAGATCAAAAATGAGAGAAACAGAATTTTAATTAAAATTTTCAAAACGTCAGCAGTGACGTTAATAAACGTTCAATAACTAACCGTCACACTGTAACAACTCTGATCATGATAGATCTCATGATATGAGATTTTCCACCCTGATGCATCAATTAATCTGTTTGGCTTCCAGCAGTTTTCCCCCGATTTCTTTTTCCCCTGTTGGCCTGATGATTTTCGTTCATTTTCATCAGATAGCTCTTACTGAAAGCGGCTTTACAAATTATAGCGGCGTGTATTTTGATTTAGACATCTCTTGTTATGGAAGTTATGCAGTTAATGACGGGCTTCATTAATTCCACCAAATTGATCATGTTTGTAGGATGAAGTGAATGCCGTGGCTCATCGAAACAGCCATAGAAGATCATCTGAGATGTCTGAGATTTTTCCAGTGCGCTGTAAATCATGTGGCTTGTATGATCCGATTTGTTAAACTTTTCCCATCGCTGTTTTGTAGAATATCGAACTACAAAGGGTGATAGTGAAATAATGCTTAACGTACAATACATTGTTCGGCAAAGAGGGGCAGATCCACACCTGTTCACATAGGGATGATGGGAAGCAGGCCATCTGTTACCAGCCTATCAGCGCCACCCTGTCCAGGTGGAGCGAGCACAGACCTCAAAACAAACAGGCACTAAATGCTAACTCGGCTTCCCACAACAAGCACTGACTAGTCATTAGCACGGGCTTGGCATTAAATCTAATAATAATCAGCGCTCAGCAGTGGGTCAGTGGGACGTTTCAGTTAGAAAATCACCACAAGCGCAATTTTATCCAGATGCGAAACCACTAACGGAATCAGTGCATTGTTTTATTATTTGGTAAACCAGCTAATAGGGTAGCGTTGTATTTATGCCTAAATATCATCTAAAAATATGATTTAAAACATGGCCAAATGTTTTGAGAATGACACGAATGTTCATTTTCAGTCTGCTGCGCCCGTGTTTGTAGATCTTTCTGTCAGATGTTACTATGATATACTGAAGTACAATTGCAAGCATTTCATAAGTGTCAAAGGCTTTTACACAAATAGACAATATTTAAGGTTTGAGATCTTGGCAATTCACCCTGGCGTGCTGTCAATCAACGTCTGGGCCACATCCTGACTGATGGCAGCCCATTTTTGCATAATCAACTCATGGGGTTTGTCGGAATTTGTGAGTTTTTGTTTATCCACAAGTTCTCAATGTGATTTTCTCCCCAAGTTCTCTGGGGAGTTTTCTGGCCATGGACAAAAAATTTTATTTTGTTGCTCGAGCCACTTTAGTTATCACTTTTCCCTTATGGCAGGGTGCTCCATCATGCGGGGAAAGGGACGGTTCATCACCAAACTGGTCTTGGATGGTGGGGGAAGTTGCTCTCGCAGGATGTTCTTGTACTATTCCTTATTCTAAAAAAAAACCCTGAAGCAGCAGACTTCATAAAAATGAATATTTGTGTCACGCTTAAAACCTTTGGCCATGGCTGTACAGTATGCTGTGTGAACTAGCAATGTTCTGGCTTCTGTGTGGAATTGAAAAGCTTTGTAATATTATCTAAGATGAGTTCTTTTTCTTCATTTATAGTAAATGCAAACGACTAAAACTGAAAAAAAAAAATCACATAAGTGTGATATATGAACAGCATTCTTGCACAAAAATGAATCAATCTTTTACTTATCTTTTTATATTTAGCAAAGGATAAATAAAAGAAACCCAAAAGACTGCTTAAATGATGCTTGTGTGTGAGCGTTTTAGAAATGCAAAGGCACTACGAGGGATTTTAGGGCTGTTTAAATGAAATTAGTGAAAGTTCCCTCTATGCCATGAATGCAGCACAAGAATTGCTAGCTAATCTTTGCTAATGCTAGCAAAAATTAACATCCAACACTTCGTAACATGATCAAGAAATAAACATAAAACACTAAGCAGTCAAATTTACTGATACATTTTGAATTTTCTTCGATAAAAGGAAAGTTTTAAACATAATGACCGTTAGCAAGCAATTAAGCATCAAGAAAGCTAACTTAGCTGATGAAAACCCCAGGTTTTACTCACTTACTCACTCACTCATCGTCTGTACCGCTTTAGTCTCTATTCAGGGTTGTGGGGGCGTCTGGAGCCTGTCCCAGAAGACGTGGGCCACGAGGCGGGTACACCCTGGGCAGGGGAACTATCCATCGCAGTGCACACATACACACACTCACACACACTGCAAGCAATTTGAGAATGCCAGTTAGCCTAATCCGGAGTACTCGGAGGAAACCCACCAAGCATGGGAAGAACATGCAAACTCCATGCACGCAAAGACGGGAATCGAACCCAGACCCAGGAGGTGCAAGGCGACAGTGCTAACCACTACACCACCGTGCCGCCCCCGGGTTATGCTGTTAAAGAAAAAATATTTGTAAAAAATAATTTTTACAGTATGATTAATTAAAGAACAACACATTACACCTTTCATTAATATATATTGAGTGTAATGTTCTAGAACATAATCACAAAACAATTTAGTTCCTGTTAGCGCTTCCAATAAAGCTGATATAAACACATCATTCCATTACCAAGTTATTAGTGAAAAATGATTGTACTCTTGTATTTGTTAAATAGGACCTCTTTTTAAAAACAAAAAATATTATTATTATTAATCCCATGTATTATTGCTTGCATTATAAGTACACTATATAAATCCTTGTTAATTTAATATTATTAGAGCAATTATTACTTACTAGGCTTATTTAAACCTATGATCTGAATTAGCGTCAGGATTTCTGTCGAACCAAACTGTGTCATGTAGTTAGATAATCACGTATGGTTATTATCAGTATCACATTTATACCTAATACCTCCCTCGTAACCACTAGTTTAGTCCTGAAAACTTATTAGCACTTATGATTCATGCTTTTTTTTTTTTTGTTTTTTTGAGGTACCAAGCCCATTATTTGAAGAAATTTCTCATACTTGGGTGTTTATAGGATTCTGAGTGCTTGTACTGTGTTCGATATGAATAATCACAGTTAACTCCACTTAAAAGCTTTCTGTCATTATAGGCAAATTATATGTTCCTGCCTGGAGCAGGGAAGCGGGGGTTAGAGGTGACAAAGTATTTGGCTCCACATAAAAAGTAAAAAAGGTACATTAAAATGCATGATGCAGCAAGAGGGTAAAAATAAGACGCAAATATTTATAGGACACAGTGGTGTGTAATGTTCATGGCTCAAGAAGTCAAGGTTTTGGCTTCTGAAGTAACTTATGAACTCAGCGACACCAGTTTTAGGTGTGGTTGAGGTAATCTTAGAAAGAAAACGTCCAAAGTAAAAGTGACAGTATAATCCTGAATATACAATGGACTGTGGGTATATTTATGTACTGTGTGCTGGTATATAAATGAGATGGTGCATCAACCATACTTTGCTTTCTTCTTATTTTTATTATTTTTATAATTATTAATAAAGTTTTATAATGAGCTGTCTTGGAAAATCTTGGGGGGAAAAATGAAGACTGCCAGCATGGTTTTGGAATTCGAGTTCATTACTGGTTTGTTTCTGATCGCTACTAGCATTGTATCGTTCGTACCTGTTCATAGGATTTTTTAAACAAATTCTCTGCCCACTTTTGCCCATATGGAAATAAATTCTTATTTATTTGTTTGTAAGGATTGTCATTTCTGATTACTTATGTTGCACATTTCTAATCTCAAGAAAATACCCTTGTAAGCTTGATTACCAAAAAAAAAAAAAAAAAAAAAAAAAATATATATATATATATATATATATATATATATATATATATATATATATATATATTGCGCATGCTGTTTATTATTATTTATTTAACAGATGAATTAATTATTATTTAATTCCAAATAATGTGTTCCTTTTTGGGTACACCCCTAAAACTAAAGGAAGCTAAGAGTAAAGATTATAAAAAACAGCTTCAATGTGCATTAGCAATCATTATGTACATGTAGTTCCTGTAGTTCCTAATACCAGGGCGGATCAAACAATCGTAAATCACACATCTCAACAGTAAAACAAAGTCATATAGACCTGAAATCCATATGACAACCAAAATAAAGACGAGGCGCCAGTTAAAGGGTGTGTCCTTGTTGAAGTGGAATGATTCATTTGGGTATTTTTTTTCAATATTAAGAACATTCATTATTTGTTAGATTTTTTTTTAATCCTCAATTTTTTTCTACATGAAACCTGACTTCAGAATCGGAGAGGGCTGCAAAGCCCTGGCTCAGAAACACTTGCATTTCTGTTAAACGTGATTGCTTGGTTGGTACACATGAACGTCTTCTGTCTTGTGATTCTTGCATCTCATGACTTCTTCTGTCACATGATTCACTGAATGAATCCATGTCGTTAGAAATTACATTTTCCAGCAAAGCGTCAGACTCGACAGTATAACGAGCTGCGTGTGAGAGAAACCGTTGCATGTTATTGTTGGAGTCTAAGTGGATGAAGCGCTGTGCAGGCGAAATGAAAAAAAGTTTCACTTCTCATCCTCATACATATGCATTCAAGGGAGAAAAAGTAAGCTGTTCAGGAATAAAATGGAAGGAGTGGCTGATTACGTATTCTTTACATTCTATTACGGGCACGAGCTGTATACGCAAGTATTTCCTTTTCGAACCGAATTCACAAAAATGATCTTTTAATGATCTGTTTCATTTAGGATTCTTATATCAAATAGATCTGGTGATGTACAGTATGTATGTGACTTCTATCCATACATCAGGATCACACATATCTTCTCATTAAACAGGACTTTTGTGACTTGGCTAATTTTCCAGATGTTTTATAATCCCCTGTTGGTCATATACACACATTTTCACTGTACACGGTTGGGCTACGCAATATACAGTGTTTGCATTAATCTGTGTATAGCTGTTTTTCTTTCTTTCTTTTTTATTAAAAGCAATTAGTAATCAAACTGCATATTATCAGTATAATAATTTACTTGTTCTGACAAGTCTTTATTTAATAAGCAGCTGCATTTATTAAAGTATTATCTTCATTACTGATCATGTAATTTCTCTTTTTGACAGCTTTATGAATGAAAATTTCCACTACCTCACAGCAGCTTTTAAACTCTAATTTGTGCTTCAAGGTCATTTCAGAGGCAGCGCAAGCTTAGCCGTTGTCCTTACATCTGGCCAAGTGCTGTTTTCTTCCCCCCTTACTAATATATTCGAGAATTGACTCCAGGTTTTCAGATAAAGATTCGGAGTAATCGATGGTTTGACAGATTACAAATCTTATTATTTTCATATCATCGCTGAACAATTACATAGTGGTTTTGCCTAAGAACCTCAAACATTTGCGCATATAAATTCATTCAATCAGTCATGTGTCTTCTATGACGCTTATCCTGTATACAGGGTCGCGGGGGCTTGGAGTCTATCCCAGGAGACTTTGGGTAAGAGACGGCATACAACCTGGACGGGGTGCCGATCTATCACACACAAACTGTGTGCAGTTAATCTAATCTGCATGACTGTGGGAGAAAACTGGAGTACCCAGACGAAAACCCACCAAGTACAGGGAGAACACTTAAAGATAAAACCCACCATGAGTATAAACCCACATCATTTCTATTTAAAAGATGCTGCTTAAAGCGTACGGATGAGGAAATCATATCCAGCATGACTTAATTGTTTAATCAAATTTTGTGTGTTTTGGGAAGAATTTCCGCATTTATGGCTTGTGAGTGAGTTGTAAGCTCTGACAAAAAAAGAAAAAAAAAAAGAAAGTCCCATCCTAACCTTATTTCGACCTCGTTTTTTTTTTCTCCTCAGGTCAGCTGAGGAACACCGTGTTTACCCGAATTCGTCTTTTTCTGTGTCGGCATGTGCGTGTGTGAGTACACACGCGCGCGCCCTTGTTTATGCGTGAGGGCGTGTGTGTGAGGTTGGCCGTCGCTGTGATCATTACTAAACTCCATTAAGCGAGATCAAAGCGGCTCAGATGTTCCGTAACAAAAGCCATATTGTAAACTGAGACAGTCAGGGCGACAGAACATGCTTTATGTCTTTGCAGTCACATGGTTTCTTCCTGACGCTCGCTCTCTCTCTCTCTCTCACACACACACACAGAGCGGGGCTGGCAGTGCACACACACTGTCCTGCTCCTGACCTGTCTGCCTCGGCGTTCCTTTCCCTCCGTCTGAGCCTGCCTTCATGCCAGGCTCTTTCTTTGCATATTCAGAGATATCAGACGACTGTGAAAAAGAGAGGATAAAAAAGAAGGCAGCGTTTGTCCAAACAGTTTTCTTTGCTGCAGATTAGTAACCATGGCAGTTCCTTTGCTTACATTTAAACAAACGGCTTTGCTTGCAACCGCGTGGTTTTCGTGAGCCTCATGGCAAACTCCAAACGTTGTTTTCTTCTTTCTTTTTTTTTTCCTCCGTGTGCAAGCTCACCCTTCCATGTTCCACCTGGAGAACCTTTCTCAGACACTTTCCTGTGCCTTGCCAGGTGGCGAGGACAGCCTTTTCCTGTCGTCAGGGTTGCGAAAATATGCGCAGATTATTTTCGTTTCCCGTTAGTGACTTTGCGAGTTCAGTGACTAAGTGGCGTGTTATTTTACTCAACGGGTTGATAGATCGTCCAACCTTTCTTTGAGGCGAGTTCACCCACTTGGTAGTTTTCCTTTGTTTGCCTTGCCGTTTAAGCCTGGGACATTGAGAGTTTCCGATTTACTTGATTTTATTTCTGATTTGCAAAGATTTTCCCATTGAAATTGTACTGTCACTAGGTAAATTTGCCCCTCGTCGTCGTCTCAGCGTCTTTCATGTTTAAATTTAGAAAGGATGAAAACAAGTGGTAAGATCGAGGCATTAACTACTGTAACAACAGCGCTGCTAGGGAACCAGATCGCTCCTGTGCAAAGATTGTGGAGGGGGCCGAAGATTCAAAGGACAAGGTTGTTCATTTTTACTTCTTGTCCGTGGACAAAAGAAATTCTGCACGACACATTATATCCAGCTCTATCATTTAATAAGAACCGAAGATTGTGCTGGATCCTTGCATATCCTTTGATATTTTGATTCAGCGTTAATACAGTGTTTCAGAAGGTTTTCTTTTTCTTTGTAGAATGATAGAACTATTGAGTTATGCAATATACACATCAGCACAAATGTATCAGATTATCAGCACAAATGTACTAAGTAGGCAGGTGCCGATAATCAAATATACACACGTGGACAAAATTGTTGGTACCCTTCGGTTAATGAAAGAAAAACTCACAATGGTCACAGAAATAACTTTAATCTGACAAAAGTAATAATAAAAAAAAAATTCTATGAATGTTAACCAATGAAAGTCAGACATTGCTTTTCAACCATGCTTCAACGGAATTATTAAAAAGAATAAACTCATGGAACAGGCCTGGACAAAAATTATGGTACCCCTAGAAAATACTGAAAATAATGTGACCAAAGGGACATGTTAATTCAAGGTGTGTCCACGAATTAGCATCACAGGTGTCTACAATCTTGTAATCAGTCAGTGGGCCAACTTTATCACCTTACTCTTGAAACTTGCTGTCAAATGTAAGAGCTTCATTCAGTCTTTTCTTCACTCAACTCCACACACTGACACACACACACACACACACACACAGAGCCAGTGCTGAGCTACTGCCGCATTACCTCGGCAACCTTTTCATTCAGCCTTGAGCAGAGGACAGATATCTCTCTTCCTGACACACACACACACACACACACACACAGGCTATATTGCTTTTTATTGGGCAGCATTAGGGGCGGGTTTGTAATTCCTGTGTGTTCCCAAACAGCGTCAGTGGAGTTAATGTAAACGTATTGCTGCCGCGATTAAATTATTTGAAAGAATCTCAAGTTACAGACAAAGGCAGGGTAAAAAAGTACATGTTGCCTGAAACAAGCCTAATTTCAATGGTGTGTTATTAAAAGAATAGTTCTGTATTTTAAACTTACTGATTTTAACGTACACGTCTATAATTTGTATGTGATAACAGAAATCCCGCTACAGTAGATTCTCGTGTACTAAGAAAACCATAGTAATGTATTTGCTTCAGATTCACTTGTAATGGAAGTGTGTTGAATTCCTACAATAGTTAGACTCTAGCAGGGTCAGCTACGTGAGAGCTCCAGTTACTTAGGCCTGCTTAGTTACTTGCAAAATCTTCCCTTGGAAAAGGGAAAGAATGAATAACACTGATTTAGATTGCAATTAGTGTAGACAAAGCTGTCTACAAAAATGCACGTTGGCAGAATCGAAGAACTGCACTTTAGACCTGAATTAATGGTGTTTTTTCCTTTTTTAATGGAAGAAATGTGTTGAAATTCTTGTCTGTGGTAATCATACATATGGAACGGACGATACAGAGAGCCGTGTGTGTGTGTGTGTGTGTGTGTGTGTGTGTGTGTGTCGTGCTTTAGGTGCAGGTGCATGACTGTTATAAAGAGCTCTAGAGCTCAAATCACTATCATACCATATCGCTTACATAATCTGTGCCCCTTATTTACATTTTTGATAATAATGCTTCTTCCTGTAGCTCTTTCTTTCTTTCTTTCTTTATCTCTCTTTCCCTCACTCTGTGCATTCCAAAGTTCACTGCACAGCACCTGACCCAACATGAAACACCATGCCCTTTGTGTCACAATGAATGTGTGTGTGTGTGTGTGTGTGTGTGTGTGTGTGTGTGTATGCGAACATGTATCAGTAGCCTCCGGAACCTAACAATGAAATAAACACACTCCTGTACATCTCACACCTGTAAATATTCTTCAGATAATTTCCCCCATCTTTGGGGCATCTGATTCTACTGTTGTTTATCACGTTAAAGCCCAACGTACTTATACACGCGTGCACGTACATACACACACTATCCAGAGAGAGAGCAGTGGGCTTGGGTAAGATAAGCATGGCTATTTTAAGCTTTTGTTCTCTCTAGCCCCCTGTTCTTCTGCCCAAATCATCGGCAATCCTCCCACCCTGGATTCTGCCACGTCCTTTCCTGTCCGAGTTGTGTGAAGTTGGCTTCCCTTCAGATAATCACACGTCTCCCCTCGTGACCTTCAGCTGTCTGCAACAACGCACGGCAACAGGAGCTTCTCTGGGGCCTGAATGCATCCACACACACTGTACATACAGTATATTAACATTTAACAGGACATCGCTCATTATTAAAATCACAATCTCTATTAATCATTGTAATACATTATTTATTTATTATTTAATGAATTAAATGGCATTAAAAAAAAACATTACATTATTTTTCCTAAACCTTTTTTAGTTTTTTATTATAAATGCAGAATAAAACGCCAAGCTAGATTCGTTTAGTGTATAAAGACTTTAACACCCCCAGTTTGCGATATTTGAATAGAGTTAATGCTTCAGAGTCATTAAACACAGATACTAATTAATTAATTAATTACCAGTATCTTAGATTTCTAGTGTTGATAATACAGTTGATCATGTAAGAAATATGACAATGGGGTGTGCTATTGCAGGAAATTAATCATGTGACCCGAAATATATGGCCCAAAGCGACGCATTGTTACTACGACAATGTTTTTTTTTTTTTACTAATGAAAGCAAGTACTGGAGTTTTTATTTTTCCGCTACTAAAGAAGTTTACCAACAATTTTTATTTGTTCAAGTCAAAACGGGACTTTTAATTGTGCAGAATAATAGAACACAGTTATGAGAGCTAAAATGTCCTTCATTTTTCTGTATAATCCCCTGCGAGACTCATCACAGCGTTTCACTAGTGCTTGGATACCGTCATGGTAGAAAGTTTTCTTAATACATGATCAGAATGCCTCCTTCATATCTGAATCACTGGCCTTGTGAAAATGGCTTGAAGCGAGGTCAGGACTGTACGGGGGGGGATGTGGCCATAACTCCCCGATGAGTACCTGTAATGTGCAAGTGATGTCCATGAATGAATACTTATACAGTTTCCACAGACGAATGCGTCCGTTCTGCAAGTTGGTGACAAGTTTTTGCGTTTATTTTCAAAGCTCGGGTGTTTCACTGAACGACTGCAGTATGCATGGATGTACGACCCTCTTTAAATCGTTTGCTCTATTCAAATGTTTTACTGCAGCGAAGAGTTTCATGCTATAAATGTCAATCGTTTTTTACCCCTTCACTCACATCACAAATCCCGGTTTGACTGGAACACCCCTCGTATTAACGAATGACACATTCCTTTAATCTATCTACAGTTATGTTTAATGTTTTGTAACATCCAGGAAACAATTTAGCTCTTACTATCACTTACGTTCTAACAGCTATAAACAGTTGTTTCCTCTCCAAGCTCTCTTTTTTTCCCTCACTTGAAGTTAATTTAGGAAAACATCCAGCTAGTGAGCATTTCATGACTTTTACATGTATGTTGTAATATCGACCTCTAGAAATCATATCTTAATTATAACCTCTTTTCAGGAAATCACAACATCTTGTGTTTGTCCTGCCTGTAGTAAAATAATAGAATTGCATGACCATGATCATATAAAATAACTTATTCTTCATCAATAATACCGGACTTTGACTGTAGACATTATTGAACTTCCAGAAATGTATTACTTTTAAAATTATTCATTATATAGGCTTATATAACTATAAAATGATATATATATATTCTACAAAAATACTGTATATGACAAAATAGTAAAAGTATCCGCCACCGCTCTGAGTGAGAGCGTGGGAGATATAGCAAGACAAAGGTGGTGATAGTAACGATGCTGATGAAGCTCATCATATCCTTAAAATGCTGACTTTTAATCTATTAATGCAGGGGCTCAATTAGCATTGCGCATTCCTTCCACTCGACTCACACTCACAGATGTGCATGTGTGTTCAGACATGCTTGGAATGTTCCCTCTGAGCGAGTTTCTTAATGTGGATGTCTACGTGTGTGTGTGTGTGTGTGTGTGTGTGTGACAGTGTCGGCTCTTTTGTAACGCTGTGAGTTATTGTAGTACTCATACCACACACCGCACAGACTCTTAATGAATATGTGAGCTTAACCTTTAACCCCATCCTTATGGTGTATAGCTGGTGGATCCCTGGTGTATACATGTAGGGCTAGGAATATTCATAGTCTTCTGTTTCATAAGTCAATTATGCAATATTTAGCAGAGCAGTTAAAAGTGCATATATTATTTTATATGCACTTTGAAATTTTCTTTACTCGGCTAATTCCTGACACGGCCTCTTTCATCACTTGTGGTAAAAGATTAAAAGGATGGAGGTTAGGATGGAGGGACGATTTAAAAAAAAAAAAAAAAGGGGTCCGATTGTAAATGTCGTAAAAAGTGTGTGGTGTATAAAAGGTTGTACCATGTTCCCGCTTTATGCTGTTTCTCTCAGAGTATTTGCAGACTCTGTTAACTATTACCAAGAGATGTGTACTTTGGCTATGGCCCAAAACTGTTACACACAGGCGGGCCGATATCAAAAGAGAACTTGCACTTCTGGCTGGAGTCCCTCCAAAAACATTCTGCTGCTGCACCTCGAGCATGATGGCCCTCCCGTCTTGCTTTTTTTTCCCCTCACAGCTTGTCACTTGTGGATTGTGTCTTTTTGTGGTGTTGAGAGCATACACACACACACACACACACACACACACACACACACGTATAAACACATGCAGTCTCACAAAGACTCCTGCACACTCCCTCCTAGCTTACCTGGGTTAAGCCTAAAAGGCAGATTGATCAAAGGGAGCGGGAGCTGCCATCACTGTTGACTCGGCCTGATATTTTTGCCGTTACCCGGCCAAAACGGTTATTCATTAATTTCTCCCTTTCCCTCCTTTTATCTCCTGGCCTGCTCTGGCCGCCGTGTGTTTGCTCTCTCTGTGTGTTTGCTGTGCGGTGCCGCTGGGTCTGAATAAAGCCCTGACTGCTCTGGCACATGCATTGATCAGCATTTTCATAGTGTTTCCTAGCGCATTGCACACAATTGAACATGTCACATCACCCACCTCTTGTCTGATACTACTAATACTAAGAACCTCTTAAGACAATCTGACCATTTAGTTATTTGGCATCAGGAACTCTGAAGTCTGAATCAAGTCTGGCCTGTCGACCATGAATTGTCAGGAGGTGGAAAAGTACCGAGAAACTGTGTTTAAATAAATGTTTGTCAGAATTGTACTCAAATAAAAGAATAAAAGAGTATGGAGGTTAAATAAAAAAGCATCTACTTTTTATCATACTTAGGAAATCAACAGTAGAAAAATTATGCTTTTTAATAGATGAAAAAAGCTCACCACAAGTTCAGCATGACCCTGCATAACTAGCAAATCCGAGAAGCACAAGGAAATGGTTCTGCAAACTTGCTCATACCTAGAATTTGGCTTGTTGTGTAGCTAATGTTTCATAATTGGTCAGCTAAGGAGCATTCGCAGTGAAAGCTAAACATGACTAGCTTGCTAATTTGAACTGATTAGTTCACAAAACCTAGCCAGCAACTGTACAGTAGATATTTTTACGAGTTACATAAAAAAAAAACTTACAACAAAAATTCAAGTAGCTAATATAACTATCCAATATACAAAAAGGAATAGATAAATAATTAAACAAGTAAATTCAAAAACCTTACTAGCTAGCTAGTTTGACAAGGTAATTTACAAAACTGGAATGGCTACCTAATGTACCCGGCTAATTCACAAAACATAACCAGCTAGTAAATTGGCCAAGTAAATTAAAAATTAAAAACTACCTGGCTTCTTTAACAAGCTTATTTACTGTACAAAACTGAAATAGCCAGCTAATATAACTGCAAATAATTTTATAATTTATAATTTTACAAAACCTAACCAGCTAAACAATCAAACAAGTAAATTAAAAAACCTAATTAGCTAATTGATGCAAAAAGCTAATTTACAAAACGTTTAAAAGTAGCTAGATAATTACTTCATTCTCTATACCGCTTATCCTGTACTGGAAAGCATCATGGGAAGCCTGGTGCCTATCCCAGGACTCTTTGGGCACAGCATAGAGGCAGGGTACACCATGGAAATGGTCCCAATCCATCTCAGGGCACACACATACTGTATACACGCACACGGCCACACAGACTACGGGCAATTTGGGAATACTAGTTAGCCTAATCTAAAAGTCTATAGACTAGGGACGAAACTCACCAAACACTGGGAGAACACATCACACACATGGACAAGTACTCCACGCATGCAGACCTGAAGCAGAAATCGAGCCATGTGCTGCCAGCTAGACAAGTAAACAGGTTTAAAAAAATAATTACCTAGCTAATTAAGCAAGGAAAATAAAACCAACCAGCTAGATAAATAAACAAGGTAATTAACAAGCATGGCTAATTTTAACAAGCTACTAATTTACCTAGCTATTTTGCAAAACTTGACATACTAACCTCAACATCCTTTGATCTGATTGTATCTTTTACATGTCACTATTTTATTTTTCTATGGCAGGAAAATGAGACCGCAATAATAATATAGGTCTGAGATCACATATGCATATCAGATTGTCATGTGCATGTGCAATCTTTGGATATCCTGGTGTTTATCAATCCCCATAAAGTAAGAGAAGGTTTTATAGTACATATGTAGATTAAAGTATAACAGACGACAGCTGTGGATCTGTTCAGGGGAAGCTGATCAGGACTAGACGAGTGATCTGAACTGTCCATTGAAATAATTAACCATCTATGATTCATTGATCAAATTTGTTCTCTGCATTATGAATGAAAGGTTTTAATGATATATATATACACACGTGGACAAAATTGTTGGTACCCTTCGGTCAATGAAAGAAAAACTCACAATGGTCACAGAAATAACTTTAATCTGACAAAAGTAATAATTTTTAAAAATTCTATGAATGTTAACCAATGAAAGTCAGACATTGCTTTTCAACAATGCTTCAACAGAATTATTTAAAAAAATAAACTCATGGAACAGGCCTGGACAAAAATGATGGTACCCCTAGAAAATACTGAAAATAATGTGACCAAAGGGACATGTTAATTCAAGGTGTGTCCACTAATTAGCATCACAGGTGTCTACAATCTTGTAATCAGTCAGTGGGCCTATATATATATATATATATATATATATATATATATATTCTTATTTATTATTACTTTTGTCAGATTAAAGTTATTTCTGTGACCATTGTGAGTTTTTCTTTCATTAACCGAAGGGTACCAACAATTTTGTCCACGTGTGTATATTTTGGCCCACTCCTCATGAGCAAGCTGCTCCAGTTGTTTCCGGTTTGAAGGGTGCCTTTTCCAGACAACATGTTTCAGCTCCTTCCAAAGATGCTCAAGAGGATTGAGGTCAGGTCTCATAGAAGGACACTTTAGAATAGTCCAATGTTTTCCTCTTAGCCATTCTTGGGTGTTTTTAGCTGTGTGTTTTGGGTCATTGTCCTGTTGCAAGACCCATGACCTGTGACTGAGACCCAGCTTTCTGACACTGGCCAGCACATTTCTCTCTAGAATCCCTTGATAGTCTTGAGATTTCATTGTACCCTGCACAGATTGAAGACACCCTGTGCCAGATGCAGCAAAGCAGCCCCAGAACATAACAGAGCCTCCTCCATGTTTCACAGTAGGGACAGTGTTCTTTTCTTGATATGTCTTTGAACATAGAGCTGATGTGCCTTGGCAAAAAGTTCCATTTTTGTCTCATCTGTCCATAGGACATTCTCCCAGAAGCTTTGTGGTTTGTCAACATGTAGTTTGGCATATTATCCGTCTCTTTGATTTGTCATCAATTTTCCTCCTGCGGCCACGTCCAGGGAGGTTGGCTACATTCCCATGGATCTTAAATTTCTGGATAATATGTGCAACTGTATTCACAGGAACATCTAGCTGCTTGGAAATGGTCTTATAGCTTTTACCTTTAACATGCTTGTCTATAATTTTCTTTTGAATCTCCTGAGACAACTCTTTCCTTTGCTTCCTTTGGTCCATGTTGAGTGTGGTACATACCATGTCACCAAACAACACAGTGACTACCTGGAGCCCTATATATAGGCCCACTGACTGATTACAAGATAGTAGACACCTGTGATGCTAATTAGTGGACACACCTTGAATTAACATGTCCCTTTGGTCACATTATTTTCAGTATTTTCTAAGGGTACCATCATTTTTGTCCAGGTCTGTTCCATGAGTTTATTTTTTTAAATAATTCTGTTGAAGCATGGTTGAAAAGCAATGTCTGACTTTCATTGGTTAACATTCATAGAATTTTTTTTAATTATTACTTTTGTCAGATTAAAGTTATTTCTGTGACCATTGTGAGTTTTTCTTTCATTGACCGAAGGGTACCAACAATTTTGTCCACGCGTGTGTATATATATATATATATATATATATATATATATATATATATATATAGAGAGAGAGAGAGAGAGAGAGAGAGAGAGAGAGAGAGAAATGTTATTTCTTTTAACATTATAAAGCAATGCTGAATCCAAGATCACATCCAAAATATGTATTTAATAAAATAATGCAATAATTTCCTTTGGACACTTAATGTTGAGATCTGCTACTCATGAACTGTAAAGCCTTCATGTCTTCACCTCTAATCCGATGTGCTGTTTGTTAATTTGTGATTTTTGATGCTGGTAACTCTAAATTAACTTCTTCTTTCAGTAAGTTTCGGTCTTACCTTCCTGGGTAGGTCTTCATGAGAGCCAGTTTCATCATGGTGCGTGATGGGTTTTTGCAAATGCACTTGACAATACAAGAACTATTCCAGAAAGGCTGACCTCCGTGTCTTAAAATAACATCTGACTGTTGTTGTTGTTGTTGTTTCAGAATTATCTAATTCCATGTGTTATTTCATAGTTTTGAAATCTCCAGAATTGTTGTAGAATTTAGAAAATAAGTCACTAAACCAAAACAATGAAATTTGTGATAGATTGAAGCATTCAAATGGTATTTTTGCTGTGTTTTGAAATGTTTCCAAAAGAAATAATTTGTTCCTACTAGCTACACTATATGGCCGAAAGTTTGTGGACACCTGAACATAACACTTAAACAAACTGTTGTCACAAACCTGATAGCACACATTGTATGCAATGTCTTTGTATGCTGGAGCATTACAATTTCCTTTCACTGGAACTAAGAGGCCCAAACATGTTCCAGCATGACAATGCCCCTCTGCATAACGTGAGTTCCATGAGGACCTGGTTTGCCAAACATTTGAGTGAAACAACTTGAGTGGCCTGCACCTCAACCCCAATAAACACCTTTGAGATAAACTGGAATGCCGACTGCGCCACAGGCCTCCTCACCGGCTTGTTACAGGCAAGCTCCAAAATTTAGTGGAAAGCCTTCACAGAAGAGTGAAGGTTATTATAAGATCGGAAAGGGGGTCTAAATTTGGAATGGAATGGCATGTTGAACAAGCACATACTGTTTGGGGTTGATGGGCAGGTGTCCACAAACTTTTGGTCATATAGTGTAACTCTCACCTGTCACGCAACCTACCAAAAGGGATTTTCTATTTTTGGAGTTAAGGGTTCATTCGGAAATCAGAGCCAGGGTAAACATACCCAGTGAGGACTAAACTTTTTCTGTAATCTGATAGCATTACTGTCTAATTTCTATTTCTACACAGGGTATCCCGAAAGTTTTCAGGCAAATGTAATTTTATTGACAAAATCTCCCAAAACCCATATGATTGGTGTTTTGTATGTAATTGCAACTTGAATGAATTTCCTTGTGATAGCTTCCCAATCCATAAGACTGATTTCAGTGCATTTGTATTTGGTCAAAGATGATCTGAAATGAATAACCTTTCCATGAACCTTCATATTGGCTCCAGCAAAAAAAAAAAAAAACAACAAAACAAAAACCACCTATTGAATATCAAAGCTTGACAACCAGGCACCATGTCTTATCTTCTTTCTTTCATCTGTATCAATTTCCTTTTCTTTTTTATTCACACCTTTCGTGCAAAGGAAATTGTACTTAAACAAACAAATAGATTAATAAAATGTTTAGTGAATTAACCTTGTAGCCTAACAAGCGTACTGTAAATGGTGAAATGCCCCCTAGGACATCCAAGATGTTGGCTGAAGCTATCCATGGCTCTGGTACTTCTAAAAACCATATCATTACAAGCTTCGTCGTGATATTTTTCTTGTGTCTTTATGACTTGATGGTTCATATTCATAAATGTAAACAACCCTGTCTTTAATGTCCACACGCCAAAGCAAAAGCAATAAATTGAAGGCTATTAGCCCAAGCCTGTAGCACAACATGCTCTGGAGGTGAGCAAAGAAGACTGGGTTGAAAAGGCTAAAGAAAATGGCTTTAGGATGCGGACGATTTCTTTGTTCCCATAGTCACATTAAAGTTTTGACATTAATTTATGCTAAAGCGTGAACTGCAGACACTTCTCATATTCAGTGACAATCAGCTAATTAACAATTAGATGTCCCTAAATACCATCAATTTGCCATCCTTCAACAAAAGTGAGTTGCTCCCCATTAAACTTGGGGAGCGGGGGTGACGCTATGCTATGCATCACTTTAGCAACCATCTACCTGGAGTCGTTGTAGTTTATCTTACCTCAAAAAAAATTTTGTTGACACAGGGTACTACTGTTAGCATATAAATTAATGTTAGCCACCTTGAGATTTAGGTAAGCTAAACAATGGGGCGTGATTCACTCTGACCATATGTCCAGGATTTAGATGGAGTCAGCTCCTGCCATCATGTCGACAACCAGAGCTCACACAGTTAAGCTCTTCAGATAATCTACAGGGTGGGCCATTTATATGGATACACCTTAATAAAATGGGAATGGTTGGTGATATTAATGTCCTGTTTGTGGCACATTAGTATATGTGAGGGGGCAAACTTTTCAAGATGGGTGGTGACCATGGTGGCCATTTAGAAGTCGGCCATCTTGGATCCAACTTTTGTTTTTTCAATAGGAAGAGGGTCATGTGACACATCAAACTTATTGGGAATTTCACAAGAAAAACAATGGTGTGCTATAAAATGTGTTCAATGTGCTGCCCATTGTGATGGATTGTCAATGCAACCCTCTTCGCCCACTCTTCACACACTGATAGCAACACTGCAGGAGATAAAAGTCTAAGGGGGTCAGATCGGGAGACCTTGGGAGCCATTCAACTGGCCCACGACGACCAATCCACTTTTCAGGAAACTGTTCATCTAGGAATGCTCGGACCTGACACCCATAATGTGGTGGTGCACCATCTTGCTGGAAAGACTCAGGGAACGTGCCAGCTTCAGTGCATAAAGAGGGAAACACATCATCATGTAGCAATTTCAAATATCCAGTGGCCTTTAGTTTCCATTGATGAAGAATGGCCCCACTATCTTTGTACCCCATATACCACACCATACCATCACTTTTTTTGTTCCAACATTCTTGGAGGGATCTATCCAATGTGGGTTAGTGTCAGACCAATAGCGGTGGTTTTGTTTGTTAACTTCACCATTCACATAAAAGTTTGCCTCATCACTGAACAAAATGTTCTGCGTGAACTGAGGGTCCTGTTCCAATTTTTGTTTTGCCCATTCTGCAAATTGTGTGCGCTGATGTGGGTCATCCTCGTTGAGATGCTGCAGTAGCTGGAGTTTGTAAGGGTGCCATTTGTGAGTAGCTAATATCCGCCGAAGGGATGTTCGACTAATGCCACTCTCCAGTGACATGCGGCGAGTGCTACGCTGTGGGCTCTTGCTGAATGAAGCTAGGACAGCCACTGATGTTTGTTCATTAGTGACAGTTTTCATGCGTTCACATTTTGGCAAATCCAACACTGAAACAGTTTCACGAAACTTAGCAAGCAGTTTGCTAACTGTAGCATGGGAGATGGGTGGTCTCGTAGGGTGTCTTGCATTGAAATCTGCTGCAATGACCCGGTTACTCCGTTCACCAGATATCAACACAATTTCGATCCGCTCATCACGTGTTAACCTCTTCGACATGTCAATGGCTGTGAACAAAGAGAAACTTGTAAATAACTCATGAAAGAATAAAGTTACGTTAAAACCAAGCACATCATTGTTTTTCTTGTGAAATTCCCAATAAGTTTGATGTGTCACATGACCCTCTTCCTATTGAAAAACAAAAGTTGGATCCAAGATGGCCTACTTCCAAATGGCCACCATGGTCACCACCCATCTTGAAAAGTTTGCCCCCTCACATATACTAATGTGCCACAAACAGGACGTTAATATCACCAACCATTCCCATTTTATTAAGGTGTATCCATATAAATGGCCCACCCTGTATAGGTGACGTCACGGAGGGTGTCCAGTTCTTTTTATGCAGTCTATGCAGTCTAGTAGTTTCGAGGCACTGAGAACACAGTCTCATGACTTGGCTGTTGACCCTACTGAGGTGTTCTTACACTGCTCTTAATCTGATTTCCCCCCAAATATGATTTTTGCAGACTTCATTCACCTAAAAAAAGACTTGAAGCCGAGACTTCAAAACCTAGATTGCAGGAATTTGAAGCAGGCTTGCAAAAAAGAAGGTGAGCGGAGCCTTTGTTTCGCCACCATAATAATTTCCTTTCGGGGCGCGTCCTATGTCTTTCAGGGCAGGGAAAGTGGAGCCCTGCCAGTGGCTTCTCATTACACCAAGCATCTGATAGAGGCCGAGCAAGAGAAAGGGACAGAATTCTCCACCTGTAACATGATAGGAGGCTCTTCAAAGGTGAGGCAGCTATTCTGTCAAGCATGGGTGCCTAAAATGGACCCCTGCCATGTGTGGAGAACGAAGACGATCAGGTCTTTTCTGGCTGTGTATAAGTGGAATAGCGGTACGTGGTGGATGGTGGGGGTGATGGTTAACATGGCTTTGCTTACTCATCCTCTTCAACCTTTCAGGAAGCCTCATGGAGCAGATTGTAAAGAGGTTTACACAGGCCTTTACTCCATCCGTATCATTCATTTCCCAGTGAAAGTGAGCGAGCGGTTATTGGCTACAGGTTCAGAGTTTAGCTCCTGATTTCAGCAGGTAGAAATGTTACTATTTTAGCAAAGATTTAATAATGCTCTTTGTACGGGAAGGAGAGATGGTGCTGCTCGAAGCTTAGGAAAAAAAACAACAAAGGCGATGAGGAGAGGCTGGCATGCCCATTTGGCACAGCTAAAATTACATTGGCTCCCTTCTGAATACCACTCTAGATGCGAAGGAAAGATCCTTGGTTTCCACTTGTGGTTGATCCCATGGTATATAGTTTTGCATGTGTGTGTGTGTGTCTATGCATGAGTGAAATAGCGAGAACATTCGAGTCTTTCATTATACAAGCCTGGATTATTGTCATTCTGACAATCGAGCTGTTTTGAAAACGATCCGTCGTGCACTTTTGGGACACCTGCAAACAGGACACCATATACACCGTGTACGCTGAATAAGGCGTAAATAGTGCTCATGGCATGTACAACTCTCCAACTCTACTGTTCTTGTTCCAGTTATCTGCTCTCTCTGTCACTGTCTCACATTGTTGTCGTCAATTGAAACATCAAATCTTTTCTCTGACAGGCCCTGAAGTCAAAATGAGGTCAGGCGTGTTTTTCAATGACACCTTGTTCACTCTTGATTGGGCTTTTATTCATTTACCACTGCGTTTTATAATCGTCCCTGCCCTTCGATTAGCTGGGAGATTTGGACTCGGTCCAGCCTAACCATGTTTTTCATCTTGCCCCATTTCATGTGCACGTAGCGTGCATAGGGATGAGGACATCGCCCAATAGACACTGCTCTGATTTCCATAGACGGCCCACACACTGGCTTTATCAGCTTATATGTCCATGGGCGAGTGTCATATAGGAAACGCTTGAACAGCTTTGTTCATTGTTGAGCCCTGATCCCGGCGGCTGATCGTACAGTATGCAAGTGGAAGAGCTCTTCATTTCAGACGAATGAAAAAAAAACAAACCCTCCAATTCAACTCCCCCTTGGAGGTGACTTTTAATGCAGCTATGCATTTAATGCAGTACTTCATACTTACAGAAAAACAATAAATCGACAGGTCTTGCTTTTGCATGGTTAAATACTGTATAACGAATAAATATATCCTGCTTCATGCTTCACAGGCTCATTATACAATAAAGCGCTCATTTGTTCTGGGCTTGCACTAAGTGCTGTTTCTATGGCGCTCTAAAGTAGGTTTTGGACGGTACACACATGCAGTTATGATCAGATTACGGACACATATTCCGCTCCGTTGTGTTTACAGTATAAAGCAATAATGAACGTCAAGGTTGAGTTGAGGTCGGCCCGCCGTTTGATGTCTATGTTTGTAGCCGACAGGTATGTAAAGTGATTTCCTCCCTCCCTCGAATCGTGTGTGTGTGTGTGTGTGTCTGTGTGTGTGGGAATGTGTTTCCTTCAATGTACAAACGCAGTCACTGTAACCTGATCACTAAATGCTTTAGATCTCATCTTGCTTTTACTCACTTACTGTATTTTTGTATCTCTTATCTGATACGGCTATAGCAGTGTTTTTTTTTTCTTCTAAAGCTGAGACCTTGGACTTCTTCTTTTCTTTGCCTTCCCCTACTGAACTTTTATTGATTTGAGATTGAGATTTGGAATTGAGTTGTTTTTTTCATCCCTGCCTTCTCGCCTAACTTATATTATGTTATATTATGGTATAAGCCAGGATCTTTATTCTCCAAGAACCAACAGTGTATGTGTCTGCCTATCCTGGGAGCACTGGGAAAAAGGCAGGAATATACCCTGAATCGGATACCAGGCCAGTGCAGGATATCAGGCACAGATATTCACACATAGGGGCAATTAAGAGATGCCAGACCCCCTACTGGTATGTTTATTGGGCGTGGAAAAAAACAGAGAGCCTGATGGAAACCCACATGGGACCCCGGACAACGGATATGTCACCACAATTGCAAATTGTAATGAACAGTGCCTTTCTTAGTAGTTAGTGCTTGCAGCACCTGAACTCTTCTCACATGCTTGCTTTACTGATCCATATCCGTGAATTTCTTTGTGTGCACATTACCTTCGACACATTTCTGTTGATCACACTGCTTAGCTTGGCCAGCTCAGATAAGCCATTCTCTCTCTCTCTCTCTCTCTCTCTCTCTCTCTCTCTCTCTCTTTAAGATACTGCCCAAAAATGTGCACCGATTCCAAAGTCCTCAAACCCCCCTTTCTTCTCATTTTCCTTGCTGGCAAACCCAGCCATAAGTACCCCTTCTTCTTCCTCTGTACCCCATCCAGAGCCCCCATGCTGCCCTACTCCTCTCACAAGCTTACGCTTCCTAGAGCATGTGTGTATGTGGGTGTGTTTTAAAAAGTGTGTGAGAGTGTGTGTCCGGTCTTGGGTTACAATGCTGCTGCCCTAGTATATCCATGCACATTTAAAAGGATGTGGTATGTGCTAGCACTTGGATCTCTTGCCAGCATGGCTCCATTCATTCTTTGAGCACCAACGCACTCATGTAAACCTTGACCGTACCACCCAGAAAGAGAAAGAGGGACCCGAACATAACATTAAAGCATGTCCCGCTATTTCTGTCTTTTCTTTTTTTTTTTTAAACATAATTTATAGTTTGTGTAGGCCATCCATACTGTATGTTTATGTCCCGACTGAAAGGCGGCACAGAAAAAACGACGGTGAGCTCCCCTTTCATTCCGAGTTCACTTGAACCGCCTGTTCAAGCTTTGCCCATAACAGCCTGAAGGATTTATTGATATCTGCATTGAAAGGTAGTTATTTGGAGAGAAAAATACTTTTAAAAATGTGCTTTGTGGTAATGACAATATAAGTGCTTCCTATGCATATACACATACAGACATACAAATGTGTGTGTGTATATATATATATATATATATATATATATATATATATATATATATATATATGTAAGGCAGCATGGTGGCTTAGTGGTTGGCTCTGTCGCCTTGTACTGTACCTCCAGGGTCGGGGTTCGATTCTCGCCCTCTGGGCCTGTGTGCATGGAGTTTGCATGTTCTTTCCCTGCTTGGTGGGTTTCCTCCCACAGTCCAAAGACATGCAGGTTAGGATAGATTCCCCAATTCCCCAATTGCTTGTAGTGTGTGAATAACAACCTGGCAAACTTACCCCTTCAGTAACTGCCGCAGAAATGACAGATTTCTCCGTGTGGGGAGTATCTGCCGCCCAGTGTGCCGGATACTCCCCACGTGTTATCCTGCACTTCGGCCAATGGATACTCCCCACCCATTAAATATATATTCTGAGCCACTCTTGATTTATGGTGTTTCCTCATTATAAGTCCAGTGTTTTTAAGATAGCCAAGGGCTTCACCCCAAGGCATTATTCAGGTAACCCACTGGAATGTCCTTGGACGCCATTCCATCTGTCTGTGCCTTTGACAAGTCACCAGCATTGGCCCTGGTTGACACTCTCTATCAGTAACAGACTATGGGACAAAACAAAGAGCATTGTTTTCCATTGAAGCTACCATAAATATTATAACGTGTACTGGTTCATCCCAATTTTACATTCCATGCAACTTTATCTATGACCGCCATATATTTTCTTCTGTATATGATTCTCCAACTGCATGAAGACAAGAAGTGCAGCCAGCTTTTCCTGTTATTTTCCTGTTCCGGTGTTTGATTAGCTGTAATCAATCTCCAGTTGTGATAAGAAATGGAAGGGAAAAGTCTGACCACTTGACTTCAGTGGTATGCAGTTTTAGTGCTGCATTTAATTTTACACTCGTTTCCAGTCTCAGTGGCCATCGAGCGGCCTCCCACTCGGCTTCAGATCCCATTTCCAATCGGTTATTACTAATTCACCAGAAGCATGCTCTCACTGTGTTGATGACTATGTTTGTAAGTTCAGCTCTACACCATAATTGACTGATTATGCATGTAGTGTGCCAAAATATATTACTCTTTCATCTCTGGTTGCACTTGGTCCTTTTAAGTCCTTCTGTCCAGGCAATGAAAGTGGAAAGTCATAGAATGTGTGATTCATGTATTCTAACAGATAATGAAAAAGTGTGATCATAACTGTAACCGCAGTGTAATAAAAGTGTGGGTTCGCCAGTGTTTTCGAGTTTGTGTGTGAAAGCGCAGGGCCAAAGCATCTCTCAGCAGCCAGCTCCACACTGGTTCCTTTCGTTCATTCTTTCTTTCGTGTTTACCACCGGCTGTGTTTCGGCCGCACTTTGAGAGAAAGAGAGAGAACGAGAGAAAGAGAGAGAGAGAGAGAGACAGAGAGACACAGCAAGGGGGGGGGGGGGGGGGTCGGGGTGAGCTTTGATAAGAGAGATCCACTGTTTGGAGTCCACGCCGTCTGTTAGCAGCTGTGCAGAAAGCTATCCGACATATTTGGCAAAATGCCCCCCACTCACAGTTACAGCTTCAAACCACGGAGGGAGGGAGAGAGTGAGGGTGCCGCAGAAAAACAAATGAGTTGTAGGGGGATGATTGAGTGCACTTAAAGGCTTGAAGGGCAAAATGTGGTTCTTTGTAATGATTTGTAAACAAGCTACTGTTTTCCACTAAAACCCACAAAATCAAAAGGCAAGATCTTAACAGTAACTAGTACTGCTTCTGTGAAACTGCCTGACAGTTTAACTAGGCCCAGTAACTCAGTGTACGGATCTATCCAAAGACGGAAACTTCAAAGCAACATTTTCGTAAAGTCGCTCTGGATAAGAGCGGCTGCCAGATGCCTAAATGTAAATGTAAATGTAAATGTAACTAGACCTGCGTATATATCTATGCACAAACTCAAGTGTCCTAAAAATCGTGCATCTTTACCGAAATGATAACTCCCACACACAAACATTGCACTCAGCCCTGTCCCACTCAGCAGCTGGGACGTAAAAAAAAAAAAAAAACTGGAAAAAAATACCTGTGGTTTTTGTTGATACCAAAAATTTGTATCATTTTCATCGTGACTATAAAAGATTGCAAACACATTGCTTACTTTTACTAACTTTGTTAGTCAAATTTCTGTGATAACACCAGTTTAACAATTTGTGTCACAATGTTGCCAAGTCTCATTACGGTGGAAGACACGGAAGGCAAGTCAGCAGTGTAAATACCCCAGATTTCTTTAGTCATTTGCCAACACATTAGAAGAAAAATGTCGATATCTGTTTCTATCTTGTTTCTTCTGCTATGGAGCTTACTTACAGTAGTAAATAGTATAAAAGACCTAACAGCTGTAGTATGTCCTAGCTAGAGTAAGCGGAGGTTAAATGAGTGAGTGAACACACAACAGAAGCTACATGAATGGCAAATAGATCAACAGGTATAGAAAATATATTGTTGTTTAGCAAAACGAGACAAATTTTTGGTCTTTCACTCATTTTCACAGGTGCAGGTGAATTAAAAATCGCTTCAGAAGCTTTGAATTATCATTAGCACTAGTTTTTCTACTTTTCTGAACAACAAGGTTGTTGTTGAGGCGCCACAGCGGATCTGCAAACAGGTTTTACGCTGGATGATCTTACTGACACAACCCTCCCATTTTATCCAGGCTTGGGACCGGCACTGCATCCACTGGCTCGGGTTTGGATTTCGATATTTATAAAAGTAATTTTTCTGAAAGGGAATTGAGCACAGAGATAACTGACCGGAGACGCGTGATTCCGCTGTGTACAAGAGACATGTGATACGTGTGTTTTGTAAGGGAAGTGTATGCATTGGCTAAGCCATACCTCATTCGCCAGGCAGGATTTCTGAACTTTATTATAGCCTAATGGGTGCATAATATTGCATATTATTATAATATATTATTATATTATTATTGTAAGTTTTTTTGTATTGCTTATGATCATCAATAAACTTTGATAATTAAAAAGATTTTGTATGCAACAAAACTTGATCCAAACTTTTTTGCTGCCATTATTTATGACAAAAACACAATCAAAGCACGAGTTTGCTGTAAAAAAAAAAATTTTCAACCACCACTTTTATTAATTTTAAGTTGTATATTTCAATGATCCCAAACACAACTAAAAAGATAAAATTATATCAAGTGGAATTATAGTGTTTTGCAAAACCACCCTCAATTCTTTTCACCCCAATTTTTTTTTTTTTATGCCAAAAAATGCCAAAGTGGTGATACAGTATATCGTTTTGCTGTCAAACTGTTCATGCAATTGTTTATATGATAAAGCTTTCTGTGAAGAGACATTTATGCGGCATTTATGGAAGGAGTTTTTTTCTGTCAGCGTTTCTTTAAAAAAAAAAGGTGCAAAGTGTGCACGAGAGTGTATAACAGGAATAACACATGTTGATGAATCAAAAGAAAATTTGTCATAACAAATGAAAATATAGGCAGTATATATATATATATATATATATATATATATATATATATATATATATATATATATATTACATCATAATTCACAACAGGATTTATTAAATGTAAGAGGCAGACCAAAACTTGTTACAATTAATCATAAACATCGTTCATTCCTCTTCACACAGTGTTCGTCAAGAGTCAAGAAGGGCCTAAGTGTCACCCCTGTGGAACACACCCCGATCCCATTTCACTAATGAAGCCTGCTGCTTAGACGAGGGGAAAAAAGAGAGAGAGAGAGAAAGAGAGAGAGATCCGTATACAGTGATTTAAATCTTATGTTGTACATAGTTTCATAATCTCAAAAGCTATTGTCTCTCAATGACTGAGTCATTCGAGCAGCGGCGCCTTTAAAAACCTAGCCAGACAGAGCAGAACTGTTCTCAAGTCGCCATGAACGGCCATCTCTGATAGCACCCTTTTTGCCTGGCAGTCCCAGGCGAAGGCGTTTGTTGAACTTGTGCAGTAGAATGGAAAGATCTGAATGGAGGTAGATTACATATTCATATGCGGGCATTGAGAGGAAACTGTGCCTGCCAGCCGCTGCCGGCAACACGTCGAAGTGACAAAGGCTTCGTTCACAGGTGCAAGGATGCCTTTTTCCCCTCTTTATCTTCTCCCTGTTTCATCAGTTTTTTTTTTTTTTTTAAATCAATGCTTCCATCTCACGGTGTCTTTTAACATGGTCGCGCTCTCTCTCTGTTACTTTCGTGGCCCGTCTCCTATCTTCCCATCTTGGCGCGTTTCTGCATGTACAACCCTTTGTGCCTTATCAGCAATCCACATCTCTTATCATCTCCTTTTTATGTAGAAGCCTTTTCTTTCTTTTCTTTTTCCTCTCCTCTCTCTCTCTCTCTCTCTCTCTGGAAACTTTTATTCTTTCCTTAGATCACACAATAAAGCTGCCATCAAGGTTGCGGCTCAAAAGCGAGTGACATCTCCTTACAGCTCAGGAATGTTCACTTCCTGACCCTGAGGTGTTTGCTGACAGTACTGGGGTTATAAAAAAGAAAAAGAAAGATAGAAAAAAAAGGAGGTGTGGCTTATTTCTCAGCCAGGCTTCCTATAAAGAGCTAATATGTAACCGACTTTTCTTCTTAATGGATGGCAAGAATTGGGATCGTTGAGGTCTAAGTGATCTGTAGTTGCTGTTACAGCTAGACTTTTAGAACATTTAAAATATGATAACATAATACAGAAAGGTTTTAGAAATGAGGTAGTAAACCATAACGGATAAGGAGCTACGAGAAGACAACATTCCAGCAGCAACTTTCAATTGCAGTGGTTGAGGTTGCACGCATCTTGCATGCACAGTGTTGAGTTACCTTGTTATCAAGGTTGAGTAATGGGTTACTTCGACTATACGTAGATAATCTTTAGCTTTTTTCAGCAATGGTCTCTCAATGGGCGGCACGGTGGTGTAGTGGTTAGCACTGTTGCCTTACACCTCCAGGGTCTGGGTTCGATTCCCATCTCTGTTCGTATGTTCTCCCTGTGCTTGGTGGGTTTCCTCCGGGTACTCCGGTGTCCTCCGACAGTCCAAAGCACATTAGGCTAATTGGCAATCCCAAATTTCCTAGTGTATGTATGATTGGCACCCTGTCCATTGTATACAATGCCTTGTGTCCTAAGTCTCTTGGGATAGGCTCCAGGTCCCCTGTGACCCTGAATACAGGATAAAGCAGTGGCTTATTTACATATACACAAGCATCGGCCATTTGAGTACGAGACAAGTTATTTGGTCAAGAGCATTTATTGATTTATAAATACTTTTATCAGGCAGGTTAAGGTAGGTTATGGTCTTGGACTACTGATCAGAAGGTCCTGGGTTCAAATCCCACCACTACCAAGTTGCCAGTTTAGGGCCCTTGAGCAAGGCCCTTAACCCTCACCTGCTCAGATATATAATGAGATGTAAGTTTAGCGTCTGCCAAATACTGTAACGTAATGATGCAAGACGCTTGGACCAGATTTGAACCTAAAAAGGTTTACAAAATCGTTTTTATGCTTTGAACTTTGCTGTTAGCAGGTGCGAAGCCCGTCAGCAACAACTGAACAGTGCTAGCTGAGCAACGTAACCCAAATTTAAAACTAAGTCACATACATAGTAACTGGCTGTCGAGCTCCTTTGAGCAACCTTTGTGTAAACGACCGTGACTTTATGTATTTCAGTGAACAGTATCCATGACAACAGTGGTTTAGGGATGGTGGGGGGGTGTTTCTCAAAAGGTGTGGAGTAGTTGGTGGTGGCTGGGGGGGGTGGTCCCACTGTCGGCACATCCCAAGTACTGGGATTAACCTTCAGGTCACAAGCGCAAAAATCGCTGTGCGCCCCTTACACTCGCTTGTGAGGGTGTGGTAACTCAATGTCCCTGTTTTGTTTGGGATGTTTTTTTTTTATGACTGGTTTAAAAGGACCCAGCAAGAAGTAGTGAATCTCCAAAGGAAAAAGTGTGTTTAAAGCGGTGAGATAATGCTGTTAAGTGAGAGAGGGGCACCCATTGGGCTTGATCAAAGTGAGGTTAGAATATGCTGTCAGTTATGTTGGTGCTTTATGAACCTCTCGGAGCAGATAGCGCTCATGATTTAGCATTTTAGGCCCCTTCATTTAGTGCACTGTTGACACACATACGCGGAGTGATTTACTACAGGTGTTTGAGCAGCCTTCAAACTAACAGCTCTCACTTTTTTCCCCTGAGAGGAGAGTCGTTTGTACTTCTTTGATGTTTATATTAGGGGGTGGGGGTCATATGATTATATGGTGGCACAGCGGGTAGCGTTACGGCCTTGTCCCTCGAGGGTTCCCCGTTAGATCATGAGCTCGGGGAGTTTTTTTTGCAGGTTAATATGGGCTTCCTCACTGCTCTCCTAAAAACTCTTGGTCAATGTACGGCTCTAAATCTGTCCTAGGTGTGAACGATGTTTGAATGAGTGTCTACAGATGGTACCCTGCATTGGGTCGGAGTTGCATCCACCGCAACCCTGACATTGTGTAGACATGTGATCTAAATTGTGAAAAGTAAAAATGCATTAAAAACGGAATGATTAAACAGAAAACAAGAAGAAAAAGAAACGAAAAAGAGAAGATAATTCACGTCTCTCATGCTACTGTACCTCAGAGCTGTAGTTTGACCCGTTGTGTTTGATGTCACTCCCCTAGAGGCGTAGGGCCCGAGGTAGCCGAGAGCGAGTGTGAGGCTCACACCTGCCTGATGAAAGTCAGAGATCTGAGCGTCTCTGCCGTGGCTGTAGGCCTCTCAGCTCTACCCGAGTGTGTGTGTGTGTGTCTGCTCCTCTTGCCTCAGGTAGCGGTTTTATAGATAGGTGTGTAAATATCCTCTCCTTGTAGTCGTCTCTCTCTCTCTCTCTCTCTGTCAGCCTGCAGCGAGCCCATGGCGTGTACTCCTGAGTCTGTAATTAAAGGCTCGGAGGAGGCAGAGCACGGTTTTATTAAGACTGCCATTCTCATAGATCTCTCCCTCCTCCACGCTGACCTCACTGTTCCAGCGCATGATGTGAACACTGCACTGCGATCAAGACATGGCAACGTTAAAGGAATACATCAGAATTTTCTTTTTCAGATGGATGACTATCCACAGCATCTGTAGCTGTGGAAGATATCAAGGGCAGATGTTGAATTCTGTCAATATAAAACTAGGATTAGCTATTTAAGTAACAACGACGGTCAGTTGTTATTTTAAAACACGAAGGTCAGCTGACTATGGAACGGTTCTTGCAAGAACAGTATTGTGTCCAAGTACATTGGCAGAACCCATCAAGCACCATGATGAAACTGTCTCTCATGAAGACCGTCCCAGGAAAGCAAGACCAAAACTTACCTCTGCTGCAGAAGAGAGGTTCATTTAGCTTTACCAGCCTCAAAAAATCACCAGCACCAAATCAAGTAGCAGACACATCCCAACACCAACTGTTCAAATGAGATTATTGCATATTTGGGACGCTTTCAGCATTGATCTACAAACAGAAAGTAGAAAGAAACAAAAAAATCAGGAACAACCATTGAATTAGAAGGTGTGTCAAAACTTTTGACTATACAGTATGTTCACACAACTCAAAAGAATTAAGGGAACACCTTAACATACATTGTATGCAAATGGATGTATACACACTTCAGGCAAAAAAAATAGTATGATGTATATTATACTACTATAATATTAATAGGATTATCATAATATTATCATACGTGTATGGAGCCTAAGTTAGAAAAATAACTTTTTTTATATATTCTCGGAAAGTTCTCATATGAGTTTTAATGAACTTTCCGAGAATAAAGAAAAAAAAGTTATCTGAGTAACTTAGGCTTTTATAAAATGTTCAACATCTAACCCCAGTCTTCCATTGCAAGTGCATTTAATAATTATAATAACTTCATTTATCTCATAATAGCATAAAGTTGGACACATTTATCAAGCTTTTCATTTTTAATATATATGCACACAAACCTGTTTATGCATTCACACTTCGCAGGTGTAAGTGCATACCTTGTGCGCCACTGTAGATATTGAGTAAAAAGTGGTGTGTGTGTTTGTGTGTGTGTGTGTGGGTGTGTGTGTGTGTGTGTTACGAGTGGCTGAAAAGGAGATGGATCTTACAGATGATGCTTCAGGAGCCATGTCTGCTTCGAGGCAGCTGCGATTGCTATCTGCTTTGATATTGCTGTGTGTGTGTGTGTGTGTGTGTGTGTGTGTGGAGACCAATCTGGTTCACTACCACTTCCTCCTGAAATGATGGGGCTTGCATGCCACTTGCGTTTATAAGCCCGGAGAGATGCATATTGTATTCCACACAACTGCACTTAAACAATGTGAAGGATCTCTTCTTTATACACAAACACACACACACCCACACACACAGTCTGTTGTCTGTTATTGAGTTTTTAATATTTTTTCCACCCGTTTCTCCATCAAGCAACAGGTGTTTTATCTTTGAATGGATTATAAGAGATGACTTACTATGTCTTTATAGCCATCTTTGTAAAACTGTCTCTATATACTGGATTTATTATGTAGCTTTGTTGTTTTTCTCGTTTTTTAATAGATGTATAAGATATAATATACTATATACTATAATTCAAATACTTGTAACACTGCCTCTCTCTCTCTCTCTCTCTCGCTCTCCCTCTCTCTCTCTTTCTCATTTCTCTGGGTGTGCAATTACTCCATCGGTTAGTCAGGTTAGGATTTTAATATAGAATTTTGATGTTGTAAAGCTAAACGTACCTCTTTAAATAAAGGTTTAAAGAGGTGGGGCAATAGAGTACTTAGATGTGCCTTTTATAGTTTCCTTAATTTAGATTTTTTTGTAAATGTAAGTAATGCAAGTATTAATCACTGACAAATCAGTTGTTGTATTCTTACGTATTCTTTTTGTTTATTCATTTCCCCTCTATCTACTCTATCTTTTATATTGCTCCCACACCCTCCCTTTTCATCACCGAGTCATTATTTCTTTGTCCTACCTCTCCCTTGTTAGGCATGACTTACCAAGTCGCCCTCCACTGGCCGCCTTTTTCTTGCACAGCACTCACTAGTCCATTACATATTTAACATAGTATTTTTGATCCAAGATTTTTTTTTTTTTTTTAATGTTGACCCACACATGGACAAACCTAAGTAGCATTTATGTTTTTTTGTTTTTTTTGAAGAATGCAACAGGAGAGACACATTAGGATGCATATACACTACAGTATGGTGAGGCAAATATGTCTGTTTAGCTAGTTTGGAGCAAAATAATGCACTTTCTTCCAAGCATACAAAAGGATGAGGTTTGGAAAGAGACGAGTCACTGGTTCGGATCAAGACTGCACACGTATAGCTCCAGTCAGGTGTGTCACAAAGCCTCCGGAACCCCTCAGGACTGGAGCGAGAGACGTTGCAGAGATGGTGAGACAGGGAGCAGAGAATGAATAAATGAATGAGCTAGCACAGTCTCTCCTGAGGGTCTTAAATGAGTCAGTGTCAGGCTGAGTCAGAGACGCTGCTGAAAGCTGAATGGATCAGTTAATCTGGGCTGTGGGAGAACTGAACCACATTAAAGCTGGCTTTAATCTGGGTCCCGAATAATACAATTATGCATGCACCAGCGCACCGATCTCCTCCATGCTCTCATGATACGTAAATCTCGGAGGGTATAGAGACCATTAACATTTACGGTCTAGCTTGCTCTTAAATACAATTGCTTAAAAAGATCTTAATTTTTTTTTAGAAAGGGGAATTTTACTCCTGTATGTTTTTGGAACATTTGTTGGCACTCTTGGCCTTTTAAACTGTCATAGTACCAAAAACCACACATAAAAATATTCACATACACCAGTCATCCTCAATGCTGTGCGTCTGGCAGGCATGGAAAAAAAAGGGCAGTGTTGATGGAGCATACTAGGTGTTTTTCTAGAGAACTTACTGTGTGTGTCTGTATTTGCATGGAAAAAGACTGACCGAAAGACAAACTTCACTAAGTGTAAAGCTGTGTTCTCTGCAAAGGCTTCTTGTAAAAGGCTGATGCGTGTCTACTAAACAATAATCGCTCCCCTGTCCCATGAAAGCCGTGGTCAAATCCGAACAGATTCAGACATGAATTAATTTGCCTGTTCAAACAGTTAAGACACTAATTTTAAAAAGCTGACACTGACACAAACAAAAATGAACAGCCTTATTATTGGTTAATTTATGTATATGTTTTCTCATATGTCAGAACATACTTATTCTGAATTCTGTTCACATCTTTACACCTTTATGCATCTCAAAAGGAGTCCCTGCCAAACTGGTGTCTGTGTAAATGTAAATATAGTGGTGGCAGAACTTCATTTGATCTCTAATCAGGAACAGTTCCTGTAGCAATTCGTTAGTGATTAACCGATAACAAATCTGTCATTTCCCCTGCAGTGTTTACTGTTCGAGCTGTTTACCTGCAGCGGTGTGGATGAATTACGGCGTAGCGGTAAGAACACAGGCTTTGTAGCCAAAGGAAAGGTTGTAAGGTCGGTTCCTATGGGGAAATGTGGGTTTAACCCTAGTGAGGCACTTAACCCTCAGCTGACCTCAGCAATAAATCTCCTCTCCTCTCATAGAACCGCTGACCCCTGGTTTGGTCTCTGCGCACTTCCTAGAACCAGGGGTTGCCAGATTGGTGCTGACAAACTGGATAATGAATCTGGGTTTATATACCTTGGGGGTCTAAAAGTCTAAGAACAATCCTGAACATGCTTCCTTTTTAAATTTGATAATAATGCTAAATATAATTTATATAACTGACAGCGACCTGAGTGAAATGTGGACTCTTTTAAATATTTACATATAGTTACATTTTTTATTATTTTGTATGTCCACTTTTTCGCTTTAAAAAGTGCACCTAACATAGCCAATATCATAAATTTGCTTAAGGTCCAAGAAATAATGCATCATATTGAATATACTGTACAATTCTAAAAACGTTTTCATTTTTAATGAGTTCTCAGACTTTTGGATGCCGCTGTATATGGAAAAAGACATGGTTGGTTGAACAGGTGAAAAAGTATAATTAAGATATGCAATATAGAGTGACATATCGTTTTTCAGCACAAGCTAGGCAATATGAAGAACTGAATTTGATTTCATTTTAACCAACTATACAAACATGACTAAGCAAAAAATGGGTCACATAGGCAAAGAAATAGCACAGATACACATGACACATTTTTAAGGTTGTAAATAAAATTGACATCCTATAAAAGTAATAACAACTATCAATCTTCCTGACATATTCGAAAACCCAAATGCATGTTTGAAGTTTGAAGCCTCCCCATTAACACATGTTTTTTTTTTATGTTGTCTTGCCGGGACAATTCTGTTCATATGTCAGCTTAGCTAATTAGCTTCAGCTAATATTAGTGTTAACAAGGGTAATTCAAATACCATGCTCATGTCAGTCACAGAGAATGTATGAACGCACACATATGAATGCTCCAAACATTCCTCAGTGTATCTTACATTGTTCAAACACACCTTCAGTGCTCTGAATTCTGTTCTTTTTCTCTCAATTTATCCATTTTAGCTGTGATATTTATGAATATGACTTGAAGTTTGCTCTAGTAATCCAGCCAGATTAGCTCCTGTTAGCTATTTCTGAAGGGTCTATGAATATAACTTGACATTTCTGTCAAAAATCCTTTCAGATTAGATTGTATAAGCTACCTAGCTAGTGTTAAAAGTGAAAGATGTGGGAAAAAAGTGATTTATGAGTAGGAATAAATCTCTCCTACAGTTTAGCTTGCATTAGGTATCTGGCTAATGCTAGAAATAAAGACAGAATATTTCTGTGCTGTGTTTGTATTAGCATTCTGGATAGTGGTGAAAAAAATGTGAGGAATATGAATTTTCTCAAGAAGTCTCTTCAGTTTAGCTTCTTTAACTATTTGGCTAGTGTTATATACAGTATAAAGACTATGGAGAGGCATTTAGGGAGAAAAAAATTCTCAGAAATTCTGTCAAGTTAGCTTGTGCTTGCTATTGATGTTGAAAAATACGCTAACATGTTAACACCACTCGCCTTTCTCTTTGCTGGTTTTATTTGATATACATAACTTAAAGTAACATATTCTGTGATCTGTGTATATACTGTATGTGTTTGTCGTTTTATAGCTTTCAGATTAAATGAAGAATTCGAGTCAGGGTCAGGGTTAAGCTCCATAATCAATGCAAGTGTCGCGTTTCATGTCGCCATAATATAACTGATAAGCAGTATATTCCTGGGTAATTTACAGTTCATTCATTTACAGCTACAGTCAGAAATTACTTGTTGAGTGTTCACTACAGATGTTCACACAGACCTGACAAGGCATGTATTTAAGCACCGTGACTCACACGCATTAACAGTAATCTGTTGAGTATCCCTCATGCTCACATGAAGCAAAAAGCAAACAGTAAATACAGCCATAAGACACAGAACTTGACTTCCCATACTTAAATGAAAAATCCCTTCTTCTTCTCGAACCCTCCCTTCTTTTGTTCTTTGGCTTCGTAAGTCCGTTGAGCCGCACAGTTGGGGATTTTGTTAAGTTGTGTTTTTTATTTTATTTTTGGTGCCGCCCTTTTTCCATTCAACCATGGGAGATGGGTTTGGTTGCATTTGTTTACCTTTTAAAGGCTTTGTAAACAATGGAGTCAAAAACCTTTTTATTTTTAACTCATGGTGTCAGATGACAGTTTACTTCCGGAGGTCCGTCAAGGGGTCGCTACAGCGGACCATCCGATCTACTCACAACCTGGCACATGGTTTTTACTCTGGATGCCCTTCCAGACGCAACTCTCCCATTTTATCTGGGCCTGGGACTGGCACTGCAGCCAGTGGCTGAGGTTTGGGCATCGGGTAGGAATTGAACCTGGGCTTTCCACATGGCAGGTGAAAAGCCCATCTTGGAGCCACCAATACCCACCTGGCAGCTAAAACATCTCTAAAATTTGATAAAAGAAAAATAATTTTTATGATTAGATTTACACCCAGTATACTGTAACATTTCATGTCCTTTATTTGTCATCTGTTTAACTTTCCACAGCGGTTCATCTTTAGTTGTTAGTGGCCAAGTATCCACTGCTGAAGAGCACATCCCGTATTTAACTTTTCAGTACAGTATATCAAATAATAACATTAAAATTGATCTTTTTTCCCCTTGTTTTTAAACCTTTCCCAGCAGGAACAGTAACATCGGATGACGTTGTAATATAGATATAAAAATGTCACAATGACGTACAACCATCCACATAACCCCAACCAATAACATGACCACAATGTTTTGACAACTAAAAATTCCTGCTGGTGTGTGAGTACACAAATTGTACATCTTAGATGACTCTATTGTATAAACCGTAAAATTTGTCAAAAATTTGTATTATTCGTTACAAAAGCTACAAAAGATGTATTAGTTAATCAGTTACAATTAGCTAATGATTTTAAAATTAAATACAAAAGAATACGAATAAGAACATTTTATGTATTTAAATATAACAATATTTACCTCAGTTTTCCCAGCATTCACAATTGTGGTTGTTTCCATTTCCTTTAAATATTTCATAAATGTTTCTGCACATTCTTCTTAAAATATTAAAGCTTCACCCTTTAAACATTATACCTACCAAACAAGATTATCATTTTAACATGAGTTTATGTGTTGCTTGGTTTTATACTGATTTTATACGTGACCAACTACCGTGTTAGCCAACAGTACTGACACAAAAGTCAGTATTAATTCAATTAAATTGCTCTCCAACAGTCAATATTTGGTTTAAAGCCCTTTATATTTAAAAACTGCTTCTGCCCACAGCAATATATCACATAAGATGTTTGTATGAATTGAAAACAACCTATAATTACATTTATTGCAGGCCTTTCAGTAAAAAAAAAGAAAAGAAACACAACTTAACAAAGTCAAAAGTAAATTTCAACCGCAATTGTGGCTCTCGCATAATAAGAGCAAGTGAGTAAGAGAGTGAGTGTGTGTGTGCATACATGTGTGCAATAAATCTGAATGGGATTTTGCAGCCCACCCACATGGCTGTACTGGTGTGACAGAGAAAAAAGAGCAAAAAGAAACAAAAGACTACAGCATTTTCTCCCCAACTCTTTCATTCCTGTGGGTATTAACATTGGGGTGGGCCACGATGTCAAATGATGTTGGGAGATATTTTACATTCTCTTCCCTTTCATTCTTGCCCTCTTCTCCTAATTTGTTCCCCCAACTCTTTTTTCCTTTCTCTCACTCCAGCACACAGGTGTGTATGAATTGGGGAGAGGTTCTGCCCTGGCATGCCTACAAAAAAAAGGTGAATTTTTCCAGCATTTCTCTTTTGTCCTTGAGAGGAGATGTTTTTAGTCTGTTCCATTTTCCTCGCCTGGCTGTTGAACCAGAATCTTTATGGTCCAGAACAGAGTTAAAACAAATCAATCAGTTGTTGCACCATTGATGCGTCTACCATTCATACAGACCCTCAGCCATCCTGGCTCCCTGAAGGCTTGGGGCATTAGGTGATGCTGCGGTAGTAACTGTCGCCTTTTGATGAACCACACTCCTCACCTTTCATTCGTCTGATTCCTGATCAGTGTACCCCGAGACTGGGTCAAGGGTCAAGCACTATTTTGGCAAACTGCCCTTTGCACAGTGCCCCGGGCTGATGCTCTTTCCTCCCGTCTGTCTTTCTGTCATTCGCTGTGTTTCGCTCAGCACGATCTACTGTCATAAAGCGTCTGATTAGTTAAGCGAAATTGTCGCCACAGGCCAGGGCTTCTTCTGAACTTCTTCTGACCCGGAGTTACCTGCATTCATGGACAGCTGGATCGTATCTGCCAGATAATGACCGTAATTAATAATGCAATGTTTATTTTCTTTCTGGGTCATTTGGATACCAGGTGTGTGTATTATTGCTCTTTATTTTGCTCATTAAAGATATAAGAAAGCTTCAACAGTCTAGTTCCAAATAACAGCAAAAATTATTGTATAAAAAAAGCAGTACACAGTAATTGAAATTGTACTTTTCTTCTTTGTTTGATAAAAAATTACATATTAATTATTAGAAATGCTGTTTGTATAATTATGGTTTCACCCACAAAATGTACGTACAGTTGCAATGTCCAGTGTCTCCGTATGTTTGAGCTTAAAAGATTACCTATGTTAAGTATCCAGTATTGTATAATATTCTTGAGCCACCCCTCATTTACTCATATTAAACAAAACTAAATTATATTAATTCAATGAAACAAATGGGAACAAATATTTTTGTGCCTAAAGATATCATTTTAAAATTGGCTGTTTATGTAACAATTTCTGCAGCAACCTCATTTCTTCTCTCGTCTGTTCCAACCACTCAGCGTTCAGCATCACCTGTATACCTGTCATCATCTGCACCTGTTTCTCACTGGTTCATGCCTTAAGATGATGATGTTTTTTATGAATGAATGATTAATAGGTCCACTGTGTGGCTTAACAGACAAAATTTTAATGAAACTGCTCAGGGACTGGACTGAAAATGAGAGCCAAAAATGGGAGCTAAAAATATTTTTCAGGAAGCCTGGAGAACTATTCTTCAAGATTACATTAAAAATACAAGAAAGTCTGGAGGTTTGGAAGCAAAATATGAAGAAATGAGGGGTGGTGCAAGACTTTTGAACAGTACTGTAAGTCATTCAGTTTGTATTCATTTTTGCTGAGGTGTAGTTTTTCTTTAGGCCACTATGTATGACACGGATGGAAGACAGTTGACTATAAATACCCTTGATTGTACAGGTTTTATCACCCTTGCTCTGAGAGATATTACTTACAGCCCTGCCCTGCCTAACACTGGTGCCTTTGATCCACTTTTAACCACAGATTGGATGAAGAAACAACATCAATGGTCTGGAACAGGAGCTATGATTATGCAGAATTCCTTAAACTCCTACCAGCAGCTCAGTGTGGTTGCCGAACTGACGTTTCTATGGGGACCGAGTGTCAGAAGTACCGTTCCTGCTGTGTTGTGGTCTATTCTTACATGGTTGCCCTGAGAACAAGTACAGACAGCTTGTATAGAGTCCTGAAATGAGCGACTTTCCATAGATTTGGCCTTTATATTCCGTCAGTATTACTGAACAGAACACCAAACTAGCATCATCCCTTTCCTTTCAGCTCAGCCTGGATAATGTTCTCGGTGTAAGTCTGTTTGCATTACCATGAACTTATATTTGACAGATAATTGGCTCTTAGATGTTTTGTGGTGTTGAATTTAGCGATCAGCCAGTTCTCTTGCACTGTTCCAAAAAGGAATGGCATTGAAGCCAGATGTCACTGCAGTCAAGCTGCTAGACATAGAATTCCAGGAACTGCTGATCTCTGAACAACCCTCGCATATCTGCGCAAGTAATCTGCAAAAAAAAAAACTCATGACCTTCCAATGGATTGCGATCATTGAATCAAATAACCTGGAACAATTTCCCAAAAGCACACTAAAAGCCAATTTAAGAGCACATATCATCTTCCTAACAATTTCTGATAAGACATACACATCGTATTTAGATTTTGTATATTTTTAGGGGAAAAAAAAAAAAAAAGTTTCCAGAACCCACCTTGGCGTTCAGGTAGCTCTGATCTCTGAGTCACCAAATCATGCTGTACGGTAGACTGGAGTCCTTTGAAGAAGAGGAGATTGAAATAAATATGCCCGCAGGAAATACGTTAAGGAGCCCCGTGAAACTCTCATTGGGCTCTTACTTTTTTCACTTTCTCTCTCTCTTCTCCATATGTCGTGAAGGAAGAGAATGATTTCCAATCCGTTCCGGGAGCAACGTGCCAATAAAACGGTGCTCAAAACACGAGGCCTGTGTCTGCTTCTGCTACTGTGCCAGGAATCTCATCTCCGGAAAAACACATGTCTCAGACCAGCGATGGAGCGCCGAGGTTTATACAGAGTCTTTTATCAGTGGGGACGCCAGGCAATTTTGGGGGGTTCCACGTTTTGGCATTGTCCTCAAGATAAACCAGTCTGTCCCTGGAGGATTTCGGCTGGGATCCAGCGTCTGTTTATATATAAAGCACGCCACAATTATATATAAAGCGAGCAGGAATGCCAAAGAGCAGACCTGTTTGTTGCTTCTTCTGTTGCTTGTGGCCCAAACGCCCAAGGAGAAAACAGGAGGGAGGGGTGAAAAAAGCAAGAGCTTCGGGGGAAAAGTGGCATAGAAAGGCAGCACTTGTGGTAGAAGCAGAGAGGCTCTGTGTGTGTGTGTGTGTGTGTGTGTGTGTGTGTGTGTGTGTGTGTGTGTGTGTGTGTGTGTGTGTGTGTGTGTGTGTGTGTTTCGTGTAGGCCTTGAGGATGACTCAAGACGTTTTGTGCTCTTCTGTAATTATGTCAAAAATATACTTTAAAGAGGAGCAATGGGGGAAACGAGCGGCGCACACTTGCACGCAGGGTTTTTTTTTTTTTTTCCTTGTAGGACGATGGCTTTCCCGTTTGCTCTGATGGGGTTTAGGAAACGAGGCCAAAGAAGCAGGCAGGACAAATGGAGATTGAGAGCTTTCTCTTTTCCTTTTCTTCTTTCGTTCGCTAGTACCCCCAACCCCACCCCCCACCCCCCCACCCCCCCCACCCGGCTGGCGCCTAAGCCTCTGATTCGAACGAGGTGGCACCAGGCCATGAAAATAGAGGCCCTCTTGTAATTGGTGTGCGTCCAATATTTCTGCAGCTGTCCTCATCTGTGTCCAAGCAGAATCATTACCTAAACAGAGCATGTGCACGTGGAGGTATCTTATATCTTATAACATACATTTGTCTATGTGTATTTCCTGTCTGGAAGCAGCTGTATAGAAGTGTACAGAGACTAGGATTTAAGTGGCTTTGGTAATTGCATGTCAGGAGTGTTTTAGTCTCGGTTTAGCAGGTGGGGCAAGACTCGATCCCTTAATCTTAAGACCAATTAAGCAGTCTGTCAGACAGGTCTGATTTGAGAAGCTTCCTAATGGCCTCGGTGAGCTTTGTGTGGACAGGTGTGGACACAGAGACGTATCGATTGTGGTGGAAAGAGGGCAAATACACAGTCAGAAGATATAACACAACTGCTTCAAAGTATGCACATTCTAATAAAGTAGTGGAGAAATGATCAATTTGTTAGCTAGCCCACCAAGGATGTGAACGCTCCAGGAAGGCTTGTCCAGTCCCATGTTACGTTAGCCACCAAGGAAAATGTGAAGCAACTGGAGAATGGTAGATCTTAAGAATACCTTAAGAATATTTACTATGGTATGTACAATAGTTTACCATATAACATAACATAATATACCATAGTTGTAACATGGCACTTTAGACACCATTGGACTATACAGAGTACCAGGATTGGTACTATGGCTCTTTCACTGGTTGCCATGGCAATACTATGGTTTGTACCATCATACTGTGGTACTCTGGGTGACTATGGTGTGCACCATAATACTTGGTGAATACTTGGTGACTAACATGTGAGCAATGGTGGCTCAAACAATTAAGGCTCTGGGTTAATGACTGGAAGGTTGGGGGTTCAAGCCCCAGCTCCACCAAGTTGACACTGTGTGAGCCTTTGACCCAGGGCCCTTAACCCAATCTGCTTCATTGTGCTGCTAGACTGCTGGATGACCCAGCACTCTGACCCCAGCCCCGTAAATGGGATATGCAAAAAGATACCATATTCCATATGCTAGTGATATATACTACTGACTATAGCTTAACTTTGGTAGCCACTGTCAACCATGTACCATACTATAGTAAATATCGACCATGTACCATATGGTGTTACGTGTACGTTGTCAGCAAATATGTACCATGGTACTGTCTAAAATACCATTCTACAGGCACCATTGGAATACCATGGTACTTATAACGTGTTTAAATGTCTTATGGGATGGTTAGCCTACTAGACAAGGATTGTAAAAATTGATACTCTGTATAATTAATAATCTGCTTGTAGAAGACACTTGGATTAGTAGTTTGTCAAAATCATAGCACGTACAGTATATGGCTGTAGGGATTCAGCTGACTAGTGTTAAGGATACTGACATGGGTAATAGAACCATTACTGAAGTATCTTACATGTTTGTGTATTGAGTCTAAAGTGTCTCATATCAGATATGGAGGGAGAGTTTGATTGCATTTGCCGAGCCTCTGTAAACCCCTGCCCTTGCTAAACCTAGATTCTAACTGTACATGAGAAACAAGTGCAAGTACATATTCATTTGTGTGTGTGTGTGTGTGTGTGTGTGTGTGTGTGTGCACGTGTAAGTGACCCAGCCATAAAGATCAGTATGGCAAAATGAACAGATCAAGGAACAAGCAAAAGATGGAGAGAAAGAGAGTGGGAGGGAGGGAGGGAGAGGGAGAAATGGAAGGAGAGCGATATAGAGGTCGGATCAGTAACTTCAAAGCGGAGCGGCAGCATTCTGCAGGCTGGCGATGTTTATACTGCTGAGAGGAGTCGACATTCCTGCCTCTCGTTTTTCCACGGCATTCCATGAGGATCTCTCTCTCTCGCTCTCTCTATCGCTCTCTCTCTGGCTGTACGCCATGGACCCTACAACTACTGCTACCCTTCTACTCCATCCTCCCCTCCTCTCCACTCTTCTCTCTCTCCCACTCGCTCCCTTGTGACCAACAGGGTTAAAGGACATTTGGATCACTCTGGGTGATAGCCTCATGTACTCCAAACCTCACTGCGGCAAGGGTTAGCTTAGGGTCACAAGAGATACCTGCAGTTATCCAATAATCCAGTTCATTATTTCAGTGAACTTGGGCTCATTTGATTAATCCGAGATGCTAAACTGATCTTTCCTTAATAGGGAAACAGCATGACAAATTTATGGTAAGTTGTGAGTTTTTGACTGGTACGCTTCTGTTCCCAGCATCTGTCTCGAGTGCTTCCTCTGGTTTCATTTCACCTCCTAAGAACTTACTGTATCCGTTAGAAACCGTTTGTCAGCGTGAAAATGTTGTGCCTGGGACGGAATGGTACCTGCGTTCCTAGAATGCGCTTGGGATCCACAGTGAACCTGGTCAGGATAAGTGTTTACCTCAATTGAGTAAGAAATTAAGGGGTTAATGGTCGCTTTGCACCTCCTAGGTCCGGGTCCGATTCCCGCCTCGGATGCTGGGGTAGTCTAGGGAGTTTGCATACTCTCCCGATTCCCGTCTCGGGTCTGTGTCTAGGGAGTTAGCATATTCTCCCCGTGCTTGGTGGGTTACACTGGTTTCCTCCCACAGTCCAAAAGTCATACAGATTAGGCTAATTGGTGTTCCCAAATTTTCTGTACAATGTGAATGAGCGTGTGTATGTTTGTGTGCCCTGAGATGGATTAGCACCCTGTCCTGGGTGTACCCCACCTTGTGCAGTGAGTCTCCTGTGATATGCTCTAGGCCCCTCGTGACTGTGTACAGACTAACCTGTCAGGTCAGGTGAGACAACCTAAGAAATTTCATATCAATAACAAGATTATTGGAAAAGCAAGGAAAAGCAATTGCATGGAACTGGTATTTATAATTGGGCGGGACAGTGGCATTGCGGCAAGCACTGTGGCCTCTCACCTCCAGTGGCGAGGGTTTGATTTCTTCCTCGGGTTTGTATCCGTGGAGTTTCCGTGTTCTCCGCGTATTTGCTGGGTTTCCTAACTGACATTTCCAAAATTCCCTGTATTATGTGTGCTTGTCTCCCTTGTGATGGACTGGCATCCCGTCTATGGTGTATCCCGATTTGTCCCCTGGGATAGTTTCCAGGCTTTCCTTGACCCTACAGTACAGTATCAGCAGTATGGGGAATGAATGAGTAAGAGAGAGAGTGGTTCCACTGGTTTCTTTTAAGTGTCTTCAAACTCATATTGAGCTAAAAGTAATGATTTTCTTTTTTTTTGTCTTATGATGATATCTTTATGATGAAATCAGAAACAAAAATCTTTCATGTTCGATTATGTAAAATCGTCTTATTGAAATAATCGTCACATATTGTTTCTGATGTCATACTGGTAAAGCATAACTCTTAGTGGTATACCATCATACCCATAAATAAACACACCCTTAAATGGAAGCACCCGAGCACCCCATTTGCCTCCATAACACTCTTGTGCCACATGGAGCTTTTACTAGACTCACTTGTTTGTTTATTGGCCTCTGATCTCGTGGCCTTTTCTTGACGTCTGCGATCCTGTGGAAGGAACGTTTTTTAAGAGCCGCGGCCTCCTCTGGAAATCCAATGCGACCGCGACGGTATTTTGTTCTTGTCTTCGTGTGCATGTTTACGATTGAAAAAAAACGAAAGAAAAAGTTTATAAGGATAATGGCGCTAAGATATAAGGTTTGTTTTTCGCAACCCCGCTTCTAAGAAGTTTAGGTTTTAATTGGCTGTTTGTTTAGAGTTCCGCGTAAACGATTGGTACTCAGTGATCATGTGGTGTGTGTTGCCGTGGGACCGGCTTGTATGAAGCGGTCGTGTTTACGCTCGGAAAAGAAACAACAATAAAATGTCCTTCCTTGATGTGGCGTTTTAAATGTGTGTGTTTATATCCATGTGTGTAAACGCACCATGACGGCATCTCTCCCTTGATTAGTTGTGGCAACAGGATATAGAGAAATAACAACAGGAAGTGAGGGGAGGATAAAGGATCGCGCATTCCTTCATTTGCAACAAAAAAGGCTTGCGCGTGTTGACGTAGTTCTGGCATTTCAGGATTTGTTTCTCCAATGCAAAGCGCTCGTTTTTTCATTCACTTCATTCAAAAGCTATCCTCATGCAGAGTTCAGTCACACTATGCACCCATAAGAAATTTTACTATGGAATGTAATTAAGTACATATGGAGCCATAATATACCATGCTATAACCGTGGTACTTCGTACATTGCCATGGTAGGCAGCGTAGGACTTCATAGAGTACCCGTGAAGGTACTATGGCACGTACCTATGCCATGTACCATAATAATTTGGGTACCACAATGCCATCCAAAGTTTTGCAGGTATCTAATATGGTATCTGTACACTATACATATTGTACTCTATTAGATATATTAGTACATACTGTACTATTGATACTGTATGGTAGAGTACAAGCAGTACCATATTAGACCTCTGTATCACCCAATAAGTACCATGGAATTCCATAAAGAACTGTTTATTAACTTTTTAACTAAAATGGTACAGAGTTTAATATAACAATATTACCATTATTGTACATAAACGTCTATAACATATTTGTTGCTACCATTGTACCAAAGTGTGTACCATTGAACACATGTACTATATCAGCCAAAAATAGCATGGCACTATATACTGGACTAGTACAAATACCATCAGGATACCATGGTAACATTTCTTATGGCATCATATCACAAAAGTACGTATCGGCGAGCTACGAAATGTTAGAACCAACTAAATTCTCCTCTCACTGCTGCAGTTTCATCCGTAGCTGAACATCGTCATACCAGGCCACAGCTGTTAGCGCTGATTGATATTTTGCCATATTCATTCGGAACTCCGAGCTCTGGAAGATAGTGGGATTTCCCCTAACGCGAAAGCCGATCGTTTCCCTCAGTGGCCATTTTACCAAACATTAGTGTTTGCTCTCAACGTTCGCTCGCTGGATGGTGTTCTCAAGTAACCCCATTTGCAGCTGAAACAACATAGTTTTCATCAATGAAGTTGCCCCAGAGGCTTGACACTATGCAAAACTCATTATTCTGGCCCCTGATGGAATGTCGACATGAGCCTGAATTGGAATAAGCGTGCGTGCGTGAGAGAGAGAGAGTGTGAGAGTTAGTGTTGGTGGACCGGGTGTCTCTTTCATAGGAGAAATGAAAAACGTGTGATGTCGGGGCTAGCGAGTGCATCGCAATGTGGGTACGGGTCAGTGTGGCGCCATCACAGGGTGTAGGAGCTGGTGCGTGTTTTTGTGTGTGTGTGTGTGTGTCAGGGAGAAAGCAAGATAGACTGCTCCTCTGCAATCTCAAGTGGCAAAGCTCCAGTCGTCGCTTTTTTGTCTGTAAGCAATGAAAAGCAAGGCAATGAAGCGCACATGCAGGCTGGAAACTAAGAGTGGGAGTTACAGCAAGGCGAGTGGTGCTCTCCTTTAGCCTAGACCGTCATGAAATCCTGTTTGATATGTTCATGGAGTTTGTTGTATAAGGATATGTGGGGGAGGAGATGTCATCATGGTGGGCTGTTACATGATTCAATCAACGACAGGGTGGTACTTCCCTGTTAAGTATTATTATCGGAGTATTATTTAAATCATATCAGAAGATGTTTTATTCCTCATATGCCAAAGTAATTTGCCAATATTCACATTTTTACAAGGGATGTTCAAGTTAAACCGGGACTTTTGATTGTCCAGAATAGCAGAACACAGTTATGAGAGTAAAAACTACCTTTATTTCTCTATGTATTTGCTATATTTCTCTATGGACCTGCTATACTAATGCACTTATCCCAGCGTTTCACTAGTGCTTAGATGCCATCATGGTAGAAAGTTTTTTCAGTACGCCGGACCAATAATCGGACTGCCTGCTTCACGTACTGTATGAAACGCTGGCCTCCCAGGAACTCTCATAATGGCCCAAACATGTGAAAACGGCTTGAAGTCAGGACTGTATGGGCGATGTAACAATAACTCCAAACTGAATTCCTGTAATTTACAAGTGGTGTTTGTGAATTATTGCGACCACATCTATTTTGCAAGTTGCAGTTATCCGTTGATATTTAAGGATCAGGTGTTCCAATCGCTGGATTTTAACCATTCAAACGTTTTACTGCAGCTAAGAATCTCATCACCGTACTGTGTTTGAAATTTCGATCGGTTTTATACATTCATTCATGAGAAATTTCCCAGGGGTTGGGGTGGGGGGAGTGCAAGGGGTGTGCAGATGTGGAGGATTTGCCAGCACAGTGAAAAAAATTGAGTCATGGAGAACTACTGTGCTTCTTCGTTATTGAACTTTTATTGACATGGAGGTTAATTACATTCTACAGTGTAACTGTTGACTTCTCCCTGGGTCAGGAGTCTAAGGTCAATCAATATGCTTAACTTTTAGAGAAAGAGAGAGGTGTGTGTGTGTGTGTGTGTGTGTGTGTGTGTGTGTGTGTGTGTGTGTGTGTGTGTGTGTGTGTGTGTGTTTGCGCATTTATGCCATTTCACCTAGGGATTCGGACAGGTCACTAGTGCAGGAAAGAATGTCTGTGGTCTGTCCCAGTCTGACAAATCTGTGTGAGTGTCTATACCCCCCCTGCTGGGTACCATGTGTGTAGCAGTTAGACTGGTTAGGGTATACATGTATGACCAGGCCATTGTAGTGCAAACCCAATGGTAAATGCTCCAGTTATGCAGTTTACATGTATAGCATGATTAAATTAAGTGCTTATATTTCGCATGTTTGGTGTGAAAGAAAAGTGAAATGCGTATAAAAATCGGCACCTGCAATACATACTAATTATGCATGTTGCATAAAAATATTGTATTGGTAATTGTAAAAATGTTACATTTTTAACATTTTATGTAAATGAAATACAACAGTTGGTTAGTACTGTCGCCTTGCACCTCCAGAGTCCAGGTTCGATTTCTTCCTGGGGGTCTTTGTGCGTGGAGTTTGCATGTGCTCCCCATGATTGGTGGTTTCCTTCAGTACTCCGGTTTCCTCCCAAAGTCTAAAGACATGCAGGTTGGGCTAATTGGCTTTGCCAAATTGCCTGTAGTGTGATTGACGACTGGGCATCGAAATGGTAACCCGATCATTTAAGTAACTGCCACAGAAATGACACAGAATGTAGCCGTTGCACGTTGTGTAGGATGGCACATGAATGGTCCAAAATAATAAATAAATAAATAAATAAATAACTAAAATAAAAATAATAATTATATACACTGTATGTATTTGTTTTTTGTTTATTATTTATTTATTTTATAAAAATATTAAATCGGAGAAAAGAGTATGACACATTCTACTAATGTCAATGGTGTTGGTTAAATTCTTTAAAATTTTCGTGTAATGGTATTTATAAAATATTTTAAAAAAATTTATCCCAGCATTTTGTGTTGAGTGGAAACCACAAGAGTTCATAATATTGCTTTGGTTGACACATGTCAGGATAAAGAAATATGGCTTTTTTATGGTGATTTATGTGATATTTAATAGCATTTTGTGGTCAGTGCCATTTAATAATTTTTCAAGCACAAGCATCACTCTTTAAAATATGAACATGAATTGTCACAAATTTACCTCATATAGAAGTAAATTTAGCATCCACAAACAGATTAGCATGAATTACCAAACACAATCTGATATCAGATTAGCACAAATTAGCAAACACAATCTGATTTCAGATTAGCACGAATTAGCAAACACAATCTGATTTTAGGTTAGCATGAATTACCAAACACAATCTGATGTCAGGTTAGCATATATTAACAAACACAAAAAGACCACATATTAGCATGAATTACCAAACACAGTCTGATATCAGATTAACACGAATTAGCAAACACAATCTGATTTCAGATTAGCACGAATTAGCAAACACAATCTGATTTTAGGTTAGCATGAATTACCAAACACAATCTGGTGTCAGGTTAGCATATATTAGCAAACACAAAAAGACCACAGATTAGCATGAATTACCAAACATTGTCTGATATCAGATTTGCATGAATTAGCAAACACAATCTGATGTCAGGTTAGCATATATTAACAAACACAAAAAGACCACATATTAGCATGAATTACCAAACACAGTCTGATATCAGATTAGCACGAATTAGCAAACACAATCTGATTTCAGATTAGCACGAATTAGCAAACACAATCTGATTTTAGGTTAGCATGAATTACCAAACACAATCTGATGTCAGGTTAGCATATATTAGCAAACACAAAAAGACCACAGATTAGCATGAATTACCAAACATAGTCTGATATCAGATTTGCACGAATTAGCAAACACAATCTGATCTCAGGTTAGCATATACTGTATTAGCAATCACAAACAGACCGCATATTAGCATGAATTACCAAACACAGTCTGATATCAGATTAGCAGGAATTGGCAAACATAATCGAATTGATCTCAGGTTAGCATGAATTATCAAACACAAACAGCCCAAAGTTTAACATGAATTAACAAACAAACTAACTTAGCACAAGGTTAGCACAGAAGTTAAAATTAATTTGAAGCATTTGTAGCATTTATATGTTGAAAAAAAAGAAAGAAAAAAAGATTTAAGCAAAAATAACTGAGATCCCAGAGTAAGTCGAACTGACTGATTTAAAAAAGACAGTTTGCTTATAGGTTTTAGTTTAAATGTCATCAGTATTGGTGTCACTGGTCTTACATGTTTATTCACCTATTTAAGGTTTTACTGATGCAGCATCATACCTGATCCACAATATAAAACATGCTTTATCTTTAACATATCTCTCTCTCATGAGAAAGAGAAAGACAGAAAGATTAAATCATTGATTTAGGATCCTCAGTTAGCATTCAGTTAGCATCCTATTCACAACTATTTATATCTGTTCCACCTATGGATCATAAAAATTTGCATAGTATTTATATTTAACTGACACAGTAATTTGGACTGACCCAGGATCAGTTGAATTAGCTACACAAGTTAATATATTAACGCCAGCATCACTGCGATATGAAGCAGATCCAGCAATAGATCGCAGCAGTACGAATGTGCGGCAGTATTAAAAGCTTAGATTAAGAATGGAAGAGTGTTAAAAGCGTTATTGGGTTACAGTTGTACACCCTAGACGTCCTGCACTTTTTTGCAGGTAGGGTTCAGTAATTTGCTGCTAATAGGGTATCCTCTGGCTCTGCATGCAAAGTTATTTAACGTTCTTCTCAGCAGGTGAGATTACAGAGGCTTCCTTTCTGCCTGCTCCGATCCGATGACCCCACCCCGTCCCCCCAAGGCCCCCGCCCGACCTGCTGTTCCGCTTCTCGGAAACTGCCACAATACCTCCAAATCCTCCTCATTGACTCCACAGACAATCCGACGTCTCTCCATCTCTCTCTCTTTCTCTCATTTTCTCGGTTCGTACAGTAATTGCTCCGCCGTCATTATAGTATCAATTTCTCAGGCGATTGTGCACCCCCCCCCCCCCCCTTTACTTCTCTGTCTCAGGGTACTAAAGGATGGAGGTGAAACATGACTCTGCTGCTGTTTTGACAGCAGCAGTGCTGTAATGTCCTTCATTTCTCTCTGAACACACACACACACACACATATACAATATACACACCTTGTACATGTTTTAATGCTCTACCAGGAAGCAGGTTTGAATCCCCAGGCTTCGGGAGTGCCTCTGGTATAAAATAAGAAAGAAAGAAAAATGTTTAACATCAGCTGCAATAATGACCGAGGAACATTTCAATCTAATTATTGTTTGCAAGCTCGTTTTTTTTCCAGCATTATCTGGACTTAAGACTTTAATAAACAAGCACATAGAGAATATACACGTTTCTGTGAGTGAATCTGAGCGGGGAGTCTTTGTGGTCTTTGACTGTAGAGATGGAAAAACACTTAGCATGTCTTATTTTGTCATTGCTGATAAGTTGGTAAACACAAGATAATAGCTCGGATTTTGTTAGCTATCAAGAAAACAGCAGCTAAGCCAATTGGTAGCATGGAAGAATTCGGTGCTTTGAAAACCCGTTCATTTGAAATCCCCTGCCGTGTGTCAGTTTCGACAACAGTCTTTCTGAATTTTGTTTAATAAACTAATCATTTTGATCATGTAGGAATTTAAGCCTTGTGTGTTTTATTATCTATGAATTACAAGATGCGTTCAAGCCAAACCGACGTGATTGTGCGGAATAACAGGACATAGAGTAGAATAAGAGTAAAAACTCCCTTTGTTTCCCTATATAATTTCCTGCTACACTAAGCGTTTCAGTAGTGCTCGGATACCATCAAGGTAGAAAGTTTTCTCCGTACGTCGGAGCCATGATCAGACTTCCAGACTTCTTGTTCTGTTATTCTGCACGATCAAAAAAGTCACGGTTTGTTTTGAATGCGCCACATATCAGCCTAAGGTAGATTTAGGAGAAATGTTTAAGGACAGGATAATTAGATGGGCTTGACTTGATTTAAATTGAGATACTTTAGTCTGTCCTAGATTTGGATTAACATTCGGTGTAACAAGATGTCTTTAAAATGACAAGCTGGGAGCTTTCATTATGGACAAAAGCTCAGCATTTAATAATAATAATAAAAAAAATTTTAAAAACTCTTCCATTTAATACAATAAAAAAAGAATAAGAAATTCCAACGTCAGTCACACATCCTCTGAGGATTTCCATGAAGTCATGCAGCAAAAGTTCATCAACCTGTTATCTTTTCCATCACAGAGTATTTCAGGCTCATTCAGAACCATTGAAAACTACCACGCTGTTGCACATGTAGATAGTTATTGTACTTATGGCATCAAAGATTTGGGTAAATAAGAAAGGCTCATGCAGGATCACAGAACAATGGAATGCACTTGGAGGAAACTCTTGGCAGAATTTAAGTCACCAACAATTAGTTAGTGTCAACTGACAGGAGAGTAATGCCATGCTTCCCGTCCAGAGAGTAGGACCGCTTCTAATCAGATACATTGTCAGGATTCAAAGCCACAACCTCCCAGTGCTTGCTGTCTTCAGAAATGTTCATATGCAACAGTTAGCACCTGTCTTACCAAGAAAACAAGCTCAGGATGTGTTTCACACAGACATGAGTGTTTGTGTGTGAAAGAGAAGCTTGGCAGGGTTCTGTAGAGCATAACAGCGCTGTTTGGATTAGACTCGCTGAGCGAAGTCTCACAGACATACACACAGATGCACATACACACACAGTGAGAGAGACAGTTGTCACGGGAAACTGGGTCGGAACAACACGCCGGCTGCTGGCCAAGTATTTTGGCTCTGTTGGAAAGAGCAGAGAGAGAGAGTGAGAGAGGGAGAGGGAGAGGTCTGGGCGCGGGATTTGGGGAACGGAATTCTTTCCTGACACATACTAGACTTGGCTGAGTCTCTGGCCCTCAGGGGGTGAAGCCTTTGAAATGGGGATAAAGGGCCTCCCTGACCCCAGTTTCCTGTCAATCACACCCCGAACCCCCTCTGCATGCTAAAAAGCCCCAGCTGCATGCACTACCATATAGGTTTACTGCATATTGATATTCATTTGACTAAATGAATAAAACAATCTACAGTTGTATCTATGTCGATGTGCATGCCGGATTTGGTGAGATTAGTTGTGAAGCACAGAAGTGGCCAATTTGTCACCGAGACAACATTTGTAATCTCAGAAACAGAAGTCTTAAGAGAAGCCCTTTCCATCTGTAAGCTTTGAATGGAAGTAAATTGAAGGGTGGAGGATGATCTAAGGCCTAGGGGATAGAGAAATAGACAGATCAAGGACGACAAAGCGAGTGACTCTTGCATCTTAGCTGAATTGGCAGGACATGAACTGGCCCCAGTGTTGGCACAGGACAAAAGGAGACCCGTAGGGCAAAACTGGGAGGGGAAAAAAAATTATTGACTTCTCACCACAGCCACTATTTATTTTTCCCTGCTCTCTGCATCACTGTTTGTTTTTGAGGCTGTCAAGTCTTTTTTTTTCTTCTATTTTTAGTTGGCTAACTACGGCGGCGGCGGAATGCTTTTAATCGCGAGTACAAAGACGCAGAATGGGGACATATCGTCCACTCTCTAGCAGAGACAGACAGCCAGAACTGACCACTGTCAACATTCAGGCTGTCAACATTCTGGGTGGTGACTATATGCACATGTTGTGGTTCGATTTGGGTTCCCAGTTGAAATCAAACCTGTGATTTTCAGTTCCAAGGCCCCCTGATTGTATTGCTTTCTCCAACTATCTCCGAGAGTCCCCTCGGCATTTTGCAATAAAGATAATGGTGAGCTTTAAAATGGACTCATAACCAGATCTCCTTTGTATGATTAAGGCCCCTGTTTTTGGGACTAGCCTGAAAAATCTAACTCTCTCCACAAATTATTAATTCTCATCTCGTTAACATTGAGACTGTAATTTTTGGTTCCCAGACCCCTTTTTTTTTTTTTTTTTTTTATGAAACCCTACAGAAGTTTTGTCTCACTGGATTAGAGCGCTGTCTCAAAAGAGGCTACTGGTTTTGAGCTTGTGAGTAAAAATACTCTGAGATCATGGAGTTGCATTCGAGGCAGTTTGACATTAAGTAAAATTGGCATGTTTTGCACTAAGGAAAATAAATGAATTTCTTAAATACTAAAATGCTCATCACATTATGATTACTTGAATGTTCAAAGCACCAGGATTTAAGACAAGTAATGAAAAATGACCAATTCTACAAGTCCTCATGAGACAACCCAGTTATATATACACTAATTTCTCTGAATCTGTTCCAAATCCAAAGTGGAAGAAGGCATTAGATATTTGTAATTGAAAGGTTATAAGTCATTCGCTGAGAACTGAGAAATGTCCAGTTGTGAGCAATGAGAATCACCAAAAGTAGAAGCTGCTGCCTCTGAAATATGATGATGATGATTGTAGTATACTTGATGGGATTTATTAGCATATTTGTTCTTAAATTATGATCATTCCTACATTCACACATAAATTCTTAGCAAGTCCACTTTGAACTAGGTTTTCTGAATACTTCACATTCATGTTCTATAAATCTTTGCCAGTTTACAGCACTTAGTTTGCTCCTTATACTGTAGGTCTGTATCATGGTTCCAGACATCCCTTCTTCCACCAGTTTTTCTTTTATTTTACTTCTTTCGTCCACTTCCACAGCCATTATCAACCATTGGGTCTACTGACAGCACCAGCTGTATGTTCCACATAATGTCATATTTTCTGACATGTTTCGCCCACCGTTGATGTCATATTGGTTTTAAGGATTTCTCCCTGAGGTCAGGGGAACTCCCCTTGCACGGATCCCCATCCCTTGGCCTACCACAGAATGCTAGGTTAAGCCCTGTTGAAGAATCCTTCCTGGAGTTTTTAAAAAGGATTTAGAGGAGATTTGTGTTGAAAGGAAAGCACAAGAGTTCATAATATTGCTTTGGTTGACTCATGTCAGAAGAAATATGGCTTTTTTTGTGGTGATTTATGTGAAATTTAATCGTATTTTGTGGTCATGGCCATTTAGTAATTTTTCTAGACCATTTAAATTGAAGTACAAGTATCACTCTTTAAAAGATGTACATGAATTGTCACAAATTTACCTCATATAGAAGTAAATGTAGCATGCACAAACAGATCTCAGGTTAGCATGAATTACCAAACACAATCTGATATCAGGTTAGCACAAATTAGCAAACACAATCTGATCTCAGGTTAGAATTAATTAGCAAACACAGTCTGATCTCAGGTTAGCATATATTAGCAAACACAATCTGATATCAGGTTAGCATGAATTAGAAAACACAAACAGACCACAGGTTAGCATGAATTACCAAGCAGAGTCTTATATCAGATTAGCAGGAATTGGCAAACACAATCTGATTGATCTCAAGTTAGCATGAATTAGCGAACACAAACAGCCCAAAGTTTAACATGAATTAAAAAACAAACTAACTTAGCACAAGAATAGCACAGAAGTTCAAATTAATGAGAACTAGCAGAAACAAGTTGTGTCTGGAGGTTTTATTTTGAGTGTCGAGGACCTTTAATTGACCTAATAATCAATACTTTTATTGATTGTTGGCAATCTACACAATCTTGAGTTCCTTTTTGTTTTGTTTTTTGTATGTGTCTGGTATATAATTAAACACAACCCCTTCTCTCTCTTTTTCTCCAGTCTCACCCGCTGTCTCTGTGTAACACCAGCGAGGATGAGAGGCAAGAAAGCTTCTTCATCAGCATTGTTAAGCTGGAGAGTCCAGAGAGCAAAGTGCCCCAGTGCCTGCCACTTCTGGAAAAGGTAGGAGCTCTCATGGAATGCAAACACCCCCTGCCACAACACACACACACACACACACACACATACAAACTCACCCACTCCAATAGTGGAGACACAGGGAACATTTGTGTTTGCTCAGTGATAAAGCACATGGTGGTATCGAGCTTGGCATGGTATGATCGAGGTACCCACAGGGAACAAAAAACAGATCTGTGTGTAGGGGCTGGTGGGTGGTTTGGAGGATGTGTGCATACAAGCAGGTTCCAATGCGGAAATGAGGATATAATGTGTTTTGAAATTTCTATACTATCTATCTATCTATCTATCTATCTATCTATCTATCTATCTATCTATCTATCTATCTATCTATCTATCTATCTGCCAATGTTTGGTAATATTTTTTATGCATAAAAAGCGTTATATTTACAAACTCATTTCCTCTTTTCTTTTTTCTTTTTTTAATTCTGTAACGCTGCTTTGCGAAAAGGACAATTTATGCCTTTGACACTCGGGCTGCGACCTTGTGCCTACTGTACGTCCACATCCGAGCCCTGCTATAGCCAGCAATACCACACTCCCTCTCATGCGATATTGCTTCATTACGTGATGATCATTGACATGTACATGACATGCCGTGCAAAATTGCTGTTCAGAATAGTTTGAAAGGAATTCCAGAGTATAAAAGCAATCCTGCCATTATGAGCCCTGCAGCAAATTGTGGTCATTTCTCTAAATGATTGAATGAAAGCATCTTTTAAACTCTACTACACGTCTCCCAGAAAGCAGCTCGGAGTAGTCTCGTCCAGCGGCGCTGTCCTCGGAATGAGAGGAGCTCCAAATATTTACGCGAAGGAGCTCATCGTCGCTCATGTAATCCAAACATCCCCTTGGGTTCAATTTTCGGAGATATATCTCTCTTAACGAAGACGTAAGATGTTTATACATCCCGCGGCATTGTAATTATTAGCGCTAGGCTTGAACCGAGCGCAGAAATTGTTTTCTTATTCCTTTTCTTGCCTTGCACTAGGCCGAAGCTTAATGCGCGAAGATGTGGGCTTTTTTTATTATTATTATTTGTTTCTTTATAAAATCAATGAATCATGAGTGTGTTTGGAGTTTAGCCCCATGTCTGAACTTGCAGGCCCTTGATTCGATGCTTTTGTCCCTTTTAAAGATGCGGCAACGCTTCATTGAGCCATTTCTAATCCTGTTTACTTTTGAGATGGAAATAAGGAACGAAAGGCAAGCCTAAAGCATGCATGTGTGTGTATGAGCATGTGTGTGTGTGTGTGTGTGTGTGTGTGTGTGTGTGTGTGTGTGTGTGTGTGTGTGTGAAAGCGAAAGGGAGTGTTTAAAGTTTGGAAGGGTTGGAAGCTGTGGTTTGATGGAGAGTTTGCCAACGGTTTGTTTGGGCCTATTGTTGAATGTGCTTAGATCATAGCATCTACTATGTGAGAACATTAGTTCTCGCTTGTGTATCTCATTCTGTATGAGAGACCGATTGGGTTTTTGACGTTATTAATTTGTATACATGTGTATCCGTGCAGCTGTAAGAGATGTACAGAAGAAGCTTTTCGGCAACGTACTGTATATCCACCCTGGCCTGCCCATAAAACGTGGATATCTATATACCGATATATTACTGCACTTTATATCAATATTAATTTTCATATATAGCATGCATTTCTGCCAGGCTCTCATGCAGTCATATTCACTCTACTGCCTTATATTGCTGCACATCGGAAATATTTTAGAGGCGTTTACATGGAGTGGCGTCTGCAGTCAGGTTAAAGAATTATATTCTGTTCTATATAATATAATCCCGAACGCCTTGATAGAAAGTGACTCATGGCGTCGTTTCCGTGTACTCAACTACAGCCGGGCACACCTCCGCTCACGCCAACCAATCAGCTTTTGCCAGAAGGACAAGTGACGCACAAAAGAGACGTACGAAACGTTTGGATTATTGAGGCCTGTACGTCAATGCTTTTCTGTACGCTGAACTTACAACCTCCTCTCTCCGCGTCGTAATGCAAATACACCTAAAGACTGAAGTGTAAACCAGCTTTTACTTGCTATATCCTGTTTTTGTTGCTCGGTCCTATCAATGAGGGACTTTTCCCCCCCCCATTCTTTCTATTTCAGTCTATCCTCCCTCATTTCAATTTGTATCTATTTACGTCAACAGTGTCTTGAAGTGCCAGCTCGGATATACATACATCGGTCACGTGATCTGTTTCTGAATAGGTTGCACTAAAGAGGGACGTCTCAAAAAGTCTGAACACGCCGAGGATAAATGGAGCAGCAGCTTGATCCTGGCATGGAATGGTATACAAAGCCCCAGCATAAAACTATGCAACAGATCACAGTGTCTTGAAACTTGAGTTCATGATTGGGTTTTCCTAGGCTTTCCTATTTCCCATTGGCGATTATAAACTGCTTCTCGGTATGAATGTGTGTTCATGTTGCCCTGTGATAGGCTGGCATCCCATCCGGGGCATTGTCCCAGGTCACGCCTAGATTTCCTGAGATCTATTGTACCCTTTAGCAGGATAAAGCCATTACTGAAAATGAGTGAATAAAGGTTGCGCATAGTTAATATAATAGCGCGAGTCAGACCGGGACCTCTGATTGTGTAGAATAACAGAGCACAGTTATGAGAGTTAAAAACTCTCTTTATAATCCCCTGCTACACTAATCCACGTCTCCCAGCATTTCACCAGTGCCAGATATCCCCAAGGTAGAAAGTTTCATGTCTGAAACGCTGGCCTCCCAGGAACTCCTTAAAAGGACCAAACATCTGGAAATGGCTTGCAGTAAAGTCAGGACTGTACAGTTGGTGTAGCAATAGCTCCCAGCCGAGTTCCTGTATCATGCAAGTGGTGTTGGTGAATGATTGTGTATACAGTACAGTTCCCACAGACCTGTGCATCTCTTCCGCAAGTTGGTGTCAAGATTTTCAAGGATCAGGCGTTACACTCGCTTAATGTTCATGGGAATGACTGCATTGGGCTCCGAGCCACCTTAGCCGCGATCGTCATTCACAAATGTATGGCCTTTTTTAACACATTTGCACTATTTAAATGTGAAGTTCCATCACCATACTGAGCTTTTTGTCTCGGATTTATATCTTCATTTATGAGCTTCCCAGTTCCCCATTTTTTCCCAGAAAGTCCCAGTTTGATCTGAACGGAAAACCCACATATCAGCCAGGTTTTTATTTTTTTTATATACTAGCCACTCAAAATGTTACCGCATTGTGCACAAGATACAAATCGTCCCTACGTGTCCAAAATTTAACATACCGTGACATCCACTTCACATTCTCTATCTAAAGAGCTTGTTTCAACAGCTCAGTCACTATGATTGCGTCAGGAGGACAGGAGGCCACAAGGTAGCTACATTTATTTGCCATTCATCCTTATACAGTCGGCATTCACTAATTCAGTTTTATTCCATGCAATATGGAAACATACATACATCTTATAGCTAGCACTGTCCTGATTTAATAAAACAGGAGAAGCAGTTAGAAAATAACTACGTAATTAATGATAGTCTGTTTGGAAATCATACTGAACTGACAATAACCCTGCCATCCTGTCCAAATTCTCTGCCGCACTTCTAGCACGCTACTGTAGCATTTTTCTGGGTCTCGAGGCATAAACAGCAGAAACCAAAGCAGCTGCTTCATGAAGTTTTCTTCTTCATCATATCTGCTGTTCATTTCTAAGTCTATTTAGCACACCGCACGGGCAAAGAATCTGAACCTGCGCATACATGTACATTAAATGGGATTTACTGGATATTTCTGCCTGAAAACAAATACAGCAGAAAGTGGCCCTAATAAATGGATGTCACGCCATTCCTCCAGCAGAAATTCAAACGCAAGTGGTCGCAGGATTCGGACGCATTCCAGATGCCAGGTCAGAATGGCTGTGCGTCTCAGCTGTCCGCTTCTGATCGGATCAGTCAAGACGGAGGTTAATGTACAATGGAAATATATAAACGGGACCTTAAAGGAGTACATCATTAGGTATAGAGCCTCTGAAGATTTTCAAAAAAGAAGGTAAAATGATTAATAAAAATTATGTTGGGAATCTTACAAACAACACATTGCAGCACAGTGCATCGCTAAAACAAAGTCAATGCTGGCCATGATAGAAAATCACCAGTACGTCCGCTGCACCGCAGTCCACTGCACACTGGGCGCACCAGGCAAAAAACCCAAGGCCACCAACTTGGCCTCCTAACTTCCCAAATTCCAAAGCGATTGCGCACCAATGGGGCGCATCTGACAAACAAGTCCAATCTATGGAGGTCCCACCCCGCAAAACACAGCACACAAAGGATCTACCACTAATGTCCTGGTACCAAACAACACAGGACACCCCCAAAGCTCTTGTAGAGCCAGTCCCTGAGGGGCCAGAGCCACCCCGATGGCACAAGGCAAACCCAGAACCTTTAGTGCTGATCAGTATATGTTCAGTTAAATTTATTTATTTGTACATTTACTGGTCTCAGTAGGAGGTTCATGAGTGGGCTAGTCACTAGCATTCAGAACTGGTGCGCAGGGTTTGAGTCCCGATCAGAACAGGGGCTTTGTTACAGATAAATAAACCCTAGCAACAGCATTTTGAGCAATTCAAGGAAGTATTTCGCTTGAGCGAAATGAGTAAATGTTGTTTTAAAGTCGGATTGCCATCATCGTGTTGAGGTCATTTGTTCCATGCTATCCCAAGGTCATGAAGTCAACGTCCAACATCGATTCATCAAAGTACTTCGAACTTCCAAAAACAACCAAATCCCATCAATGTTTTGACAACCAAAATTCCCCGCTGTGTGGCTTCCCACCTTATTTCTTTACCCCCTGCTGCTGAAACACACACACTGAGTACATATCATTTGCCTTTAGGATAAGGAAACAGAGTCGAACCTATCCACCTATCCCTCGCGTGGCAGTATTGCAAATCGACAGGCATTCTTTCTAATCTTTGAATTGTTATCATTATTATAGATCTAGAAACACTGAAAAACACTAGGGAAAAAATGACAAACTGCCCCTTTAAGAAGCCTCTTTATGTAGTTCACGCCATACAATTCCTGGTCTTTTTGATCCGCCACGGCCAACTTTCAGCCCTATTCATGTCGTCTTTTCTCCAGCGCAATACCCCCCCCTCCAGGGCCTCTGTGTTTGTTCCTTTTTTTTGGGGGGGGATAAGCGCTTTTTAAAAATCACTTAATGGTTCCTCTTGAAGGCACGTTCTTGACAGAGGAGGTGTGTAGAAGAAGGGAAGAATTTCCCTGTCCGCTCGGAGCTGTTTTTGTCTCGACGGAATGGCCGAGGGCATTTATTTAAATCTCATCAAGGCTTGTTTTAGTGGGGAAGAGCTACACTAAATTGGCATTTAAAGGAGATGACAATTGGTTTCCAAATTAGGATTGACCCAACCAAGAAGTATCACAGTTTGAAGCAAGGTGCCGCTCAGTCGTTAATTCAGAATGTTGCCAGAGTGTGACGAAGGCATTCCGTATTTAATCGAATGCGTGTTTGTGCTAGTACACCCTGTCTCTGTCTCTAGAGCCCCATCTGTCTCGATGTACCAAGGTTTTTTCGATCAGATGGTATCACTACGGCGTAGACAACTCGATAAAAGACACAAGAACGGCCATCTTTGTGAAAGGGCCCCCTGCGTTTCCCTTCATCCCAGAAAGAGAGACAGATTTCCTTATGGAGGAGGAAAGAATTTGGAGGAAGTGGTCATCTTTTCATATAATGGCCATCAAAAGTGTCCTGTGGTGTGTCTTTATGAGTGTATATGAGGCTTTGTGTGATTGAGATTTTGTGCGTGTGTGTGTGTGTGTGTGTGTGTGTGTGTGTGTGTGTGTATATATATATATATATATATATATATATATATATATAGTGTGTAACATAGCCAGGCATTAACAGTATGGTTGTAACATGTCTGCGTGTGTTTGTGTGTTTGGGAGTGTGTATACAAGACTGTGTTTCGGCCGGTCTCCGAGCAACAGCAAACACAGTTGTCATGGATTCCAGCGGTGCATCTGCTGTGTTTGAAGTCCAAGGCCAGTGTGGCTTGGTTTGATAGGTCTTATGTTGTCATCACTCACTCCCCCTCACACGCACACACGCAGTGGAGTGGATTCCCGTGTGAATGGGATACTAACTCACCCTGGGACATGGACAAGGGAAGCTAACTCCAGCATCCACGAGGATAGAAATTTCGACCTTATGATCTGTACATGACAAAAGGTTTTGCTGTGTTTGTAAGGATGTCAGGGGACGTTGAGGAACGTTCAGCCGGTCCCTATGAGGAGAACAATGGCATTAATAGCTGCTTTAAAAGACAGTCCTTACAAGAATAATAAAAAGAAATATATGTGTGTTATGTGTGTAAACTTTGTTCCAGAAGCTAAAAAAGATTTACCTACTAATTAGAAAGATTTTTAGTTCCTCATACTTTTTAATTCAAACTGTGACAAATCATTTTGCAGCCAATTAATGATTTTATTTTATTTTATTTTTTTGAAGGAAAATACAGGGCCATTCAGGTCAATCCGGGACTTTTAATTGTGCAGGGCAACAGAGCACAGTTATGAGAGTAAAAAATACATTTATTTCTTTATATAATCTCCTGCTACACTATTGCACATATCGTAGTGTTTCACTGGTGCTTAGATACACCGGAGCCATGATTGGACTGACTGCTACACTGGCCTGTCAGGAACTCCTTTAATATCTTAAACATGTAGAAATTGCTTGAAGCGAGGTGAGGACTGTGTGAGGGATGTGTCAATAACTCCCAGTTGATTTCCTGTAATGTGCAAGTGTCCAACAACAGGAAAGGGCCATTAACGGAGTTCCTGGGAGGCCAGCGTCGATGTGAGGCAGGCAGTCCAATCATGAATTTTCTGCCTGGATGGTATCCAAGCACTCAACTGAAATGCTGGAATGGGTGCATTAGTGTAGCAGAGGATTATATTGAGACATAAAGGTAGTTACTTTCGGAAAGTCCCGGTTTGACTTGAACGACCTTGTTTATTTCCTAATGTTGTAAATGTTGTATATTTTCAAGTATAAATGTTTGTGGGATTCATAAGGAATTATTAACGTAACTTCATCCACTATAATAAAGTTTGCTAAACAGAAAATTAGCTCCATGAAATAACCAGCAGTTTAATATTTCAGTACTGTAGTTTACTAAGACATGGCAATCATATCTCTAAGCCTCACAATAATAAAACAATAGACGTCTTCATCTTGCTTGTGTATATCCTTTTGTTATAGTGGATATGGAGACAGCTTGCTGTATGGGATTTTAGGAGTAATACCAACACATGTGTACAATAGCTCACAGTAACAATGATACGGGGGCAAACTATTACGCATGCACATAGAAACGCATCCATTTACTGATAGATCGACAGCTGCATTCATGCTTCCTAATTTTTAAAGTGTTTTACGTCTGCACTGCCCTGCTGTCCACACGGTAGAGGTTCATTCTTGGCCAGTTTTGCCTTTCTTTCATACCAAGAACCAGAAAATGTAGAGTTCTTTCATTTGTCTTCATGTGCAATTTGTACTTTTATACCAGTCTTCAAAAAGAAAAAGAAAAAAAAAAACCTCTGAAAATTAGATGATCAAGTACATAATCCACCTCATTTATATCCATTGCACTTATATTCCACTTCATATACGCTGCTGATGACATGGTATGGATGTGACATGGAAGCAGGCTTATAAACAGACCAGATCTGGAAAGAGTTTTACCCTGTATAACCACTTTTACTTGGAAGTTTTTACACCTCAAGACTTCAAGCACAGTATGGTGATGCGACTCTTACCCACAGTAAAACATTTTAATGGTGCAGATGTTTTAAGAAGTCCGTACGTCCGTGAATGGTGTCCGAGGCGGCTCGGAGACGGCGGCAGTCATTTCCGTAAACTTTCAGCGTGTGGAATGCTCAATTGATGGTAATCAATGGTATAACTTTTTGTCAACTTGCAGAAGAGATCAATCTGTCGTGAATGTCAATCATTCACGAACACCATTTGCACATTAAGGGAACTCGGCTGGGAGTCATTCTCACACCCGCCATATAATCCTGACCTTGCTCTAAACCATTTCCACATGTTTGGGCCATTAAAGGAATTCCTGGGAGGCCAGTGTTTCAGACCTGGATACCGTCAATGCAAAAGGTCCATGATCGGACTATCTGCTGCATGCCAACTTCACTGCTGAAACGTTGGCGTCCGAGAAAGTTCTTTGCTGTAGTGGGAAAAAAATGTCCAGGTTTGATCACCAAAGGCATTCTTACAACTCCTTACTGGCCACCGCACCACTTGCACATTACAGGAAATTGTTTGGGTTGCCACATGTTTGGGCCATTAAAGGAGTTCCTGGGAGGCCAGAGTTCCTGACATGATGCAGGCAGTCTGATCATGGCTCAGAAAACCTTCTCCCTTATTTGTGTCAAATCACTAGTGTAACACTGGGATAAGTACATTAGTGTAGCAGAGGATTACATAGAGACATAAAGGTACAGTAGTTTTCACTCTAACGACTGTGTTGTTATTCCACACCATCAAAAGTCCTGGTTTGACTTGTGTATCAGTGGATATCAGAAAGACCAACACGCTGCATATTCTCAATGCTGGTCCTATTTCACCTCTCAGCAGTGGTTCCTGCCACCTTTTCCTTCTGATCTTTGTGTAACCAACACGCCCATGCTCTCAACCAGCCTTTTTTTTATTCTTGAAAAAGAATGCACAGCACAAGAGGGTGTAACACGACCCATGGGTGTCTTCCTTTCCGGGTTCGCTGACCGGTCATATAACTGCCTGTTTAAGGAATATACGCCATTATTGAATGCCTTTTAACATCACAGTATTCGCTTAAGAGGTTCATCACTTGTTATCCATATTGTTATGAAATTGCATTTTTGAAATATCTGCATGATTAAACCTGGAATTTACCTAGTTTTACCTCATTTACAGTTGTCAATCATGATTTTAAAACTTTCAACAGGGCAATATTATGCGAACGCCCTTCCCATGAAAGAAATGCATTTGAGATTTGTCCAAATTATGAAACATGTTTCTATTATTGTGAAGGGACTGTCATGACCTCATAGCTGTAAAGTTGCTCAACAGTACTGTTTAAAGCTAGGGAGGAAAAAATCATTAAAATTATTTATGGTTTCACAAAGGTTTTATGACTTCCAGGTCTGATCAGAATACAAGACTGTACAGCTATATTACTGACACACAAACATAACACATAAACCATGTCTTTGGATTGTGGGAGAAAACCATAGTACAGAAAAGCAGAAACCCACCAAGCATGGGAAGAATATGCAAACTCCATGCACACATTATACCTGACAAATGTACCCAGTTCGAGTTTATAAAAAGTTTTTCTCGAAGAAGTTGTTATTTGTGAAGCTTGTCCATGCATGATTATGCTGTGTGCGCCCGTCCTCGTGACGACAAGATGAAGAAAGAGCGTGGTGTAACGTGAGCGGTCCAGTGGTTCGAGGGATTTTGAAAGTGGTGTAGTGTGTACTTAGTGTTAGCGGCACGTTGTGTGTTCCAAGCTGCTCCTTTGTTCCGTTTCTCTGAGGAATAAAGGCTGCTTTAAACTTTGCAGTTCGCAAGACAATACTCCGCATGCTTCAAAGTTCCTTTATCCACGAGGACTTCACATTCCAGGCTTTGTGGCCCCGTTTGTGTAAAGAAACGAAGAGGCCGGTATGCGGCGTGCCACTCAGGTGTGGTCTGGGTCCTCTCGCTTTCAGGTTATGAGGGAAAATCAGAAAAGCAAATATTTCCTGTGCGCGCGCGTGTTTATGGAGATGTTCGGCTTTGCGTGAGGTGAGGAGTGATCGAGTGACGCAGGGTGATTGATGGAATTAGTAAAGGAATGAAGGCAAAAGGGCAGAAATGTCATCAAAAAAAAAAGACATGTTGAATGTGAGTGTATGTTTGCGAGTCTTTTTATGGTCTCTAATTAAAGTTCCTATTAGTCATTTTAAATATGATCCTGTGTCAGTGCCTTTGAACTTTCACTCTGCTCAGTGCTCTCAATTGGGAACAACTTGTCAGGCCTTCCTTTTCCAGAAGAGACAGCTTTCTTTTATCACCTTTGACTTCCAGCTGTCAGAGATCATGGCTAAGTAGAAAGCTGTTGGTCATTCATTTGGGCATACACTGTACTCAGATGCAGCATTCGCACTACTCCAAACAAGATAGTAGGTGGAGTTTAAAATTGAAAAAGTTTTTTTTTTTTTTTCATTTTAATTAAATAAAATGCCCTCGGAAACACTGGAAAAAACAGTGGTATACATGGCAGGCTTGTAAGAAGGCCATAAATAAACACTACTGTATGAATGCCTCAAGCAGCATGGATCTTTCTTTTTCCCACATTCTTCCTATCGGAGTGTTTTCACCTCAGCATGAAAGTAAAAACCTCCCATTGGTGTGTGCGTTTTATTTATTTATATATTTTTTGGTCCGGCAAACGTCTACTCTCAATCAGATGCCCCACGGGGAAAAAATGAACCTTGTGCCTCCTATCTGCATTTGTATCTTTTGTATTCCGTTCCATCAATCTTTCATAATGGACATGAGTCTGTCTGTGCCTTGATCTAATCAGATCAGCTATTTTCTCTGCATGTTTGTGTGTGTGTATGCGCATGTTGTAATTGTTCTTAATAAATCATGTGACGCAAGCACAGACAAACTGTAAACACACAAACATTTTCCCCCCAAAAAAAAAAGCCTCATCTTTATAAGCTGTCAACATGCTTTAAATCTAATTTCATGCTCGGCACATTTTAAATCATTAGGCAGTAGTAATAAAGAGCTGTGACAACTCTTCTCCTCGGGGTTCTCTTTAAGTGTGTACCGCGCCCATCAGGACCAATTTTCGAATACTGTTCTGATCTTTGTAGGTGCGTGTTCAAAAGGAAAAAAAAAAGTAATGTTCATTTTGTAGTGTTATCATTTATTTATTTATTTATTTAGGTATTTAAGTTTGTTAAAGTAACCAAGTCTAAGTTTTTTTTAAATAATTCCATTTACACTGGCATGTGTACTGTAACCTAGTGTGCATCCTATACAGTACATATGCTGTATATGGAGAATAGGAATATTCACGACTGATTAACGCTGAACAGGTGATTCAGTCATATAAGAATCCCAGGGCACAGAGGTAATAGTATATTATATGCGTCTATCCCTCATTCTACAATCTATATATACAGTAGTGCTGGACCACCCATAATTATGCTCAAAACAATAAACTTATTGCGCTATCACTAGCAATACAATTGAAATAAATGGACTCACCTATAGGGTCCTTCTCTTGTTTTTCTTAGACCACTAAAATCCATTTGGTACAGGAGGTCGCGCTCGATTGACATTACAGTCCAGTAGTTCAGTTTGTTTTCAGTCATAGCATTCCTCACTTTGCGAGAACTCTACAGGTCTTCCTCTGGCTCATTTAATTTTATGAAGAAAGTGTTTCTTTGTTTATTTGCTTTTTGTTGTATATACTGGACTGTGTAAAAGTCTTGAGGCCACCCATTCTTCCATTTCTTCATTTAAAATTAAATTAAATGATGTAAATTAATTTAAATAAAAGAGACCTTTTTTATGGTGAAAGACTGCAAAGTGCCTAAAGATACAATTTCAAGTTTGCTTGTTTATGTAACAACCTCAACAGCAACCTCATTTCCCCACTCGTCTGTTAACCACTGGGCTGAAAACAAGAGCCATGAACTATTCCTCTAAGTCTGACTCTTTGGAAGCAAAATATGAAGAAACAAGGGGTGGCTCAATATGTTTACACAGTGCTTGAGCCACTATATATACTGCAGCCCATATGACCCAATAGGATAACGTGGCCCTGAGTATCGGTGATGAGTAAATGATACTGTTGGCAAATGAATTAAATTGAGGAAACAATGTTACAGTCTAAAGTTAAATTATAATTTTGCTGCCCACTGGTGAATCCCAGAGCTCCCAGTTGTTGGAAGACAAAGCATTAAGTACCCTGTAGGGTGCCTCTGTTGAGCATACATGATAAAATGGACTAATGGGTTCCCCTCCAGCGTGTATAGAAGGTACCCTTGTGATATTTTTTTTTTCCACTTCTGCCCCATATAATTATTTCACTACACCACCATGCCGCCATCATATAATTATTTCTTTTACAATAATATTTCCCACATATTAATATTCAAGTAAATTCGACCCTTGAAGTTAATGAAAATAAATGTATTGTAACACATTTGTATCAAGAAATTTGACAAGCGAAAGCTGTGTGTTGTGCTACAACCATCTCTCTCTCCACATGTCTTCTCTTTCCCACTCCGCTTTTTTTCCTCTGACTCTCTCTAATATGAAACATATCATCTGTCCTGTCAGCACCACTGCTCTTCTGTTATTGAAATTGCTCCTTGCAACTGACCTGACATCAGTTTATTCCATCTGTGTTATGATGTAAGGGTGAGGAAAGCTGATTCCAGACCAGCATAGTGTGACAAATCTGGAACTCCGGTCACAGCCGGGTGTGTTTCCACTCAGCTCAACTATATCTGCAGTGCTGCACAGACTGAAATAGCGGAGTGTGTATATGTGTATATGTGTTTGTACGTATGTGTTTACAAGAAGGAAAGAGTAAGTTGCTTGTAATCAGTGAATTACTTGCTCTCAAAGCCTGTGTGTAACAGCATGTGCATGAGGGAAGTTGTCTTTTTAGTTTAAATAAAAATTCTTAGTACTGTACTTGAATGGAGCTGTGCATATGCTACATGATCGCAACAACTGTAGTCTTAATGATTAAAAAGTTTTTTGAAATAATAATAAACCAGGTATAGAGGACAATATGGTACTGTATATCAGTATCAAGCAGGTTTAAAAGTAGAAAGAGTAGAAAATAGATGGAATTTACTGTACATTAAAGGTATAGTTTGGGTTCGTTTCAAGTCTGCCTTAAATTAAAATTGAAGTGTATATAAGTACATTACAGTAGGGCTTGGTTGTTACAAATTTTCCTGCTTTGCGCACCAACCGTGACGATTGTCACTCTGAAAGCGAGTATAGTGTAAGTAATCAGGGCAAAATTCTACAACACACAGTTGTAACTGCGTTCCAGATAGTAAACTTCATTTTTATTTATAACTACCAAGATCTATTGTTATGAACCCTGTTACAATTAATTAGAAATATTTTTTAGTCATTTACAATAAATAAGAATTGGCTCACTAATGCTAGTTATTTTTAAACGCTAGAGATTAAAACCTTATTTAAGACAATGAAGGAAAGCGATTAGAAAGTAATTTAGAAAGTATACAGTCCTGTATCAGACTATAACAGACTATAATAATCAGGAAATATATTTAAACATATTAAAAGCAATTGCATTGCAGGTTTGGGCAAATATTTTTGGCCATATAGTGTATATATGCTAGCTACAGTTATGCTATCTAAATACACTATATGGGCAAAAATATTTGGCCAAACCTGCAATGAAAATGTATCCAAATGCACATGCTTCACTATGGAGTTGGTCCCCCTATAACAGCTTCCCCTCTTCTTGGAAGGCTGTTCACAAAATTTTGGAGTGTTTCTGTGGGAATTCGTGCCCAGTCATTCTGTAGCGCATGTATGAGCTCAGGTTGATGTTGGAAAAGAAGAGCTGGCTCGTTCCAGTTCTTCCCAAAGATGCTTGATGCAGTTGAGGTCAGGGCCAGTCAAGTTCTTCCGCGCTGAACTCATCAAACCTTGTCTTTATAGTCCTTTCTTTGTGCACTGGGGCACTGTCATGTTGGAATAGAAAAGCACCTTACCCAAACTGTTGCCACAAAGTTGGAAGCATTGACATAGCATTGTTCAAGATGTTTTGGTTTGCTGAAGCATTAAGATTTCCCTTCACTGGGAATAAGGGGCCTGATTGATACACCTGAATTGAATAATTAACAGGGTTGGACTGTAATATGCAAATGGCTTGAAAAATGAGATATTGAATACAGTTAATGTTAGCTTGCTTACATACTGTACACCTAGTGTAGTGCTTGTTACTTACTGTACCATAGGTACACACAAGTCATATCTACTGTAGCTCCCTGTAACATATATCATATCTAGCTACCTATGTAGTTATTCCTGTGGAAAGTACACTAAGCAATAAATAACATACGGTATTCACTTCAATTCTGTGTTCGCTGTCGGAAGGCATTTTAAAAAATGTTTCTAAATAAGACAGTTATTAAGACTTGCATTAACCAAACAGTCTGTCGCTGTACTAGATAAACATTACTTACAGAACCTAGATGCTGTAACTTGGCTGGGATCTTCAAGGATCTTTTTTTCACACTTATTGTATTGCATTTATTTGTAGAGACAAAAAATATATAGAAATAGAGATTAAGGCAACAGGTGAACCAGTGCTAATATCATGCATCCTATTATTTAGTTTTTTGCAGACATGCGGGTGTGTGTGTGTGTGTGTTTGCATACTTCTGCTCTTTCAGTGTCCAAGCTTGGGCACTTCTGGTATCCCAGAATGCAGAGTGTTTGCATCTAAAGGCATCCATTTTCCAGATGCCACATTTCTTGCATGTCACTGGAAAGAGTGCAGAGCGAGAGAGTGTGAGTGTTTGTAAAAGACGAGCTGAGAGGAATGCATCCCTAAATATAGCCTCACAGTGGGGACAAAGTGACATGTTGCCACTGAATAACTGTTAAATTACTGCTATTAAAATACCTCAGTGCCTCAACCAACCACTCACACTCACTTACTCTCTCTCTCTCTCTCTCTCTCTCTCTCTCTCTCTCTCTGTTTGTGTGTATTGGCTCCCTTGTGGCCCTCATTAGCATTTTTTTTCCCTTCTTTCATTTTCTCTGTCTGTGGGACAGGGGTGGTTTGGCTGTACGAAGTGACCTCTAGCTGCAGCCCTGCACACAAAGCCCTCATGCTGGGCAAAAGCTCATGGTTTTATGAGCAAATGCCAGAAAAAGTTTTTAACCCACAGGAAAGGGAAGCGTATAGAAATTATGTAATGATAGTCAACATTTGCAGTCATATGACCTTGGAAAGTCCCCACTTAGCTAAATCATATATCATTAATAATAACCTGTAGTCCCATTTTTCGCCTACTTTTTTCTCTAATCGCCTTCCTGGCTCCCTAGCAAGCTAACAGTAGCTAAGCTGAAAAAACAGTATTAGCTAGCTAGCTTTATATCCATTTCTTGAAACATTGTCATTCATCAATTAAAACAAAAAGTTAACACTGGATCTAGGTTTATTTACCAGTCACTGTATTGTGTGTAATATAGTATTGTTTGTTAGTTATTTAGCTAATACTAGCTAAATTAGTTAGTAGAGGTTAAAATTAGTTAGATATTAGCCAGGTTGATAGATAACTAGATTCAGATTCAGATTCATTTATTTATTGTCATTGTATAGCTACAACGAAATTGAAACATCTGCTTGTTCTGGTTAATGTACAGTAGTTACGTTAGAGATTGGTGAGGTAGCTAACAGAGATGCATAATGTCAGGCGTTAACATTACCATGTGAAGATCACTAAAGAGCGCAAATGTTGAATTTATTATGCAACTATATATACAGTATATATGCTAGCTAATTTTATAAAAACATTTATTTTGTTTTAAGGTAAATTAACTTGTACAGAACTGTAAAATAGCTTTTTGTTAGTTAGCTAGCTAGTGTTGTTTTAGATAGCTAGTGTTATTTTAGTGTTGCTAGTGTTGTTTTACCATACTTTTTCTAGTTAAGAGCTCTATACTTTCCACTCAAACCAAAGCTTAGGTTCCATTCTACTTGCTTGACGAGAGTCAAACTGTCCAAGCCGATCGAAGGATCGCAACAACATCGGCTTTATTTGTTATCTTTAGTATCCTTAGTGTGCGATACATCATTTTTTAAAGCAACATGTGAAACATGTTGAACATGTCGGTGCAAAACTAAATCAGTGTCGCTTTTGCAGCGTTTTATATGCTTTATGAAAACAGCCAAAGGGCATGTATTAAATTTGTGAATAAAATGATACCATTTACTAAAACAAATGATCATTTCAAAATATTCAGCGACGTTCCCAGAACATTAGCAGTGTGTTAAGTTTCTTAAATTAATTGCCCCACTAGTGTTGTTTTAATATTCAAGATTTTTGACTACACCTCGGTCACCCATATTTCAATTGACATCTATGTTGTGTACACGCGACACGTTTTAAAACACACCCTTATGCTTACATACTGTACGTTCTTAATTTTTTTCAATTAGATTTTTATAGTTTTTGTTTTAATTTCGCTCTTCCGGGAATGCCTTTGATATCTAAAATCGACCACAGATATTGAAAACAATAAGTGCACTCAAATCCACATTTATCAATTTTCCCTGACTGTTTTTCCGTGTCATATAATTCATGCAGTTATTCTTTGTGAATCAACCGCAACACACCCACTAACTGCGCTTGCAATTTTTCTCAACTGCACACGCAAATTAGTACCTGTTATTTGGAACTGTAATAGATCAGAGTCTCTTTGTTCTCATCGTAAAGAACTCCTCTATTAAATGAAGAGAAAAAAATCGTGTTTTGTTTGGTTTCATGATGCATAGTGATTCAGACTTGATACTGAATACTATGTGGGGTGTTCAAGTCAAACCAGGACTTTTCTTTGACCTAAAATGTTGTGCAGAATAACAGAACAAAGTTATGTGAGATAAAACTAACTTTATTTCTCTATATAATTCCTGGCTACACTGATGCACTTATCCTAGAGTATTCCAGCTAGAAATTTTCTGCTTCACGTCTGAAACACTCGCCTTCCAGGAACTCCTTTAAAGGCACAAACATGTGGAAATGGCTTGGCAATAACTCCCAGCTGAATTCCTATAATGTGCGAGCGTTCTTGAATCGTGTGTACACTTCCCACAGACAGATGCACCTCGTCGACAAGTTGGTGTAAAGTTATATATCGGATTTTAATGATCAGGTGTTCCCCTTGCTGAATGCAGCCGGCTACGAGGCACCTCAGTCGGGATCATCATTCATGGACGTACGGCCTTCTTTAAAACGTTTCCACCAATCAAATGTCTTACTGCAGCTCATCAGTGTGTTGTGCGTGAAGTGCACATGCAATCACTCTCTCCTTCTCTTTCTCTCCAGTAATATGCCCTGAATTTAGAAACTCTCAATTTCTTCAGGCACGCACACACACACACACACACACACACACACACACACACACACACAGGATGTTAAAATGTCTATTAGTTCAGCTCTTTATATTGAGCCCTGGAGCATTCAGCAAGAACTTTTACTATCTACCTTATTATCTCTTTGATCGTGCAGCAGGGCGCGTTTGAAGATCAGCCTGCCTTTTTAGTTGGCCGTGAAATGCCTGTGCGGCTCAGGCTCGGGCTTGCTTGAGCTATTGGAGTGAGCAATAGAGATATAGGGATTGGGGGCAGGGTGGATGACAAGGGTTTATGGTGTGTGTGTGTTAGTGGTGTCAGATAACACAGTAATTCAGGTGTTACAGAAGAGAAGGTTGTGCCATGTACATTAAATAATCATGTGTGGGAACATGATCATTAAGCCTCCGAAAGAAGTTTGAAAATTCCCACATCAGTTTAAAGATGCAATCGTGCAGCGAATTGACAAAATGTTAAGAAGTTTTGTATTTGTTGTTGAAACAGGTAACAGTTATTGAAGTAAACTTTGATTTGCATGGCACCTTTCACACACCTAAGGGGGAAAAAAAACATTATTTTAGATATAATTATTACACAGACGGTTGCTCAAGGCAAAATATCAGTATGGGAGAAAATGAAGATAGAATTAACTTGATGCAATATGAAATTACTATACCGTAAACAGATGAAAGATTTGGTGAAACAATGCACAGTAGCTGATTTATGATGACAGTGATAAGTAGAGGGAGCGGCAAGCTGGAATGAGAGGCGCACGGGTGTTTATGTGTGTGTGTGTTTCTGTGTGTGTGTGTGTGTGTGTGTGTGTGTGTGTGTGTGTGTGTGTGTGTGTGTGTGTGTGTGTGTGTGTGTGTGTGTGTGAGAGAGAGAACCTCACAGGGTGGCATTAATTTAACTTGCTTTGCTGAACTCTGTTTGCATTTCAGATGCTTAAGATCTCAAGAGGACAATAGTTTGGTGCTAGATTTTCACTTCTGGAAATTTAGCGGTAGTAAGCTGTACATATTTTTTCTGCCATGGGAAAATCTTCAGGACATAGAAAATCGTATGGGAAAGTCTTAAGATGATAGGAAATAATAGAGAGATCATCACAACGCGTTTGCCAGAAGTTTGCCAAAATGCTCAAAAATTCTAAATGGACGTGTTCAAGTCAAACCAGGACATTTGATGCAGTGAGTGCAGAATAACAAAACACAGTACAAAACACTATACAGTATAATCACATGCTGCACTAATGCATTACCCCAGTGTTTCACTAGTGCTTGAATACTATCAAGTTACACCGGAGCCATGATTGGAATCCCTGCTTCACATCCAAAACACTGGCCTCCCAGGAACTCCTTTAATGGCCCAAACGTGTGCAAACAGTAAAAAAGTTCTCTAGGTGTGATTCACAGGAACAAGTGCACTGGGCTCCGAGCAAGTGCACTTGAATGGCCTGGATCATCATTCAAGGATGTTCAAGTTTCTTTATAAAGTTTGCACCGTACTGCCACTAAATGTCTCTTCACCGTGAGTCTTCTGTAGATGTCGATTGGTTTTACTCCTTAATTCACAAGAAAAATCGTAAAAGTTAATTCAAAGTGAATTTTAGTAGTTTGTGGTTGGTTCATAGATCCCGTAGGTTGTCCTTGCCGCTTGATAATGGACAGAATCCAAAAATATTCAGCATTTCCTGTTTAGTGCTGATGGGAACTGCTTTGAGTTGGAGCTCTCGTAAAAAGCTCTTAGACAGGTGGCGGGGCAAGCCCGGTGCTCTAAACCACTAAATATTAAACTGCTCTAGTAGTTGAGACATTCCAGAATTGGAGGACATTTTTAGTCCCAGCTGTAAAATTTCAAATAATCCATACTAAATCATGCACTTATACTATGTGCAACAATGTTACCGAAATCATTTAGCCTGGCATAGTAAGAAAAAAAAGAAAAAAAAACAGCCACATGATACACTTGCTAACACCATGGTTAGACCAAATGTAATTTTGTACTGTACTCTTTTCTATTTTTTATTTTTCCAACCTTTTCAACCTTAAGTGTGTCTAACTCTAACCAACGCAAGTCTGTTACTCATATTCAGAGTAATGCAAAAAAAAAAAAAAGATTTCTATCTTTATTTATATAACTAAGTTTGTCCTTGATCTTGATAGAAATGCTACATTGTTTTAAATTTATTCTATATTTTTAAATATAGAATAATATAATTATACATTTCTTTATAAATTAGCTTTTTTTCCCCCCTTCTGTTTCCACCAGTTATCATAAGCATGTTAAGGTTGCAACAATTACCTGGATGGAATTATTCATTCAAAAAATCCACTCAACTGTTTAAATGGTGTTCAAAAAATGTTTTCATTGATTTCTACAGAGTTCTGGCACACCACTAAGTGCTACTGAAAAGCAGTGTAAAGGCTACTGTGCCAGACACGATGCTGAGGAACAGAGGAGACAGCAAGGCTGTGGAGGAAAGATGTAGTAACAGGGAAGAAGGAAAGTGGAGAGAGGGTCATGAGAGGAGTAAGGCCAGGAAAAAGGTACTTGAAGGATTAAACACCCCTCCAGTCAGCTCTCAAACAGTAGCAGAAATTTTGGTTAGTGAGGAATGAAGGTTAGTATAAGTACTGATCATATGCGCAACCCTGTTACTTTAATTTCGACCCTATTATCATATCATTTTTCCACAAAATAATCTTAAATGCTTATTTTTAAGCTATTGTCAACATTTTAAAAGTTTCAATGATTACAAACATCATGTGTTTGAGTGTTTGAATATTTGAAAAGAAATACTTAAATAAGTAAAGATAAATGTGTGAAAAAAAAACAAAAAGTTGAGAAAGATTTCAAAAGATGTTGAAATTAATATAAGGCATGTCTTATCTGAAATTAAATGAGAATTGAGAATGAATTTTAACCTTTATTTACGGGTAAAAGACTTATTAAGCAATATTTTAAAATACACTTTTTGCAGGTTTCTGATTATTTGTAACAGGGTTGCGCCAAGCTGAGCACAAAATAAATGAAAGATCTCATAAAAAGTGTACCTTTTAATGTTTGAGCTGGACGAATCGAATTATTTGACGGTTTATTACTTGTTTTTCTTTAATGCGTAACAGAAAATGATCAAATAAAGGTTCGATTTATCGAATGTTCTGGTGCCTAAATTGGCCTTTAATTCTGGAGATTCTCAGTTATTACAATATGAAGTCATAATGTAAGTGTGCATAATTTATAGATGAATTGTTTGTACTGTAGGTAATTCGTAAGTGAAAATGAATTAGATCATTAAAGTTATTAAACGTTTGAATAAAAGTTCTTAGGATGTGAGCGTAGAACGTAGGTCATATCAGACTCAGAATCGTAAGCTCATCATCGTTAATGCACAATCAAGAATTTCAATTCATGTCAGTTACAGTAACTTCACCGCACACATCAATCACTAAACCCATTCGTTGATTGTTTTCCTAAAACAGCATGTACTGTCATGTGTTTAATGATCGCATAGAACCCTTTACAGCATGCTGAGCTGCTAATATTATCTGACACACAGGATGTTTCTAGAGGGAACTCTTAAAGGCACTCCACAGATGGTTTTCTTTTCAAAAAGGTAGATATTTAGAAAAGCTTGATCCATCTATACAAATAGGCCTAACCCCTGTAACAATGGGTGTTGTTTAGCTGGCTCAGTTGCACAGTTACAAAATGAGTAAGGAGCGATAATTTGGCACAAAATGAAACACACACACACATACACAGTTACAAAAAAATGTAATAAATCAACAATTTCTTCTTTAGTTCTTGATTTTCTGGGTCGAGTTTCATGCAAATCAAACGGAGTGTGCATAATTGCAGTGTTTTTTTTTGTTTTGTTTTTTTTTAGACTTTTTGGCGCTTACTGTTTACATGCATGTTTTTTAAGCCGTGCATTGATGCGCATGTGTAATGCGAAAACTGCTCTGTATATACAGTATAGAAGATCACTAAACATGTCATGATGGATGATGGATGGCCTACACCAGCATTAAGTGGGAGATTTCTAATTATTTCTTTAGAACAGTTCAACGGGGTGATTGCGTTCGGCTGAAACCATGATAAGCTTTAGTAAACAATACCCCGAGGGAGTCACGTGCACAGAGATTTTACACAATTTTTTTATTTTTTTTTTTTCCTATCAGTTTCTCTGGAACGTGTGGTGTGTTACCCAAGTTCGGATTAAACAACATTTTATATGTTTGCGAAATGGTAAAAGAGGTCAAAAGGATGGATTTCCTTTTTCCGGAAGATCGGCAGACTGTATCACAAGCAGCTGTTTACTATTTGTTAGTGAATTTGGGGACTAATAAAAGTGTGTTTAAAATCGTAAAAACGCAGTTCAAAGCATGAAGGAATAGCCAAGGACGGGCTTGTTTAGATTCCACTATAAGGTGTATACTCATTCTCTATCTCTCACACACACACACAAATACACACACAGAGGGAAGAAACAAAACACGACCATGCACACATAATCAGTGAAATGATTTGATTAGCAGTGTTTAAAAGGCTCCAGCCACATCAAAGTCTCCGATTCGTCTTCTTCATTCCAGCACTGCTTATTGCACCATTTCTCAGACTCACGAGCAAACTATGCAGAAGACGATCTCTCAGACGAGCCAGTAAGAGGAAGACCGGAGGATGCATTTGGATGATGGATAGAGAGCTGGTGAGCGTGTGCCACTAAGAGACACTGAACATTGCCAGTGTGTGAAAGAGACGTAAATCCTCCAGGCGATGTTTTCTTCAAGCCAGTGTCAGGACGGTTTTTCGTAATTATATGTGCTTGACCAATGTCAATATCCCAGATCTATTTCTGCACTAATAATACAGTCGTTTCTGGCAGCTCGATGAATGACGAGACGAACGTGCAGTCTATAAATCAGATCAGCTCAAATCATTCCGGACAGGTCGGTCAGGAAATGATGCTTTCCATTTAGCAACTCTTTTTTGACCTCTAGTGGTGAAACTCTGCCATGATGTTGTCTTTGCTTTTCTTTCTTTTTTTGGCCACTGATCTGAGAGCAGTTTTGTTGTTATGGTTAGGATAAAGGGTTTGGGTCGAATTAGTTGCTCCACACAGCCAGACTTTTCTTTTTCTTTTTTTTTTTCTTTTCGTTTCAGGAGGTAGCAAGCAGAGACACGCAGAATGGTTTCTGAAGTGAAGCTCCCACACACACACACACACACACACACAAATACACTCACACTGAGAAAGGAAGGGTTTAGGCTGCTTTTACAGGAGATTAAGTCAAACCCTATAAAATAGGCATTTTCCCCCTTTCCATTTTTTCTTCCCGGGACTCAGTTCTCCCTTTCAAGTCTAGACAACTTCTCCCACAATCCCTCTTTAAACTTCCTCAGTCTGCCGCTTTGCGGTGTTGCCGAAGTAGCTGCGCATTGTGTGAGAGTTATTGCAGTGGCCCAGGCTCACATGGCATAAGTAATCTTTGGTCAAAAAAAGGCAGAATTGCAGGGTGGTCTAGTCTTTATGTAACGCCTAGAGACTAAAGAATAGCAAAAGGAAAAGCACTAATTGCATTGCTTACTACAGATTTTGACCTTTTAGATGGAAGTATGAACCAGAGGAGTATGTAAGATTAATAAAACATGGTAAAGCTTCTGTTAAAACCGGCGCCAGGAGGTGATTTGGTCATCTGGGTGAAATCAGAATGTCAGGGGGGAAAAAAAAGAAACAGGATGTCCAATCAGACATCTGTCTACTACGGCATAGACCAGGAAGCCCAGCCAATTAGCTTCCCCAGCAAGGGGACAGATTAAATATTTGTAGTACTGCTGGTAATACTGTACTACCACTAATTGTGAGGGTGAGTCAAAAATGATCTGCACTCTGGCTACAGCAAATACATCACTTTTTCGATATAATCCGCTTGTGCTAGTCAACCACAGATGGACGGAGCGGCTCACGATACACTCCGTCCATCTGTCGACAAGCTTTCGTATTCTCTCATTAACAAAATGTTTTATTCTGAGCTGCGAGACACGAATGCACCGTTGTCATCACTTCTTCATCAGAAAGTGAATCTTCATCCTCGTAGTGCTGCTTTCAGGGGACCGAACAGGTGAAAGTCATATGGAGCAAGATCAGGACTATAAGCAGGATGCTTTAACATCTTAAGACAAAGTTGCAGTGTGGGTACAAGATCAAAACGCCCTTGGACAACAGTCCGAAGTTTAGGCTTCAGCCCCTCGATACGCGTCGCACTGTAATGAGAAATTTTGATTGTTGAACCTTTTTCCTGATAACGGCCCTTGAGAATCCCGGAAAACTGTACGCATCAATTTTCCAAGCTGACGGTTGACTTGAGAATTTTCTTATGGTCGGCGATTCAGGCTCGTAACGATGACTTCGTGTCACCAGTACTTATTCTCTTTCACTCTTAGACCTTCTTTATTGTATCGGTTCAAATTTTGAGTGAGTAGTTTTGGCACCTCAGACCAATAAAAAAAATGCTGCTCTTCCTTTGTGCAAGTAAGGCATCCGTTTTTGCTCGCATCGCAGTTACAATTGAACTGATGTAACACGTGCACACCTGCACAGCAGTGACTGAAGAGACAGTATCCTTACATGGAAACCACTGATAAGACAGGAGTTTTAATAGGACCCGGAGTGCGGATAATTTTTGACTCACCTTTGTATAATAAAGATAATAACTTTTATTCATATAGCACATGTTTAGAGCCAGATGTTGTGTAAAAGTATGTCTGTGTGCATGGAGTTTGCATGTTCTCCCCGTGTTTGCTGGGTTTCCTCCGGGTTCTCCGGTTTCCTCCCACAGTCCAAAGACATGTAGATTAGGCTAATCGTGCCTAATGAATCCTGGGATAGCCCCTAGGCCCCCTGTGACCCTGAATACAGGATTAAGCGGTATAGAAGGTGAGGGAGTAAAACATTAAGTGCTTAAGTGCTTCCACTTACAGTAAGTTGGAAATTCATTGGTACTCAATGTTAATATGATAAAACGTTTTGGATTAGCGTATATATTATTTGGACTAGCCGTGTCTACTGATAAAATTTCATTTTTCGAAATGATGGGCATCAAATTTTAGGCAGGAACTAGACTTACCAAGCTCTGGTATGAATTCAGGACCCTTATTTTATTCGAAAAGTCTTCCATTTTTTGCGTCTACTTTCACCATGGCCGAACTGATATTCCGGATCATCTGTTTAAAAGTGAAAGACAATATTACGTTCGGAAAATGACATGGCTTTGGCGCGTCCATACATGGGCTGACTATAATAAGAGAACAGGAAAGGGCCTGGAGCGGTACTTCACGGCATATCGTGTCTCATTATTAAACCTCAGAAAGACATTAACATGATCTGTCACTTTACAGGAACTTCCTAAATGTAGTGTTCCCATTAAAATCCAACAGTGCGGAATCATGTTCACAAACACCGGAACAAAGAAGGTCATTGACCGCGTTTTTTTCTACTATTTTTTGCTAGAATTACAACTTGGGAACGCGAGCGTTCGATTTGCAGTGCAGCAAAAAACGGTTGGAAACCCGGGGTCGGTGCCAGGACGAAATAGGGCGGTGGGTAATATGGTTTCAGGTGGGGGGGTTGATGTGAGTTTACAATAGCAATATTTTGAAATATTGATGAAATAATCCCGCAGGACAGTAATACAAGGCCCTGCGGTGGAGCGCGGTTGCGCAACAAACCCAATCACGCTGATTACTGAATAAAATTCGAAAGCCATCCAAAAACAGTATGCGCCATTACATGAGAACATCCACACAAACACACATATAACAGTACAAGAGAGCTATAAAGTACCGAATGTACACAGAAGTAGGCTAAACAGCAGCTGCTCTGTTCAAAACCTTGTTCAAAAAATATACAAACTAAACATTTTTATAATAACTAGTGCGCATTATGAATTACATAGTTGTTAGTGTGTGACTATGCATGTATACTTTTGTGTAGATTACTGTAACAGTTCCCTTGAAGAACAGTACCGACGTCACGCGCGTGTGTGTGTGTGCGTGTGCGTGCGTGCGTGCGTGTGTGTGTGTGTGAGAGAGGAAAGAAGGTCCCACCGCTCTATGGTTTTTATCTACCCCGTCACCAACGGCAACCCTTTGATGTCTCCTAAAGTGCCGATAGCCTATCAGATGACTGTGGCCTTTTTCTGTCACCTTGTACTTTGCAATTCAAATCTGTGTCAGAGTGGAGGCCGAGAGAGCACGAACAGGTGTGGGGCGAGAGAGAGAGAGGTGGAAAAGAATGGAAAATAAAGGTGTGTACTGTAGTGAAAGGGATAATTATAAACATTAAAGCGTTTGTCTGCATGTTTGTCATTCGAACTCTCGCTCTTGTTCGAACTCACTCTCTCTCACACACACAGACACACACACACACACACACACACACTCTGGTCTTCCTGCCTGCGCATGCATGTATGTATGCATACGCACAGACGCCTGGCCACTTTATTAGGAACACTTGTTTATTCACGCGGAGGAAGCATGACGCATAAAATCGTTAATGTCCACATCAACCATCAACACGGAGAGAAAGCTCAATCAGCATTCTTCAGTCGTGACTTCGATCGTGACGTGGTCTGTCCCAGTTTCAGACCCCAGCACCATCACGTTGCCAGTGTTGGACCCTTGAGCAGCCCCCAACTGCTCAGATGTAAAATTAGAAAAAAAAGAAAGTAAGTCGGGCATCTGCCAGGTACACACATTTAAAAACAAAACACATCTAGCAAGCAGCAGATCTGCAGATTCCTGATGGGAGAAGTCAAAAGGAAGTTTCAGGCCAGGTTCTCTTTTGGTGAGTCTCACCGTAACCTCAACACAACCAAGCTGGCTGAAATCTTGTTTCCAGTGGGCAGTATGATCTCTCGTAGTGTCTAATATTGTGTGTGTGTATGTCTATAACAACGCACTGGGGCTATTAGGGAAATAACAGGCCTGTAGGAATGTTTCCTGCTTCGGGTGAGGCCTGATCTCCCAGCAGCCCTGTTATTACCGTCTTTAACACACCCTCTGTCCATTTCTCCCTTCTGCTGTCTCAGCCATGGCGACGTCGGGCACAAAAGCCAAGCTATAGTCTGCACACCCTGAGAGAGCAGATCGCAGGAAAACACACCAATTCGCGTATCATTCTGCTAGTTTAGAGAGGAAAAGCGCGAGCATGTATGAGGGCTATACAACCAGGAAGGAATGTAACTGGGCAATTTGCCGTCGATGCGTTTAAGTAGTACCGTAAATGCGAGGGTTGTTAATGTACTTGTTCTAATATGTGGCCGGACTCGCCACCAACTCTAAAATCAATAACAAACAGCTTTTAGAAGTTACCTTTATTTACTTCAAAATGTTTCATCCGGGTACGCCGGTTTCTTCCCACAGTCCAAAGACCTGCAGATTAGGCTAATTGACGTTCCCAAATTGCCCCAAGTGTGTGAATGAGGGTGTGAGTGTATGTGTGTGTGCCCTGCGATGGATTGGCACCCTGTCCAGGGTGTCTCCTGGGATAGGCTCCAGGCCCCCCGCGACCCTGAACACAGGATAAAGCGGTATAGACGATGAGTGAGTGAGGTTTAATAGTTTGAGGTTTAATAGTTTATCTGGTGACATTTATTTGAACAGTAATGGTAGAATTCTTGTGATCTTGAGTGAAAAGTCTGGTCTAGGATAGAGAGGCGGTAACGCTTTATGGTTGCGCCTTTTTTTTTTTTCATTCGTAATTACTAAACAGTCACTGGCAAAGTATAAAACACTTCGAGTCGCACGATGACTCAATTTTGATACATAAGGAACCTGTTGTAGCTTCTTTACAGTTGGCATCGGTTGAACTGGATGAACTCTAGAATGCCTTCGTGAACGCTGAAGTCAAAGGGATTTATAAACGATGCTCTAAATCTGTATAGTACCTCATCAGAAGGAGGACTTGTTGTAACTGTTTTAGTTTTAGTGTTATGGTGTATGAACACAGTCATTTTTTGTCAGTAAAATGTTTCGATGTTGGCAGTTTGGGTGACTTTGTCTCAACCACGTATTTATTGGCGGAATTAGTTCATTCTGTCTATCACACAATTAAATCCATTTTTTAGTAAAAATATAAAGTAGGTGAAAGTTCCGTTCTCGGTTATGTGTGTGTGTATGTACGTTCCTGTGATCGTCCGCACCCTAAGGGCTACTGCAGCTGTTTGAGCACAATGGTTTTGTGTGTGTGTGTGTGTGTGTGTGTGTGTGTGTGTGTGTGTGTGTGTGTGTGTGTGTGTGTAAGCAAAAACCCTAAGGGGACAGTTAAGCATTTTAAACCTACTTCTAATCCTACTACTTCTAAAAATTAACTCTCTGCCTGTATAATAATTCCATAATAATCGTCCTGATTCCTTTGTTTTCTCAACCTGATGCACTGTAGTTTGCTGGTCTGGTAGTGATGGGACGTTTGGATCATTTTAGTGCCTCGGTTCTTTGAATCTCGTCCATCAACATGAACGAATCGTTTTTTGAGTCATTTAGTTTATTTTGTTCCCGGACGACTCGAACTAGAAGACTCATGAGAAGAACCGCTCAATTCTGTTTCCTGTGTAACGCACTGCATAGCATCTATGGGAGTCACGTGACAAAAGAACGAACGATTCGGACCAAAAGACTCGAGAGGTAACTACCCATCACTGTGGTCTGGTATGACAGTGTGCAGGCCAAGAGGGAAAAACATAACATAAGCAGCTTAGACAAGCAATTATTTTTGTACAACAGTCTGGAAAAGGTTCTAAAACCATTTCCGAACTATTTCAACAGATTATACACAGGTGGACAACATTCAAGACAGTTGCCATTTTCAGACCCTACACGCCTCACTGAAGATGTTAAATGTTCAATTAGAAGAAGACTGAACAAGTATGGTTTCTTTGGCAAGGTTGCCAGAAGACACGTCTTCTGTCTAAAAAGAGCACAGCATCACGAGGTTCGCAGTGTTGTTTGGCTTAATGCCCAGCGAAATGTTTGCCGAAAACGAAACAGCATTTCAGCATAAACACCTCATAACCATAGCGGTGGAGGGGTGATGATTTGGGAGCTTTTTTTTGTAGCCACACGTTGACTTCACCATGAACCCCTGTGAATACCAAAGTATTCTAGATGCAAATCTGTTGGGCGAAATTGAGTGATGATCTGAAGCACATCAGTAAAACCTACACCAAAAAAAAAGAATGAATGTGAATGAAATGGCCTAGTCAAACTTGAGACCTCAACCCAATTGAAATGCTGTTGCAGGACCTTAAGAGAGCTGTTCAAAAGCAAACGCCCAAAAAACCTCAATGAACTGAAGCAATTTTGTGAATGTAAATAGGCCGAAATTCCTCCATAACGATGTGAGAGACTGATAAAGTCACACAGGAAACAATTACTTCAAGTAATTGCTGCTAAAGGTGGATCTCCAAGCTATCAAATTATGGGGGTATTTGGTGTTGCCCACATGTTTGTTTGTTTGTTTGTTTGTTTGTTTGTTTGTTTGTTTTTTGGCCTCCAAATTCCCCAGATCCCAATTCAATCGATCAACCATTGGATGCACCAGTTTCAATCCATGGAAACCCCACTTCACAACCCACAGAACCCAAATAACTCACCCGCCAACATCCTGGTGCCAGACACCACAGTACACCCCCAGAGGCCCTGTGGAGCTGGGACGGTATTGTATATCACAAATGTAATTTAAACAGCATTTAATATGAAACAAAAACGTTGGCGTGTTTGGCGAGCAGTAATAGAGGAAGCACTGACTCAGTGGTTAAGGTCCTTCAAGGTCCTACAGTAGATTCTAGATTCTGCCTCACCTGGAGATCACGTTAGATAGAAATGTCAGCCAATGAATAAATATAATGTCATATAAGGATATGGATAATTTTTTTTTTTTTTTTTTTATTGTGACAGGCTGCAAAGTGCCTAAAGTTACAATTTAAAAATCGGTTGTTTATATAACAACCTCAGCAGCAACCTCATTTCCCCTCTCGTCCGTTCCAACAACTTAGCATTCAGTCTCCTGTTTCTAGTAATAATAAGCACACAAAAAGGTCAGCACTGTCGCCTCGCACCACCAGGGTTGTGGATTTGAATCTTGCCCTCACTTGTGTATGTGGCGTTTGTGTTTTCTCCCCACGACTGGTGGATTTCTTATGGGCACTTTTGGGTTTCCGTCCAAAGACATCCAGAGTGCACCACACCTTGTGCCGTAAGTCGCCTTGGATAGACTTCAGGCCCTACCCAGGATAAACGGTATAGACAACAGATGGATGGAAGTGAAGTTTATATTAGGTCATATTTATAGCACATTCATAGGTACACAAATATTCGACTAGATATCATTTTCACTATGAATATTTCTGATAATCAGAAGTTCAGAAGATGCCTCAATAGCACAAGGAAATTACCAGGAATTAAAATCTGCTTATGCCAATTCCACTTTCTTGAGTAGATTTGTCAGAGACAGGGGTTTTTCATAATGTCTAGACTGCTGCCTTTAAACACCAATACTTTCCTTTTCTTTTTTTGCTCTTAAATGCAATACGATGTCACAAAGCCGGCGGAAGACAAGCTTCACCGTGTGTATGTGTGTGTGTTTGCGGCTATTATGTTATTTCTGAATAGTTTTAATTCTACAGTAATAATAATCATATAATATTTCTAATAATAAAAATAATAATAATTCTACATTTCTGGCTGTGATCTGAATGGAATTTTGCATTCACTTCTCTGGTTTTCTCATTTTATCCTGAGGGCGAGCACACTTTTCCTGAGTGTGTAGTGTAATTGAAAGAGCTTTTAAGACTTTTCTTTTCAGACATGCTCACCTGAGTCAGGTAGATTACTGTGTTTTATTGGCGATAAAGTTCAGAGCTATGAGTCAGATCCTCTGATAGAGAATAGAGACCGGAAGCAGACAGGATGGGGATAGCGGGACACAGAGCGTTGGTGTCTACTGGGGGTGGAAGTGAATGACTGTCGGCTTGTTAGTCATGCCCGTCTCTCTCTCTCTCTCTCTTTCTAGTCAGACGGGCTAAAGCCTTTAAGGTATTTTTGGTATTCTTAAATTGTATATTTGAATGTAACTGTGTGTTCACCCAAGGATTGCTTTTTTCCAAGGATTGCTTTTTCAATTTTGTTGTCAATCTGAATCTGAATGTTCGTTAACCCATGATTAATGTGTTGTTCGCTGAGTGAGCATTTCACCTACATCGTGCTTGTGTCATTTTTACATTTCTACCAATCTGAAAGCAGTTGTGTGTGTGTGTGTGTGTGTGTGTGTGTGTGTGTGTGTGTGTGTGTGTGTGTGTGTGTGTGTGTGTGTGTGTATATTGGTTGGGTTTTTCCTCTAATCCTTGGTACACATGCAAAATTTCACACTTTTCTTGTTCTGTTTGAAGGTACACCTCGTTTTCTCTTGAGTCTGGTAAAACAATATTGAATGCTTCAACACACAATACAATATATCACACGCAAGGTCACTTACTGTGAAGGGGTATGAGATTGTGTAATGATCAGAATTGGACAAAGCTGCGATGTTGTATGGTTACACTACCATCTAGTGGCAAGTGTGATATTTAATCTCTGTCTTAACTCGCAATTTTTTCCTTCCCATTCTTTTCTTTCAGGCTCGGCTGGCCCTAAAGAGGGGAGCTCAGGCTGTTATTTTTGACATCAGTGATGATGTTAACGCTGCTAATGAGGTAACTGTGTGTGTGTGTGTGTGTGTGTGTGTGTGTGTGTGTGTGTGTGTGTGTGTGTGTGTGTGTGTGTGTGTGTGTGTGTGTGTTTGATGAAATCAGCATAACTAGAATAAAAGGATGGAAAAAAATGAATAAGTTGTGACCTCACACTCTCTCACGCAGCTGAATTCTGACTTCCTGAAGCCGGTAGTGATAGTGAAGGCAGCGGACGCTGATGAGCTAATGGGACTGGTTAATAAGAACGAGGAGGCCAAGGTCGAGATCAACATCATGATGGAGGCACCGAAATGGGTGGGCGCACAAACACAAACACGTAGATGCATAAGCACAAAGCATGGACACAAAGAATGTTCATTTTGACACGCTTGCTTTCTCTCCCACTCTAGTCCCATTATGAAGTGGGAATCCTCTTGACAGTCGTCTTGGTTGTGCTGGCAATCATTATGATCTTTGCCTTCCGCGCTCGCTGCAGGTCCAACAGAACTTGGGTAAGAATATCACATTGCAGTCTGTTACATGCCGGAGCTTACCAAAGTCTAACCACAAGTCAAGCTCAGTTATATGCAAGTCAAATCCCAAATTAAAGTACCTTCTCAGTTCAAATATCCAAAAAGTCATATCCAAATAAAATCTAAAGGCCAAGCCAAATCTAATGCCCAACTTAAAAAGCCAAGTCAACTCCAAAGTCCAAGTAAAGAAAGGAGCCATATCCAAACCAAATCCAAAGAACAATCCAAGTCAAGTCAAAGTCATATGTAAGTCAAAATCATATCCAAGTCAAATCTAAAGACCAAATGTAACCCAATGTCCAAACCAAATCCCAAAGTTTAATCCAAAGTTCAAGTAAATTCCTGAGTGAAATCCAACTCAAATCCTATGAGCAAGTCAAATTTAAAGTCTACATCAAATCTTTCAAAATTTCCATGCTGTAATTGTAATTACAGAGAACTGATTGGCTGAGCTCTCTCAGAGGGGAGGGATGAGAGGTACTTAGTGCTCCCACATTAATCACGACTCTACAGCCAATCAGGAGCGAGCGGATAGCGCTGTCCTCCGAGTGCGTTATGCCCCCAACGGTGCGTGAGCGAGCGGTTCGAAAAGATGCGGTCGGCTGACATCACATGGTTCGGAGGAAACGTGATAGTCTTGGCCCTCCCAGCTGAGTGGTAGTAGTAGCCTTAATGTGGGAGCCCCCTAGTGACGGAGAGGAATTGGACACGACTAAATTAGGGAGAAAATCGGGGACCCCCCCCCCCCCCAAAAAAAATCTTACAAAATTTCTATGTCTAAGTCTATAAGACCTGAAAAGGGTCCTGAGTATCAGTGTTGCTCTGTTGACTGGGTGTACTGGGTGTCACATTCATGCTCTGTTTTGGCGCTAGTTGGATAAGTTGCAGTTGAATTAGGTTCACATTGCTTTCTCTTCACCAGAATGCTCTGCCACGCATGCCAGTGCCACTGCCAGTATTTCTGCACTTCACTGTTTGGTGAAGTTGTATGCAAACAGGTTCATCTGCCTCACAATGTTTAACCAACAGGTGACAGTAGACTGGAATTTGTTGTAACCAAATCCATGTAAATGTCATAAAAACATCCACTATTGTCAAGCAGAGAGGGTTGAAGCGGCAGCATGTAGTTACACAATTTGCAAATGGACATGCACCATAAAACCTTTGGTATTTTCACTAGACCAGTGCTTCTTACTGATTGTGGGTTTTGTTTAAGACACCTTGGAATAAGTCAGACTACAGCCTAAACAACTAATGAAAAATTTGTGGCTTTAGTGTTTGTGTTTAAGAGAATGACATCATAAATTAGTTGAAACAGAATACGGAATCGTATTAATTATAGTTAGAATCATGTTGTTCCGGTCACTGGATGATCAACCTACCCAGTTTTGAAGTCAAGTGTGGCACCCTGGTTTACTACAGTAACCCTAACCCTAAACTCTAACCCTAACCATGTGATCGAATGCTTCTTGCTTTCCTCACCCCACCCAGGACTCAGTACACCAGCAGACCATGCGAGCCATTAGCAGGCTGGAGACGCGTACCTACAGCTCTCAGGGCTGCTCGGGAGGATCCCGTCATCCACATGGCGGCCGAGGGTCAAACAGCAGCTCCAGTTCTGGGCCTATGTGTGCCATCTGCCTCGAGGAGTTCCTGGATGGACAGGTTAGAGGAGAGATAAAGAAAAAAAAGTAGTGATAAATAGAAATGTAGAAGGTGGAATTTTCCAGAATATGAAATGTAATGCAACCCATGGGAAGATAGAATAATGCAAACATAATCTTTCAAAATAATTGTATAACCGTTTCCGATTAGATGATGGATACAGTCATGTTGTTGTGTTTATGATAGACAGACTTTCTGATGTTCCTTTTTTTCTTGTTATAAGGACCTAAGAATCATCTCATGTGCCCATGAGTTCCATAAGGATTGTGTGGACCCTTGGCTGCTTCAGCACCGGACCTGTCCGCTCTGCATGCACAATATAATGGGTAAATACCACAAGAGAAGATCATGAAAGAAATAAGGATCCAGCAAAATGAATAACCAACTAATGAAAAGTTTCAATTTCTAAAAAGAAAAGATGTGTGATGTACCAGTATTATGAACACATTTGCTCAGTTTATGCTGAAATCTCAAAATGGTGTTAATCTCGCGAGTAAATTTCATAGATTATGTGCCGCAGTGTACTTAAGATATCCTCCTTACACAATGATATCATGTATGTTCAGAAGAACAGATAGAGAGGAGTGCTTTACACTTTGCTACACCACTGTCTTCCTTCCTAATCAGTGTCTTGGTTTCTAGCAGGTGCAGAGCCAAGTGGCCGTCAGCCTCAGCGAGTTCGTGGACATCCGCCCCCAGAGCACAGCCAGGCTTTTCTTCACCCCCACCCACAGCATTACCTGGCTTCTCAATCTTTCGCCCAGCACCCCATTCCTTTCTCTCTTAGACCTCATTACCCCCGCACACTCTCGGGGCCCTATCCCCAGCTGGGAACCTATAGTGGCTCCCCTCCTTACCACACTCGCTTAGTGAACGCTAGCTGCAGCTATCATCTTGCCCCTGACAGTCACCGTGCCCGACCTCGACACAGCTGCCGCAACATCGGGCACCACTACACATCGCCGCGTCGACCGTGCCACCACTGCCATGCCAACAGGACGAGGCATCAAAACCACCATCAAAACCCATGCCACGGAGGCTCTCAGGGGCGCCAGGACGAAGGCAGCTGCTCAGGGGCCAGCTATGGCACCGAACGCAGTGGCTACTTCCCTGATGGACCCGGCAGTGACTCAAGCTCAGGCCCATGCCACGGCTCATCCAGTGACTCGGTACTCAACTGCACGGATGTAAGCCTGCAGGGAGTCTACGGTAGCTTCTCCACTTTTCGTAGTTCGCTCAGCAGCGAGTACGACCCATTTGTCTACCACAGTGCCGGTTCTGAAGGTCCGACAGGTAGTACCAGGCCCCGATCTCTAGATTCAGGAGTTAATCAGACTAGTGGAGGGCTTGGGTTTGAAGAACCACAGCAGCAACAGGCTGTATTCAGCCATGTGCACTACCATAGACACAGACACCACTATTACGAAGAGGGCGAGCCCGGCCAAGGACCAGGAAGAGGCTCTGATGAGGAGCACGGGACTTCAGGAGTAGCAGCAGGCAATTCTCCCATGAGTAAGGACTCAACTTTGTGTCAGGGGGCACACGTCGCCTGTCACTGCCCCAAAACGGACCCTATAGACAGGTGCGGACCTCCTGGTGGAGTAGAGAATCAGGATGCAGCTCCTTCATCCTCCAACTCTTCCTTACCTGGCACCTCAGTGCTGATCCCTGCACCAGCCTGCTGCCACCCAGGGCATTCGCATTGCCAAAAACCCACCAGCTGCAGTCTGGAGGCTTCCGCTCCAGCCATGCCAGCTGTGCATTTCCATCAGCGAGTGGATCTACAGGACGATTGCAGCATTCACATCCATTATGGACAAAGTCCCGCAGGTTACTGCTGCCCCCCTCCTTTGGGTGCAACGTCCACACTGCTGCCTGTACCTGTAATCCTGGACTCGAGTGGGCTGGCAGAGTGGCCCTGCTGCAGAGGGGCACGTAGGGGGTGGCAAAAGCAGGTGCAGCAGGCTCACTCTGAGCCACAGCTTATGGTGACAGGGCCTCTACTGGACACACCTCTATGCAGAGGGCATCACAGTGCCGGGCACGAGTTGCCCACAGAAATTTGTCTCTACTGCCAAAGTGTACGCAATAATCAGGGTGAGTTTAATACTTCAAACACCAGTTTCCCAGTACTTCTGTAACAAACAAACCATTGCTAAAGGTAGTGATAAAGACAAATGGCTGTTACATGTATTTTGATTAATTGATATATTTGATCCTGAGGTGCGTGCCTCTTGTCTTGTTTTTACTTTGCGTAGGATCAGAGGAAGAGTCTGGTGTTTGAGAACTCTCTCCATCCCCCAAACCTCACGCTGCTACCCAAGAGTTGAAATGGACAAACGAATCGGACGTTTCTCCCTATCACTGTCTCTCGCTCACTCACTTACTCACTCACTTTTTTTTTTCACAGTCTTCCAAAATAATTCCACAGCTCAAGACAGGCATCATTTCTCAGCGTCGCTCAGTTCCCACAGTTGTTCTGTAACTTAAGTCAGATGCTTAAGTTAAAAAAGAGTTCCTTTTAGGATGATTAAAGGTTTTTTGTTTTTTTATTGGAACCTTTATATATAGGTTTCTCCAAAAGGCAGTGAAAACTTCAAAAGGCAGATGAAACGTTTTATAAAAATGTCGGTTCACACTTACGGTAATTTCAAGCAGGTGATAACTGATTTTTAATGGTACTATTGATTTTTTTTTATTTTTTTATTTACCTTCCATGTAAGCATTACCATGCATCATTGAGTGAACTGAGGGATGTTGGTTAGACTTTTTTTTTTTTTGGAGCCCACTCACTATGTTCATTAAACTTACATTCAATATGTTCATTACCTCCATGCATCATGGCAAGCTGGGGTAGCAGAAGCAGGCCCCTATGTTTCTCTTCCCCATTTTGGGGAATTCATGCTTCACAGTACATTGTAGCAATCCATTTTGCTCATGACAGTATTTCATGTTAGTGAAGAAAAAAAAAAAAAATCCTTTTGTTGATTTTGTATAGCCATTACTGGTAAAGTAATACTCTTAACCTCCATATGACTTAATGTCCTGTCTGTTATTAGAACTTGGAATTAGACCCAGTGGCTCCCTTTTAATCATCCGATCTTATCTTAGCAGAACACCGAACAAACCCGAACATATGATATCATCGATCAGAATGGGAGAACGGGCGTGCATGGTTGTGGTTAGGATGTCATCCGAAACGATGATGTCACTCAGTGTTCATGCTGCACATGAAAAAAGTGCCTGTCTTTCTTTCTTTCTTTCTTTCTCCAGCCTACCTCAGATAACCAATTAGAAAAGTCCTGCTCATATCACGGTACTTTAAAAGTAAAGCTCTTGCCTGGCACCCTCTCTGTTTACTTCTGATAAGTGAGAGATAGGGCGCTTTACATAATCTGTCCTCGGAAAAAACAAAGGATCACTGACTGTTTGGAGGTCATTTAGATTTCGGGTCTCGTGCTCGTTAATTTGAGAAAGGCAGCTGACGTTTGTGTCATGTTTTTTTTTTTTTTTTTTTTGTATGTAAGTTTGTCATTTGTGTTCTTTTTTGTTTTCTCGGTTTAAAACGAAGCGACTAAAACTTTAAGGTCGGCAAGGATTTCATAATCTTTCAGAAACTTTTTTTTTTTTCAGTTTCTTGTCATTTAGCTCGGGCTGAGGAAGCACTAGATTACCCATGAGTAAATGCTTTTACCTCTTACCCTTTACCTCGTGTATGACTCACATGTATCCTTATGGATATGGATCATTTCAGAAACGGTCTCCAGCTGCAAGCTTGCCAAAGATGCATCCTTTTTTTTTTTTTGCTGCAAGATGCTGTATTTAATGTTTCTTCAGAAGTTGGTATTTTTTATTCTTGGAAATATATTTCAATATATTCAATTCAGAATATATGAACACATTGCAGTTATTATGCATCAAACTAGCAGACAATGTTTATTGTCTAAATAATAATAAACAGCCCTTTAATACAGTAGGTATAAAGTAAAATACTGACAATTGTCACAAAAATGATTTATATAATATGGATTTTCGCTAATAAATTTAGGCGAAATTATTATTATTAGTAGTAGTAGTAGTAGTAGCCAAATTTGGCATAACATTGCATCTTTAGTTTTGTTGAGTCGGTAGTTTTGAACCTGTGCGGTTTTTACATGCAAAGTTTTTCTTTTCCTTTTTAAATGGAAATTCAAAACTGTCTAGAAGGGAAAAATGCCATATTAGTCACCTTTTTAAAAGGTAGCAAAATCACAAATGCTCTTTTTTTTTTAAAGAAAAAGAAAAAGGAAAAAAAAAAGAAGGGGACATCAGGTCATCAGAGCTAAATGTTGCAAATAGATAAACCATAAAATTAGCCTTTTAGGCTAATTTAGTCCTAAAGGGCTACTTTTATGGTATATATAAAGAAATTAAACCACTAGTGATCCTATACATTTCAACTGGCTTATATAAACCAAAGTTCACAATTCAATTCCAAATAATAAAAAGGATATAAGATGGAATGTCAGTCAGTCATTTGATTGTCTCATGCAGTCATGCTGTCAAGGAATCTTTCTTTGTGCCTTAAATGACAATGAACGTGCTTAACAGAAGACCTGCTTTGCACTTCTGTGTTGCCTTTATAGTCATGTAATGTCAGCCTGGACCTTCTTTTATTACAGGCTTTGTCTTAAATTTACAATTTCACAGCCAGCACTTTGGAAAAATGTTTTTTTTTTTTCTTTCTTTTTTTTTTAAACCTGAAGCGAAACAAGCTAAGCATTATGTAGCTTCCAGTACTGGGAAACATCATCAAAATCAATGAAATGTCAGTGAACACCAAGAGTGAATTTATCTCCTTTGTTGTTTAATATTATTGTTTTTTTAATTTTTTTTTTTTACCTTCGTTCATTTGCTTTCTTTTCTGATGGCGAATGAGCTAAAACTGCCTTTTGAATAGAGCAAACTCCCTCCAGAAAACCGAAGGGATATGCCAGTATATTTTTCAATATTTTGTGTAAAATTAAAAAAAAGAGAGAGAGAAAGAAAAAAACCTTAATGAAATAAAGTGTTGTATTTTATATATAATAGACATTTTTATATAATAAAATTCAATATGGTAATGTCATTAATATATTTATTTACTAATATATTTATCCAGTTTTTGTTCGGGTTTATGAACATGAAAAATGTCATTTTTCCCCTTTTTTTATTTTATCTTTATGAAACTTTATGACTGCCATCATAGATGTATCAACTTAGCATCATTCCAATTATATGCAAATAAATTATTTTTAAATAAAAATATGCAACATGTGCTATTATATATATATATATATATATATATATATATTTTTATTTATTTTTTTTTTTACAGATGTTTGTGCTTTTGTACTGAGGTCTAATTTTACTTTACTAAACATGTGGTTAAACGTTATGGTTTTGATTTATAATTACAAATATTCATATTTACAATAATCGTCTACAAATATTCATATTAGCAATAATTGCAAGATCCTAAACCAACTGCAGGGTAAAGAACGGACTAGCCAGTAAGGCAAATCTAGTTGCAAGTGATCCTACCACCACCATGTTTCACGTTGCAGATTGTATTCTCAGGGAAATGAGGAGGTTTGGATTTCAATTACAATTAGTAATTGGATTACAATTTGGAGATTTTACTTCAAAAGGGTTAAACAGACAAAAACATGGTATTGGTACTAAAAAAGTGTCTCACCTACAGTAGGTGTAGCATCTGTAACCTTTTTTAATTCGAATCTTTCAGTGATCTTAATTGTTATTCAGATGCCAATTTAGATTTCACATGAAAAGACAAACTTAAAGAAGTGTATTCTTCTAAAATGCAAAATTGTTAAGAAATTGCAACATTTGCCAAGGTTACGGACCCTACAGATCTTTTGGGGGAGAAAATACAAAAATGTTTCACAGAATGCTTTAATTTCTGCAACAATTTTTACAGGTCATATGCTTCTAGAAGCTTACACCAATTGTAATATCAATACTCAAAGAAATAAGAACAATTTGCATTTTAAATGATTATTGTTTGAAGCAATATACAGTATAATATAATATACCACTAAATAATGGCTATTTTGGGGCACATATAAAATCAACTCTCCAAAAACTTGAAATTTTTAGGGAAACAAGATGGGTTACTTCCATGCTGCATAAACGTCAGAGGTAGTTTAATGTGTAGTAGTGGTGCACACATTCTCTCTATTATTTGTATAACATAAAAAAAATAAAATAAAATCAGCACCAATACTGTGTTTTGGCTGTATACAATCAAAATTCGTCACAACCAATTTACTTCTATGTTACAAAATTTTTGCAAAGGTCTAAACACTTAACATATTGAACAGTATTACAGCAAAACATGAACACCATTTTACAATTTTTTGACAAATTCCTATTTATATAGCTATATAACCTCATTTTAGAAACTTTAAACTTAAACATTTTGAGCAAAGCATGCCATGACGTTTTGAGCAAAAGCTGATGCATCATGACGAGCCAATCACATCGCTTTTTTCTGTCACGTGGTCAGTCAAGGGCAGATACTTCCTGTGCAACACAGCGTCGACTGCTAAGTAGTTTAAATGTGTTCGAAAGGTTTTTTGTAGAAAGTCAGGAAAAAACACATACTACCTTACACTCTGTTATCGCCATATCTGTCACTCCAGCAGTAATAAGCATGTATGTGTCGCTTAATGTTCGTGATACGGTCTGTGAAATAGCACATCATATGATTTGGATGTTGTTCAAACACTGTGTTATACACTTTACATAATAATATGGGATACTGTAGTGTAAGCACTGTGGTTACAGAACGTAAAATATGCTTGAGCGATTTGTGGATGTAAGATGCGCACACTGTGTGTGGAAAGCTGTTGGTTAAACAGTACATAACTGTACTATGAAAAGGAGTTGCGGTCTATGGCTAAGAGCTAAGGCTCTCTAACCTGCACCACGGGATGTAATAATATTAATAAATGCCCTTACACAGGGCTTCTGAGGGGGTCAATGAAAGCACGTGCATGGGAAGACCTTCCAGTTAGGGATCATACGGTGCCGTTTCTGAGTTGCCGGCTTCTTGTGGAGACAGAGGCTGTGTTTTGCCTCTGTCTTGGGTCCAGCGCGCTTTGTCTGTGGCCCTGATACCTTACCGGTGCTATCTAAATGATCGCACGAAGTTCACAGAAGTGATGGGTCATTCATGAACGATTCGTTCTTTTTGAACAAATCTTTAACATGTCTCAGAAGAACGAGTAGTTTCGGAGAGTGATTCGTTCATTTTCTACCAGGCGCGCATGCGCAAAGCATCTCAAAACTTCCGTAGGTTATATACAGGAAACAGAAATGAGTCGTCACCTTTGAGTCTTTGGTCCGAGTCGTTGGTTCTTTTGTCACGTGACTCCCATAGGCGATATGCAGTGCAATACACAGGAAACAGAATTGAGCGATTCTTCTCAACAAGTCTTCTGGTCCGAGTCGTTCGTTCTTTTGTCACTCGACTCCTGTAGACGCTATGCGGTGCAATAGATTCAAAAGAACGAACAATTCAGACCAAAAGATACGTGAGGTGAGCTGCTCATTCTGTTTATCATAATATATGTCCTTAGCTGCATTACTGGAACTACAGCCAAAATTTGTGTATATAGACGTGTTGGGGGTCTGTTAATTGAAAATGATAATAAAACATTTAATTTTTATTTCTGATCAAAAGAACGAAATGGACTAAATGACTAAAAAAAAAAAAAAAGATTCATTCATTTTGATGAACGAGATTTAATGAACCGAGTCACTACAATGATTCAAACTTCCCATCACTAGTTCACAGGTATCAAGGCTCTTAAATAGACCTGCCGTCAGGTGCAGCAAGTCCCCGTTGATTGCCATTACGGCAGGGTCGCCTAGCAACCACGTGTCTAGGTAACCGCAGCTCTGGACATCCTGCAGTGCAGGATGTTTACTCGCAGCTCTGCAGCTCGAGACCCAGTTATCTCATTTTGCCATCAAACTGTTCTGATTTTCTGTAAGGCGGTCCTTGATGGGACACACTTAAGAACTACTTAAGGCTGGTAGTTTTTTTCCGCCGAAATAAAGGTTTGAACAAATATAATGTAAGTAGTGGCACAAAAGCACCACATGCTGCTGTTGTTTAACTGCATATTATTCTGTCTGTAGGATTGGGTTTGTAAATACTTTATCTTTAATGTCTGAGCATAAATCACATGGATAACCTGCGGCTCAGGACAGATTAGACACCTATAAACAAAAAAAGAAAACGGAGTTCCTCTGGGGTTTATGGTTCATGGTGGGAAACTGAAGCTTATTGCTCCTGCCATACAGCGCTACACTAGTAACACTGCGAGGCAGGCCAAGCCATCTTTGGTGATGCCAGCTGATCTTCCTCTCCAGGGTCTCTACTGTAGACATAGACACTTTGTAAACCAAAAGTGGCCAAAGGATACGTGGCAAGATCCATGCCTTGAATCTGCCAGGTAAACCAGACTTGTCTACTGCCGACACCCAGGCTTCAAGCTTCCAACACTTTCCCTCTCTCCAATACCAGAAACCTGGATTTTGTTGGCTTGAAGCTCATTCTAGCCCAAGATCATTTTAAATAGTGCAATGAATTTCGGTCATTGAATAACCTTCATGGACTTCATGAGCATTTGTAATTATGCAAAGCTTAGAACTCGTATGCTCATGAACACAAGGCAAACTTTTGTATGATTGTCCTGTTGCTGTAAAGTGTCATTATAATTGTCCAGTTTTGATGAAGTGCATTGTTAAGCACACATGAATGATCGCATAACAGTTAGAAAGTCCCAGAACGTTGTCGCGACAAGGTACATAGAGGGAAATAGCTGCCGCTTTAATTAGGAAATTTGCTGACAAAAAACTATTTATCATGACAAACCCATGACACTTTGTATTTAATGAGAAAAAGTGCATACAACAATACGGATTAAGTAACGATTAATAAACAGTAGGGATGGCTGATATAGGAAAGTAAACAACGTCTGAATGGTGTGATGTCACCTGGTGTAAAGTGGAGTAAGTCTTACCACCCTAATGTTCATTCATTTTGTATTCATTTATTTAATAAATACACATCATATAGTGTTGTTTGCCCATTTATGGGTACATTAATGGGCATCCTTTATAATTCTTCCTATGACTTACATTATATCAGCTATAAACAGCTCATTCCCTCACCTTTTTATGCTAAACAGACAAAAAAAAAATGTTTAGATTGTTAAGCATTGAGATTTAAGAGCTGCGATATATATTTAATCTGAAAAAAAATTGACTTCATAAATAAATTTAAAAATACCCATTTTTCATACATATAGACAAAGTCTCAGCTAATTAATTATGCACTTAGTGCTTATGTTTTTTTTTGTTTTTTTTTTAGAAAGTAGAACCTTATATAATGTGGTGCAGGGGTCAAGAGTAACTAAACTGCTGTTAGGAACACACTGTTCCACCAGACTGACCTGCCTGAGTAAACATTTCGCTCCAAACTGGACTTTCAGCATTTCTTTCACTAAAGTACACTTCCTGAACTTCAGCAAATAATGAATGGCCGTGCGAAAGACAAACAAGACGCTCAAGAACACAGCTGTAATCTTAAACATCTGTAAAATCCCATGCAATAAATGATCCCGATACATTTTATTGTCACAGTTATTTTATTGATAAAACATTACAGTCACATTCATGTCACTGTAAGTGCAAAAACTTTGTGAGGTTAAAGTGTGTGAAACGTTAGTTGTCATGCGCTAATCTATGCATGACTCTTTTACACCAGTTGCATGAATTTGTTAGTGAAAAATCTTGGGCATGCCGTCGGCAGTGAGGACAGTGAGGTTTCCTCTGGCATCCTGGTCTTTCTCGATGGCCTCGAACAAGGATTTGAAGTTGCCAGCCCCGAAACCCTGAAAAATATTCGATTGGATCAGAAAACTTGTTGTAACCATACAGTACATAACGACTGACCGTACTGGTCGAATGATTCACTGCGTCATGGAATCGTTTCTCTATTTCTGAACACGGTATGTGATAATTGAGTGGAATAACCGTCGAGGTGTTGGGGGTTGTTTTGAAAGTTTTCCTCTTCAAAGGAATTGCAATGAATGTTTTGAATGTCAAAGAGATTGTTTTAAGTCTCAGCACCTCTTTGGTGTGGTTGGGGCAGAAATGTCCTGTCTTCGGGCATTTCCTCTGCTTCATACGGCTGAAAATGCCCCTAGTTAATCACCGGGCCTGTCCAAACAGAGGCAACTACTCGATCTATACCGCTCCTGAGGTCCTTCGTGCTCTGCATAGTTACGCTCAAGTACTTCGAGCTACGACGTCGCTATTAACACTGAAGATATTAGTTTAACTACGGGAGAAAGACGTGCTGTTACTTATTATATCAAATAACTTGTAACTAATAACAAAATATTATATAACCAAGTCGATTGGAATCCCTTTTGTGCCAAATCTTTGCTTATATTTTTTGCTATTTTTTTTAACCTTAAAACGTTTTTGTCAAAAACTGCAGTAACCTACAGCTTAGTAAAGTAATATTTAAAATAGTATGCCTAAAATTAATATTTGTGCATTTAAGGCGATTATTAATGCAATTAATTAGCTCATGATATTTATAAATAGTGTAAAACAAATAAAATATTGTTTTACATTATTAACACATTTACATTTATATTACATGATTCAAATTTGGAATTGAGAAAAACTGATTTATATTAGAAACATACAACTGGCTCCTTATGCATATTTAATTTCAAAATATGTTTAGTTCTTAAAGGTTATGATTATACTGTGTATAAACAGATTTTGTGCACGCCTATCAAAATTACATTTAAAAAAAATTTTAACTATGCATCAACAAAACTATTATTTCTTTATTATTATTTTACTTCTACAAGTATAAATGCATATTGTCTATATATTTAATTACCTTCAAGATCTAGAAACAACAGTAAATGGACTGCACAAAAGTTTGGATGGCCTTCAAGTTGTAATGCCTCAGAACATTAATTTGCTTATTTATCTTACTTATTACAACTTATCCGTTAGGTCAAGAATTATCATCAGAAATACGAGGGGTGTTCAGATCAATCTGGGACTTGTGTGAAATTTCTCATGAATGATGGCGTGAAGCCATTTGACATTTCCTGAAGACTTCAAGCTCAGTACGGTGATGAGACTATTAGCCGCAGTACAGCTTTTACATGGTGAATATGTTTCAAAAAAGCCCGAATATCTGTGAATGACGATCCTGGCTGAGGTGGCTCGGAGCCCTCTGTAGTCGTTCATGTGAACATTCAGCAAGTGGAACGCCTGATTCTTGAAAATCAATGGATAATACGCTGCCGACTTGCGAAATAGATACAGCTGTACACGCAATCGTTCACCAAAACCACTTGCACGTAGTCATTGCCACATCCCGCGTACAGTCCGGACCTTACTCCAAGCTATTTCCACATGTTTCGGCCGTTAAAGTAGTCCATAGGAGGCCGGTATTTCAGATCAATCCGATCATGGTTCCAAAAAAACCTTTTACATTTTTACACTTGTGAAACTCTAGGATTAGTGCATTAGTGTAACAGCGGATTAACCAGTATAGATAAATATGGGAGGGTTTCACCATCATAACTGTGTTCGGTGATTATGCACTATCAAAATTCCCGATTTGACTCGAACAACGATCATGAGTTCATCTCAGCAGTTGACTGAGGATCTCTAGGGGAAGCTAACTGATGTCTACAATCAGGAAAGGTCAAGATATCAAGATCAAAATGTAAGGCCTGCATGGAAGAGTCATCAGAATAAAACTTTGTTTGCGACCTGATCATTAAACTGAACAAGCAAATAAGCAGTGTTGACAAGGTACGCACTCACTCATTGCCTATATCACTTAATCCTATATACAGAGGGGCCTGGAGCCTAACCCGTGAATCTTAGGGCACGAGGCAGGGTACACCCTGAACAAGGGGCCAGTCCATCGCAGGACACATATACTCACACACTACGGACATTTTGGGAATGCCAGGTAATCTAACTTGCATGTCTGTGGACTGTGGGAGGAAACCCACCAAGTACGGGGAGAGGATGCAAACTCCATACACGTGGAGTAATACACAGGTGCAAGGCACAAGGTATGCAACCACAAAAAAATTCAAGGAAGCATTTTTCTTAAATGTATGTTTTTAGGGATGCCATTTATTTTTGTAAATGTAATATTAGTTCTTTAAAGACCCCTGTAAAAATGATTGCATGTGACAATAGACAGCTTTTGGCATGCACATGCATGTACGTATTTTCCTTCAGATACTTACAAAGTGATTATGTCTCTGGATGACCTCTAGGAACAGAGTGGGTCTGTCCTGCACGGGTTTGGTGAAGATCTGCAGCAGGTAGCCCTTATCGTCAAAATCTACTAAGATTTTAAGCTCCTATACATAGACCCAAAGAAGGTGAAGGGGAAAAAAAATCAATGAATATCAGAATATCAATGTCCAATGTCTACCGGATAAATTCTTATTATAGAATAGTTGTCTTGCAGCTGGCAGCCCTGGCCAAAGCTCCTTTTATGGAAAATTAATCAACACTCTCTGACCAATCAGAACTGAGATTTTGGCATGTTCTCTGGATCTAGCTAAAAACCTTAAATAACGTTTATAATGATTTTTCCTATGAATGTTTAAATTCTGTGGAAGTTTTCCTGAAAATGACTCATCATGTTATGGCATCAAAAATAATTTGTGTTCTCTCGATATTCTACAAATGTCAAGTCTCCTTTATGTATGTAGACTAGCCCTAGGTGAAAAGCATCCCAACTAGATGTGACTTGCATGTCTGATGTCTCACCTGCAGGGTCTTCAGGTCCTCCTTCACTTTGATCTTGGCAGACTTGAGATTCTCACGCAGGGTGTCATAATAGGTGTCTGGAGTGGACAGGAACTCCATGCCTCGGGCTTTCAGGTTCACTATCTGATTCCAAGTGAACATAGAGATGATATTTATCAAGAATACGTGACATAATGTGACTAGACTCGTCCGCTGCATTCTTAGAATATGCATGTGTGTAACTGAAGGCTGTGCCGTCTGGAAGCAGCAAATCTAAAACAAAATCTGAACAGGACTCACTGTTTTGATGATGTTTGAGGTGTTCAGGGCAATGTGCTGAACTCCGGGTCCTCCGTTATAGTCAACATACTCCTGAGGGTGTAGACGAGCACACACACATACACACAAAGAACAAACTCCATTGAAGTATGTTTTATATACACTCATTTGTATGTCTGTCTATCTCATTATCTATCTAGCTATCAAGCTAGGTATCTTGGGTATCTCAAATTTTTCGTTCTGCCGATCTGCCTAATTGTCTGTCTGCCTATCTATCGTTGTCTGTCTTTCTGTCTGGTCCTCTCGGTATCTGTTTGTTACTTTGTTTTTCCTGTATGCCTAATTAACATTTTGTCTGTTCTCACTGTTTATCTGTCTGTCTGTCTGTCCGTCTGTCTGGCTACCCATCTGTCTGTTAGGTTACCTGTTTATCTGACTGTCTATCAGTATGTCTATCTGTATATCTTCCTGTTTGCCTGTCTACATCCATCTATCTGTTTGTCTGTCAGTATACTTGTCTGTCTGTATATATTTCTGTTTGCCTGTCTGTCTTCTTATTTGTTTCTATATATGTCCACCTGTCTGCCTGTTTGTCAGTCTTTCTATCTGGCCATCTCACTATCAGTCTGCCTGTCTGTCTGTCTGTCGTTCTGTCTGTTGTCTGTTGGTCTGTACGTCTGTCTATCTCCCTGTATGCCTAATTAACTTTCTGACTGTTTATCTACATCTACATCTGGGCATTTGGCAGACGCCCTTATCCAGGGCGACTTACATTTTTTATCTCATTATACATCTGAGCAGTTGGGGTTAAGGGCCTTGCTCAAGGGCCCAACAGGGACAACTTGGTGGAAGTGGGACTTGAACCTGGGACCTTCCGAACCGTAGTCCAATGCCTTAACCACTGAGCTACCCCTGACCGACATAATCTGTTATCTGTCTGTCTGTCTGGCTATCTTTTTTATCTGACTGTCTGTCAGTATGTCTATCTGTCTGCATGCTCGTTTGTCTGTATATCTTCTTGTCTGCCTGTCTGTGTTCTAATCTGTTGATCTGTCTGTCTGTCTTACAAAGTGCAATTCCTACACCAGTAAACAGAATTTTGCTTCAATTTTGATAACCTGGATCTGTGATTTCTTCTTCCCTGGCGCCGGCTCGTTGATGGGCATTTTGATGGTCTCCTCATAGTTGGCAACCACGATAGACCTAAGAGAGCTGTACTGAGTGTGGATCTGTTTATCGTCTATGGACCAGAACCGGTGGAACATCAGACACTTTTGGTACCTGAAACAAGAGTCAGAACTATAACAGAAATCAAAATGACAAGTAAAAAAAAAAAAAGAACACAAATGCAAGATTGCTTCATAGTGCTTCATAGATTCATCATGTCATTATGTATGTACAGCAGAATGATACAAAAGGTGAAGATTTATAGAAGGTTAAAACTATAGAAGTGACAATCCTGTATGGCCTGATTTAAAGGGTAACTTTGCCTTCACTTGAAAATGACATGGCCTTTACTGCCAAGTGATTTCTATGAAACAGTTATTATTGATGGCTTATTCTGGGGTTTTGCCATCGGTACGTGAGCTGCGTGCAGACTCGCACCAGTCTGATGTTGGCACCATTTCATCATCTGGCTGGTTTCCAACAATGTGGTCGATGAAGTTCAGGGAGGTTGCAGGCCTAAAAGTAAAAGTAAAAAAAAAAAAAGAACAAATATTAGTATGTCAGTATAAATATCTGGACTTATTAGACTACAGTATGTTCCTGTTTTACATTCAGACTTACAGTTTAGGGAGCAGCGGGTCCCTGAAGAGAGGTTCGTGATAGCCAGGTAGATACAGGCCTTTATAAGGAGTTAAGTACTCCACAAATGTGTGGGTGGTGTCTCCATACTGAGAGCGGAAAAAAAAAAAGTATTAGACCTCGGTGATTTACTATTAAAGCACATGCCTGTGTTTGTGTTTGCAGCTTACCGTTTGTATTATGGCATATTTCACTTTGCCATACTTGTCCTGTTCTACCCACGGTTCTTTAACAATCACTGCTCCTCTCTCTTTGGCTTTCTGTTAACACACACAAAGCACCCGTGTTCTGTAAAACTCATCTTTTAAGGGTGTGATGCAATCCTGTCCTTGGACTTAGCCACATTTTTTCCTTAGTGTGACATCAGCTTCAGTGAGGATCAATATGAAGGCCAATGCCCCCCGTCTGACAGTCGTAACCAATACATAAACATGGCACTGTTGATTTCATTAAACTGAGGGATGGGTCTTAAATTATTTATTTATTTATTTATTTTAAATAATCATTTTTAAAAAACACAATAGGACGGTTAACTTCCCATGTACTGTACACCCAGTCTGAATACAATGAGCTTTTCCCGAATAAAGTAAAGTAATAAAGTAACTTTGTCAGGATGCCTACAAACTCCTTTTTAATAGACGTGGTAAAAAAGGAGTCACATCCTCAGCACGAATTTTTAGTTATCGAAACATGATATTGTGATATTAATGAGGCAACGCTACAGATGTTGCAAAAATAACATCAAAACCAAAATAATACCAAAATGATGGCCTGAGCAAAACTCAAACTCTGATCACTGCGGTGTCAGCACTGCCTGCTTACCCGTGGATCACAGAGAAACATGGTGTTAGAGCTAAGATGCATCTCAAGGTAAAATTTCTTAAGGATAATTAAAGAGAGGCAACATTATAATACTAATAAGAGATGCATGACATGAGATACACACTGTTGTGTCTGATTAGGGATGAATTCCAACAGGGAATTCTAAACTCTGTTCGAAACTTAACAGACTTTGGATTTGGACAGTCATTGTGGAAATGGATGTTAATCTGGATCAGTGCTCTAACTAAAGGTTGAAATTTCCTTGTTTTTTTTTTTGTTTTTGTTTTTTGGGTCGTTCATTCAACTGTATCGTAACATCATTTCATCAAATGTCATGCAGCGTTTGGGTTCCATGCGGAAGGTCCGGGTACAATTCTCACCCGATTCCCAGGCAGTGCCGGTTAGAAGCCTGGATAAAATGGGAGAGTTGCATCAGGAAGGACATGGCATAAAAATTGTGCCATGTTTGGATGTGTGGATCGGATGGTCCGCTTTGGCGACCCCTTGACGGGAGCAGCCGAAAGACTGTCAATGACATACGGCGTTAGGGTTCCTCCTGAGATGTACGTAGACAAGCACAGGGTGCTAACACACTTAGTGTTACAAACACAAGACACAGATACTGTATACACCTGAAAACTGGATCTTAAATACACCAACCAATGAGACACACATGAAACAAGTGCATGTGTTCAGTGGAATAGGAAGCTGTACTCCGTGGCGCATCTCTGACAATTTGATTATGAATTTCGCTAAAAAATATTTCTAATCCATTTTTTAATGGGATTTCAAAGATGGGCCGTGAAAATCCTGATCTGTCAATCCATACAGTATATCTGACGTCTTGATATATAATACCATTTACCTGGACTAAAAATTCACAGTCTTCTACTTGGAAGGCGATGTCCTTAACAGCGTCGCCATGTTTGATAATGTGCTCCCCAATCTCTGTAAAGAGAGATACAAACTTCAGAACATCAGACTAATGATTGTGTACTGTATATTACAAAGCTTTTACGGATATACAGATCATATATCTTATAGGTAAATATAGGATGAGGAGCTATACCTTCGTTTCCGGGATTTAGAGGAGACGCAAATTCAAATATAATCTGTGGGAAAGGTTATGAGTAAATATGCATTTGATAATGAATGATACGAAGAGTGACTGATGCTCTGACAGTAAGGGTCAGCTTAGTAAGGAGGATGTATGATGTCTGTGTCTCTGTCCATACACACACCTTGTCCTGTTTGATGACATGAGACACCAGCTCTCTGCTGCCGGTCTCCAAGCCTTTATAGGCCAGAGGCTCAAAGCCCATCTTATCACAGTAGAAGACTGCCGCCTAGAGTAGGACAAAGGCAAAACGGGACGTTTCTGTAGTTCAGATTTTTTGTACATTTTTTATGTTATACGAGTTGTTTATATAACTTGACATGATGATTTGTTTTTTAATCAAAGCATGGCCGCAAATTAAAACACCGAAACCACAAGTGAGTATTCTGAGCCCAATTATCTTATGATTTTGTGTTGTGGATAAAACCAAACGTACGGCTTCAAATTGTGTAGCTTGAGCCCACAATTTAATTTCATGTAGAAAGTCTCTCCACATCAAACACAATTACAGTGTTGAATTGCAGTCATTGTGTCTTTATTCATCATTCTAAGATTGAAGTATGTCTTACTCTATTGATTTTTCTTTTTTAATTTGAAGTTGAAATTATTTTAAAATTAGAGTAGATGAGTTTAGAACTTCATGGCCACAAAATACAATAAATTGACACACTTTTTCTCAGTTTATTGATTTGTAACCACAAAAAAAAAATAATAGTTTTTTTGTAGCTGTAATATATTATTCCTGGACACACAAGGTCACCTTAGCGGATCTTTAAATTCTTAAAAACGGTTTGTGAATATAATATTTTCCCATATTTTTGTTATTTGGAGAAGTAATTATGTAATCCCATTTAATATGCTAATTATGTATTTATATAGTAATTATGTTGGAATTGCGAGTAATTTCTGGTACATACATTGCTGATCAGTTTGTACAATGGTACTCGAGACATAATTTACACATTCATTTACACATTCATGATTTGTGAATGTGTAAAGCGTGTTTGTGATTGATCACAACATTGATTAATGAATTTTTCTTTTTCTTTTTTTGTTATTATTTGTCATACCAAATTCATGAGATGTAACAAGGCATAAAATCTATACAACTTAATGTAATAACAAATAGGGTGTACATGTTCGCCAAATACATGTACATGTGCCCCAAAACTATATCAGTAAATACCTGCGTATCCAACTGAATAGAGTAAGAATCGCGTAATTATATATACAATAATTGCTGAAAATTCATCTAGTATTCTAATAACTGCTAATGTCATGTACAAATATACAGAGGTGATACTTCGGTAAATTCAAAAGGTAAGTACTTGTGTAGATTTGCTTAAGCTGAATTGTAACATGTGGCATACATATACCTGGAATACAATAATGTTTTATGATTTTTTGCAAAATATATAACAAGGACTACATAATTATTAATCTACAGCACTTGTTGTCATTTTCACCAGTTACTATGTGCCTGAACTTCCAACATGTATGCTAACAACTGACCAGTTACAGGAAAACTCTAACATAAAATAAATCTTGTTTGTGAATATGAATTCTTGTTGGAGGACAATGAATATTTCATGACCATAGAATGATTATTTTATGCATGAAGGTTTCTTTTTTCTTTTTTTCAGAGTCTATATGGTATAAATTTGACCTACATAATTTTTTTTTTTTTTTTAACGTAGTGGAGAAAATGAACAAAGAAATTAGAATAGTTTCTTTCTTTGCTTTTTGTTAGTTTGTTGCAAAGCCTTGTTAGCGTTTAACAGAAGAGAAAAATACAACTAAGGTCACACTTTGGTCAGTGTACTTAGCTATCGATTACTGTGTAAATACATGTAGTAATGACTTATTTTGCCATTTCATGGTGACCTTTTTTTTTGTCTTATATATTTTATTTGTTTCTGGATATATGTATATATGTATGAATTATGCACTTTTTTTAAAAATAAAAAATTATTCAAATATAAAAATATTCCCAAACTGCCTAACAGTTAGTTTGTTATTCTTATTTCTCAAAGTATACATTCTATTTAGAATTACCTGTTTAGCATTGCCCACCCAGAACGTCAAATGGTGGAACCTCACAAATTTGCCTTTCTCTGGCTGTAACACACACACACACACACACACACACACACACACACACAAATCCTGTTAATACTTTGTTTATCATGAGTTTTCATTGTTATGACAGTTACTTCATTGTCCTTCTGCAATACTGTTTTATCCAAAGAATAGATTTCATAAACGGTCAGTATGTGAGAGTTAAACTGATTATGTTACCTTTTCCCCTTTGTCAGTGTAGCTTGTCTAGAAACAAAAAAACAACTATGTTATCTTACTTTTCTATATTGAATTTATATAAAGTTCTCACATTAGAATCTTCATATATTATACTTCAATCATATGATCTCACACAAATGTAATGATTTCTTTTTCTGCTTTCTGTATCGATCCACAATAATAATAAAAATCTGTATATATTATGAATGTATGAAGGTTTGGCTTCATACTCACCATGTTGCTGCTCTCGATGGGCACTCTCACCAGGACGGAGAATCAAAAGCAATCATCGCACGATTTCATGTACAGGTAAGTACTCGTCTCAGATCTGACGCTGATTGGCCTTCAGTTCAACACCCCTTCGTCCACCGCTCTTTCCAGTCATGGTCCACAAACACACATAACCTTTTATGCTGATCCTGCGACCAGGTCTTTCACATTCATATCCATATCATTCATAGATTAATCCAATAGAAAGAAAAACTGGTCGTAGGGCCACTTGAATCATAATCCTAAACAAGCTCAAGGGTTGATTTCTTTTCTGTTCCTTTGTTTGACATTTGCTATCAACTTTCCAAGTCTGTTATTGATCCTCTGTCTTTGCTCACCTGTTTGTCTCTTAAACGGCTGCTTGTTATTTAGATTAGTTTGTCTGTCCAAGGACGAACTGGTAAAAGGCTTCACTGCACAAGGAGAAAAACAGACCTAATGATAAAAACTGATTAAAAGTTTAAGGGAGAATGCTAAAAGAAAATCAGTGAAGTTTTTCAGTTACAAATCTCTTTTTAGGTATTAAAAGGAAAGAAACAACCCTCCAGAAACGTAAAGTATGAGATAATATTTTTATGTTCCCCCCCCCTCCCCGATTTTCTCCCTAATTTAGTCATGTCCAATGTCCTCCCTGTCACTAGGGGGCTCCCACATTAAGCTACTACTACCAAGAGGACTGCCGAAGACTATCTTGAACTGCGCCATCCGCTCCTTCCGCTTGCGTGAGCTCACAGACGCCCCTGACTGGCTGTAGAGCCGTGACTAATGTGGGAGCACTAAGTACCTCTCATCCCTCACCTCTGAGAGAGCTCGGCCAATCAGCTCTCTTTAGACCTCCGGCTGCGAGAGGTTACAGAATCACCCAGGAATTGAACTCGCGATCTCCGGATAATAGGGCGAGCACGTCACCACTCTGAGGCCCTGAATTTAAAATATTACTATTAAATTACAAAAAACTGAATGGTCTCGACCACAATGACAGAGTACACTACTAGTATGCTATGGTCTGTCATGCCTACTTTGATGACCAGGTGCAGGGTGGAATGTCCCCATTGGATGACTTCAGTCCGGGTGTTCTTGGGGACATAGAGTCGTCCAGGCAGCACACCTGCCGGTTCGTTCTCTGCGGCTTGTGCTTGGCGAACCCTCGTCTCCAGTTCCCAGCGAAGTGGGGCGATGATCTTGGAGGGGGGAAGAACAGGCGCGGGGTCCTCGGGCATCTTCCTCGTGCTGTCGAGAGAGGGCGTCAGCCTTGTTGTTCTTCGACCCCGGGCGGTATGATAGGTGGAAATCATAATGTTCAAAGAACAGAGCCCACCGCGCCTGCCTTGGGTTGAGCTGTTTGAGGTTCCGATGGTGATGAGATTCTGGTGGTCAGTCCAGACTGAATATTATATTACTGAAATGCACTTTTATATAGTTTACAGCATGGCAACTGCACCAAGTGCTAGGAAGGAGTGCACCTTCTGTGTTGCAGAATTTTGGGGAAACTGAATGGTACCATAACTTCAGAATGCCAGAGGAGGCTCTGCGACCATCGTCGTCCTTACATAGTAAAGCAAACCACAACAAATCGTTGCTTTGACACTTTATAAGTTAGCAAGTAACATTGACATTGAATTCCATGATATTGCAAACCTCTTTGGAACTGGGGTGAGCACTGGCTCTGATGTGTTTTGGAAGGTGTGTTAGGGTCTCTGTCAACTGAAAAGAGAGTTTATTGGAATACCAAAAAGTGAAGAAGATGTGAAGACCGTTATCAACGGATTTGAAGAGAAGTCAGGGTTTCACATGTGTCCTGGATAGAACACAAATTCCTATTCTAGCACCCTACAGCTTTCACACTGATTACTACAACAGAATGGGGTGGTACAGCGTGATACTACAGGGCTTGATTGACCACCGGTACATGTTTCAAGATTTTTATATTGGCTGGCCAGGGAAGTGCCACGACTTTTTTGCGTTTCAAAACTCAAAACTACATGCAAAGCTGGAAAATGGCTCATGCTTTCCACCACTTACTAAAACAATACAAGGTGTTGACATTCCTTTACTGATTGTGGCTGACTCTGCCTATAGCCTTTCTCGTAACCGATCCCAGAAGGAGTTGCAAGAGGGCCCCAACTGCAATTCAATGCATTTCTGAGTAGGGCAAGAATTCATGTGGAAGAATGCTTTTGGCTGTCTAAAGGGCAGATGGCGCTGCCTAATGAAACGCAATGACAGTCAAACTAAAAACATTACATTTGTTGTTGCAGCTTGCATTGCATCCTACATAACTTTTGTGAGTCTTGGAAGCTGGATTTCCCCTAGGAGCAGAGCACAGCAGAGATGCCTGAGGAGGAAGAAACAGAACATGGAGATGATGAGGGTACCCTTGTTGCACCCCAGCAGCTTGACCAGGCCAGTTTTACTGCGAAGCAAATTCGTGAAGCATTAGTATGGTACATTTCTGAAAAGCAGTGACTGTTGATGTGTGCAAAGATTAAACACATCTTCACATAACATTTTGGTAGTTTTATTCATTTTATTTAATTTTTGTTCTGTATATCTCAAGCACCTCTGTAAATGGCTCTTTTAGTAAGAACAAAACTGTTTGTACAAAGCAAAAAAAAAAAAAAAATCCTAATAAACTTTGTGACTGTGATTTTAACATATTCAAGTTACCATTAGGCATTAAAGTGTAAAGTGTCAAATGTAAACGTTGCATAGTGCAAAAACATAACTTCCTACACTTTCACAACATTGCTGTTTCTAGAACAGTTCTTTTAATTAGTATAGTCAAGTGCAACTGCACAATAATTTTTGCAAAAAAACACTGAAAACTAGTGGTCATTTCTTTGGTCAGACAGTGAGCAAACTGATGTTGACAGATTTTGGTGTGAGGCTTCTCCAGGTGGAAAAGCAAATGGATCAGATGAATAATAGTGCTGAGCAGGATGTTGATATTGTGTAAATGAAGTTGATGGGCCATACTGTGGCAATGCAGGTCTAAGCACTTGCAGAATTTGAACCATTAATTACTGGGTATCTCAAGCACGCTTGTCTTCACTTACAGTACAGACCAAAAGTTTGGACACATCTTCTCATTCAAAGAGTGTTCTTTATTGTGTTCTTTAGTCCAAACGCGTCTCTTCTGCTTGTTGCCTGTCCTTAGCAGTGGTTTCCTAGCAGATATTCTACCATGAAGGCCTGATTCACACAGTCTCCTCTTAACAGTTGTTCTAGAGATGTGTCTGCTGCTAGAACTCTGTGTGGCATTGACCTGCTCTCTGATCTGAGCTGCTGTTAACCTGCGATTTCTGAGGCCGGTGACTCGGATGAACTTATCCTCCGCAGCAGAGGTGACTCTCGGTCTTCCTTTCCTGGGGCGGTCCGCATGTGAGCCAGTTTCTTTGTAGCGCTTGATGGTTTTTGTGACTGCACTTGGGGACACTTTCAAAGTTTTCCCAATTTTTCGGACTGACTGACCTGCATTTTTTAAAGTAATGATGGCCACTCGTTTTTCTTTACTTAGCTGCTTTCTTTTTGCCATAATACAAATTCAGACTCTTTGAATGAGAAGGTGTGTCCAAACTTTTGGTCTGTATTGTACTTGTAATAATGGAAGTTTGGCCAGTATTGGAGGTCTGCTCTGACCTTTGACCACTGTCATCTTCAGATGCTGTAATTGTAGCTGCTTGGTCTCCTGATGGCTTCGCTATACCAGATGAGTGTGAACTGGTACCTGTAACAAAACATATCATTTAGAAAATTTGAGAGCTGCAAGATATTAAATAAATAGCAACATTGATATTTTGTACAGGGAAAAATTCACAAACATACCAGAGTTTTCACCTTCCTCTGAACTTAGCGACAAGCTAACGAAACAGAAATATCTACTTAATATCGACAGTAATGGCTTAATTACTTAATCATAAACAGGGTTATTGTGTTATTTTCATTACAAAATTCATACTCTTAAAAGTAGCAACTAACCAAGAACCAGTTCCTCGAAGAATGGGCAGCGTTGTGGATTTTAACCTGTGTTCTTTTACTGGAAAAAGACAGAACACAGGTTAAGACTTAGCGAAACAGTAGCATAGCATAACCACACGAGGGCAGAGCACTCCTATAATATATTCTCAATACACTACAGTGTGGATTTAGCACGTTTGTCCTCCCCATCCATCAATCAATCAGTGCAGCGGTTTGCCCAAACCAAGATTTTGTTGCATAGCTCATACACACGTGCATGTAGGCACACAAAACTCATTTAGAGCTGAACAACTTTCACACTGCATGTCCTGGGCTAAACTCAACTGGAGGCCGGTTATTTTGGGTCGTTCGCAAAAACGTACCTGATGGATTTTGATATACTCCTCCTAGGAAATTAATACGATTGCCATCAAACCGGGCCGATGTGATCCAAAGATATTTAGGATGCAAAATTGCGGACGGGTATGTGATATCTCAAACGGGTCAGCAAAGTTAATGCCTTAAACTTACACTGAAAAATTATTAATAACTTTCTGTGTGGCATTATATTGAGTGACATTATATTCAGTGACACGTTCAGTGACATCACATTGAGTAACATCATAGTGTGATGCGTTTTTTCCAGCATCTGTGGCCTAATTTACACACACACACACACACACATCACAAATGTTAACACTTACAAACACAAACACATCTCTCACACACACACACGCACACACACACACACGCATACATACGCGTACATCACACACATGCACACAATACAAATGTTAACACTCTCACACACACACACACACATGGACACACTCACATACATACATACACACACATTACACACGTTAACACTCTCACACTCAACAAATATTTAGGGCCTAAACTGACATCAGCCCTATATAGTACCCGGGCGGCGATGGCCTTTTGTAGGTCTTAACATGCTCAAATAATACACAGGTTGAGCGGTACCCCCGGGGTGTCAGTGGCGCAGGGTGCTTGAGCCCGTCATCGTTGTTTTTTTACTCAGTAGCAAATATGATTTAAAATGCAGTGAAGTACAACACTACAAAACATACTTAAGTAAAAGTAAAATTCCAGATTTTAAAAACTACTTTAAAAAGTAGAAGTGCACAAAAAGAACTACTCAATTACAGTAACGCGAGTAAATGTAATTCGTTACATTTGTTACTTACAATCAAAATATGATTTCAGGTATTGAAAAGAGGTTCTTTGAAGGATCTGGGAGCCAGGGTAAAAATCTTTGACAGACCTTGATAATGAAAATTTCAGGTTGATTTTTAAAAAGTATACGTATTACTGCCAAAACACAGTACTTATACTGATTGTATTTTTTATGTTCTACGTATAATACAGAAAATGTGTGAATCTACTTCTGAAGTTTATGCACTGTGGAAGTGACTAATCTCGCTTCCCTAAAAAAATTTCAAGTTGCTAACTTCAGCCATTTTGGAAAGATGATTTTATATGAGCCCGAAAACTGGCCATTTTCAGCTTTATACTGTATATATACTCGTATTTCTTTGAGTATTGTTACTAATATTGGTAGAAGCGTCTAGAAGTATATGACCTGTAAAAATGTTGCTTAAATTGGTTTGTGGTAAGCTTAAAAAGAGAAAATAATCTGTAGTGTCCGTAATCATCTCAAATTCATGTTGCAATATGTTAACAAATTTGCATTTTATAATAATACACTTTTTCAGGTTTTTATCTTTTCATGGGAAATCTAAATTGGCCAAGTTTCATCTGAATGACAATTAAGATAAATAAAAGATGTTAATTTAAAAAAGTTTCAGACATACTGTAAAAGGTCATGAAATTGTATTTAGCAAATGTGTTTATTCTTATTATTTAAAATATAAATCTGTATGTATATTTACAAAAAAACAAATCCTGGATCATGAGATAAGAAGCATTAAGTATTATAAAAAATGGTGGTAAATGATCCTATCTGAAAATTCACTTTTTCACCTAGGTGAGACACTGTTTAGAACCTATACCATGTTTTGTCGAATTAATATATGTAGTGTACTAAATGCACTTGTATGTGTGTGTGTAATATACAGAGTCAGACAAAAAAATTATACACACTAAAATATAAAAAATATTTAATACTTGTCATACATATTGAAATGCAATCTTGAACCAGTCACAGTACAGCACTTTCCCTGTCAATAACGAAGCCCTGAAGTCCTTTTAATCCAGAAACACAACACATTCAAACCAGTCAGGACTAGGTACTTGTCTATTTAATAAAAAAGCTTACTGGAATAATGCTGGACACTGACAAAAATGCCACTAATCCCCACAGCAGAGCTTCCGCATAAGGGTGAAATGATTGTAGAAAAAAATTCACCTTATTTATTGAATGACCCTCGTACATATATATACATTCTGTACGTACACTACCAGTCAAAGTTTGGAAACACCTTCTAACTCCATGGTCTTTCCTGATTGTTATTAATTCTACACTGTAAAACAATGCTTAATGCATCCAAAATACACAATCTCCTCTGAACAGTTGATATTGAGATGTATCTGCTACTTTTCATGAGCTGTAAGCCATAATCCTCACATTAAAGCTACGGCTTTAAAATGACATGGACTGTAACTAAAATATTGTTTGGGTTTTGAATTTTTTATATAAAATAAATTGATTTTACTCTCTTCCTCGTGAATCTGATGTTAACATGTTCTTCCTTGCTAACATCAGACTTTCTCCACTTGCATCTGTTCTTAAGCTGCTAACGTTCCCACGCTCACCTTCTCATTCTCTTTCTTGCCCCAACCCCCTATCTCGAGCCAGATGAACCACTTCCTGGTTCATCTCTAGATGGACATCAGTCCATCTCCCACTTTTTTTCTTTTCTTCAGGATTTTACAATGGTTCATGTTCTTTGTAGTAACCGAAGTTGATGGCACAGACATTTGGGTCAAACATATAAAAACTCAATCTTTTGTTGTTAATAAACACAGACCTTTCTGACAGACATGTTTGTGTGAGTCTCTGCTGGTGACAGAAACGCTTATCTGGCACAATGCAAGGCTCATACTCACACTGACAAGAACAGTTATCCATCCCAAATATTGATAAATAATCTGTAAAATCCAGCTGAAAATTTTTTTTTTGGTTATGAGCTCAAGATAAAATACACCAAAGCCTTTTTTTTATGGAAGGCTTTATCCTAAACTCCAATCTATGGTCGATGATATCAGCCATGTCCACAGAACATAAATGTTTGTTATTTTTTTCTACCTTGTTTTTATATATATATATATATATATATATATATGACATTTTCCTAAAGGCTTTGATTAAATTACACTTAACTATGGTGCTCTTAATATACTGTACTATAAAATAACAAGCTCAAATTTATTTAAGCAATTTTAGGTATGACATGCATCAAACTAACCAACCTGTGTTAGATAGTTGTATAACCAGGCTCATTTACCTTATTAGTTTGTGGTATGTGTCGATGTGGACCATGGAGAGAGGGCCTTGCACAGAACAACACAACCTAATTCGGACAAACGTGAGAAGATGCCGGCAGCATCAACTCTGTGCACTGAGGCCATCGTTCTCCACCACTGAACACGGAGACCCTTTGAAACCAAATGTCCTTTAATCATTCGATAACCAGCATTTAGCATCTGACATCTGATAGGGAGTATGATGTTGTCTAGCTCTTGGCCTTGATCCTCTCACAGACAAGTCAAATTCTTGCATCCGCCTGTAAACTGTGGTTTCTGAAACACCTAGACATTTAGCAATGGAGGGGACTGGCAGGTGCATGTCCAACAAATTCTTTAGTTTCTCTCTATCACAATTTTGGGATGACCAGAAACAGGACCAACTTCTGTTTGGTGTTCTACAATGGGTCCAGAGCTGGCATTAGTTTCACACAGGACCAAATGATATAGATTTTGAAGTGCTTCTGTAATCTCTGACAGACCACCTATCTGATCAGGGAATGATTCATAAGGAATCATGGCAAGTCAGAAACTGCCGATAATTTATATTTAGTGGCTGCTGGTTGATTGCAGATTGGTAAGAAGTCTCTGCATCAACTGCTGTCTCAAAATGTCCTGGTCGAGGGAGAAAGAGGTCATTTTAGCAAAGGAGAGGGATTTAGTAAATAGAGTAGGTAACCAGAGTTTGTCTCAGAGTAAGTACATAATAACATAAGAGAATATATGATGTAGAACCTTGTGAACCTTTTAAATATTAATTATAAATTCAGATGAGTGAATTGGTGGCATTCTTTCCGTTTTCATGGATACCAAGCGACCTACCACCGAGGTAGCTAGTTTTAGTTTTTAAACAAATAATTATAATGTGATTGCCAAAATAGACACACGGAATGTCATAAACATTGATAAAAGAAATAGGGAACCATACCAATGACAAACTACTTACAGTACATTCGGCCTTGGTGTTGCATACTTCTGTTCAGGTTCAGCCGTCATTGTGTAACAATGAGCTATCCAAGCAAAATTAGATAAGTAAATAAAAAGACACAACTGACAAATGAAATTGGTATTTCTAATACGTAATTCAATAATAATAATAATAATAATAATAATAGTAATAATTAAATACTCACCGAAGACACATTGTATAAAAATTCAACTCGCTCGCGTTACTTATCAAACTTTATTTACAACGCTTCCGTTATGCGGTCGATAGTAGTGCCACTTGATTGGAGAAAAAACATCCAATCAGAAGTAGTGTGTGGAAGTCTCTGATTGGCTAGTTTTGTGGCAGTGTTGTAACGCTGGACAATGTCGAGCGCGCACAGAAAAGAAACGTTGCACACGCGTGCAGGCAGAGTCGAGCGCGCGCGGAGAACTTGTTGAGCGCGCAGGGCAGACACGGCACGCGCATAGAGTGCTTTGCCTGCTCTCAAAATGTCTCAGAATTGTGGCAGGAATATAACGCCATACATACATACATACATACATACTCGTGCCCTAATTGAGTGAGTGAGAGTGTAAACAAATATTGACTACATTAACTACTTTGTACAAATGGTCAGAATATTTTCTATCCGTATAAGTGATTAGACAACACTCTAGATTTGATCTAAAATGGATCTAAAGGTTTTTATGCAAACTTGCTAGCTTCAGTGCACATGGTCATTAAAGCAAAAAGGGACATTCCTCAATAAAATTCATGGAAATATTTTAAATATTCAACTATTTTACAGTAAAATAATTTTAAATAAAAATTGAAATAAATTTAAAAAAGAAAGCAGAATAGAAGCCTATTGTAATTCCTGATAACAGTAATAAAGACAGTGTTTTATGTTCCTTGAACAACAGAGGGAGCAATGTTACTAGTATTCATTTAGTACAGCATTTCTGTTTCCGAAGGCTTCGCTCTCATGCCTCTCTGTGTCTCTGATAATTCAAGCCCGGGATTTCCTTATAATATAAACTTAATTTAAGCAATGAATCATTGTCAGTTTTAAATCCATAGACCTGTGAAAGATTTTATTTGTTTATTATGCTAAAATAAAACTCTCAAAGCAGAAATAAAGAGGTTTTTATTGCCCACATCCTATTGCTTCCTGCTTAAATTCTCCTTTCCAGCGAATCTGTCCTCATTGAGCCTGAGCCATGTTACAGCTTTGTATGGCCACAACATTTTGGAAAGAGAAACTGGTTCCGCTGGAGGATTAACTGAGGGCGAGCAGTGTCAACAGGTCCCAGTCCGTAATCCACCTGTCTTTTATAAGAAATTGGGCATAGTTCCATGGTATGTGCCACTGCAGTTGTAAAGAGTGTAATGTATGCAGGGACAATGGAGCCAATAGAGCATTAATAAGTGATTAATTTGTTTTTGACTCCAGTATACTTAAAGGTTAAGATCCTTTTGTTTCAAATGAAAAACAATCTTGTGAAAAAAAAATCATGTTAAAGTAATGTTTTTACAAAATGGGCATTACCTCCACGACTAACCCTACCCTTTTTCAGAATTTCAGTTAAGCTATTCAGATATTTTATATTCACCTGCTTGAACAGGTCGAAATTTGGGCATAGTGACTTTTCAATTTTGGCAAAAATCGGTTGATAAATACCTTATCTTCGTGATCCTTCAACAGAGTGGAGAAAATTTTAATTCTAAAACCAGCGTTTAATGAACACCATCCATTTTTTTTTTTTTTTAAACATGCATTTTTTCCCTTCACAACCTCATTTCTGTCCAAGTTATTTTTAGGAGAAGCAGGGAAATCATGGTGTCAAAACGAGCCCAAGGGTTCCCGCTTTCTTTCGACAGTGCATCACAGAATCCTTATTTAGGTATTCTAAAAGCAAGATTTTGGTCCATGGTGCTCCTCATAAACAAAAATGGCCATATCTCAGGACCGAAGTAATAAACAGAAGTGGAAAGAGTAATAAACTTTTGTACTCAAGTAAAAGTACTGTAATTGCAGTGAAATTTTACTGAAATACAAATAAAAGGTACCATTATAAAAGTCTACTCAGGTAAAACTAAAAAGTAGCTCATTAAAAATTTACTCAGATTAAAAGTTACTGAGTTAATACTTTTTTTTTTTTTTTTTTTTACAGCGGGGGTGGGATGGGGGATTCTAGTGTAGTTCAAAAAGAAAAGCAGCTCTAAACCTCAAACTAGTTTTTTGAGGTTTTTTGCTTTATTATACAAGTGTTTTTGAAGGAACACTTGTATAATAAAGCAATCACCTTTCTTATGCTTGAAAATCAAAGTGGTTGCTTAAATATGGTGTGACGTCCCAGTCTAGGGTTGGGCCGTACAGCAAAAGAATGGGTCAGGGTTCTATTCTATCTAACTGTATGGAAATGGAGGTATATGGCAGAAAGAACTAGACCGAGTCATTAACTGACATAATGAGGTTTGTATTACGTTACAAAAATACTTCAGCTTCAGGTGGACCCAGGCCAAAATAATAAACAAGTGGGTATCTGTTTTAGTAGCTAAACTAATGCAAAAAAAAAGAAACACAAACAAAAATAGTTACCCTCCCTGACTGCCTAAACCAAAAACAATGAATAAATTCCCTCTTCCCAAAATAAATAGCAGCCACACCCCTACTACTGGTGAGTGCAGAAACATACAGTGAAATTATCTACAAATATATACAAAGAGCCAAGCAACCAAAACAAAGTGACAAGGCAATAATCAAAGCCATGGGAGGCAAAAAGTCAAAACCAGAATACACCATCAAATATCCAACACCACAATCCAAATAGAATCTCTCTTCAACACAACCAACACCTCGTCTTTTCCGCGGCTCTCTGCGGTTTATATATGGTCGCGCTGATTGATGACGTCACTCTCAGGGCGGAAGCGACTGCGTGGACACACGGGAGAGTCAGAAAACCTGGAGTGAAGTGTGGAGCGGCGCGCGACCTGGACACAATATACACACAATATACAGCGACCAACATCTTGTGGGTCGTAACAATGGCCATATTAACAATTAACAGGGTGGCACAGTAATAAAATAAGCAGTTTAGGCTAATTTCCTGTAGTGTGTGTGTGTGTGTGTGTGTGTGTGTGTGCCATGTGATGGATTGGTACCCCGTCCAGGATGTTCCCTTTTCTTGGGTTAGGCTCCAGGCCCTCCAAGACACTGTATACAGGATAAAGTGGTATAGAGAGTGAGTGAGTGATCAATTAACACAGACTTATAAAGCAGATAAGATTCTGTTGGTGAGGGAATGACTTTCACAGCTGTGTATACCCTACTGTAGCTACTGTAATGTAATTGATAACAACAACTAACTTGTTTCACCATGTACAGCTTAACTGTATAATAAATACAATTAAATAAATAAAAAAGCATGCTGTTGTTGATTAATTAATAAAACAATAGACGTGATGGCAAATTGCTGTGGTATAAAACACTTTGCGATGGGTTGTTAGAGATCTTTAGCTGAAATTGCCCTAAAAAGCACTTTTTCCAGTTACTATTGCTGGACAATATAAAAAAGGAACTGAAATCTGTGTGTCTCATTTGTTTTGTTTGATCTGTTATCTATTCCATCATTCACTGAATGTCTAAATACAACCGTGTGTGTGTTAACCTTACCACCTGCACACACACTGTATATTTAGATACTGTCCATTCTTTTTTCACAGTGCCATTATTTATTTAACAAACAGGGGGGGGGGACGACGACACATGTGGGCAATACTATGTACCCCCTGCTTCCACAGGGTTTAAGAGGGTAAGTTGCAGCAGGTGCTGTTAATCATCAGCCCTTGATTAATTCATCAGTAACAGGTGTGCAGACCTCTGTGAAAGCTGAAGTTTTGACAGTTTGCTGATCTGGGCCATTGAGGTGTGTGTTGCCAGGAGGGAAAAAACATAAGCAGTGGTCTTAGAGAAGCAATTGCTGCTGCACATCAATGTGGCTAGGGTTATAAAACTAATTCCAAACAATTTCAAAGTTCTACAGTGAGAACATTTTTCCCAAGTGGAAAGCATTCAATACAGTTGACAGTTGTCCCAGGAGTGGACGTCCCAGTACATTTACCCCAAAAGCTAGCCTGTGCCATGTACAAAAAGCTACATCTGAAACTCTACTGAGCATGCTAGAAGTTACCGTCCATGACAGCACAATTAGAAGAAGACTGAACAAGTATGATTTGCTTGGAGGGGTTGCCAGGAGAAAGCCTCTTCTGTCTAAAAAGAACATGGAAGTTTGACTGAGATTCACAAAGCTACATCTAAAGAAACCACAAAGCTTTGGAAACAGATGAGACTAAAGTGGATTTTCTTGGTCCTAAGCAGTGCTGGGTGTAACGCATGACAAAATAACAAAGTGATCTAATGCGTTAGGTTCACCATTTAAGTACTCAGGTATTTAGTGATATTTTCAAAAATGTAATCCGTGGAGTCACGTGGGATCGCCGAGAAAGATGGCGGCATAGCTGTGTAGCTCCGTAAACCCCACCAATATTTTCAGTTTATTCGAACTTATTCACTCCACGTTTTGATTAAAGCTAGCGTCCCTGGTAAGGTTGAATATCTGTGGAATAAAAAGGTGCCTTCGATAGCAGATGTCGACCACCACATCTAAGTATTTTAAGGGGGCTTCGACGAGCCGCATGGCAACGAGACAAACTTCACCGCCACACGAGGCACCGTCACCCCAGCGGAAAGACCAAGATTTAAAGATGGAAAACTTATTATCCGAAATAAGCAAAATGAACTTCACCTTACAAGGGGTGGCGACAGATGTGTCATCAATCAAAGAGGTGGTTATCGATCTCAAAAATTCGGTAAACGCAATCCAAGAAAGGATGGATGAAGCGGAGGGCCGCATCTCCAACATGGAAGACGTCACCTCGAAACTCGTTAGTGATTGCGAACGGCACGATAAACGCCTTGACGTTTTGTGGAATCGAATTGAGGATCTAGAAAACAGGAGCCGCCGCAACAACGTGAGGATGATCGGTTTGAAAGAGGGACTGGAGGCGGGTGAAATGATTAAGTGCGTGTATAAAATCATATCGGAGGGACTGGGAATGGATCCGGATGGAGAGTTTGAGATTGAGAGGGCGCATCGCGCTCTCACTCCCAGGCCCGATGCCGATCGACCACCGAGAATAGTTTTGATCAGGTTTCTGCGTTCGTCAGCCAGGGAGAAAGTGCTACAAGCGGCCAGAGAAAAAGGAATGATCGAATGGAGTGGATGTAGGATTTCCTTTTTCCCCCGACATGTCAAGAGAACTGGCCAGAAGACGAAGGGAATTCACCGCGTCCCGGAGGATGCTGAGAGGCGTCAATGTTAAATATACACTGGCATATCCAGCCTCACTCCGTTTCACATGGCAAGGGAAGAACAAGGTGTTTACATCGAGTGCGGAAGCAGAGCAGTTCATTAAGGAGTATTGCAGGGCACCTGAATAACGGGACCGAAGGTTTTCTACAGGATAGTGGAAGTGGAGTTTTTGGGTCAAAGGGAGTTGGTGGGAGGAGTCGAACACCTGTGCTGTCTCGGAGCAGTTTTGACAGCCAAAAACAAGGCTGGATAGCTGATTCGGCACTTCACGGACCGCAATCTCGGGGTGTTTGAACGTAGACGGTCCTCATTGTTGGGTATGACCGTTCTTTTTTGTTTGTTTTTCGTTTGTAGTTTTTCTGTTGTTAAGAACAGGGGAGGGGTTAGTTGCGCTCTGTTAAGCAGAGATGGGGTTTTGGTATTTCAACTGCTGTTTGTTCAACTTGAAAAAAGGTACATCACAGTCTAATATGTCACCCCCCAGTAGGGGGCAGTCTCCTAACGCATTTGATTACGCGCACGATAGTGTGCGATTTATTTGTTTTATAAATAGGTAGTCACATCAGGTTTATAACATGGAATATTAATGGATGTGGAAGCCCAATTAAGAGAAAAAAGGTCCTGACATATCTCAAACATAAACAAGTAGATGTTGCTTTTGTGCAAGAAAGTCACTTAACAGATATTGAAGCACAAAAATTTAAACGAGATTGGGTAGGCCATGTATTTTATTCATAATTTACGAGTAAACAAAATGGGGTAATGATTCTAGTTAATAAGAGGCTTAATTTTCTAAGGTTGACAGAAACTAAAGATGATGCTGGCAGGATTATATGTATAGAATCTCTCATTAATGGAGTTAAAATGATATTATGCAATATATATGCCCCCAATAAGGCAGATCCAGATTTTATTAATAAGATAAACAAGATTCTTGGAGACAAAGAGGGACAAATTATTTTGGCAGGGGACTTTAATCAGGTTATGGATGGGGTTTTGGATAAGAGTAAATATCAAGGACCCTCTATGCCAAGGGATAGAGCTGCCCTCCATATGCTAACGGAGGATATTGGATTGACTGATATATGGCGCCTAGTCAATCCAACGGAAAGAGAGTATACTTTTTTTTCTCATTGCCATAAATCTCACTCTAGGATAGATTTTTTTTTAGTTTCAAATTCTATTATCGGTCAAGTCGTAGATTCTAAAATTGGAGCAATAGTGTTATCAGACCATGCAACAGTAGAATTGGATATAGCTTTAAACACAGAAGCTGGTAGAAAAGGAAGGTGGCGGTTAAATACGGCACTATTACAAGATGGGGGTTTTGGAGCATTGTTGGCTGATGATCTGACCTCATTCTTTAAACTGAATATTGGAAGCACTGATAAGTTAGCATCTGTATGGGAGGCCTCAAAGGCATATATTAAAGGAAAATTTATTGCCCAAGCAGCAAGAAAAAAGAAAGAAGAAAGAGACGTGGTTGAGAACCTGGAAGCAACTATTTGTATAATGGAGAATGAGTTACTAGACGTTATTCTAATGACTTATATCAAGATATTTGTAAATGTAAATTTAAGGTACATGACGTATATAATAAAAAAGCTGAGTATGCATTATTCAGACTACGGACTAGGTTTTACGAAGGAGGTGAAAAAGCGGGCAAGCTCCTTTCTAGACAATTAAAACAACAAAATGCTGCTAACATTATTCCGGCTATTAAGAAAGGGAATACTATAGTGTCACTGACAAAGGAAATAAATGAGGTCTTTCAGAAGTTTTATAAACAATTATATACATCTTCAGGTACTTCGGATGAAGAAAAATTTGAACAATTTTTTTCTAATATTGAGTTACCCAAGTTAGATGCTTTACAATCAGAGTCACTAGACTCTCCCATTACACAAGAAGAGGTCAAAGCTGCAATAATCTCAATGAAGCCGGGTAAATCGCCGGGAATAGATGGGTTCCCATCAGAATATTATAAAAAGTATGTAGACATATTGGCTCCAATTTTAACAGAAGTCTATACAGAGGCGTTTGAAGCTGAAGTATTACCTGGTACCTTTATGGAAGCATTAATAACACTGATACCTAAAAAAGATAGGGATTCAACAGATCCTGTTAATTTTAGACCAGTAAGTCTTATTAATGTGGATTGCAAGGTGTTGGCAAAAATTCTGGCTTCACGGCTGGAGAAGGTTCTACCGGGTATAATTCACAAGGATCAAGCTGGCTTCATTAAGGGAAGGTCGTCAGCCGATAATATGAGGAGGCTAATTCATCTGATGTGGCTAAACGCCTCAGAGAACACCCCAATCGCAGCGATATCTTTGGATGCCGAGAAGGCTTTCGACAGGGTGGAGTGGGGTTTTTTGACCGCAGCCCTGTCGAATTTTGGGTTTGGTCATTCTTTTAGGACATGGGTTAGCTTATTATATAAGAATCCTAGAGCGGCAGTGATGACAAATGGCCTGATTTCCCAGTTTTTTACAATTTCAAGGGGCACTCGTCAGGGATGCCCACTGTCCCCGTTATTATTTACAATAGTTTTAGAGCCTTTGGCAATTATGATTAGGGCAGACACAAACATTATGGGAGTAAGGGGGGGCGGGGGAGGAGATGGAACATAAATTAATGCTATATGCAGACGATATTCTATTATTATCTCGTGACCCTCTTAAATCTTTACCTCCATTAATGAGAATTATTCAGTTATATTCAGATATGTTCAGGATACAAAATAAATTGGGAGAAATCTGAGGCTATGCCAATATCTAGAACGTGTCATTCTCATACAGTGACCCAATTTGGCTTTAGATGGATTCCAAAAGGTATGAAGTACCTGGGGGTTAAGCTAACTCATAATTTGGAAGATATAATGATATTAAACTATGATCCACTGCTGTCAAAGATAAAGAATAACGTGAACAAATGGAAGCAGCTGACACTGTCTTTATGGGGTAAAGTGAATATTGTCAAAACGGTTATCGCTCCACAGTTCAATTATATATCCATGATGATACCTGTGAATATTCCAGACTCTATCTTTAAAAGATATGATATAATAATCAGGGACTTTCTGTGGGAAGGAAAAAGACCTCGGATTAAAATGAGTAAATTGACCTCTCCAAGAGACAAGGGGGGCCTCGGATTACCGGATGTGAGGATGTATAATTTTTCTTTTGAAATGGCCAAACTGGCTAAACATTGGAGTGAGAAAGACTGACTTGGACTGGATCAAAATAGAACAGAAACTGGCCTCACCATTTCATCCCATTAGCATTCTCTCACAAAGCACTGGAGCTGAATGGGACTCCAACCCAGTGATAACGCACTCAAGATACGTTTGGAGCAAAGTGCATAAACTGTGCAAGACATCACATCATAAACAGTCATATGCTTCACTATGGAAAAATCCGGAAATCTGTATAGGCAAAACGGGGGTGTTCTGGAAACAATGGCAGCTTAAAGGGATAACTGTAATTGGTGATCTATATGAGAATGGAATTTTTATGTCATATTCTGAATTGGTGAAAAAATATAGTATTGTGGGCCAAGGGAATTTTTGGAAATATCTGCAGATCAGGCACTGTGTTAAGAACAAATTTAATGCAAGTGATAACCCTGTGTACGCCTATGTTAAGTTACCATGTGAAACCCGAACTGCTTCTGTGTGCTACAAATTGATGCTTAGTGTAACTGCAGATACTTGTAATAATCTGAAAACAGTATGGCAGAGGGATTTGGGGATTAATATTCAGGATAATGACTGGTTGGATATTTTAGCTAATGTGGGTAAGAATATAAGAGAAGCTAGGGGAAAATTTACTCATTACAAAATAGTACATAGATATTATTATACACCAGCTAGACTTTATAGGATGGGGATAGCTGAAAATAGTCTATGCTGGAAATGTAAGGAAAAAGAAGGCACCTACTTACATATGATTTGGGAATGCTCTTTAGTTCAGCCATTTTGGCATAAAACTCTGAGAATATTTGAAGAATGGTTGGGCGTTAACTTGCCGGTAGAACCACAATTATGCCTTCTTGGAGATAAATCACTTGTACCTAATATAGCAAAAAATGCATTTATCCTTATTAAGACTGGTTGTATCACAGCTGCTAGAATGATTCTGCGCAATTGGAAATGCCCCAAATCCCCGGATCTGAAAGAGTGGATAGATGGGATGATTGAAATCACATCATATGAGTGCATGTTGGGAAGATTGCAGGGTGAGAAAGGGATGAGAAAAACATGGGATCATTTTTGGCAGCATATAAAAATGGTGAGATGAGCGAAACAACTGTCTTTTCATGTTTATTTATGTGCTTTTTCTTCTGGTTAAGTTGATGGTGACTACTGGCTGAGTAGATAACTGATTGTAAAGGAGAATTTTGAGTGATATGATGTACGAAATTATGACTGTTGAACAATAAAAAACTTGAATTAAAAAAAAAAATGTAATCCGTTATTCAGACAATTTATGTAATCTGTGAGCCAGAGAGCAGTGATTCCGTGTGTGTGTGTGTGTGAAAGTCGTCCTACAAGCCTCGCCCCCGCCCCCTGAAAACCAAAAAGCACTTTTCAGAACCACATTATACCCAATGTCAAGCATGGCGGTTAAGGAGTGATGATTTGGGCTTGTATTTGCAACCACAGGACGTGGGCACCTTGCAGTCATTGGGTCGACCAGGAACTCTAAAAGCAAATGAGAGGCCATCTGTCCAACAGCTAAAGCTTGATCGAAATTCGGAAATGCAACAGGACGATGATCTGAACCACAACAGTAAATCTACACCAGAATGGCTGTCTAAATAAAAGTATCAAGATTTTGGAATGGCCTAGTCAAAGTCCAGACCTCAACCCAGTTGAAATGCTGGGGTGGGGCCCATAACAGTTGTGTCCAAAAACCTCAATGAACTGAATTAATATTAAACGAATACTTTATGTTATTGGTGCTGAGGGTCGATCTACAGTCTACTGAAATAGGGGGGGGGGGGGGGGGGGTACTTAGTATTGCCCACATGATTTCTTCTTTTTGGCTTCATTTTTGTTAAATGTGCACAAAAGGCTTCACATGCAAATGCGTGTATGTGTGTGTGAGAGAGATAAGTGTATCTCCTACGTTGCGCCAACACCCACTTACAACACGAATCCTCCACTTAATAACCTCTCTCTTTAAGACCGTTTCTGTTTATACTATGTTAATAATTGCCTTGGATAGGGCTGTATGGCAATTATGTTACACCGAGGGCGGATTAAATGGTGCAGACGTTCAAGCACAATAAAATGATTAAATATTCCTCAGCTGCTGCTTTTCTCTAATAAAGGACAATATAATGCAGATGACCTGATAATTAACCTGGAATTGCTTTTGATGGAGAGGTTTTTGTGTGAAGTGTTGATTGTTGAGGGATTAGCCGCTTGTTGAATCAATGTCATGTATATGGTCCAGGACGGGATCAATTCATATAAATTCCCTGAGGACCATGCGGTCATGATGGATATTAACTGTTTCATGAATACAAAGCCTACACTTTCCATCACTATTGCTAAAGGACTGTAGTATAAAAAGTGGCTTGAATAATCACAGGTGATGAGATTATCAGTGAGCTTGTCCCTAAAGTATAACCTTTTAAACTCCAAACAAATCGCAATTGTCAAAATCTTCTGTCATAACCAAATATTAGCTTCATATTAATTTAATTAATCGCCTTTGGGTTTAAGTGCATTTCAGGCAAGGAGAGGAGTTGATAGTCTACTCAAGGCTGGAAATCCGTTTTTAAACTTTGTGCATGATTTAAATGACCTTGTAGCTTGCCAAATCTAAAATGGCTCAAAATGCTTGCAAATGCTTGCGTGCAAATAAATTATGTTTTTGTCACTGAAATTAAAAAGATCAGGAAAGGAGGAGTGGAACCTCCTATTATATAAGATAATCTGGGGTCAAACTTTATCTTGTCTAGATAAATGATCTTAGCAAGGATCTTCTTTTCCCAGTTCATTATTTTTATTGGTAAACTTTCGATTGAAGTAATTATTACTGACACAGATGGAATGGTCGGTCAATCACTCTAATAACAGAGTTGTTGATTTGTTCCGACTGTCACATTTTATTCTAAATTCTAAATTGTTTGCACATATGTGTTATTCTTGTGTATAAATGCAATAAGCAATCAAATCAAGCCTACAGTATGTAATACTGAGTAACTAAGCATTAGAACGTTTTATTGTTATCAGTTTGAATATGAAACTGGACTAAATATATGCAAGTATCACTTCCCTGTAAATGTAAATGTAAGCTGTTTTTTTGGTTATTCAGACACATTATAGCTGATTCACATTGACTATAGTTGAGGGAAGCCATAAATAAAATAGCGAAAAATATTATTTTTAGAAAGTTTTAATTAGTTAGGAAGTTATCATCTGATTATGCAAATTCATTTTATTTCTTATCACTAACCTAAAAAAAGAAGAAGAAAATGTCTTTCCATGACAATAAAGAAATAATATTTATTGGTTCAGTGATCATTTTTCTAATTTTTCACCAATGTTCTTGATCACATTTGAATGCTTCACAAGAATGAAAATCTCACATCCCACACGCACGGCACTGAATGCAAAATATTTTTTTGTAAATGTTGTGCTTGATGCTGTGTTTGTGCACTTGTGCTTCAGTCTATCTGCAGTGGATAGAAAATTGTTACAATTTTGTTATGTAAAAAAAGATGTAAACTTTTTGATAAAACAAGGAAAGAATAAATTGAAACAAACAAAAAACTTAAAATGTAAAATAATAATAATAATAATAAAATATAAAAAACTATATATAAACTGTTTGCATAAGTTTTTACACCTCTTACCTAGTACTTAAAGCACCTTTTGCATGTAATAGAATACTTTTTTGGAATCCACCTACTACTGACCTGAAAAATATGAAAAATTGTTGCGGTATGCAGAGAATGAACACTTGTGTGATATTCCTGCAGCTCATTTTATGTTACTGAAGGTCTCTTGTCATCCTTCCTAACATCTTTTTTATCAATTTTGAAGGGGCGTCCTGTTCTTCGTAATGTCACTGTGGTGCCCTATTTTCTCCACTTGCCTTGGGCATGGTGTTCCATGGTACATCTGATGTTTTATAAATGCCTTTGCAAGCCTTGCCCTGATTGAGAACTTTTGACAATGAGCTCCAAACATGCTTTTTTAGGCTCTCTGTAGCCAAATAGATCCAACAGACAGCTAAAACCCCAAAAGATATCAAGAGAATCCTACAGAAACAGCTGAACTTTATTTGGGGTTGATAAACATCTAATTTGTTTTTTTGTTGACAGGTGTATGAAAATCATTTTTGAACATGCATGGGTTTTTGCATTATGCAGGAAGCAATTTATTCGTTTTCTCTCTCTCTATGTATGTACAATATATGCGTGTGTCTGTCTGTTTGACTGATCAGTGTTTACAACAGGTCCAATTCTATCTATCTATCTATCTATCTATCCATCTATCTATCTAACTATAAATAACAAAGTAGCAATTTACTTATGGATACCACCTAGGTACTTCTCTCTCTCTCTCTCTTTTATCTAGCTATCTACCTATCTATTGGTTGTTCTGTCTGTTTGACTATAAATAAAGCAGCAATGATACCATCTAGGTAACTTTCCCTTTTCTATCTATCTATCTATCTATCTATCTATCTATCTATCTGACTGACTATAAATAACAACGCAACAATTAACTTATTAATACTATACATCCATCTATCTATCCTCCACACTGTCAGTAATATATAGTACTGCGTTTCCCCGTGCCATCCCTTTAAACTAAGCACGCGCCGGGACACGTGACCCGATAGTGCCGCGCTGTGATTTTCTATTGGTCGGTTTTGTTCCCAGGAGCTTGCGCGCGATTGGCGGATGTGTGGGTGTGTTTGCGCCTCGAGCTCCGGCATCAAGGCGACCGCTTCGCCCCCAGCCGTAAGAGCCGATTGGTTATATGGCTCGAGCGGATTACGTCATGTGAGTAAGTCTCGCCTCGCCATTGGTCGTGCGAGGCCGATAACTCAGTCGCGATTGGCTGACGTATGAGGTCATCGCGAGTGAATGCGGAAGTCGTGTGGGCCATACTGAGTCACCGCTGGGTCAGCTGATTCTTTCTGAGTGAGTAACTCGTCTCGACTAAATCGTATTATTTTTAAATGCACGTTTAATTCGTAACCTTTAGCGCATGTTTATGTCGAATGGGCTTGTTTTTGTGTAGAACCTTATTTTGAGCCCTCGCGTTTCCGGTTTCTCCGAGTGTTTTAGGTTTGTGTCTGAATCTCAGGGCTGTGTCTAAAATATCGCGCGCGCTAGTGAAAAGACAATACCCCGCTATCACAAGGGGGTACTTCTGGGGCTAGCCCAAGCCTTGCGTGCATGTTAACCTAGCCTAGCCGTGGAGTTCAGGTGACTGAAGTTTAATCTTGCATCACGTGAACCGCCTTGTGTTTGTCAGAAAAGTGCAGCAGATTTGGTCTCTTCATCACCATATGAAGCTCGATTGAGTTCAGGGGCGTGGCCGTGGGGTTACCCAGGGTGGCCTAGAGCCAGCTGCCACCTTACTACCCACTCTGGTCTCTGACCAGTTCATGTTTCTGAAAAATGTATTTTTACTCTTTGTCTGGCTCATGTTTTAAATCCTCATCCTAATGTTGTACGTGTTTACAGCAAGTACCATATTCATTATTCACCATGTTCTAAATTGTATACGCCCCATGTGTTACCCCGGTTTCTACCACAAATCCCAGACGCTGAGTTAAAAATGTAAAACGTCTTCCAGTATGTTAGTGAGCAAGAAAAAATTATTTGTGTTTGATATATCTCGATTATGTAATCAGGATTTAATTTTAGCTTCTGTTTCGGTATAAGGTTGGCATCGGGGTACAACATCTGTGTTTTGTAGCTCCAGGTTCCTCAGTTCAAACCCTAAAATAAGGTTAAATTTGCGGAATATGGACCTCTTTTAATGTGAAAGTTAAACTCTCTAATATTTGAGGTTTTACAGGAAAGATGGAGAATCTCTCTCTTTTTTTAAAGGTAGCGTTTTTAATTACAACCTTTCTAACAACCGCCATCTCAATTTAAGCTGTATAATAATAATAATAATAATAAAGAAAATTGGTGGCACACTCTAGGCTGTTCACACATTGGCAGGTAGTGCAGCATCCAGTGTGGTAGGAGCAAATTATCTGATTCATTTGTTTACAATTAAAGAAAATCTAAAAAAAAAAAATATATATATATAGAATCAGAATATTTATAAAATCATGCTAAGGGAATCGCAGTATTTATCATATTGGAACTTGGGCATTGTGACAATATCGTATTGACTGGCCCTTGAAGATTCTGATCACTACTTAATACTAAACATTTTATGTTGACCTGTTGGGAAACTGTTGCTGGTAACTTATTAATAGTTCCTTTTTTTTTTCTTCTTGTACCTATTTCATCCCCACGTTTCCTTAGCCAAGCCAGCCAAACCCTCCAAGCTCCACTGCCTGTGTTGAAATACCTAACTGATGTGCCATGATCATGTTACAGGTCAGGGCTCCACTTTAAATAGGCACATGACCTGCTCTGAATTTGGGCCTGCATGCTCTATGAGGATATGTTTGTGTTTCTCCATAGTAATACTGTAGCTGTGTGCTGCTGTTCTCGGCCTGTGTGTGTGGCAGATAGTTACAGGGCTGGAATCAGAAATGACTTGTTGCTAGAAACTTTAGTTTGTTGCCCTGAGCACCGTGTTAAAGAGAATAAATGCTTGTGAGGCTAAAAAGTCAAGACACTGTTTTGTTCATGTAATGTAAAAGAAATGTCAAAGATGTTTACTAAGCAGCTTTAATAGGACTTGTGGTGTGTGTGTGTGTTGCAATGTATTTGTGGTCTTGCACTCAAAAGGTGTCATAAACTGTGTGCAGTGTTCCCCAAAGCTGCCAGCATCAACAGTTGCATATCAGACGTCAAAGGGGAACTTGTGTGTGTTAGGTCGCCTTAACGCCGTTGTCCTTCAAACAATGAAACACACAGGGTCATTTGAGACATTCTAAAATCCACAGACTGTTATCATGTGTACCAGACACCCTCCTGAGCGTTCATGTGAATAAAATGAGCTCTCTAAATCACATCACTTGAAAGTTAACTTTAAAGGGAAACTATTTAGGTGGACGTAGTGACCTGTCTGTCCCAATATATACAGATATAAGACCGAGAACGGTTCGTGTGATGTATCCAAGGACAGGACTGGATTACATATGTACCGTGTGGCCATCAAATTCATGTGAATGAATTGGGTGTACCCCACCTAATGTTAAAGTCTCCTGGGATGGGCTCCAAGCTTCCCGCAACTCTGTACAGGATAAGTGGTATATAAGATTAGTTTCACTATTGTATGCTGTTTATTGAGTGCATATTTGCATGTGACTCGAATGTAATAAGACGCGTATCACTATTTAGTTATGGTCTATCAGACTGATGATTTTGTGCTAGGTAACTGAAACTAGTGAAAAATTGTCTGTGTGACGATGGTGTTGAGCTTCTGGAGCCATGGCCTGGGTCATCTACAGACCTAAACCCAATAGAAAACTGTTGGGCAATGGTGAAGTAGGTGGTAACACCTTCTGTACATAATATCATGTCAACATCAAAAGTACTGTAGGTGTCTTTTTGACCAGATCCAGTTTTGAGGAACTAAAGGTCTTCATACTTGATATACACAGTGGTGTAGTGGCCTTGCACCTTCATTTGATTCTCATTCGTCATTTTCATGTCCTGCCTTTGCTTGGTGGGTTTCCTCTGGGCACAACAGTTTCCTCCCACAGTCGAGACGATGCAGATTGTTAATTGATGTTCCAAATTTTCCATAGGTGGCACTCCACCCAAGTCTCCTGGGATAGGCTTCCATGCTAGGTGCTTTACTTGCAATTGAGATCTATGGAAAAAGGAATTGGTGTGGAGAAACCCAAAGTTGCCAGATTTATGAACATTTTAAAACCACCCACGTCCACACACAACTGCCTGGAATATTTGTTCGATAAACAGTTCAACATTCATTCACTGTAGATTTGCAGTTTGTGATGCTGTGACCACATGGAAGAACTTTGAACAACAGTCGAAGCAGGCAGTCGATGTCAATAAAAGCCACATGGTACATCCATACAATACCACCGCCTACTCGATCGGAGTGTGAATGAGAGACGTGTTCAACATGGGTGCTTTCTTTCAATCTTCTAGTGCCATCGTTGCCAACCTATCTTCCTCCTTTTTGTTGTGTAAGGGGCAAGACTGACACAAACGGATGTAAAAATGGTCAAGGATGTCTGAACCTTTGCTAGATAGAATGTTTACCCACACAGACGATCTTTTGTTGGTGAAATTAGATTTACACATGTCGTAATTACACACTTGCAATATAATTAAAAGGCTGCAAAGACAATTATCGGAGAAAAAAATGAATTTCTTGTTATTTTGCATATGTGGAGTCGGGTGGTGTCTGGTGTTTTTTTTGGTAATATCTACCTGCCTACCACCGGTAAGGGTGAAGGATGACATCTTAATAATAATTATACATTTTTAATGTATTGTCACATACCTTTTATTTTTCTAGAGCACAGTGATTTTAGAGCACAGACAATTTTTTTTCGCCACATATCTCAGTAAGGAAGTTGGGGTCAGAGCACAGAGTCAGCCAGGAAACAGCACGGCTGGAGCAGAGAAGGTTAAGAGCCTTGTTCAGGGGCTCAACAGTGGAAGCCTGGGCTTGAACCCCCGATCTTTTATTTATTAATTAATTTATTTTTGGTTACAATCCTAAACAAACCTATCAAGTAATTTGGTCCTACCACCGAGGATGCTGGAGAGTTTTGATGCACCCCCTGAAGGATTATAGAGGAACAGCAACATTTTATCACTTAAATGCATGCATTGGCGACACGTTGCCACACAAAAGAATTGATACTTGATTTTATTGTGATGTTAGAATTCAGTTTTTATATTAGTTTTTTGTATTTTTTTGTATTTGGTGAGTGGAAAACAGTTTATATACAGTACATTTTAGCATGAACTGATATGTACCATGACACTATATGCTGAGTGAGGTAGCGGATTCTAAAAATAGTGTTTTAAGTTGTATTGATATTTTTTTCATCAAGCTGCTTTAAAAATAAATAACATCTGTTTGTACGATTTGTGCAGAAAGGCTCTGCGGCGTTGCTGAATTTTCTTTAGAGAATTGTGTTCTAAGGAAAAAGAAACGAGTTGGAGAAGGCAGATTGCATCTCTGGCCTAAAAAAAAAAAAGGCAAAACCAAAAAAAAAACTGCCAACTTTCCTTGGAAATCTACACACATGTGAAACGTCTAGCATGCAGTCATTTCTGCTGCACATGTAAGCACTATTTTGCTATCAAACCCTCAACCCTTGTGTGGTCGTAACCGAGTTGCCACTGCATAGTTAAAATACCTCAAGTCCAGTGCGTGGGAGTACGTGCGTGTATGTGTGAGGAGGTCTCCGCCTGCGTATCTCGCGCATGATAAGCCGCGCTAATGCTTATGTAATAGGTGCACTTTGGCAATTCGTTGTGGCTCGAACTTTGAAACCTAACATGCACAGAGCGGTCTGCAATCCAGACATGGTAACCGGTGAAATGTTAAAAATGAATGATTTTAACATTTATTGTGGAGGTTTTTTTTTTTTTTTTTTTTAGAAATCAAAACTTGCTTTGTTTTTACTGTAGAGGAAGTGAAAGCAGTGACCTAGTCATCATGCAGTTTTATTTTTTTTTGCAGTTTCTAAAGATGTTAGAAATATAAAACTAAAGTTTGGCAATTCAAGCACAGTAGCATGTGGTTCTGTTTACACTAAAGACAAATGTTCATGTAGCCATGTGCCAGTGGTGACAGCTGGAGCTTTTATTTGGCACAGAGCCTACATACGATTAGGGGATAATGTTTGATCTGTCTCATGATTTTACTTCATGAATAGGATGTAATATACACTCACCTGCCACTTTATTGGGTACATCAGTTCAACTGCACTTTAATGCCTATGTCTAATCAGTCAATCACATGGCAGCAACTCAATCCATGTAGGCATGTAGACATCTGTGGAATTTGAACCAAACATTGGAATGGGCAAGAAAGGTTATTAATTTTTTTTGGTTTTGTTTATTTATTTTTTCCTTCCCTCCCAATGACTTGGGGTGTTGGGCGTGGCATGGGTGTTGGTGCCAGACAGGCTGGTCTGAGTATTTCCAACACTGCTGAGCTGCTGGGATTTTCACTCGCCACCATCACTAGGGTTTACACAGAATGGTCTGTAAAAGAGAGAACCCCATTTCTCTGGGCGACAATGCCTTGTTAATGCCAGGTAGATGTAATCAAAGATAGGAAAGTGGGGAGGGCGATGATCCATAAATTGTGGACTTTTGACCGCTGTCACTCAGTAGTTCAGTACTGGAATTTCCTACAGTTTTCAACCTTTACGATGTGGTACAATGGGAGATTGGCATAATGGATGTGCAGGCGACAAATCCATGGCAAATGTGTGATGCTATCGTGTCAGTATGGACCAAACTCTAAGGGATTTATCTAAGCTACGAAAAATTATGGCAGTTCTGAAGGCAGTGGTTGCTCAGTGGGTTAAAGCTCCGGGTTACTGATCAGATAGATAGCAGTCCAAGCCCCAGCTTTACCAGGCTGCCATTCCATTGTGTGAGCCCTTAAGCGAGCCCCTTAACCTTGTCTGCTCCAGGGGCGCCTATTGTGGCTGCCCCTGGCCCCCAAGCTGAGATGCACGAGGAAAGAATTTTACTTTTCAGCAAAGAATATGTGCCATGGTGTAACTAATGAAGTGGCCTGTGTTACCATAGACTCACTGGAGTTTAGGTAAGGGGGGAAAAACGGAAGAACAGGATATATTGTGCTTTTGCCACTTTGTAAATACCGGAGTCAGAAAATGCTGCTTTAGTTTTTTTGCTGATGCGTGTGCAGAACATATTACGATCTCAAATGAATAACAGGTGGAGGAAACCAAATGCACGTGCGCAATGCACTCTAATACAATACAGGGTGCAGTCAGGTGAGTGTGCAGAAACCTGCTTTTACACTATAGAGGGTGTGACTGAGAAGAAATCCTAGGCCAGCATGAAATAACACCACAACCTACTAAGAATAATATTCATAATGATGATTCGATTCATAACTGAAGACTCTGTAATGGCTTGCTCACTTTTTGTTCACAACAGTTCACTGATACAGTATGTTTGTTGACTTGTATGAAGGATTTGATTTCCCATTTCGGATAATGTCGTTTTTCTATAGCGTGTGTCAGAAAAAGACGGTTAGTAATCATATGAAGAGCTGGCACGTTCATTTAGTCTGATTTCATACAGTTGAGTTCTTCTTTGTCTTTAGTCTGTTTTGCTTGCAGGGGTCTTTTCAGAAATTAATTTTTTTTTCACCTGATGGGGAGTGCTGTTGTGCCAAATATCAGCACGGCTGTGATATCGGATCAGTAGTACAGCATAACCTCAAATGTGATATCACTTTTATACAACCGTTCCCCAATACACCATTTATAATACAGTTCTGATTTGTTTTGTTTATTTCATCAAAGTTGATCTGGCGAACGACAGTTAGTATAATTATCAATGATGAAAGTTGTTTTAAATTCAACATAAGTTGAGGAGAAACCATGGAGGTGTTGGACAGTCCTGAGAAACTTTCGAGATTTACCTTATATTTCCACTTTAGAATATCAGCTAACTTCCAGGGTTGAAGGGTTGAATCCTGAATAACATTAAATGCATAGCTAGTGTGCCATGTACATGTACCATCTCTTGTTCCATACACAGTAGTGCCCTTGATCAGGGATTAGAGAGAGCGAGAGATTTAGGATGAAGCCTATAGTTCTATAGCTTTATAGTTCGGGTAAGTCATGAACAAAACAAGATGGACAGTTCAGAGGCAATGCACAAACAAATAAACAGTTATCAAGGAGATAAAGTCGTTAAAGACGAAAGAACTTTCACGCATTCACGATTGTTAGAACACCTGGGATGTGGAGTGATGCATATAGTTAAACATCCCAGTGCTGTTATGCTCTATATTGGCACTAGTGAAATGACTTTTGTCCGATCGAAGCTTACTGTTTTTACCCGCCTGTCTAAGCCCCCAAAAGATTTTTTTAGGGCCCAAGCACTATGACGACAGCACAGTGATAGCAGAAAGACACGTACAGCCTTGATGATGCCTTAAACTTGTGATGAAAAAAAATGGCTCATGACTTCCTGATCGGGTCTTGGCGTGCTCAAAAATCTCAAGGGTTTTGCACAAGGCGGTACACCCGGGCTGCGATGGCGCAGGTGCTTGGCCCCACTCCTTGTTAGTTGCAACTTTTTTTTTTCTTCTATTTTTCAATTATTATTTTTTCACCATGAACTCTTGCCTCAACATTTCACGTTTAGTGTGACTGCAGGGGAAGGCGGGTACAGTCTTTCTTATCGTAACCTTGTAAAAGTCTAGACTTGCTTAAAGCATTTGTGGCATGTTCTATATTCTGGTGAACAGTAGTGAGAGCAGTGCAGGCGCGGTGTGAGAGGCGAGGGTGCTGAGGAGCCGAGGGTGGAAAAAGAAATAAACAAAGAACAAGCGGGAGGGAGAGAGCGAGAGAGTGAGTGTGTGTGTGTGTGTGGGTGTGAGACAGTCAGTGGGCGTGGACATGGGAGGAGTGAGTTCACTAGCTCTTTGGAAGCCGAGTACTAGAGCAAGTGTGTAGAGTTTGGTACAACTCTTCTGTGAGAATTGAACTGCGTAGCTGGTGCGTTACCTTTTTTGCTCAGGTAGGAAATTGCTCTTTGCGTGTGTGTGTGTAAAATGTGAAAAGGACTTTTGACCAGAAGTTTGTGTGTGTGTACTTGGAGGGGGGTGTGTCGCTCAGGGAAGTGTGTGTTTTTGAGCGCTTAGCCACCTAGGCTCCCTCTACAGTTTATTATTGCGTGGTAATATCTACATCTTAACATTTGACTTCCTGCCAGACTTGTCATTTGTCCCATTTTAATATGATGTTTTTGATCACCTAGGTTTTGGAGTCATGGTAAACAGTTTGTTTTAGGTGTAGGGTGATCTCAGACTTGTGTGTACTTTAGGAATTTGTAATGCAAGGCAAATGAAATGAGTGATGAGCTCTCAGATGTCATATTTTCTTAAGCAAAGTACAAATAATCACCTATTATTTGTCAAGGTATTATATGAAATTATTCTTGTATGGGCTGGGTAGAACCTGCTTGTTGGCTTATTTGGGTGGCTGAATTCATTGGTTGACTTGTAAAATCTTTTAAACGATGATTTTGCAATTTGACCTACATAGTCCACTGCTCCAGGAGTTGAAAAGCATATCATTTAGCGAATCAAACCAGGTAATTGGAAATGGAATACCATTGCAGAGTGGATCAACGTGATAAAACATAACTGGCTGTCATTTGTTGACTGTAGTTTTGATTTTAGTAAACTGTTGTGGCTTCTGTAGCAGATTCTCTGCACCTTTTGTTGATCATTTATTTAAGTACTTGGTTAACTACAAGGGCTGTCCCGAAATTGTTGCCAAAGTGGGTATCCCGTAATGTTCATAGGGTAAGGACTTTTTCTTTTTTTTTTGTTTTTTTTGTTTGCTTGTTTCAACATGTTTTGTAAGGATCATTTTGATCAGTGAGAACACAATTGTTTGGGAACCGAGTCAGTCACTCAAAGGTGGTCTTGAGAACGCTACAGCGTACACAAGCTCGGATTGAATCAAATATGGAAGCCAATCATATCTGAACACGGAATTTGATCTCTGGTTAGACACGACGTCATCAGTTACCTCTATAATCTAAATCTAGCACGCGCCTACCTCTTGGGCTAACCTCCACAGCCATAACAGACACCGTAGGAGCGTCACTCGACGTTTTTATCGAAATATCTATAATATTAGGCATGGCGCGAAAGTTACCTCCTCTGTTCTCTCCTTCTCTTGTGTTTAATGGGGGCTCACAAACGAAGTAAGTGCATACTGCCACCTGCTGTATCGGAGGGTGTAAATATGCAAGCAGGAGCCGAAAAACAATGTGAACACTGGACAGCAGAGGCGTGAGGAGGGGAAGTCGTCCTGGACACTGTACAAATCAATCATGCCTAATGTGAAAATGTCCTAAATCTCCCTCTAGACAAAGGTAATACTCAACATAGTCTCCATCAAAAGATGCATCTGTGCCATCATTGAACCTAGCTCTCGAAGCTGCTTTGAAAATCCCCTGTCTCTACATCCACATTGTACAATTCAGATTATTATAATTTTTTTTTGGTCTGGTTGGATTTGCATGTCATGATGGTTCACATTTAATAATAATAAATAACTTATTTTATCTGCCTTAAACATGGCTGTGTTTGTCCTCTGTAATGGCACCCGTGCGCCCATCAGCTCACATAATTTGGGTTAAAACACGTCATATTTGTGTGACCGCCTATTCACTGCAAACAATAGATGCAAATTAGCAAAAAAAAAATACAATTTTGGAATACGGCAAGCAGTAACTCGTCTGTATTTGTTGAGGTCCAGAAGACGGAAGAAAGCCAAACGCCTCACCTTTTGCCACTATGGTGCTGCCACTGCTGACTGACGATGTTGGTTCTGTATGTGTGCGCAGAGACAAAATTTCAATTGAATTCCAATGTGACGGTTCTCGTTCCAGTCCGATTTGATCTAGGACCACGTACAAAAGTGACCCAGATCCAAGCTGTAAAACGTGATCTGTGCATTCAAATATTCCTAAAAAATCAGATTGTCACATAAGTGGGGAAGAAAAATGTAATTGAGACTGAATTGAGACATGTCATGCTGGTAATGTGTATGGTTTTATTTAAAAAAGGAAAAACCTTGAGCAAGGTAATATAATACACATTTTGCATAGATTTATAAGGTAACTGGTGTCATCGTGGTGGAAAGTGCACACCCCCATTGTGCGTTAAATGTAGGTGTAATAATTCCCTGTGTAAACAGTTGACCAGGTGAACCTATTCATCGATTAATTTGCCTCCTAATCTACTTGGTCATGAATGAGCTGGTCCCTGACCCTGCCCTAACCGTGGCTTTGTGAAATGTTTTAGTCTGTAAGCTCATCTCATTGGGGTGGTGCAGGAACCCCATTGTTCCCTCTAAAGACATCCTCTTCACACGAGGACACGGAGCCTGCATCCTGGGGCAGGAGCGGTACAGCGCGCGCCGAGAATCGTCACGTACTGTACTTCACTCAATAACCCCCCGATTACGGAAGGCCAAAAAGTGCACTTGAATGACACGGTTAATGTACAGTATTATTAGGTTCTTTTTGGACCCGTTGGCTTTCCACACTAGCTAAGCGCACGTGCTTTGTGTACACACACGTTCGTGCATACCTACGTAGAGAGTGAGGCGCGAGCTAAGCGCAAGCTCGAGGCGGTTTTGTCGGTGGTTCAGGAAACAGGTATTCCGTTGTTGTTATTTTTTTTGTGGGGGAATTTGTTTTATCTTTCCTCCTCTATTGTGGGTTTTTTTATTTATTTTAAAGCGAAGCTTGGTGTAATACCCCTGGTTGTTTTGGTGACGTTAGCTAGCCGTGTTTAAATTCCTGTAAACGTTTAGGTTTGATGTATTTTACCTCAGTCAGACTAAATTGTGTTATGTCTGTTTCTGACTTAGTATAACCTTCAAATGAAGGCAGGTTAAACACTGTCTTTTTTTTTGTGGAAGAGTGCATCTCTGTGGGCAGGTCTTCCCATTTCTGTACAATGTTGTGGTCTTTAAGACTTCCTAACTCTGACTAACAGCGTTTTAAACTGACGCCAGATCAGTTTTTCCAAACTTGAATCTCTCTGAAAAAGTGCACTGCTTGCCTCAGATCAGTGCAGCTCTTAACAAGGCGTATAATTGTGCAGTGTTCTTTTTAACTCCCTGGTGAGGCCCGGGCTCTTGCGAGTTTTCAGTTTCTCTTTCTTGTAAATCAGATCTCATCCCATTAAAGGTGTTTTGATCGAGGTGGAGTCGGTGGTGTGGAGCAGCAGGCATTGCCAAGCACATATCTGATGCTGTGACACACGCTCACACATGCTGACAAGCATCCAGCATGCTAGGAGTAGATCATACAGTAAAGATAATTGCATAACTTTGAACCTTCTGCACCTGGTGTTTGGGGTACATTTCTGCTAACCGGTCATTATCTGAGCTGGAAGATTTCTGAATTCCTGCTTCATTTAACAAGCGATTTCTTCTATAAAGTTGGCAACATTTTAAATTGCCACACAAGGTCAGTGGCGATCCAAATCTGTTCTGTATAAGGTCAAGTCAAACTGGACTTTTGATCATGAAGAATAACCATGCAAGTATGAGTGTAAAAATACCTCTATTTCTCCATGTAAGCCCCTGCTACACCGTTTTCACTAGTGCTTAAATACCATCAAGGTAGAAAGTTTTTTATGATCAAACTGCCTGCTTCACATCTGAAATGCTGGCCTCCCAGGAACACAGTGACAAGAGTGTTTTTCTTTTTTATATATAAAGGTTCTTTTTTTATATATAAACACTCTTGTCACTGTGTTCTGTTATTTTATAAGTCCCTGTTTGACTCGTACATCCTTCGGTGTAAAGGTTAAGAAATGAAACTGACCTCTGTCTAGAGCAGTGTTTCAAGCCAGTGAATTCTTTTAGTGTTTCAGTTTGTAATTCGTATGTCCACAGAGTGTAAACCCATTACACTGCTTTTGAGTATAAAATATTTGGAAATGACATAAAAAAAAAACAAACCAAAACACATTTTATAAATAATTACAGTTGGCTTTAAGTCATTTTACTTAATAGTTAATTTGCATTGCTATTTTTTTCCCCCCAATACAAAGTTGCTTTTACCAACAGAACAAAACAGTCTGTTTTTATTTTTATTTTTTTTACTAAAATTAAAAGAATAATCAAGTCACAAATCGTTTGCTTGTCAATCATGTTTGAGAACCTAGACAATGATAAGGATTAACCCCCCCAAAAACGGGTGGTGTTCCTGAAAGTCTGTTCGTTTAATTTCTTTATGACTTGGAATTGCTCGGGTCCATGTTGGTGATTTGGATTTACTCCTCACGCACTTGGATGTGACCTTTCTAAAACAAACAGTAGTCTCCCATGATAACATGCTTTTTGTTTTAGTCACCAACTCTAATCTGGGTGATTTTTTATTATTTTATTTTTCTATGGTTTTATACAATCATCTTAATGATTACAACTCGGGTGTGTGTGTGTGTGTGTGTGTGTGTGTGTGTGTGTGTGTGTGTGTGTGTGTGGACCTGACTTGTGTTTTCTGTTTCAACAGGAGCCCACGTGGAACCACAGACGGAGCAAGCAGGAGCGCTGGAGGAGAAAGAGTCCAGACCCGCTTAACACATCTGTCGACAACATGGTAGGAGTGTGTTTATGTTTACGTGTACCTTGTGTGCGGAGGTTCCAGGAAGACCCGCAACCTGTATTTCACGTCTAAAGTGTGCTGATGGAGATTATTTTTGTTTGGGTTTGTAATGAGAGCATACCTGAGAGAATACGTTCACTTGTGCGCACAAGTAGAATATACATTTGTTGTAAATCTTTTATGACTAAGGTGGAGTCAGTTTATTCTGAATATTAGCACTTAAGTCACTTTTGTAGAGTTGTCCATAATATCCATAATGACCATGCTCTTGAAACAACTGTTGGATTATAATGTTTGCTGTTTATTTTTTGCTCCACTTGTGTTGGTTGAGTGTTTCATCCCCCTCCCTTTCATGTTGCGTATTAAGTAAATTTGGTTGCAGTTATGACTGTAGCTGATTTGACTGTACACACCTCACAGACCTGTCTCACTGACGTGTGTGTAAGAGTGATTCTTTCTTTGATTGGTTGCTGTAAGACAACATTTTTACTCTGTCCAGCAAACCTTGCTGCGTGCCAAGACACACATGGTGCTCATGATTGCTGCTTTTTATTTGAAAGGAAGGTGGGCAGGCAGGCAGGTGGGAGGACGGACGGACAGACCAATGGATCAGGTGTGGATTTGCACTACATGCAGATGCTACACTGATGTGACTGGAACAGTATAAATCACTTTAAGTTTGCATCTAAACTCTAAACTGAGCTTGTACTGCACTCTAGACCAAAGCTGGACTCAAATACAACATCCAGCTTTAGCCTGAGCAGGTACATGTGTCTGTTTTGGGGAGAAAAGCATGTTTGTTTTTCTTGATTTTACACTTTAGGCATACACATTTCTCTTCGAAATGGAGACCTATAATCACACATAGGATATCTGTGTATGAGAGAAGTGGCTATTTTAAATGCATGGGCTGTTGCGTGGCATGAGCTCAGATTCTCTCCCTGGATTTCTACAAGCAAACAAGCCTTGTATGTATTGCGCACAGTTTCCTGATCAAAACGCAAGTGAAACTTCAGTGCTTCGAGATCATGTGAGCACAGGGTGTAATCTTTCTTCATGTCATGCACTGTGACTCGAACTAAGACCGAGTGAGCTGATGTCATGTTTACGCACAGGGTGAGGTTTAGGAACTCTGGTGTCAATTCAGTGCAGAACCTGATAAAGAGCATGTGATTATTATATGGTTATTCTGAGGAGTTCAGGACAACGGCCCGACCTCTTAGGCTGTAGGAATAGAGGACTGTGTTTTTAGCTATTTTTTAAATATATATTTCATTTGCACTGCAAAGTACCACACTGTGTTTGGTCTGACCTTACTTCCAGTCAACTCTGATGGTCCTTGTTCTGTTTTATGAATGCAGGGGTTGCCGTAGATTACGTAGCAGATTCTTAGGATGTTTTCTTCTGTGTATACAATGAGAGGAAAGGCAATCAAGCAACACCTACTCCTCCTTGTTCCCACTACTGTGAAAACTTTTTACTTTCATTTTCACTTGCATAATATGTAACTAGTGCTATCAAGTTTTAAACCTGCAAGGAATTTAAAGAATAATTTGCGGTAATTGACTTGACGTGTAATGAGACATGGGGTTAAAAAAGGAAAACAGGAAGAAGTGGGTGGGGGATAAATCAGTTTGGTGATAAAGAGGAAATGATTTTTGAATTCCTTCAGTGCATGCACTGTGTTGTCATACTTTTAATTACAGTCTGTTTTATACTGCTTTAACTGTTAATAAATATTTAAGATGCAAGAATGAACAATTCAGATGGAGCAGCATTGCTTTATTCCATTTTAACCAGCGCAAACACTTGTAGTCATTTTAAAGTGAGCAAATAATAGATTGTACAACCCAACTCTACACAGAACAGCTGTTTACCAAACTATGAGCAAATTATAATTACTCCAACTTGATCATTTTGATATTAAACACAAACCTTTTTTAAATCAATAAGTGCATTTTGTATTCTGTGGACTGTTTTATTTTCTAACTGATGAAATATGCAGTTCTTTGACGGAATACACACACTTCGGGTGAAGGTTGTAGACCCAAGTGTGGTAACAGAGCAGCTGCCGGCCAGGGTTTTATAATTTAACACTTCTTATATGAATAAGTACCCTATTGTTTATAAAGCTGAGTGCGCTGCTAGAGTAATCGTTAAACACTCGGCACGTCGAATAAACAAAACAGCCGCTGCCGCTCTAATGCAGATCAAAGCTCAAGTCTAAGTTGAAGTCAATACTTGGGTACAAATCATACCGTACGAGGATTTCTTGTGCAGAAACTCTAAAACAGTGTGCGGGGAGTGGGATTTGAAATAGATTTCAGTCTAGGACAGAAAAATACAGCAACCTTTACCTGGTTCAATTAAGCTTCAAAGGAGCTCCGTAGTGTATATTGCAAGAGAGTTGGACGAGTGAGTACTGTAGCTTGAGCAACTGTGGACAGGCAGAGGTCATTTCTGTTCTGTTAGTTTTACAAGTAGAGGTAGAGATATTAGATAAATAAATACAAATCTCTACTTCTATTATTTATTTATTTATTACTATGATAAATCTTTACATGTAAAAGGTATTAAATTTGTAACCGGGTGGAGGGTGGCTGAGTAATATCGTATCAGGATATTTATAAGGTATCGACCTGGTCTTGGTATCGTGATCATATCGTATCGGGTGTTGACTGGTGATTCCCATCACTACAAGTAAAATTCCCAATGAGTAACATGGAAAAATATGCCAAGTTAATGCATACTGATGCAAATTGACTTAAAATTATTATTATTTTGTTTTCATTTACCTGTATTGAGGTGCCTTACTGCCACCCACTGAACTAGAGTGTGCAGCAGACGATTGTCAGTGGAAAAGGATTATTGCTTTGTTCAAGATCTGATATTTAAACAATCTGTCCAGTGATCAAAATCAGGATTACATGTACGCAGCACCAGGTACATCGTCATAATCATGCGCTTTATTCTCGTATACAATAATTGCTTTCCTGGGTCTTAGCCCTAGGTTAAATCTGACTAGTGAGCAGATGTGGGAGGTAACTTGTTACATTTACTTGAGTACATATTTTAGTAGTTTTATTAGAGGATGCTTTTTACGTTTACTTTGTTCAAATGTACAGCAAATATCTGTACTTGATTACATTTGTGCATGACGTTGCGTTGCCTAACGACCGTGGTGTGTAATATTGAATTGGGAATTTCGCCACCTGTTGATTATTATACATAATTGAAATCAGACGGGTCTTTGAAATCAACAACTGGTTGCCGACAGCGTCAAAAACAGCATGTTGATAATTGAGAAAGGGAGAGCGAGAAAAAAAATATATTAAGTAAAAGTACACAAGTATTCACTTTCAAGCGTCAAAAATTACAGGGCTTACATTAGCTTAGTTTTTTTTTTTTTTTTTTTTTTTCCCCCCCCCAAGTACGAAAGTAAATGTGGACTTCTATGTATACATGAGTGATGTTAACCCTAGGGTCTACTATCACTCAAGTACAGGATGTGTGTTCCTTACGCACCTCTGACCTGTGAGCTCTAAACCCTTCCACTCCTAGCAGAGAATGTTAATTATTATTGTCATTAGAACTAATAAAGATGTATTTGGTCAGATTGATCAATTGTGAAAAAAAAAAAATAAACAAAAAGGGGCGAGGTAAGTTATGTAGAGCGGCTTTTAATGTTTGTATGATTTCGTCTTTTCTCTTTGAGGCCACGTCCCACCCATTCCAGATTTTTGAGAAATTCTCAGTAATTCAGTGGAATACAAAATCAGTTCCGGTTTCTGCTTTGTTTTTCGATCACATGGTTTTCTGAGGAAAATCACCCCTACTCACTCACTCACCCACACACACATGTACGTATGTATGTAATCATCATTTAAAAAAAATTTCTGTAAATCTCCATTTAGTTTTCAAACAAGTCCGACTGCTTAGACTTGGGTCTACAGAACAAAGTTAAAGGAACACAATGTGTGTGTTATTGGAAAACAGAAAACTGTAGCGATATGGGGAAAATCAGTTCATTTTCATATCCTGATTCTTATACAGTATGTCTTGTTATGTTTTTAAAATTTTGAAAGTTTATGTTCTGTATGTTTGTGTTTGCGGTGGTAAACTGTTGCTATTCCTCTTTAATCCTGCACTCTAAACTATTAAAACATTGGCAGGGGGCACAGCATCCTGTGTGGTACGAATCAGTATATTTCTAAAATTGTGATACTAACAAAATCGCTATACAAATCGGATCAACACCTAGGTATCCTGCTCCCTGGTGATATGTTGCTGAGATGCTCCCTTGTTTTGGGGGGGGGGGGGGGGGGGTCGTCTAGTAGGTGAAGCGAGTGGTTGCAATGGAGGAATCTGTATTCCCCCACCTCCGCATTCTCGGTAGGTTGGTTTCCATCGAAACGTTTACCAAATCTTAGAGATGTATGCCCATGTTGTTAAAGGAAAGCAGCATGATGTCATCAGAAGAGCACGAGTCATGAAGAGAGCAGAGCATGCATCCCTCCCTGCTATTTCACCCCGTTTTCCAAGCATCTGTAGCTGTCTTAATATTTTGTAACCATTGCGTTGTCACGCCAACTTCTTCCCTTCTGCCAGTGAAACGCTGTGCTTCTTACACTTCAATACAAACATGCTTCTGGCTTGTAATTTTCACATTCTTTCTCAACTAAGCTGTTGTTGTTTTGCATCAAGGAATGAAGAAATTTTAAACCAGCTCACGAGTGAGCTGAGCGCTCTGGCTGTACGCTGATTGATTTTTCTTCACCGGTCATCTGTGCTGGAGAAACCCAGGTCCAAATATGGGGAAGTTGCAAATATCTCATTAACACAACTTTGATGAAGAATTGAGTTCATGGTTAAAATATGTTAAATATATGTTGTTCAAAATAAATGTATACATTTGGATTTGAGGTGTTATGTTATAATTCGAGGTGTTTACATTTGAGGATGTAAATAAATAAATAAAATCCTCTAAAATCCTGCAGGTGGTGCACTCCTAAACTATTTACACAATGATGGGTAGCATAGCATCCCATGTGGTAGGAGTGAATTATTTGCTAAGTTTGTTTAGAATTGTTACAGAATGTAAAAAAATAAATAATTAAAATGTATAAAATGTTTGCTTTGTCTGGTGACAAAAGATGTCTGGTAAGGAGGTCTAAGGTGCAATCAGTGTACCAGTTAATTATTTATTAATTATTATTTTTTAGTTGGAGTCAGTTCTCGAGTTCTTCCAGTCCAGTGTTGGCAAACCATACAGTATGTCTATCAAGCCCAGTTTGTTACCTTGGATCCGGTGAAGGGATAATTGTAACGATACAACATAGACATTCTGTACAATCATGAGCTTCTAACTTCGTAGCAAGAGTTTAACAAAGGAATCCGGGTGTGATGGTCAGGTGTTTACAAACCTTTTGGCCAAAAAGGTTCAGTCTGCTGCTGGGTGGAATGTAATCATGTAGTTGATTTTGATTTACAAGTTTAAACATGGAGGAGAAAAATCCATAAAGCTACAAAGACTTATAAATAAAATTATTGTGACAATGGGTGCAATACGTTACCTGCAGTCTTTTTGACAAGCCATATTTAAGCAGGGTGATATTTCTTCACATGGCATGAGACACGAACGAGAGCGCAATGTGTGTGCGCAGTGGGGTAGAATTCAGGGTGTCCTCCTTTCCTAAAATAACCACAAACATGGGGTCATATCAGGATTCGCTCAGTTACTGTGTTTGTGTGCATGAGTGAGGGAGAGAGTTAGAACATATAATGTCCCCACCCCCCAACACACACACACACACCTGATCGTTCACCAGTAATCATTAGTAGTGATGAGCTGAACTGAAAAATCCATGTCTGAGATCAAAGTTCAGGACACACATGGATGGAGGGGGTGGATCTATCTAACCTGATCGAAGGTTTCTCCTACTAGACGGTGTGTGAAGAAGCTCAGTTAGCCTACTGTGGCGTTGTATTTGTGCCTCGTTCATGTTCTGAAAAGTTTATTTATTTTTTTATACTTTGGGAGGAAGTTAAAAAAAAAAAATCTCTGCTTGATGACCTCGGCAGTAAAATCAGCCAATCGGAGTCTATACAATGGTAAACTCATGGATTGGTTGGTTCAGATTAGAATGGAATGGTTTATAGAGTGTTTTTCACTCAGGAACGAGACACAAATGTACAATCATAGGCTTAAGAAATCCAGCAATGTCCCTTGGTGTTTTTGTTTGTCCCCCCCCGCATTTAGCAGCAGATGGAGTCGGTGTGCTATGAGGGGAATTTTTCTGATTTGCTGCTGCGTCTTGTGTATTAATAGGTGGATCTGTGTTGCCAAGAAGTGAAATTAAACCCATGGTTGGGGAATCATGCTTTAGAAATCCTACTTTTAATTAAAGAATTGTAAAAAGCATTAAAAATAAAAAACATAAAATTCTTAGCTTCCAAAGCAAGACTCTATAGGCTGTAACCAATTTCATACAAAAGCACTTATCTTTACCACAGCAGCAAAAATCTCTACACCGTACTGACCATGTGGACTCATTTCAGTTTCTCTGAGGGACATGACACCCAAAGATTTCCCCACTATTGGTTAACACATTGATCCAGATGTTAACCCTAACTTGTTCAACTAATTACCAGTCCATTAGTGCTGCTCCCTAATTCTGTGTACTAATTCTGTGTACCAAGCAACCCAACACTGCTAACAGAGGAGCTAAAAACGGTCATTTTGACATTCAATGAAAATCTGAACATCGCAGTGTATTATTATTATTTTTGTTATTATTTTTTGTTTTTTTAATAAGATCTTGCTTACAGATTTAAAAGAGAGAGAGGGGTCTGACCCCAGCTCAGTTTGCTAGGACGAACAGAAGGAGTTTGTTTGTTTGTGTTTTGTGTTTGTGATGTCACTGCAGAGGTGTCAGGGTAGAGCACACCGGGTCACGATCAGCACAGGCAGATGCGCAGAGGTTATGGGCTATTCGACCAGTACGGCGTGTCCTCGGAGAGGAGCGTGAGTAACGTGGCGCATTCTAGCGCCATAAACGCTGCAGAGTGCTTAGTGAGAGAGAGCGAGAGAGCTGAGGAGGGGAGACTGGGAGAGGTGGGGGTGGGGGGGGGGGTGTTGTGGTGGTCGAGATTGCTGTGTCATTGGTGCACTCTGCATGCTCACTGGCGCCCTCTTTCACTAGCGCGCTCTCTCTGCTGCTTTCCCTTTTATTTCTCTACCTCTCTCGAACATCGTGACTGTATGCCGAAGCGTCGCCCCTCCTCCTCCTCCTCCTCCTTCAGCCACGCAGCACGAAGTAGTGCATCTCTCGTCCACGACAACGTGTGTGTGTTTAAAGGGGTAATTATGAAATTGGATGATTATTAGATGTTGTTGAAGGTGAACATGGGAATCATGTATACATTTGAGCTCCGATAAACGAACAACCATCTAAAGATAAAGCTGCGTGCGTGCACGCATGCCGGTTGCTGTTGCTGAGGTAGCAGACTAGTGCAGATGAAATCTCGGTGAAGGGTGAGCAAGGAAGAAAGGGGGGTGGGGAGGGGAAGGAGGAGCAGGAGTTGCACGTGAGCGAAGAGGACGCGATTGTCAGGGGGTGGAGCTTAGCATCAGGCAATACCCTGTTTCTTTCGCCTTGCCTGCCTCGCTGTCGCTCTCCATCTTCAGTCCACCTGCCGCCGCCGCTTCTCTCCTCTTTCGCTCTCGCACTGCCTCATCCTTCACCGTTATCAATCTGAGCAGCAAGGTCAACAGGATTAAGACGCGCGCACACACACGTGCTGGTGTTTTAAGTGTTTTGCGAGTTTGTGAGTTCGTATTTTCTTTCCTCCTTAACGGAACGGTGCGTGCTCTTCTGACCCGGCAGTCTGTGTGTGTGTGTGTAGAGAAACCGAAGGGCGGCTGGGGTGTGTCTGGACCGCGTGTGTATGAGAGAGAGAAGAGAAAGCCGCCAGAGCAGCCGGAGAAGGAAGGATGGTTTTGCCGATAAAGCTGCTCCTGCGAGTGCATGTCTCCGGGGCGACAGAGCCCTGCCCTTTCTCGCCATGAGCCGGGTGAACCGCGTCTCCTGCTCCATGCTCAACTGTTTCGTAAGTGCTGTGTGTGTGTTTAAGAAGGAGAGTATGTAGATGTGAACAAGTGGTGTTGATTATGCATTATGTGTGTGTGAGTGTTAGCACGTGAGCTCACAGTGCTAACTGGAGTGACTGAGCATCCTGTCCTCAGAAAGAGAGAGAGAGAGAGAGACAGACAGACAGATATGCTGTTCTGATTCTTTCGCTTTTATTCTGGCCGTGTTTGCGTGAGGACGAGGACGTGCCCGCTCTATGCTTTAGAATACAAAGGACAAAAAAAAACTGTCTCTAAGTAAACGAGTAAAAAGTTCATCATATTCCATCCAGTCCCTCCTCCAGCTTCTTTCCTTTTTTTGTCTATTTTATATTTTCTTTCTTTTATCATTGCATTTGTTCCTTTTTTTGTGTCATGACCGTATAAGCCTACAGTATTAACTGTTTGTTTTTCTCTCCCTCCTGTCTTTTGTTGTTCTACATCTCTTCTTTTTCATTTCTCTCTCTTTTTAGTGTTTTTTTTACTTTCTCTTTCTGCTTTTTCCTCTGTCAAATCTGTTTTTCTTTTGTTGATTCTTTCTTTCCTTCCTGTCCTTTTTTTTTCATACATCATCAATAGTGTCGTCTAACTCCTCAGTCCAGTTTCAGCACATGTTGTTCTTTCTTTCTGTCCATCTACTTAAGTCACTTGTACATGTTTTCCTCAGCGCTAATAGGCCCTTTTTTGTGTCATCTGTCCATGTCCTTGGCTTTGTGTTCAAGTTCCTCTGAACCTCATAATTTTAATGTTCTTGTGTTGCTGGAGGATGAAATGATGCGTACAGTGGAGTTGGTCTTTGCACTGACACCTAATAGTGTTGATTATTATGGAGAAGAGCGGCCTTCTTGCATGCCTTCCCTCTTTCAGCTACAGCCATGTGGTTCAGACCACAAGACCGGCGAGTGCTATGGGTTTAAACACGTTTCAGAGACAAACAGGATGAAACTGATGGTGCCACATTCTTAAAAAAAAAAAAGGTGCCCTGTGCCAGGCTTGGGAGAACTTTTTATTTTTTTTTCCGTACTGTACCCGGGAATGGAGCGACCAGTCCACGCCCAGTGTGTTCACACTGCTAAAAAAAAAAACAAGGAATGTGCACATGGAGTTCCTAATTTGAAAGCAGCCTGATTGGCTGATCGTTTTCAGGTGGTGTTGAGACAAAATTCAGTCAGTCACCACGAAAGACTTTGATATAGTGGGACATGAAGCTGAGCGGAGATTAGCGTAAAAATGCAGTCGCGGCGAGAGAAGGGTGAAAAGTAACTGTGTGCACGCGCGTGTGTGGATTGTAACCTGAGTGAGTTAAGTGAATAATTTGGATGACACTTGATCTTAAGTCACCATATTGTTACAGGAATTAAAATGAACACACTGAACAATGAGTAACGGGGAAGTTGAAATTTGTGAACCGTTGATGAGAAGTGTGCATACATGTAAAATCTTGTAGAACGAGAGGTGTGTGTGTGTGTGTTTTATTGCTGTCTGGAAGGAGGTCTGGCTGTTGCTTTTACACTCAGTCGAGGTGCCTGTGAGTTTAGATTAATGCACGAGGAGAAATTTTTAATCCAATTTCTGTCTTCGGGTTTGTGATGGATTTCTGAAATGCTTTTAAAAACGATCCAGATCAGAATAGCAGTGAGATTTCATAAACAGCGGGGAATAAAACAACAGTGTATATAACCGAAAGTACAAAAAAGGAGGATCGAAATATGTTTATTTTTATTTATTTATTAACCGTCTCTCACGCGCTCTCTCAAACACATGCACAGTTTTCTTCTTTTTTTTTCTGCTGTTACTCGCACGTGATTTTAAGACTATATCACTTTTAAATGTAAAATGTTCCATTTATTAAGTGTATAATAAACTACTTCTTAACCTCTGTTTATGTAATACAACACTACGTGGAGACTGGGCTTTCTTTGATTCCTTTTTTTTTTTTACATTGGGATTCATTCTTTCCACTTTTTTCATTTATTACTTTTCTGTTTGTTTTTTTCTTAGTTTTGGCCTTTTTTTCCCTCTTCATTTCCAGAATAAGCAATACTTTTTTTTTTTCCTTTTTAACACTATTCCGTTAACACCTGTGGTGAACTTTTTTTAAAAAATTTTTATTATTTTTAATTTTTAATTTTTTTTTTATGTGGAAGGGGGAGGTCAGGCCTATAATGAAGTTTAACCCTCTAATGATTGTTTTTGTGTGTATATTGTGAAAGTAGTCTGCTGTTTTGAGATTGAGCGCCGTGACCTCTGCATCCTTTCTGTAGCTCAAGGTTGCTGAGACAGTTTCCATTTTTAGATGAACGGTAATGAGGGTAGAATTCAGACGGAGCACTAAATGGCTCTGGTTGAACAGCAAAAGCTTTCTTTTTTTTCCATTTCTGATGCTCTTACTCTGTTCAGCTAAACCAATCAGACCAGCAACACAAGCTTCCTTTCAAGTATCTGCTTTCTTCTACATTCAGGATTATTAACTGTGTGTGTGTGTGATCACTCACATGGTGGCTCATATGAGCTGGCACTGTGTCCAGCGCTGCCCAGCAAGTGAGAAGCACTAAACCGAGCTTGCAGATGGGACTTTGTGACACTGACGTACATCACATCGACACTACTAGAGGTTAATCCCATGTTTAGAAGTTAAATTCTTCTCAAAAGTCATTTCCTTCCACTTAAAAAAAAAAAAATAATAATAATAATTTTAAATCAGTCCTTAGTGTCCTATTCTAACTAAAAATGATTTAATCTTGAATGTGTTTTGACATTTACTCATTGGCCTGATCAGTTCTCCTCGCTCAGTTGATTTGTACCAAACCCAGGAATGCTTGCTCCCCACTCCCCCACTGGCCAGCGTTCACATTACTACTGTTGTTGTTGTAATAATAATAATCATGTATTATCTTCAGGCATGCTGATTTATTTATTTATTTATTTATTTATTTATTTATATTCATCTTGAATACAAAACTTGGCGCATAAATGGTCCTGTCCCGTTTGTCTTAGACCTATGAAAGAGGTATCAAATCGTGCGGTTTATTTCGTAATAAGGTGCTCTGACTTTTTTAAGAGGTCTGGGTTAATTGTCCTCATAGGGGGCAAGTGAATGCTCTAAAAAATCCCAGCGACTTAACCTTGAGACCAACTTTGATGGATTCTAGCACATAGAAAACATTTTGTAGATATTTGTAATTTACCACATTTTGAAGAGGCTTGCAAGCTGTGTCAGAACATACCCCGCAAGAGGGTATAAGGTGCCCAGATTTTGCCCCATTGATGTATTATGGTGGACGTATAAAGGTACTCCTCATTGACACAGGGAGTGCTCACAGTTGCATTCCTTGCTTTGGTAACTTCATAAGAACTTTTGAAACTGAACCTAACTGGCTGGGCTCATTTTACTCAGGCAACCAATCAGTCTCTTAGGATCATTGTGAAGCTGTCAAGCCACGCCCTCCACGGCATCAGATCCCGTATAAAAGGCCCGAGTTTTGCCACAGTAAGCACCATTCACATTTTCTTCAGAGACTGAGAAAACAAAGACGTTTTCTTTGTGTATTTAAAAGTAAAAGCGAATCACTCATGTTCTTCACATGGGCTCACTTCAGAGTTATCAGCTTGCATGTTTTTGTAAGAGAATCTGGACAAAACGTATGAAGACCCACAGACAGCTCCTCATGCTTGAGGTCAGACCAGGACCATGAAGCTGTGAGGTCTCTTACGTCTTGTGCGTTTGATATGCGAATGTTGTAAGTCCGTCCTTCTTGATCAGAAGGAGCCTTTTGTGAAGCTTTTCTTACCGGCTGCTGATCCATGCTGATCCATATTCTCTATGTAGTTGTAAACTGACCCAGACTTTCTGCTTTATCCTAGTTACCGGCTTATTGCCTCTTGTTGGTAGCTCAACACACACTCTGAGGAAGCAAAACATCTTTTTCCTCCTCATACATGACCTCGCGGATGTTTATGGTGTCACTCACACGCTCTCTCGTTCTCTCATGTGAGAGGCTGCGGTATCACCAGGCATCACTCTTCACGTCGCCAGGAGAGTAAGATCGGACCGTGCTCTTTGGTCATATGTCATGGTGTTCATTGTGGAGGCATCGGTCATTCACTCGCAGCAGCATGAGCCCGTCACGGGAGTCTGTGAGCTCTTGAATGCAGAAGGATGGCAAGATGGTGTGTTGCTCTGCCCTGCAATGGGGAAGGGGAAAAAAAGTGGTCGATTTGGCTTTGTGTGACTGTTCTATGATGAGAGAAAGAGCTAGATAATTAATTTTGTTTAATGCAAAATTCAATACGTGTCTTCAGTCTTGCAGCAGCAGCATTTTACTGTCTGGCGTTGGACGTCATAACGCCTTTAAAGTGTGTACGCAGTGCATCCTCTTTTAGCGCCGGTCTCTCTGGGCTTTAAATCAAAGATGTCATTTCAGAGATCAGTTACATCTGCATGCGCGTCATACTCAGGGGCGGAAGCTACGCTGACGGTCGTTTAGGAAAAGCACTTTGTCTTTTTGTTTGTTATTCGAGGCTCAATCGAGCTTTAATATCTCGAAGGCGAATAACTCCAGCGCAGACCCATGAAGAGCGGTTACTCAGATTAAGCAACAAAAGCGCTTCCAGATGCGAGTTGATAAAATGTGATAAGTAATGCTGTGATTGCTCTTGAGAGTAAAGGGTGTTGAGTTGTTTAGCTGATTAGGACGGATCAATAAATCAGTAGGAACACTGCGTCATTCGGAAAGCGTGTGTGTGTGTTTTATTTATTTATTTTTTTGTGGCGCTTAGGCAGGATTTGTGTGCTCTTATCCATGTTCCTTATCCATTTTCAGATCTACTCTGTGAAATATTAATTAGCGTTTAAAAACAAAAAAAAAATGGAAAAGCAGAGATGACGAGGAGAGAAGGAACCCCACTTGTGAATGTTATGTCCCTGATCACTCTCTCACTCACTCACTCACTCACTCACACACACACACACACACACACACACACACACACACACACACACACACACACACGTGCATCAATCTCTTCTCACAGCTTTGATTAAAAGGGCTTTTCCCTGAAAAACTAGAACGTGTGGAAAGAAATGATGTGCGGTTACAAATTGAGGTTTTGGTCCAGATATCTGACTGTTATTCTAGTTGCTGATGGGCAGGATGCAGGTCATGATTATGATGATGGTCTTTCGGCTGCTCTTGTCGAGGGGTCCATCCGATCCGCACAACAACTTGGCAGACATTTTACGGATAACCCTTCCTGGCGCAAGCCTCCAGTTTTATCCAGGCTTGGGACCGGCACTACATCCAGTGACCAGTGTTTGGGTGTTGGCTGGGAATCATGTGGTAGATGAGAAACCTTACTACTGAGCGCTATGGTGTTATGTTGATAATTTTTTATTGTTAGTTTTTGTGTTTGTTTCTAAATCCTGTGTAGTAGGATGAAACACAGTGATGCACCAAGTTAATGTAGTGTTGTATTTTACAATAATTTTTAGGGTGAGGGAGAGGAGTAAGGGATGCGCCGACAGTGATGTCCTAATCCACGAGAGATAATCCCACCCAGAGCAAAGCCCCTGATCAGATTAGGTTCCTCAGGCAGCTCCACGTGGCAGCGCAATGTTGATAGAAAAGGAAGCGACAGCAGACTGGAGGATGTGTGAGGAGAAGGAGACGAGTGTGAATTCTAGTTCTGAAAGAAAAACGGGATCCTGGAAAACACACCGTTGCCATGGAAACAGGGCTGAAATCGTGCGCGCGCGCATTTCGGGTGGTCTCTTCATTCCAGATTTATTCATACTTTATCACCTTGGTCATTCATTTTCTCTATTTTAATCTCTCTCACTGTGTCTTGCTTTCACTGTCTCACTCTGGCACACACTCGATCTCTCTCTCTCTCTTACAGTCTCTGTGGCTCGATTCTCTCTTCATTGCCCATTTTGTCTTACTTTTTATCCTCTTTCTCTTTTCACCTTTGTCCCTTTCTATCATTTGTGTTTTTTTTGGTGTCTCTGTCATTATCTGTCACTTTTGTTTTCACCATGTCTCTCTTTGTCTATGTCACTCCTTGTTACTCTCTCTTTCAGCAGACCTGGTTTTTAGGATAAGTCTGTTGATTATGTAAATCAACACTTTTCTTGTTGTAAGCTCAGATTTATATGATCGTCAAAGTCTCGAATGCTCCGTTTGTCTGGAGTGCTCTGTATATTTCTTAACTCGGTCCTGAACATTTAGTGTGTTCTCAGCTCCCACTCACCTGGTTTAACTACTCTGCTAATTAACAAACTGAGTTGAACTAGAGGTGTGTTTCAATCAGGTTGAAGTACCCTACGAAATGCACTACACAGGGTGTTCAGCCATGTTAAGTGTGATTTCCAAACCGCTGGGAGTGAAAATGTTCCGTTCAAAGTGAACTACGAATGGTGTAGAGGCCGAGTGAACAACAGGTCTTTACTTCATCGGAAAAGGGAATGAAACATTTCCCATAAGGCATTGCGTCTTGCTGGAGAGTGGAAAAAAATAGATGGAGCTCGAAAAAGGATAAATAAATATATAATCATTATTATCGCGGATGACGTCATAGTAAAAGGACACAATTTATTATTTTTTAAATTAAGAAATCCTTCATTATTATATAGGCTAATAATCTGTAAAAATGAATATCCTTACATCTTTAAACAATGAATTTAACTTAATATTTATTAATAATAAGTTGTATGCATTTCAGTAGTATGTTTTATAATGGCATCAGTTTTTGTTTCAATAAATATTAAATGCTTAATGTCCGTAGTGTGAAATTTCCACAGCAGAAGCGACCGGTATATCCGAGATGCTTATGTTACCATGGTAACGCACGGAGGAAGTGACGTCTGTGATGGTGACTTCACCGGGTGTTCCAAATGGTGGAGTTTTGTTGAAGGAAGTTTCCTTTACCGACATTTCCTGCAAACGGAGCAGGGAGTAGGGAGCACCCTGTGAAGTGCACTTCAGAATGGAACACAGCCTAAGCAGGGGGAAAAACTTAAACTTGAGGGGCAGGTGGTCCTCCAGGCCTGGAGTTGAGAACCACGTCTCCAGTGCACTGTATATAGTTAATGCTCTATATGTATTTACTGCTCTAAAAGTTCTAGTGCCTATATACAGTACAGACCAAAAGTTTTTTACACACCTTTTCATTCAAAGAGTGTTCTTTATTGTGTTCTTTAGCCCAAACAAGTCTCCTCTGCTTGTTGCCTGTCCTTAGCAGTGGTTTCCTAGCAGATATTCTACCATGAAGGCCTGATTCACACAGTCTCCTCTTAACAATTGTTCTAGAGATGTGTCTGCTGCTAGAACTCTGTGTGGCATTGACCTGCTCTCTGATCTGAGCTGCTGTTAACCTGCGATTTCTGAGGCTGGTGACTCGGATGAACTTATCCTCCGCAGCAGAGGTGACTCTTGGTCTTCCTTTCCTGGGGCGGTCCGCATGTCAGCCAGTTTCTTTGTAGCGCTTGATGGTTTTTGTGATTGCACTTGGGGACACTTTCAAAGTTTTCCCAATTTTTTGGACTGACTGACCTTCATTTTTTAAAGTAATGATGGCCACTCGTTTTTCTTTACTTAGCTGCTTTTTTCTTGTAATATATAATTTTTTATATATTAAATAAATAAAAAAATAATAATTTTTTTGTAATATAAATTTTTTTTTTTTTTTCTTGTAATATATAATGTATTTTTCTTCCATAATACAAATTCAACCTCTTTGAATGAGAAGGTGTGTCCAAACTTTTGGTCTGTACTATATATTTAGTGCTCAGTATGAATTTATATGAACAAGTTTTAGTGCTTCATTTTAATCAGTGCTCCATACGTCTATGGTGGTCTATAGATGTTTAGTGCTCTGTATAAATGCACTGCTCTATATGCACAATAGACATTAACCGTGTTGATGAAAGAAGTAAAAGGTTTTATAAATGGTATGGTTCAAGTTCATGCCTGGAGACGGAGACTATTTTTCTATAGGCATACACAGCCAAGTAAAGAGCACTGCACATCTGTACCATCTTGCAGTGAAGCACGCTGAGCACTGGTGCTTCATAAAGACAGTCCCTACTCAGGGGAACGGCGCACACAGAAGGAGCAGAGCGAGGATATAGAGGAGGAGAGTGACTGTGCAAAACAGCGTGTCCTCCATCTTTGTGTCGTGAGAGCAGCGTCATCTCAGGAGCGGGTGGATAGAATAGGAGAGAGAGAGAGAGAGAGAGAGATCCTGTGCAGGGTGAGGAAGGAGGAGAAACATGGTAGTGTCCTCGACTAATGCTATTAAGTGTTCATTCATGTCTCATTGAAGGGAAAACTGAGGATGTTTAAGCAGCTTATAAATACATTGAGTTTGTTCCAACTGCGATTTTTCTCCTTACAGTAAAAAAAAAAAAAAGTGGCAACATTTCAGCAAGAAAACTGCAGCTAAATCAGTTTAAAGAAACCAATGTTTAACACTTAAAATAAAGTTCTCTTTCTTGAATACTTTCACACGTTCAACAGAGGGGAACCTGTGAAACATGCAGCATTAGTTTGGGGGGCGGGGGGGGGGGGGGAAACACCCTGCAAAGTGTAAGAAGAAAACGAACACGTGGGTTATTTCTGTCTCGGCTCTGTTTATTCCGTGGAAACTCCCTTTAAAGCTCCCAACTAGCTCCTTCGTTCATACCGCAAAAGAAATCGCAACCACGAGCACAGTATGAGCAAAGCTTGTCCTGGAGCCAGCGAGCTGGGAATTGATATGGAGAAACATGGAGGACGTTTTTTAAGGAGCATACACACAAACGCTTCCAGTTTCTGATCAAGATCACTTTTGGTTGTTTTCATTCGTCATTAGTATTTCCCTGCAGATTTTATAAAACAAACTAGATGATTTCCTCCTTATACCTCATACATTGGTGTCTTTTTGAAAGTCCGGAATCTACTGTAGACTGGGTGAAAATAGATTTAGTCTTTATGCAGGTTAGAGAGCTTTCCGTCTGTGAAATAATTAAATAATGCGCATGTTTAAAGCTGCTCACGGCAGCTGATGCAGCACTTTCAGTACAGCTGTGTGAATACGCTTGCAGTGTAGAAGTGACGAGGATATTCAGTACACTTATTATCTAGACACGTAAGACTCCTCCTCCATATTGTCTGCTTTGGGCGTTACAGCCTGCAGTTGGTTATAAATTATGGAGCAAGAAGCAAAACGTTAAATGGGCAATATCGTGAGGTTCTGGTGGTGGTTGCTCTTGTGTTCCTGTGTGAGCGGTTTTCCAGCTTGGTGATGTCACAAAGGGATAATCTTTGGATATCGCCATAACTGCTGGAATTAATTTTTGTATTACTGTTTGAAGCTAAAAACACAGACCTCTGTCCTTCAACGTTTATATTTCTTACAATTCTCATTTTCCTATAATTATCCCAATGTCATGTATGTGTCCGAGTCCTGGCTCTTTTGTCTGTGTATATCTGGAGTAGTGCCAGTGTGTGTCTGGATGAGTTCCACACTTGTGTAATACTCTCAATTTCTCCCTGAAGAACTTTAGTCTTTTGTTTTGAAGAACAAAAAAATCTCCTCTCACTTTGCTCTCACCGCTCCACTCAGAGTCTACGCATTATCTCACTCTCTCGTGCTCAATAATACATCGCTTGTTCAATGGAGTAACATGGAGGATTTTGCCTGTGTCATGTTAGCAGTGTTTATGTCCACGGTGGACGTCTGAGAGACTGCGATTAAATCTCACGCATTCGAACATCTCCGTCACCCTGGATATGGTCTCCCCCCCAAACAATGCTCTTGACATAAATGCAGTCATACCTTCGGCCCCTGTATGTCAGACTAATGAGCTGACTATAATCGCTTAGTAACACACCGGTGACTGACTGACTGACCTCTTTAAAAACTATCACCTATAGAACAGATCAGCAAACCGCAGATTAAAACCATTATGCTTACGATCAGCCATACCGATATTCGGTACAACGGCGCTCCCTCTCATGCTCCCCGTTACTGCTTATTTTGGATATTCTTTTTCACCAATAGAGTTTTCATCTCTCTATTTTGTCCGCTAGTTAAATACAAAACTCGCTCAGTTATGGTCTACAAGACCTGTTTAAATTTAAAACACTGGTTCTGTGTTCATTTAGTGTGATCGAGTAGAAGCAGGAGCACATGCGAGTGTGAGCAATTGTGCACGCGACTTCACAAATTCATGATTTTTCTAACACTCCTAACACATCTGAGTGTCTCGGCACACACAAAACTGGAATCTGTAAGTCAGCCTGATCTCGCGCACTTTTTCACATGTAATGTAGTCTAACAGATTAATGCTAACTAATAATATAAAACATTTTCTCAACTCCTACTGGCGGAAGCTTTTTAAGTAGATCTTATAGTGTGTCGTTTGTAGTAATGAAATTTATTTATTTATTTATTTTTCACCCCGAGACCAAAAAGAATGTGATCATACACGTCCAGTTTATTCAGTGCAACTTAAAATCTCATGAGTCTTTAATTTTCTACCTAGAACAGATTAGTAATTCATTAATTGTGTAGCATATTGTTCCAGGCTTGGATAAAAATCATGAAAACATCGTTTGTTTTTTTGTGCCAGTTTTATAACAACACCTTTAGTATGACACCAAGTTTATACCGCATGATGTTTGTCCTGATTTGCTCATTATCACAGAACAAAAACATGCATCATAAAGGAATTCCTTTGCGACTTGGTGTGTGTTTTGTTTTATTTATGCATCCCTGTTTTTGGACATCTTTAATCCTCCTAATTGATGGGATAAGCAGAATTTGCGGATCGTCCGGATATAATTGGACACGGAGAACACAACATAGTCTGTAATCGATGACGGCCAAGAGTTTTCTGGGATCATCTTGTGCAGTCTAACGAGTATTTACCTCAAAAGGCTGCTCGAGCCATTATTTAACACAGCTGCAAGCTGATCAGGCTTTTGTTTAAAAAAATAAAAAATAAAAAAAACTTCATGCACTCTTTAAATGTTCCATTTGCTAATCGAAGTCTTGAGCTTCTGCCATGGTTCCCCTCGTGCCAAGTGGAAATGGAAAGACTGGAATTCCATTCATCAGCTTAATGGAGCCTTTGGAAAGAACTGTGGTGTTTATCAGCGAGAGGGAGAAAACGCAAGAAATGGAGAAGGAGCAAATTATGGTAGTGATGCAAGAAATGAAGAACCACCATCACACACACAAAAAAAGATGGAAAACCGTCGGTGTCCCTCAGGTGTCATCAGACTAATGGAGGTTACAGGAATTAAGATCTAATAGAGGCGTTCGTCTAATCTCGGAAAGTTGGTCCTGTCTGATTTAGCATATCCAGTCGCCCTCCCCCCCCCCTCTGGGTTCTTTTTAGTAGCTCTGTCGAGTGTGTTTGGCAGCTCGAATTGCTCCATTACTCCTTTATTCGATTTTCTTTACATCTCTTTGCCGCGGTGTCTTCCCCTGCGTTGTTCCTTTTGGAGTCTCCTTTCGAGCACCAGACTAATGAGGATTTATAGTGTGGTATTAACACACCAGTGGGCTCAGGTTAGCTGCACATGCTAACTTGGGAGCGCTTATTGATGCTCATGCATCCTATCTGTGGTGGGTTAGGATTTGTTGACCTTAAACTAAAGCTTTATCTTTATCATAAAATGCTGGCTTCTTCTTCTCTTATTTTTCTTATTTTTATTTTTTTTAAAGTAAATTACACAGATAGATCGGTCAGTCAGCATCCCACTTTTCCCACAAAGTTCTCCTCTGCTTTTTTTTTTTTTTTTTGAATTTCCGAGTAAAATCGAAGACTAGCATCTAGTGCGACTGCTTTACAGAAAGAAGCCTTGCCGCATGTCTGGTCTTCACGTCCTCGGTCATATTCCTCCACTTCCTCTACTTTGACCTTTTTGTTAATCTCACATCCTCCTTTGATGTCACCATATCATCAAATGATGTTTGCTCGTCACTTGTTTTGTCTAGATCGGGCACACGTGACAGATCAGATCGGACAGGAGAAGTGAAATGGTGGAAATTTCTTGTTGTTAGAACCAAAAAAATTAGTAAAAGACTTGCATTGCTCTTGGAGACAACATCCACAGAAGGTCTTTGATGTAGTCTGAGAGATTATGGAAATATTCAGGTTTTTTAGGTCGGTTCTTGTGTGGGTTCCCCCACACCTTCCCCTGTTTCTTCCCTCCACAAATCTGACAGTTTTTATCATGTAAGCATGAACCACAGATAACCGGTTCTTGCGTAACCTGAAGTTCAGTATTGATCTTGACTGACCGCTGTACAATCTGTAATGTCTGTCTCACTATCATGATCTCGGCAGGTAACGTCTGGCATGTCTGGCTACGCAGAAGGCTGGGCGTTGTCTCCAGGCTGTCGGTACACTGGCTCTGATGGATGATGGAGCTCAGTACCTGCCTTGGAGACAGTGCTAATGTAGGATGTGTATGTGGGAAAATAAGTGATGGAGACAAATCTGCAAGTGGGTTAATCTGAAGCAGGGATTTATCAGTGTTGTTATTTTGGAAATGTTATGCTAAAAGGTAGCGCTTGTGTATAAACACACATGGATAGCAAAAGAATATATATATGCAGTCCTGTGCAGTGATCTGAGCACTACACTGGGGAGACGAAACAACCTCTACGTAGGAGGATCTAGCAGAACAGAAAGAGCAATATCCATGTACCAGAATCAGCAGCGTACCTTCATCTGAAGGACAAAGGACACACATTTGAGGATGGTCATTGTACATCTTGGATAGAGAGGTTAGATGTTTGAGAGAGATGTAAAAGTGGTCATCTACACTATTAGTCAAAGGTTTGGTCACAGGTTTGGATTTATTTTTCTACGACCTATAACCATACTGAAGATTTTTCAAAACTATGATATAAAACTATATGGCATTAGTTAAGTAAGTAACAACAATAATTATGTTAGGACACAAAGGTCAGCTGTTCTGGAATAGTTCTTGCAAGAACAGTATTGTAAAGTACATTTGCAAAACCCATCATGCACCATGATGAAACTGTCTCTCATGAAGACCGTCCCAGGAAAAAAGCAAAACCAAAACTTACCTCTCCTGCAGAGGAGAAGTTCAGTTAGAGTTACCAGCCTCAAAAATCACCAATTAACAAAAAGCACCGTTCTGAAGGCTTTACAGAGCAGAAGTAGCAGATTCTTCTCAATATCAGCTGTTCAAAGTTGTTCAGTTATTTTATGTGGTGGACGCCTTCAGCAATGTTCTACAATAGAGAAAGAAATAAAAATCAGGAAATACCATGGTAATAGAAGGTGTGTCCAAACTTTTGACTGGTTGTGTGTGTGAAAATCCTTCTCTCAGGTCTAATATTTTCATCTAGATCAAGATCTCTTAACAGGTCCACCAGGAAAGCTGACCCCCTTCCCCCCTTGACTTTCTCTGGTTGTTAACGACTCTCTAATCTCTCTCTATTATTGGTCTTCCTTAAAACCCTGTCCTTCCCCTACCCTCTACCCTCTAACGACTCTCCCTCCTACTGTCACCATCTCCATTGTTCACCTAATGAGCTTTTTCAGGCAGGGATGGATACTTGACCCTGGCAAATATATAAATATCTACCCTGGCAAATATATAAATATTCTTCCATTAGACTGAAGAAGTTCTTGGTTGAGTCATAACTTCCAGATATAATAATGTAAACTGTGTGTTTACCTATCATTACGTAATTGATATCCAGATCCTGATGTCGGGGTTAGAGGTCTAGGAAAATAATTGTTCCCGAATACAATGAAAACTACAGTTTTTTTTTTTTTTTGCCGAAAATTACTGTTTTTTTTTTTTTTTTTTAATAATTTTTTTTTTTACCCAAATCGTTTTCTCTACCAGTAATATCAGTTTTAATGGTTTTATATAATGACGAAACATAAAAGTTACTTTCTGATCTTGCCTCGATGTCTGTCTGCAAAGATCACGTTAGTTAAGGATCCGCTTTACCAAATGCAGTGAGCACACAGACTTAGCTGCCTTCCAGTTTAGCGTAAAATGCTGAGTCATTGTCTGTCCTCATTTGTAGTGTTGGAGTGGCCTCTGTATGCCACAATATTGATGCTCCACAAGCTCATTTGCATTGTAGCTGAACCTTAAAGAAGTTATTAGACAGACTCGGAGAACTGGGTTTAATTAGAGTTGAAGTTGCAGAGGTTATTAAAGGCCTTTTGAAGGTCACACTCTCCTTTACTCTCCCTTCCCCTTCAGTCAGTCTTCTGTCCTGCCATCTGGATTGCCGCCTCTCTCTCTTTAAGTCTCACGTCTGTTGGGTGGAAGAGCTTGATAAATAAAGAAGTGGATTATGCGAACAGTGGATGCGTCTTTTAAGAGGGCATTTCTGCTGTGGCGTGGTTCGCTCCCTGTCAGTGTTGAGTGAATTACAAGTTGAGTGAATTACATAACTGGATGTTTTTGCGAAGTCCTCTTGAATTGTCTCACCTTCTGTTACACTAAAGAAGGCAAATGCACAAGCTGGCTCAAAGTCAGAGAGTTGGGGACGATTGCTGACCCCCACCCCCAAATGTTCCAATTTGTTTGTTGCACTGTTTCTGCTCTCCAAATGACCTGGTTGTTGTTGTTGTTCCTGCATAGTAGCATCAAAGCAACTCTTGGTGTTGCGTCTGACCTTTAACATTTTAGACAGGCATAGCCGAGTATGAAGTGTACTCGGATCAAGTGCGTATTCTGGACGCATCTCGCCTGCAAGTCCAGATTGATGTGTTATGTCTGTGTCTGGTTGGCTGTTCAGGTTACATTTTGCATTGTAGAGACACTTCATCACGCCATTATTTAGGGCTTTGGCATACGCGCCACTTTATACTTAGAACAGATATATCAGCAAGTTGTGTGGGAAGGCTTGCATGCTTGCACGTAGCACCCTTATACAAACGGACATTTACAACCAGCATCTTACTGTAACTGTTTTATTTCTCATTATTTATTTACCACTGGGCCATGTGCAAATCCATGGGTTTTATATTGCTGCATATAACCGTAGCTTTAGTCACTTAGCCAGGTTTGCTGGTGCTAGACATCTGGCAGATCTTTCATTTGTCCCCAAGTTCCTGCCCCGTTTCACTTTTTATACTAGCCCTTTTATCAGGGACACCACTTGCTCTTGTGGAGAGTGCGTTTAGATCTTGTCTGGGTTTACATTTCCAGCGGCAAGCCGAGGGCTTTCACCTCACCCCATGATTGCTCATGGTCGTTCTGAGTCAATGTTTTATCTGCTACGTGATGATTGGTACCTGGTTGGTTGCAATCACGGATCACAACTTGACCTGGAATGCCGTTTTATATTAAACCAGAAAGAAGCCTTCTAGGAACTTGCATCGATGAAGCCAGTTATTCACAAGCACATAACCGGCTCCAAAAAAAACTTGCCTTGCCATAGTAAATCATTCTTTCGTGTTGGTGCTTGTTATGTCAACCTTCAGTACAGTGGTGATGTGTATTAGCTCCTAAAGCTTCAGTTTATAGTTTAAGGGAAAGCGCATGATATGGACGAGAATGGTGATTATCTGTGAGAACTTTTTTGTTTAGTTCTTTACACTTCTGGAAACTATAAAGTTTCTTGTCTCAAGTCTAGTTCATGATGCTGCAAATGTGCTCAACAGGTAGTAGTAGGGCTAGTTCACCTAAATATGACTTGTTGGCAACAACAGACTCCTAGCTTGCAAGGAGAGAGAATGTAAACCATTTTCTTTATCCAACAGTTAACACATCTTCCCTGATCATCTATTTGCAAAACTGTGCAAAAAGACTTTTGTTAAGAAATATTTGTTTGCTTGCATTTTTTACCAGGTTTTAATCATGCATAGATACATCTTTGAGCATAATAATTGTGCCTAGTAGTAGTATAGCCTGTGTATGTGTGAGATCTATAATAAAGTGTGTGCTGACTTGTGTTGCAGGGTGAGGAGGGGCCTCCCAGTCTGGAGTACATCCAGGCCAAGGACCTGTTCCCTCAGAAAGAGCTGGTCAAAGAAGACGACAGCTTACAGGTCAGCTATTCACCTTTTTGTTAAACAATGCACAAAAAAAACCTACTGAAATGCCAGAACTGAAATTTGGTTTACACTGGGCTGAAAAACTCGACCCAGGAAACATTACAATGCATGTTTTTTTTTTTTTTACTTTTTTTTTTTTTACTTTTTTATGTTGAGTCGGTTGCCATGTTTTCAAGTGCTGTATCCACCCCCATAGTGGAGAGGTTGGGCGTTGTACCACCTCTTCATAGTTGGCATGAACACTGATTACAAATGGCTTGTCTAATGTCCCTTGTTGGAAGCGTGAACTGTTTCCATCTGCTGCTGTTTAAACAGTTTAAGAGTTTTTTTTTTTTTCATCTCTAATTTTCATTAACATTCATTACAAATGATTTGCATCGTGTCAGAAAAGAAGAGAGGACAAGGAAGTGACAAATTGAGCCCTTTCCATCCTTTATTAAGGGTTACAAGTATCAAGTAAGGGTTTTACTTGTTAGGTGGACCGTTTGCTCGATAAAATGTGGGATGGACTGCCGACCGGGGGTGCTGTTTATAAAGTCTACATGTACCCCACACCTTACCGCTTGCACTGTATCTTCCATCATTTCAAAAGCTCTTACACACCCTATTATGGTATTTTGGGGCTGTGGCTTTAAAGACAATGCTAAACTAGAGGATGTAGTGTAGTTTTCGCTCCAAGCACAGAAGGCACCATTTAGTTCACGCAACACAGAGAACCTAATGTACTACTGTTTCAGCCAGCATTCGTGAACACGCGTCTCTCAGCCCACACTGCCGAAGGTTTTACAGCTGCAGCTCAAGCAATGACACGTGCCGGATTAGACAGCCAGACAGAGACGAGGGAGGTGCAGGCATGTCAATGAGCTGAAAGTGAATGGAAGTGGGAGATTTTAGATGGAGCAAAAAAAAAAAAAAAATGGGGGGAAGGGACTGTGTATTGAATACCAAAAACAATGGTCATTAGTAGAAGTGCTAGATTTCATTCAAATAGTGATTTCATGGCTTAGCAGGGAAACTGCAGGACATTACATTCCACAGCAGCTCCATGGAGAACAGCTCACATTCATGTAATGACTTGCACTGATTTAACGCTGTGTAGTCAGCAATGTGACAGGAAATCACTACCACCGGTTCCCGGGATTACAGGATGTACACACACACACACACACACACACACACACACACACACACACACACACACACACACACACACACCAAAAAAAAAAGAGGCACAACCCAAGCAAAGGCAACATTGCAATGTATTTGTAATCACCTAAAGCATCATTAGGAACACCTGTTCAATTTCTCATTAATGCAATTATCTAATCAACCAATCACATGGCAGTTGCTTCAATGCATTTAGGGGTGTGGTCCTGGTCAAGACAATCTCCTGAACTCCAAACTGAAAGGTGATTTAAGCAGTTTTGAGCGTGGCATGGTTGTTGGTGCCAGACGGGCCGGTCTGAGTATTTCACAATCTGCTCAGTTACTGGGATTTTCACACACAACCATTTCTAGGGTTTACAAAGAATGGTGTGAAAAGGGAAAAACATCCAGTATGCGGCAGTCCTGTGGGCGAAAATGCCTTGTTGATGCTGGAGGTCAGAGGAGAATGTGCCGACTGATTCCAGCTGATAGAAGAGCAACTTTGACTGAAATAACCACTCGTTACAGCCGAGGTATGCAGCAAAGCATTTGTGAAGCCACAACACGCACAACCTTGAGGCGGATGCGCTACAACAGCAGAAGACCCCACCGGGTACCACTCATCTCCATTACAAATAGGAAACAGAGGCTACAATTTGCACGAGCTCACCAAAATTGGACAGTTGAAGACTGGAAAAATGTTGCCTGGTCTGATGAGTCTCGATTTCTGTTGAGACATTCAAATGGTAGAGTCAGAATTTGGCGTAAACAGAATGAGAACATGGATCCATCATGCCTTGTTACCACTGTGCAGGCTGGTGGTGGTGGTGTAATGGTTTGGGGGATCTTTTTTTGGCACACTTTAGGCCCCTTAGTGCCAATTGGGCATCACTTAAATGCCATGGCCTACCTGAGCATTGTTTCTGACCGTGTCCATCCCTTTATGACCACCATGTACCCATCCTCTGATGGCTACTTCCAGCCGGATAATGCACCATGTCACAAAGCTCGAATCATTTCAAATTGGTTTCTTGAATATGACAATGAGTTCACTGTACTGAAATGGCCTCCAGAGTCACCAGATCTCAACCCAGTAGAGCATCTTTGGGATGTGGTGGAACGGGGGCTTTGTGCCCTGGATGTGCAGCCCACAAATCTCCATCAACTGCAAGATGCTATCCTATCAATATGGGCCAGCGTTTCTAAAGAATGCTTTCAGCACCTTGTTGAATCAAAGCCACGTAGAATTAAGGCAGTTCTGAAGGCGAAAGAGGGTCAAACACCGTATTAGTATGGTGTTCCTAATAATCCTTTAGGTGAGTGCGTGTGTGTGTGTATGTATATGTATGTATGTGTGTATATATATACACAATTTAATATATAAATTTTTTCTTTAACCCAGATTCACTTGTAATGACCGTTTGTTTGTTCCAATCTTTTTTTGAGCCCAATTCTTTGGGGGAAATGGACCTGAAAACAGCGATCAGAAGTTCTCCACGTACATCACTGAGTATATGTAGAAAAATAAAAGTGTTTTAAGAAAAGTGATTAGAAAAGCTGGGAATTTTTGTGCACAAGTCATGAGAATGACTTCACCATGACCAGTGAAAAGTAAATTAGCATTTATCAGGGATGGGAATCGCATCCTAAACATCCGTGTCTATTACTTTTTTTTTTTTAGATTTTGTTACAATTCTAAACTTTTTTTTTCCAAATAATTTGCTCCTACCACTAGGGATGCAGTGCTGCCTGCCAGTATATGAACAATTTTAATTTGGTGCGCTCCAAGAACGTAAAAATTAAAAATATATTTTTTAAAAACTCGATTCAGAGCTACATGAATTTCTACAAAAAGGTTTCGTGAACTAATTTGATTTTATGTTTTGTTTTCCCCAGCATCTCAAATGAATTCTTTAATGTAATTCTTAAACATGATCAATAGATTAATGTAACGAAGGCATGTACCTATTATTATACCTGTAAATTATTTTAATAATAAAATTTATTTGTAAAAACCTACAGTTCAATTACATTTTATTTGTATAGCGCTTTTAGCAAATTTCATTGTCGCAAAGCAGCTTTACACAATCAAAAGAATTATTTAGGTTTGTATGAAATGTGAATGCGTATGAATCAAAAAATGGTCAGATTGTCCCTTTTAAGCAACCCTGAGATGGCAGTAGGACGAAACCTTGAGAGGAACTGGACTCAACAGGGAACCCATCCTCATTTGGGTGAAACAGAAAACAGGAATTGACCTGCATTCATACTGTGTGTTGGGTGGCAGGCAGTTCAGTATAATAGATGTTAATTGATGTTAATATGGAGTCCAGGTAGTTATTGGAGGCTCAGGTAGACTTGTAGGAAATTCCAGTCCTGAACTATTGAGCGACTGTAGCCAAGTCCGCAAAGAAACGGCCATCAACATCATGCGAGGCCAGAACCGTCTTCCTAGTAGAGTGAAACCGTCCCCAGACATCGGACGCATCCCAAAGAGACGCATGGGACATCCATGTGACGAGATCTCCAACCAGAAGCGGGGCACCAGGATGAGTCAGGCAGGTCCAGAGGTCAGAGGGAGTCTGGATCAATGGCAGCTCAGGAACGACGTGTGTAGCTCGACAGAGAGAGGGAAGAGAGAGACGGGGGGAGAGAGGGGGAAGAGAGAGAGGGCAGAGAGAACAGAATTACACTGGTTCTCCTAAACCTACCAGGAAGCATCTGAATCTAGTATTTGGGTCACATCCAAAGGCATGCTTGCATGCAAAACTATCAGTGATATTAGTCAACTGAATATCACTGATATTCAACTTGTTTATCACACACAACCACATGGCAGGTGCTTCTCATTTTCACTGTGTGGGTGATGAATTCTGACCCTCTGAGCAGTGGATTCATGAATCAGCTAGTTAATTAGTTAATTAATTAGTTCAGTATATTTTGGCACATACTGGATTACATAGACTTTTCCTAGACGTGTTTATAGCTCTCCCTGAACATAAAACAGCTGATGTCATCAATTAGTTATGACCTAGCTGTCTGAAGAGTTGTGCTAAGTACCTGAAAAACTGGCTGTGTGACAGTGGTGTTCAGCTTCTGGAGCCATGGCCTGGGTCATATCCAGACCTAAACCCAAAAGAAACCTTTTGGACAGCAGCTTCTTTAAATAATCAAGCAGGCATGGATTGATCGAGTCACTCCAGACTTCTGCAGATGTCCTTTTGACTCCATGCCTAGCCGGATCTGCCTGTCTGACTCATTTTGGTGCTCCGGAGACCTCCCCGCATGGAGGACGCGTGTGGTCCGCTTGGGAAGCGTGTGGTGTCCGGGCACAGCTCCACTTGATCGTGGAGATGGTGTTGGACTCGGCTGATGAAGACAGCTGGCAGCTCTAAAGACTTGTGACTGCAGTCGCTCAATAGTTCATGACTGAAATTCCCACAAACAGTTTTGTACCCAAGCCTACAGTAACAGAATTGGACTCCATATTAACTTAAATGCCTCTCCTGTTATAATGATCTTCCAGCCTTTAAACACACAGTACAGCAAATCAATCCCTGCTATCAGTTATCACCCAAATGAGGATGGGTTCCCTGTTGAGTCTGGTTGCTCTCAAGGTTTCTTCCTGTTGCCATCTCAGGGTTTTTTTTTCATTGCCATGTGCTTAGTCTGATAATTATGACCTGTACACATTTCAATTTTTTTTTTTTTCAGTGAAGCTGCTTTGCGACAGTGATAAAAGCGCTATATAACTAAAACTGAATTTAACTTTTATCCAGCACGTGTTGAAGAATAAAGGACTCAAATACTAATTACTGATTTGTTGTTCAGCAATTTCATCTCGTAAAATAACACATTATTCTTATCCTCATTGTCACCATTTAAAACATCATAAACCCTGAATTTCGCTTTCGTCTCAATAATTTTGGCCACCACTGTGCTGTGAAAAAGTAATTGATAAACCTGCCTGGACGTATTTAAAAAAATGGCTCCCTAAACCTAAAAACTAGTTATGCCACCATTTGCTGCAACCACCTTCTGTGGTAATTAGCAACAAGTCTTTCACTTTGCTGTGGAGGAATTACTTTTTCGCATGGGGCGGGTAGGTTTGGACAGCGTTTTGTGTTTATTGGGGGGGGGGGGGAGAGATTTATTTGCATTTTGTTTTTGCTCGGGTTATGTCTGTGTAATATAAAAATTTGATAAATATGAACAAATATTTTTTTTGCAATTTCTTTGTTGCTAAACAGCATTATCTCCGTCACCTCGCCAGCATCAGGAGCAGCAGGACCTTTAAAAAAAAAGGAAAAAAAAGAGAATCATTTTGGTACCCTTATCCAAGCTTTCCTGCGCAGCTGAACTCTGCAGCAGCTGTCTGTCTGCCAGGATTACGCTTTCCCTCCTGATCTAATTAGAAACCTTCCGGTTTTGATGCTTGCAGTGAGGAGAAACCAGTAGCTACAGGAGAACTGGACTGAACGCATCAACAGATTTATTTTTTATTCAATGATGTTTTATTTGTTTGTACATTTTTTTTTTTTAAACCCTTCTGGTTCCGTTTTAACTCTGAATGTTAAAAAGAAAATAGTGCTTCTTTCCAAGAGGTTTTCATCACTTGAAACATACACACTCACTCATATGTCATGCGTTTTTCTCCTGTCCCTCCTGGAATATTTCTGCCTCTGGTCCTCATCTGATCCGTTTTAAAGCTTTTCTGCGCTTAAGGCTCCATAAAAAAATTAACACGCACTCCTTCAGATCGCTTTGGCCATCAGGGATGGCGTACCATCGTCTACGCTTTTCTTTTGCTTCCTTTGTAGGGTCGCTCACAGCATCCTCATCACCCTTCGTTATTATTCTTACGGAGTAGTAGAAAACTCCGGTGCTGGTCCTTTTTCGTCTTGTTTTTAGAGTAGAGGGTAGAATAGAGGGTCTTCAAGTGCACAATCTGTCGGTGATGTGAAGCAGGTCACGAAGCGTCGTCTTCTCATCATGGAGCTCTCGCTCTTTCCCTCACGAGCCACACCAGCTTAATGAGACTGACGTGTGGCTCCAGTTTTCTCACTATTCTGCGCGAGAATAATTTTAGGCTTCATACTTGTGATAAAATTGGCCAGTCGTTTATGTATTATGATCATTAATCTTTGTGTTGTCTAAAAATAAACAGAACAGAACAGTGTAACACTTCCAGTGTTGCACAGAGGGAGAAACAGATGATGAATCAGAGTTTTAATCAATAGCTGTAATTATTTAGCTCATATTTTCAGAATAAGGTTTACATAAACGTCAAAAATTTCTTTTTTTTTGCCCGTGTGTGCATGCTTACTATCGGTCTCTATCTGTCTTAGTTTTGGTGTATGTGTCGCTCTAATTGTTTCAGTATTTGTGTTCATCCTTGTGTGTACAGGTCTTTTACCGTCTTGACCACATGTGCGCCTCCTTTTTGTATTTGTCCTTGTGTTTGTTTAACGTTTTTGTGTGTGAAAGGGAGAGAGACCTTATCAATGTGATGAATATTGCCGAAGCTTTATGGCGATTAGTCATCATTTGTTCCTCCGGACTATTGAGGTCTTGCTTATCCACTACCCTTTGTTTTGGCACCTTTGCATCCATCTGTCCTTCTTGAGTGTATATATATGTATACACGCACACACACACACTGTTTAGGGAGCGAGTTGGACATGAAGGAGCTGATGAATAACAGATGGGGAGATGAGCTGCGTTTGGCCGAGTGAGACACTAAAGCCTGACTCACTGAGTGGAAACCTTTTTGCCCTCGTATCCACCGAGGAAGCTGAGCTTCAGTCTGTGTGCTGTATCTGCAACATATGGATAAAGCTCGCAGACTATAGTACCAAGTTGTATATACATACGAATTTGACCCACTCATATTTATTAAAGGGTGTGAGGAAGCTCCAAAATGTCAGCACTGTAGCACTAATCTGACTATAAAGCGCATACGTTTGATCTGCCCAAGTTTAATGCCGTGAGAAAACGAGATCTTACAGAACAAACTTTAAAGAACTTATTCTGCAGGATGAAACCAGAAAAGCTGTTACAATTTCTATCAAAAGTGCATCTAAAGAACGCTGCATCAAATCTTGTTCTTCTGACCAAAGTGATGTTGCACTCTGATATCGATCTCATTTATTTTTACTACCTTTTATAAATTATATCTATAACTTTTATATGATATTTGTTTGTATAAATTGGCTGAATGTTTAATATGCCATTCTGCCATGAAATAGCTGGTGTGTGAAGCTGATATGGCAATAAACCCTAATACAAATCAACAAACACAGACTGTAGTCACGGTTATCACACACGTATTGACTTTGCATGTTAGTGCAAGAGGGCAGGTGATGGCAGTCAGTCAGCTTGTTTCCAGTGCTTTTGTCTTCAGCTGAGTTTGAGTCAGCAGGTGTGCTTCTCATTGCCAGTGAGGCGAAGACCTAAAATCATTAGCCAAGGTTACCCGACACGTTTCTGACGTACAGACGTTATCCCCTCCGTAATCTTTTTCCACTCTCGATATCGTTGCAATATACTGTGTATCTTATAACAGAAATGGTTCTGTACGTCATACACGCTCACTTTTTTATCTTTGACATTTTAAGCATAAACTTGGTGGTTGTGGTGTAAATTTAAAAAAAATTTTTTTTTTTTACTCTTAATTTGGGCTCATTTAAAAAAAAAACTTTAGCTAGTTTGGAACCAACAGAGGAAAAACTGGTTCCATGTTGGCACCAACAAGCGTCAGGGCCTGAGGAGCGGAATTATTGCAAATAAAGAAAAGTTTGAGACCGCCATCTTAAGAAAAAAAAATGACTCTAGATGAAATGGGCAGCTCAAATGCTTTCTAATAATGATGGTTTGATCCCTTCACAAAGCCAGGAGAACTGCTCACCAAGCCATGTTGAAGTGTGCCATTGTTGTTGTTTTTTATATTTTTACAGATAATAATGATTAATATTTATTATGTTTTTTTTTTCCTATTGAACTCTAGCCCATGGAAAAACAAAGCCAGTTCTTAGTTGGTTTGCTATTGAACCAGCACTAGTACCAGACATGAGCTAGCACCTGGTTCACTTTGGTGGATCTATTATTGCTTTTTGCAGTTCTTGTTCGATCTGGACTCCATGTTAATTTAAATAACTTCTGTTCTATTGAACTTCCAGCTGCATAACACACATGATGATGTTGTATAATCCCTGCTATGTGTTATCACTCAAATAAAGATGGGTTCCCTGTTGAGAGTGGTTCCAGGGCACAGTTTCCTGCCACTGAAATTAGGGAATACCGTTTCCAAGAAGGCAAGAAAACCCAAGGTTTCCTAGCAGAACGTTGACCAAAGCATCACGCTGCCTCTGCTAACTTGCCTTTTTCACATAGTGCGTCTGGTGCCTGTCCCGGCTTTGAGGACAGACTTCTCATTTGCTGGTTAAGTGTCTCACCCTTTAATAATTGCCATTGTTATGAGATAATGAACGTTCAATTCATCCATGAGTAGTTTTAATTTTAGGCTTGTTCATTATCTGTCTGTCCAGTTTTCCTACCTACCTCTGTGTATGAGCTGCTACTGTACTTTAATTTAAATCCGAGCTAGAGAAGAGTGGGTTGCTAACTGGAATAACTTTTTAGCCTCAAAACACTGACTCATCTTAAAGCTATTTTGGCTTCAAAGTAACTAAAAGGAGCTCAATACAGACCATCCTTGTTTTCTAGTCCGTGTCTTGTCTGAATGTTCCAGCAACGAAAGGGAATGATCACTAAAGAACATGTCTGCTAAAGCTGACGTCACACTGCACGCCTTTTAGACAGGATTTGATTTTTCATATAGGATTCAAAATCATGCAGAGTCTGTTCCAGTCTGCAACGGTCAGCAGAAGTGGCGGCCAGTTGGCACAGAAATCTGTAAGTGTATGAGGGGTGCAGACTTGATTCGGCAAGTGTGCGAGGGGAACAAACTCCTCCTGACATGAGTCACGGTACATGAAACGTGTCGGATTTTTTTCAGATTCGGCTCAGGATACTCAGTGTACACTGGTCACCCACTCGACTGGGGACCGCATGCCATCAGTAGCCAATGAAAATGGACGAGGCGGGATCCTTCATTCCCCTGCAGGTCTGCTTGCGTGAGCACATCCGACGGAGAAAGAAAGAAAAGTTTACCATGAAAGTGAAGTGAGCGCGAACTGAGCCGGTTTTCTTTCTCAGTGCAGATCATCATATTAAAACTGCTGGCTGTCATGTTTCCACGTACAGTATGTTTGTTTACTTTTTTTAGTCATCTTCTCTCTCTGTTTGGGGCGTTTAGTTGTCCTCAGCTGGAGTAACAATGTATGATGCACCATTTTTGAGTCCTCTGCAGAAGCCATTCATTTAGCGTGTACTCCCAGTCCATTTAGAGTCTTTTAAGATTCAGGCAATCATGCTGGCACGTTCACAGTTCGGCTTTTTTTGTTAGCACAAAAATTCTCCCGTGCATTTTAAATGCAGCATCATTAAGAGACGAGTAAGATGACCGTCAGAAACACCACTCAGTAATCAAACCCTTAACACGCTCCCTTTCAGCACAACTGCAAGCTAATGGACTATTTTGAGAGGAAAGGGATTGCACACCTCCACAGCAACGGGGAAATTTTACCTCATGGACACATGAGTGAATTATAAATACGCTCGAGGGGCAGCAGGACATTTTATAAATGCTGAGCTGAAGCAGGTCCCGTGATACTGTAGCACCAGAGAGCTGGAGATGATAAAGATTGGGTTAAATGGTAACTATTTTATTCGTCACAGTAATCTTGGATCTTGGACTTCAACTTGAACTAGCAGTAACATTTTGAGAGTTTCAGCTACTTTAATGGTTACTCCATATGATTTAGAAACTAATGCAGAGTACGGTTCTTTGGTCATCACCGATATCAGTAGCGATGCTGGTACCGAAATGAGTCGCCTACGGATTCACGAATAAAAACCGTGTACATTTTCCAGCACTTTAAATCCAACCAAGGACGGTTGAAATTAATTAACTTGCACCAACTCTGACCGAATGTTTCACAGACTCCTTAAACGCTGTCGCGAATGTTCAAAAGCCCACTGTGTCCGGAGGCAGCCGCTCGACACAAGCTCGTCTTTGTTTAGTCTGCTCTGTATTGCCTTCTGCTTCTGAGGTAACCCGTTCTGCTCACACAGTGCTGAAGCGCTCTACTGTTCCAGGGCTTTTAAAAGCACGCCTGGTTTCTCAACACCATGCCAACAGGACCCCACGGGCACAACCATGAGATCCTGTTTACTCTCAGCCTGTGGATGGAAGGTGCCTTGGAGCACTAGCCTCACCAACTGTCCACAAGGATGGCACCATTTAAGGGATGACAAACAACCAGATTCAGTGGAATCACGGGGAAAGTATGGAAGATTCAGGGAGACGTACAAGTTGTGTGGAAATCTTCAGAGATTCACAGCTTGAGCTTGAAGCTATTAAATGTCATTCTCCTCCTTCTTTTCAAGAGTCTGCACAGAGGCTTTTTATCATCATAAAGTGTCCGACCATGTGTTTGAATTGCTTTGTGGATTTGTTGTTTAAAATACTGCACTTGGTTAGTAAGATGGCTGTGGGAGTGCAATAGGTGTGTTTTTTTTTTTTGTTTTTTTTTTACCCTATCAATCTGTCACTGAAATACACTCTGTTCTGACCTTTTCTTTTTCTCAGTGATTTATAAAGGTGAAGATTGCCTTGGTCCTGCATGATGTACAAGGCTTGTGTACCTCGTGTAGATTTTCCAGTTTCAAGGTTAAATATGTGGTTCATTATATATTACGCCTTTCTACACCACAGGTAGTAAACACTTTAGAAAAGGACCGTATTTACAGTATAACGTTCGCCATGTTTTTAATATGAATCTAGGTTCTTTCATTAGTCTCCCAGGTTTATAATTTCTGCCCTGGATCATAGCTCCGCCCCCCCAAGGTCGGAACAGCTGTGCCTCTTCTCTTTAATAGAAAACTTTAAAGCCGTATTTATGTTTAATAGGAACAGCGGGGATAGACATCTGAATGGGGGTTGCAGTTAAAAGTGAAATTTAAATATTACAGACTATCCCTTTTAATCTGTGTTTGTGTACATGTGTGTTTGCCGCAGGTGCCTTTCCCAGCTCTTCAAGGCGAAGGGGTGGAGTTTCTGGGCCGCGCCGATGACGCCATCATCGCCATCTCTAACTACAGACTGCATATTAAGTTCAAAGATTCCATTATCAATGTAAGAAAAAACACGCACATGCATATACACACACTGATTGATCGATTGACCGCCCCATCATCCGGAGATTGCATGTTCGAATCCCAGGTGATGCTCTAGCGTCCCACAGCCAGGAGAATAGAGAGAGCTGATTGGCCGAGCTCTGTCAGAGGGCGAGGGATGGGAGGGACAACTCTCACATCAACACTTACATCAATCTCGACTCCAATCATGGGCGACTGAGAGGATGGCGCTGTCCTCCAAGTGTGCTCCCAACCGTGTGTAGCTGGCGTCACGTGTCTCGGAGGAAACGCATGATGGCCTTCACCCTCCCTGGTTGGTAATTGTACCCTTGGTGAGGGACTGCCATAATGCCGGGTAGGAATTGGCTGCAACTAAATTAGGAAGAAAATCTGGAAAAATCCTGGGGGAAAATAAAAAAAAAAGAGAAATATGATCATGCATTTTCATATCTCTCTGAAGCAACATGTCAGGCTTGCACTAAAGGGGAAATAAAATTGCAACCATAAGATCATCCTCCTCACGGTTAGGCGTTTTTGCTCTGTACAGGAAGAGAAGTTAAAACCGTATCTCTGCTAAGTTACTTTCTCTGCTAATTCATTTAAAAGTTCACATTATAGTGTTATTTATTTATCTTTTTCATGTCCATAGTGGCTGAGGGACAGCTCTACTCCTTAGCCTCATTAAAAATGACAGGATCTAGAAATATACATGTAATTTAAGTTCTATCCAAAATAGGTAGTTAACTGCTAGAAAACTAGCTGGCATTCGTCACAACCACTGAGGAGCGAAAGATTTCAGTATCACAGTCTTGGTTTGCATCATATTTTTCAACCAAACAGCAACTAATCTATTGTTTAATAGCTAATTATGAACATGCAGTTATGTCACACTTAAAGAAGATAGAGAATTTAGCAAGCAGCTTTTATGGATATAAAAATGTATGCCTTTGTTTAAAAAATTTATTAAATAAAAATAATTGGTGTATGAGAGAGTACAGGGTGACTAGCATGAAGCAGTACAGTCGTGGGCAAAAGTTTTGAGAATTACATAAATATTGGAAATTGGAAAAGTTGCTGCATAAGTTTTTATAATAGCAATTTGCATATAATCTGAGTGATCAGATGATTGCATAGTCCTTCTTTTTAACTTAATCCCGAAAAAAAAAACTTTCCACTGCATTTCATTGCTGTCATTAAAGGACCTGCTGAGATCATTTCAGTAATCGTCTTGTTAACTCAGGTGAGAACACAGCACAAGGTGAGAACACAGCACAAGGCTGGAGATCATTATGTCAGGCTGATTGGGTTAGAATGGCAGACTTGACATGTTAAAAGGAGGGTGATGCTTGAAATCATTGTTCTTTCATTGTTAACCATGGTGACCTGCAAAGAAACGCGTGCAGCCATCATTGCGTTGCATAAAAATGGCTTCACAGGCAAGGATATTGTGGCTACTAAGATTGTACCTAAATCAACAATTTATAGGATCATCAAGAACTTCAAGGAAAGAGGTTCAATTCTTGTTAAGATGGCTTCAGGGCGTCCAAGAAAGTCCAGCAAGCGCCAGGATCGTCTCCTAAAGAGGATTCAGCTGCGGGATCGGAGTGCCACCACTGCAGAGCTTGTTCAGGAATGGCAGCAGGCAGGTGTGAGCGCATCTGCACGCACAGTGAGGAGAAGACTTTTGGAAGATGGTCTGGTGTCAAGAAGGGCAGCAAAGAACCCACTTCTCTCCAAAAAAAACATCAGGGACAGACTGATCTTCTGCAAAAGTATGGCGAATGGACTGCTGAGGACTGGGGCAAAGTCATATTCTCGGATGAAGCCTCTTTCCGATTGTTTGGGGCATCTAGAAAAAGGCTTGTCTGGAGAAGAAAAGGTGAGCGCTACCATCAGTCCTGTGTCATGCCAACAGTAAAGCATCCTGAGACCATTCATGTGTGGGGCTGATCTCATCCAAGGGAGTGGGCTCACTCACAATTTTGCCCAAAAACACAGCCATGAATAAAGAATGGTACCAAAACACCCTCCACCAGCAGCTTCTTCCAACAATCCAACAACAGTTTGGTGAAGAACAATGCATTTTCCAGCACGATGGAGCACCGTGCCATAAGGCAAAAGTGATAACTAAGTGGCTCGGGGACCAAAACGTTGAAATTTTGGGTCCATGGCCTGGAAACTCCCCAGATCTTAATCCCATTGAGAACTTGTGGTCAATCCTCAAGAGGCGGGTGGACAAACAAAAACCCACTAATTCTGACAAACTCCAAGAAGTGATTATGAAAGAATGGGTTGCTATCAGTCAGGATTTGGCCCAGAAGTTGATTGAGAGCAGCCCAGTCGAATTGTAGAGGTCCTGAAAAAGAAGGGCCAACACTGCAAATACTGACTCTTTGCATAAATGTCCTGTAATTGTCGATAAAAGCCTTTGAAACGTATGAAGTGCTTGTAATTATATTTCAGTACATCACAGAAACAACTGAAACAAAGATCTAAAAGCAGTTTAGCATCAAACTTTGTGAAAACTAATATTTGTGTCATTCTCAACTTTTGACCACGACTGTAGAATTAAGATTTTCAAGCCTGGCTAAAACGATGCCTATACATCTAATCAAGACGAAGTTACTGTACATGTTTAATAAGCTAATTGTCCTTTTGCGCGTTTTATAGTTGTCATTTGTGGTATTGTAAAATGCCATGACTTAAGGCATACCTGTAGACACTCTTGTCTGAAACCAGGCAAGGAAAGTGTTTTCTTGACTTTTGCCAAAGCTCTCATCTAAAAGGTCCTTTCATAATACACCGGAGGGTACACAAGGTCGCATTGAACTCGCTCGCTCTGGAACAAATGAACAACCTGTATTTTGTCGATAACCAGCTTGGGAAATTATGCAGGCTTTCCTGTTTTCCTATAAAGACTCCCTGTTAATCTAACTTCAACTTCCCCTGCCTTCATTTTAAGCCAAGACTTGTGTGTCAGTGCTGTTGTGCCTCTCAGTTGTGTAATGATTGTAGTAACTAGCAAGACAGTAATAGTTTGCTTCTCCTGAAAGGTTTGACATTAGAGTGACCAAACGGCATGATCATCGATTTCACATGTGACATAATAGCTTTTGACGTTAAAGCCCATCCTCCTTCTCCTGCCCATCTTTGTGATTTCTGGAGTTCAGTGTCGACCTCGACAGCACAGCCTGTTTGACACCAGAGTCAGCTGGGCCTAGCTCATTTGACTACACTGAACTCATTGTACATGGAGTAGCTCACTGGTTTAGGCGTTGATCGGAAGGTCTCAGGTTCAAACCCCACTCGCCTGTAAGAGCCATACTTTTCTTCTAGCCGCAACTCCACCTAAACTAATCGTAGGAATTTGACCAAACCTTCACAGATACTTTTATTAAAAAGTGAGTAGTATTTATTTTTCCTAATTACATCACTTTTTCCAGGAACAGCATTAAAAAAATGTAGCACATTCAGTGGGCAGGCAACATATGTCTTTCCCATGGAAGACTAGCATGTGTTTATTTTTTTCAGATTATTATTCGTCAGCCTTTAACAAGGTTACGAATGCTGCAAAAATGAGGTCAGGACTATAAATAAATATAACGAGTTCTTAACTCTAACTAAGCTTATTATAAAATAATATAAACCGTGCACTCAATATTGAACAGCAGTGAGGATACTTATCAAACTCTTGCATAGTGAAGCAGCCTTGATAACCAACACACATTCTTATTTTTATTTTATCTCTCTGCTTAACAGACAAAGCCACGAATATTGTCACTCGCAAAACATGAATAAGGATCAGGCAAGGGAAGTTGAGATGTGTCAGACACAAAGATGCTCTGTTTCATAGCAAGACAACATAATGTATTATGGTTTGCATAAAATACAAAATAGATGTTTGTTTTTTTTGTCAATTGCACATTAGATACTGTGCTTCTCTGCAGACGTTTAAATCGTCCATGTAGAATTCTGTCATCAACCATCAAATCTGCTGAGTGCCCAAGTAAATCACAGAATTATATCACAAATCTGTCCTTATCTAGGTAATTAGTGATTCATTTAACTAAACAAGACAGGATGTACGGTTCTAGGAAAATGAGCAGACACCGTGCCACCTCAAAGTCGTCATTTTCTTAATACATCACCTACCGCGTTCTGTTCCTCTAAAACCACAAGTTTCTACCGATTAAAATGTCTTATTGATGTTGTGGGTTTTTTTTGGTCATAGCCAATTTTATAGTTAATGACTAGCTGCTGTAATAGCTATAAACATTTGCTCTCTTTAATTCCTTCTTTGTTTTTAGAGTAAGTAAAAAAAAAAAATGCAGTCTTGTTCCTTTAGCTCTGACTTTTGCAAAGTGTTCGTTCCAGAACTATATTAAAGACATCTTTCCTCAAATAAATGCCTCTTTCACACTACCAACAGTTCCAGGTTTCAGTAATATACTTATGTGGCACTTCTGCTAAACAAATCCCTGTTGGAGTTACGATAGAGCGAGCGTTCCTGAGTGACCTAACCTTTTATAGAAATTGAATCACCCTAGATCAGGAATTTAACAGAACTTAAAAAAAAAAAATTAAAAAAAAGACGTAAAACTGTACTGTCTAACCATATTGCACTTGTTAGAGCAGTTGATAGAGCGTTATGCACTGACACTCTCAACATTTTAAATCAAGTGCAACTAGGTGCAAAGCAGAATCATAAGAGAGGAGCAACTCTTATTTCATGGTGTGTTTACACTCATTCCCAACATTGCATGGTTAGTTTTTTTACTTTGTCCATTCTTTTTTTTTTCTTCCCTCCTTTTTTTATCTGCTTGTCTTCCATTTTTTTTTATTTTCTTACCTACTTTCTTTCTTTTTCTTTCTCCTTGTCTCCCTCCCTCTCTGTCTGTGTCCTGCTGGTGTGATAGATGTACCCAGGTGTGGACACTGATGTTTCTGTGAGTACTCTGCACTCATCAGACCCCTTATAATTTTTCCTTTCATTCTAATTCTCTCTATCTTCTTTCCCATTTTCTTAACACAGAGCCTGAATGAAATAAGAGCCAGCATGCTGATGTAGAATCGTTTTTTTGTTTATTAGAGCAGTGTTTCTCAACCCTTGTCCTGGAAGACCACCTGTCCTGCATGTTTTAGTGTCTTTCCTGCTCCATCACTCCCACTTCAGTTAAAGATGGCTTGTCGGTTAGCTGGTTTGCTAAAGAAGGTGTGACGGGGGTCGAGAAAACACTAATATGTTCAGATTGGGTGGTGGTCCAGGACCAGATTTGAGAACCACTGTATTAGAGAGGAATGGAGAGCCAAAGCTCCTACTAGATGTTTTTTTTTTTTTTTTTTTTGTCCGTTGAACCACTACTAAAGGTTCCATCTGCATGGTTTGTGCTTCCTGGTCAGGATTGTCGTAGTCGAATCTTAATGGTACATGAGGCTGCGAACACCAAACTCGTGTGTTGATCTAAACAGAGTGCTGTTGTTTTTTTTTTTTTTTTCGTTGTTTGTTTTTGTTTTTTTCCCTATAGACAAGCGAGTATGCCAGTATTTTGCACAGCAAGAACATTATAAATATTTTGAATCATATGAAGCAGTGATGATGGAGATTAATTTTGTGTTCACAACATTAATTCAAGTTTTCATTTTTGTAAGATGGATTAGAGCTCCGGGTTCTGTTCATATAAAATCAGCTGTAAAATTGAGTAAAACACTACTGTTTGTTTAAATGAAACTAGATCGCCAAATTCTTTTGACAAAAATTACTAGATTCTCAAATTCTGTTACTGAGATTTCATGTTGCTGTATAACAGATCAGAAGACAAAATTCTTTTGACGTTATATTGAACAGAATCCTAACTCCTGTTATAAAATCAACTGGAAACCAAAAGTTTTGAGAATAAAATCCAATTTTGTTAGATGTTCAGTCAGCTTACTTGTGTAAAAATGCTATTGGTTCCTCTATTACCATTTTGTATTTTCTAACTTTTTATTTATATAGCACATTTAAAGATGATGGGAAGTACCCAAAATGCTATAAAAGTCATTTAAAACGGCAAACAAATGCATAATTTACATATAAAGTGAAATAAATCCAGAAATGAATGAAACAAAACTCTACATGTCCTGTTTGTATGTGAAATTATTTTTTGCATTGCTTGTAGTAGGCCCAGATCTTGTAATGAATCCTTCACTGACGGATCTGGATCTGTATTTGGTGCAACTCCAGCAGGAAGCTGAGTGCACTGACTCTGATTGGTGCCATTCAGAAAATGACTTGACTGACCACAGGAAATCCCAGCTAATAACTCATCTGCCCACTTGGATCACTTGAAACGTGTTCAAAAACAACCAAAATAGAAGACAGTGGTTCAGTGGAGCAGTCGTTTAAGCAGATGCTTGGCCAAGACAAGGATATAGGACAGGATTTTATGAGGACAAAAAGTCAGAGGCAGCCTTTTTGTGTTTTTTTTTAATTTTATTTATTTATTTATTTATTTATTTATTTGAAATTTCCTTTTATAACTATTTAGATTTTCCTGTTTACCCGCTTTATGTTTACCCGTCTTTTGGTTGTTTTTTGTTGTAGGTGCCTCTCAGGCTGATTGAAGGTGTGGAGACCAGAGATATGTTCCAGCTGCACATCATCTGTAAGGACTCCAAAGTAGTGAGGTACTCTACACACCACATACACAAATTTTTTTTTTTTTTGAAATTTACTTGTAGCATACCGTCCCAAAGTCTTCAACCCAAGAAGTCCCAAAGTTTTAAACTTCAAATTAACTAAAGCCGTTTCAATTATAGGTTTTAATGTTTTACCCTAAATGGCCATTTTAGTCTCTGAAAGCTCTTTTCTGTGCATGCTGCAGTTATCGTGCACTGTAATTCTTGTGTATGAATTATAAATCATGGGATCTAAGAGATGCGAAACTCTCATTGACTGAACCTCTGCAACATAAACATTAAAGTGATGTACTTGATGCATGATGGGTGCACACTAGCCGAATGGTTCACATGCTTGTCTATGTAATGTGAACAATTTAAGTCAGTCTTTAAATATGAATTGTAAAATTTACAAATCTATTAGGAAGTAGTTTGTTTTTTTCTCTCTCTCATAGACAGCACTCTAGTCTTCAGGTTTATTTATCCTTGTAGTCTTCACAAGCGACACCCAGAGCTCAAACCAAGAGTAGACTGAGCACAGACATCAATCCAGTGCATGCAGTTTTAAAGGTAACGAAGAAGAAGAAAGAGGGGGGGGAAAAACGATCAACTCTAGTGTTCACAGCTCTGAGGCAGAGCTAAGCCTTAATCCAAATCCAAACCCATTTTCTGGATTACAGGACTGTATCCTTTTGCACATCACTTCATGTTATCTCTCGGGAGGAAAGACACACAAGACATGTTGCCCGCCTCGCACAACAAATTTATGCAGTAAATTCACAAGAGCTAAATATGTGAGGAATAAAAAAAAAAAAACTTGATCAGGGATGACTGGAGTAATTACACTACAGTGAATTACATTTTATACAGGGTGGAGTTTTGTTTTTCTTCATGTTTAGCCAAGTGATATTTTTACAATGCATTTGTACGTGCTGGTGATGATGATGATTTTGTCTCCTGTCAGGTGTCACTTCTCCACGTTTAAGCAGTGTCAGGAGTGGCTAAAGAGGTTGAATCGAGCTATAGCTCACCCCACCCGTCTGGAAGACCTGTTCGCTCTGGCGTACCACGCATGGAGCCTTGGGGGCTGTGCTGACGATGAGGACCAACATCTACATCTCTGCAGACCAGGTGCACACATGAATACATGCCATATTTGAGTGATGTTAAATGGTTTCTTTAAATACAAAGTGTTCATTGCTTCAGAACTGATTTCTGTCTGTCTATTTTTTCCGTCACAATTTCTTTCTCTTTTTTTTTTCTCGTGCATTTTTATACTGTTTCGTTTCCATCTTTCTTGCTTACTTGTTTTTTCTTAATGTTTCTTTTTGTTCTTTTTTCTTTCTACTTCCCTTGTCCCAACTCCCCCCCCCCCCCCCCCCCCCCCCCTCGATCGTTCATTTTGTGGGACACCTTCTTGTCCTTTGTTGTTCATGTCCCAGGTGATCATGTTCGCCACAGGATGGAGACGGAGGTGAGGAGAATGGGCTTTGACATGCAGAACGCCTGGAGAGTGTCCGACATCAACAGCAACTACAAGTACGAGCCACAAACTACATTACCTTTCAGTAGTGCTGTGTGATTATGAACAAATTGCGCAGTCATATGGATATTTGATATAATTTTACATTTTCTCACATATAGTGAATAATGTGATATCTCCTTTATAATCTTTTTTTTTAAATTTATTATTCGTACAAAATTAGTGGAAGTAAATTTTAATCTTTAGAGGAAACATTACACATTGCTGCCGTTATTTAATTTGCGTAAAAAAAAAAATTATAGAAAAGAACGCATAGGAGTGTGTATACGTTTTTCGGCTCCTATGTACAAGTGTGTGAAATGCTTGTGCTTGGAATGTAGTTTTCTGGATTTATAAGGCATTTGATGGACCGTCTCTCATTATGCAATTGTGTACACAAACACCAAACCCTCAGGGGTCTTTGAGACCTTTCTGAAGACCTGCAGTGAGTCTGGGCTCTTTTTAAATTTGTGTAAATTTCAAATCTTTACCAGTTATAGTAGCTACATTTCACTTATTTATAGAGAGCACAAACTGGGCTTTCATAATGTGGCTGATGTAAAAGATTTATGTATGACTTTTAAACTTCGTCAAAGCACACATACAAAAAAAAAAAAAAAAAACAATTTCTAACTCTAGCAGAAAAACTGTGAAAATAGAAATATTTACATTAAGGCTTACAAAAAGTGCTTTGAAGGTTCTGTCACTGGATAGATACTTGCACTGGGTTACTAGGTTACTAACTAAGTGCCATCAGTCAAACACAGTTGATATCTATTTTTATTTTTTAATGGGGGGGGGTTAGTCCAAGTACTCGAAGAAACCTTGCAGATTCTTACAGAACTGAGTTCATGAAAGTCCTGGGTGTGTGCCCATAGCAAAAACAACGAAATTATAACACTCAAAGACCTTTTATTTGGGGTAAAGTGACTGTTACTAACTTTTTTTTTTCTCAGCAGACCCTCTGTTTAACTGAATAATCCACAATTTGTCATGAATGTGTAAGCTCTATTGACACCTGGTTCATGTGACACCAGGGCCCGTATTCACAAAGCTTCTTAAGCCTAAAAGTTGCTCCTAGTGACACAATTCTCAGAAAAATCTTAGGGCATTTTCCTAGAATTTCTCCTTAAATTTAGGATTAAATCTTAGTAAAGATAAAAATGATTCACTAAACATCTTAGCCCTAAAAACAGCTCCTACGGTAAAAAATTAAGAGTAGAGAGGATGACTTCTAAGAGGCTTAAGAGTTTACCTAGCAGAGGACAAAATGGCGTAAGGAAGAAATATTCTCCAAACACTGAATGTAAAGCTAAAAGTAAACACTGCTTTTCTGTCCAATTTGGTTTTCTTGTTGTTTTACTTGCTTCCATCTCTCTTGGATTGTTGGCTAAATACTATCCAAAAGTGCAACTTAAACAGACTGTCCTGCAATCATGTAAAATAGTAAAAGCTGAGACATTTTGCTCCTATCAATCTAAAATGAATTACACGTAATAAAATCAGTATGGTAAATAAATGTGAGAACTTGAGTATAGTAACTACTGTGTGGAAATTTGTTCCTTCAAAAGCATTTTCAACATTTAGCTGTTTAATTATCTTTAAGATAACTTTGCTTAAAGTAGCCTGTACTCATGATTATACAATTTCTTCATATACAAAATTATGATTCACTGTTGGTTCTATTATCATGTATTCTGTTTTCACGAAGAGCACATTTCAAAACCTTTGCAGAGGTCAGAGGTGATTTATTTTTTTTTATTAACCAATCACAGTCCTTGAATTGCTGCATCATCCCTAGCAACGGGGTCAACCACACCTCACTAAGATAAAAGTTTTTCTACTTTCCTTACTCAGAGTTGCTCTAAAAGGTTTCCTAAATTACTTTTAGTCTAGGACTCCCAGCTAGGACTTTTTAAGCTAAGATAGGATCTCTTTGAGAGAATTCTAAGAAACTTTGTCAATACGGGCCCTGGTTTCCCCAGGACTCCTATCGATGTTCACACCTATACACTCAGATTCCTCACACAAAAACAGGGTTCACTGAGGCCAGGGAGAGAAACTAAAGAGAAAAACAAAAGTAAAAAAAAAGTGAAGCATTTCTGAATCATTTGTTGAAATGCAGTTCTTATGGACAAAAAATATACTACACAGCAAAAATGTTATGTTCAATATTATTTTAGTCATTATTTTATGACTGAAATAAAGCTGCTCACATTGGCGCGCACTTTCACATTGCAAAAGGCAGCGTTGATTTAGCCGATGTGAGCAACTTTATTTCAGTCATGAATTCATGGCCACATTTCAGCCATTCGTGGTCAAATAATTATTCAATGCAAATAAATAATGCAAGCAGGAAAAAAAAAACATGATTACTATTTTTTGGGGGGTGGGATTTACTTACATCTGAATAGAGTAATTTACACAAATCTTGCAAGTGAATGGAGCGCTAAGTGCAGAAACGGGTCCCCGACGTGTGGAATTAAGAATCTGATGTGCATCACCTGTTTTATTTTTTATTTTTAACATTAGTTTTATAACAAACTTTTATTTGGCAGTGAACTTTTTGGAGAGAAACCGCTCTACTGTTTGTGTACACATGGTATCTGGCTTGCTACAATATAATTTTATTTACAAAAACACTCGTAAAGACGAGGAAAAAAGTGATACCGTCAACCTCTAAGGGTTTTAAACTCAAACTGGAAGTAGGAAGGACATGCCCAGCCTAAACAACAGCTCAAATAGTGTGTGTATCAGCTGGAGGTACTGCCATAGAGCACTAAAGGCGATGGTGTGAAATGGAGTGTGTGTGTGCGTGTGTGTGATATTTCTGTGGCAGTGGATAATTAAAGCAGGCCAGGACCTGCTGAGATCAATGAGTCAGCAGAACACAACAGCCAGATGAGACTGTGTGTGCTGCTGATTGTTGTTTTCACACGTTAACCAGTGTCGTGTGTGTGTGTGTGTGTGTGTGTGTGTGTGTGTGTGTGTGTGTGTGTGTGTGTGTGTGTGTGTGTGTGTGTGTGTGTGTGTGTGTGTGTGTGTGTCTAAAACCCCTTGAGGGGAATTAAGCAATTATCGTGATCATGGAAGTAAATGCAGTCATATAAAGCAACGTTTCAATTCAGTCAGAGCAATATGTGATGAGTGGTCATGAGATTTAAATGAGACTGCTCAGAGTAGACTTCATGTGACTTTTTTTGTTTGCCTCTGATGTCATCAATTGGCAGCATGGGGATTCCTAGCACATGCTAGGAATAGCTGCTAAAATAGCTAAAGCGAGGTGTCTGTCACCAAATATAGCCAGCTAACTGCTATTTTTGCTATTTGGCCACACAAACATGGCATGTTTCAATCCAGATGACATGAGCAAAGATGCATCAATATGATGTTTCAGAGGACAGACACGTCCACATCGGAGTCAGATAAAAGTGAACCGTCATGATGCGCAAATCCAATCCGATCCAAAAATTTGCCAGGAGATGAAGGAGCTTAATTTGCTCTACTCTCTGGGTTCGAGAAGCGTCATACCTTGTCAGTGTCATTAGGCAATCTTTGACTTCTTATAGAGGTTGGCTTTATTTGGTCTTGGAGGAAGCACAGCTGGTAGCTGGTGTGTGAACGGGAGTGGTAAAGTTGGGAGAATTGTCATGTTTTCAAGGTTTTAATATTGTTTTAATATTGTGCCTATGCATTAAGTCTCTCTCTCTCTCTCTCTCTCTCTCTCTCTCTCTCTCTCTCTCTAAATATATAATATATTATGTATGTATGTTTCTTCCTCTATTTAGACTGTGTTCTAGTTATCCTCAAAAGCTGCTGGTGCCAGTGTGGATCACGGATAAGGAACTGGAAAGTGTGGCCTCCTTCAGGTCCTGGAAGAGAATCCCAGTAGTGGTGTACAGGTAAGGCATAGGGAAAAGTTTGGATTTCCATGGTCATTCCTGATTTTTATTTCTTTATACAGTGTAAAACAATGCTGAAGGCGTCCAAAATGGGCAATAACCTCCTTTGAACAGTTAATATTGAGATGCCGGCTACTTATGTTCTGTAAAGCCTTCATAACGGCTCTAATCTGAGGTGTTGTTTCTTAATTGGTGATTTATTTATTTATTGAGGCTAATAACTATATGAACTATGAACATCTCGTCTGTCTGAGGGAAGTTTTGTTCTTGCTTTCCTGTGACAGACATTGAGAGACGGTTTTATCATGGTGCTTGGGTTTTGCACATGTACTTGACACAATACGGTTCTTGCAAGAACTATTCCAGAACAGCCGACCTTCACGTCTTTAAATAATAACTCTGTTGTTGAGTGTGTTTAAATTTCATAGTTTTGGAGGGAAAAAAAATCCAAATTGTTGTGTACAAACTTTAAAGGCTGAGGAAACTTCTGAAGAATGTTTGGTTTAATGTTTACAGTGTTCGTGTTGTTTCTAAGCTTCTGACCTGCAGTGTGACTAATACTGTCTGCCTCAGGCACCAGAGGAATGGCGCAGTGATAGCACGCTGCAGTCAGCCCGAGATCAGCTGGTGGGGATGGAGGAACACTGAGGACGAGTACCTGGTCACATCCATCGCCAAAGCCTGCGTGCTGGATCCCGGGCCACGGGCGACCTGCAGGACACGAGGGGACGGGGGAGACTCTTCTGACTGTGACTTCGGTAACATCATCTTTTACTCATCCCACGAATAATCTCACTCACATGCACATACACACCTGTGTCAGCATTCAGTAGAGCAAGGCAGTGATTTCTGATTTGGAGCACAGACAGATGACTTCAGGCAGATTGAGTGTCAGATTTGATTTGAGGTTTGCTTTTTTTCCCCCTGTAGTTTTTGTATATTTGCTTTTTAAAATGCTTCTCAAGCGAGTTGAAAAGAATGGAGGTAAATATTGCATGAAGCACCAAGTGGTCATTATGTAAATAATAAATAAACGTAGGGGAATAAAAATCTATATGCATCAAAAATTGATTTACAGTCACTTTGTGGCCATCTGAAATTAAACCAAAATAATAAATCAATACTCGGGAGGTCTTTGGAGATTCCTACCCATAAAATGTTCCAGGCTACAGCCATTATCCCTGACCCCAAAAATAACACGGTGTTCTATTTGAGTAAGAGTTACAGGCAGAGATAAAAATATGAGCATTTCTTATTCTATGGACCATTTTATGATCCTTTATGATCGACTAAAACAATTGTGGCTCAGGTTAATAACATACAGTTACCAACTCCATTCATCCCGTTCACAGACGCAAATTTCCCACAGTTACATCACATGCTCTGTCCTAATTTTTTGTTCTTAGACTAACAGTAAATTAATGGGAATTGATGGAGACTGTACTCCTCTTTGAAAGTGCATCCGAATCTGCGCTTGAACTGCAATTAAACCGGAGTGTCCGTGCCAATTAATTTGCTAACGGTTCCGGTTCCCTCAGATAATTATGGCATGTAGATTGTTCAGGCGAGAATAGCCATTTGTTCGGGAGCCATTCATAATTAGTTAAACAAACGCGCACACACTTTTTATTTTTCCTCAGGACTAAAGACAAATGTGTTCCAGTTTGGAGTGGAAGCTAGTGAGCAAATTAGGAACTAGGAGTCTTTTGTTTTTGACCTTGTTGACAGAGCAGTGGCCAAAAATTAGTTGCGGTTTCTAGGTGGAGAGGTATCGTTGTAGTTCGTGACACGCACTATACATTCCTACTTCACATTGGTACAGTGCCTTGCGAAAGTATTCGGCCCCCTTGAACTTTGTGACCTTTTGCCACATTTCAGGCTTCAAACATAAAGATATAAAACTGTAATTTTTTGTGAACAATCAACAACAAGTGGGACACAATCATGAAGTGGAACGAAATTTATTGGATATTTATTTTGGATATTTATTTATTGGATATTTATTTATTGGAAAACGGAAAAATTGGGCGTGCAAAATTAATCAGCCCCCTTAAGTTAATACTTTGTAGCGCCACCTTTTGCTGCGATTACAGCTATAAGTCGCTTGGGGTATGTCTCTCTCAGTTTTGCACATTGAGAGACTGAAATTTTTGCCCATTCCTCCTTGCAAAACAGCTCAAGCTCAGTAAGGTTGGATGAAGAGCGTTTGTGAACAGCAGTTTTCAGTTCTTTCCACAGATTCTCGATTGGATTCAGGTCTGGACTTTGACTTGGCCATTCTAACACCTGGATATGTTTATTTGTGAACCATTCCATTGTAGATTTTGCTGTATGTTTTGGATCATTGTCTTGTTGGAAGACAAATCTCCGTCCCAGTCTCAGGTCTTTTGCAGACTCCATCAGGTTTTCTTCCAGAATGGTCCTGTATTTGGCTCCATCCATCTTCCCATCAATTTTAACCATCTTCCCTGTCCCTGCTGAAGAAAAGCAGGCCCAAACCATGATGCTGCCACCACCATGTTTGACAGTAGGGATGGTGTGTTCAGGGTGATTAGCTGTATTGCTTTTACGCTAAACATAACGCTTTGCATTGTTGCCAAAAAGTTCGATTTTGGTCTCATCTGACCAGAGCACCTTCTTCCACATGTTTGGTGTGTCTCCCAGGTGGCTTGTGGCAAACTTTAAACGACACTTTCTTTCTTCTTGCCACTCTTTCATGAAGGCCAGATTTGTGCAGTATACGACTGATTGTTGTCCTATGGACAGAGTCTCCCACCTCAGCTGTAGATCTCTGCAGTTCATCCAGAGTGATCATGGGCCTCTTGGCTGCATCTCTGATCAGTCTTCTCCTTGTATGAGCTGAAAGTTTAGAAGGACGGCCAGGTCTTGGTAGATTTGCAGTGGTCTGATACTCCTTCCATTTCAATATTATCGCTTGCACAGTGCTCCTTGGGATGTTTAGAGCTTGGGAAATCTTTTTGTATCCAAATCCGGCTTTAAACTTCTCCACAACAGTATCTCGGACCTGCCTGGTGTGTTCCTTGTTCTTCATGGTGCTCTCTGCGCTTTAAAACGGACCTCTGAGACTATCACAGTGCAGGTGCATTTATACGGAGACTTGATTACACACAAGTGGATTCTATTTATCATTAGTCATTTGGGTCAACATTGGATCATTCAGAGATCCTCACTGAACTTCTGGCGAGAGTTTGCTGCACTGAAAGTAAAGGGGCTGAATAATTTTGCACGCCCAATTTTTCCGTTTTTTATTTGTTAAAAAAGTTTCGTTCCACTTCATGATTGTGTCCCACTTGTTGTTGATTGTTCACAAAAAATTACAGTTTTATATCTTTATGTTTGAAGCCTGAAATGTGGCAAAAGGTCACAAAGTTCAAGGGGGCCGAATACTTTCGCAAGGCACTGTAGCTCAGCAGAGGTTGTGGTAGCTCAGGGGGTTAAAGCCCCGTGTTACTGATGTGCGTCAGCCGTTCAAGCTCCAGCTCCACCAAGCTACTATTGAACACAGCCCTTGACCCTGTCTGCTCCAGGAGTACTGTACCATAGCTGACCCTGTGCTCTGACCCCAACTTCCCAACAATAAAGAAGCTAGGACATGCAAAGAAAAGAATTTCACTGTGCTCTAGTGTATGTAACAAAGGTGATTTGTTTGTTTAATTCCTTTTACATGCTCAGATTCCCATAAGGAAAGAAGTTATTTTCTCAGCATTCTTTCCAAATGAGTTTTGAATATTAAATGTTTTTAATATCCAGATATTCAATGCAATTCTTTAATCAACACTTAGTACATGCGTATTGAATAACATTTTTAGTATAAACAGGAGTTTGGTATAAATAAGTTCTTGTCAGCTTTTCTTAAATATCAAATTCCCTTTCAGTCGATTCACTCGGTACAACACATATTGTATGGGATATCACGCCCTCTCGTGTCCTGGCTGAAGCCACCTTTATTCACGCCTTAAAGTCAGTCAAACCTGTTGTGACGTAGGTCACCACGGTTGACTCTCAGTTCTTACGCTCTTCACCTCGCTGTGAACACCTTTTCCGTAGAGTTCTTCTAGGTGCTGCTAGTCAACTCTACATTTGACATTATAAGACTGAGCTTAAAATCAGCTTAACTGTTCCTGTTGGTGTTAGCGACAACAGCCTTATTTGGTGAGTCGTCTACCCGCGGAGCGCTGATTTTAGGTTCACTGTCAGTCAACGCATTAGCGACATCTCAGTTTGGTTGGCTCTGTTTAGCTGTGCTAACAGTGCTAGCTAGTATGAGCAAGGGAGCTAATGTGACAAAGAAGAAGTCCGCGGTTCTCCCCTGTCCACAGGAGGGCGGCTTCTCTGAGCCCGAGTCATGTGCTCTTTGTCGCCAGCTCCGGCATTCAACGCTGGAAAGACGGGTCACGTTCGTGGAGACCTGGAAAATAAATAAATAAATAAAATAGTCGCTCAGCAGGACCCCCTCCTTTCTAAATTAGCAGTTCCAGCTTCACCTGTGTCTGCTGAAGAGGGGTTTTCGTCTCTTAGCTGGGCAGACAAAATTGAGTATTTCGATGGGTCGGAGGACCTTGAGCTCTCCTACAGCGCTAACCAGCAGCGTGCTTTCAAGGATGATACCGTGCTCGACATCGGTCTAGAAATGCACGGCTTGTCGGAGGATGAGCATGAAATGTTGCCGTCTGCTCAGAGCTCCGCTGCTACTGCGTTCCCACAGCCGGCTCAAAAACCGCGGAGGTTCGCGGGATTTTTTCTCCCTCCTGAACCGACAACCGTTAAAAACTGCTTGCACATTTTCCCCGATTTTATCGGTGAGTTAACGCCGTCATGGAGCAAACCGCTGCTTCAGACATATCAGGCACTGTGTTTAGCAGAGTTCGGCTCACTGGTGCCTCAAGAGAGCCCGATGTGTGCGCTACTGCAAGGTCAGGATCGGGACAGACTACATTTTGCGCATGTCTCGTTGTGCAGCTCTCTCCCTCGGCCGAGGGATGGCGAGCAGCACAGAGGTATTTATGGCTCACGCTCTCTGACATTCCAGATAGAGACACGCCATTCTATTCGGATGAACAGCTATCTGCTGAGCGTTCGTTCGGCCAGTCACTCGATGCCATTCAGGCAAAGTTTGAAAACAGGCTGAGGCGTTGCGAGACGACATTCTCTCCAAAGAGGGTCCGCTTGTGATGGAATGGAGGCTACACCCATGGGTGGTAGCTCAGATCTGGGAGCGCTTCGGCAGGGCAGTAGTGGATCTTTTTGCATCCAAAGAGAATGCTCAATGCCCATTTTTCTTCTCCATAACAGATCGCAGTGCTCCTCTGGGGATCGATGTGCTGGCGTACTCATGGGCCCCAGCTCTATTGTATGCTTTTCCTTCAGTTGAACTGATTCGGCCTGTCACAGAGAGGGTGCGCCAGCAGGGTTAGTCCCTAATCCTGGTGCCCCACGTTGGCTGGTGAAACTGTGGGATGCATAGTTAGCCTGGTAGCAGCAGAACCATGGAAACTTCCTCTCCTCAGGGACCTTCGGTCTCAGGCAGGGGGGGAGGTGGTTCACCCATGTCACAAACTGTGGAACTTGCAGGCTTACCTGTTGAAAGGTCTAATCTGATAGCTAAAGACATCCTCCAAATGTGATAGACAAAATTCAAAGTGCTCGGGCCTCGTCTACTAGAGGTTTATATGCTTACAAGTGGCGAGCTTTTGGGCAAGGGTGTCAAGAACGTCATGTTTTGCCATATCCGTGCTCGATGGTGGAGGTTTTGTCTTTTCTACAAGAACTGTTAGAAAAGCCCTTTCCATCTCTATTATTAAAGTATACCTGACGGCTAGATCAGCCTGTCATATTGGTTTTGATGGAGTGTCAACGGGGGCTCATCCACTGGCAGTACGATTTTTAAGAGGGGTACAACGTCGGTGACTCACTGTGAGGTCCAGCGTTCCGTCTTGGGATTTATTGTTAGTGCTTTAGGCCCTCCTTTTGAGCCAGTTGAGTCTATATATATGAAAATTCTTTCATATAAGACGGCACTCCTTCTAGCTTTAGCATCTGCTAAGCGAGTGGGTGATCTCCATGCTTTCTGTGCATCCATCTTGTACGCAGTTTGCTGCGAATGGTTTAAAGGTTACTCTACGGCCAAACACGGCCTATGTACCTAAAGTGGTCTCCACTGATTATAGCTCTATGGTCTTTGACTTTTATAGCTTCTGCCCCCTCCTTTTGCTTCTGAGGAGCAGGGAAAATTACATAATTTGTGCCCTGTACGTGCACTAAGTGTCTACATGGACCGTACAGTGAATATGCATGTATGTGATCAACTGTTTGTCTGCTTTGCCAGTCCAGTAAAGGGTAAAGCACTGGCTAAACAGTGGCTTTCCCATTGGATTGTGGAGGCTATTACATTAGCTTATAGCAGCAAGGGTGTCCCATTGCCTCAGGGTGTGAAAGCACATTCAACAAGGGCTATGGCAACATCGTGGGCGCTGTTCAAAGGGATATTCGTGGGTGATATCTGCGCGGCAGCCAGTTGTTCCTCACCGCACACGTTTATCCGGTTCTACCGTCTGGACATAACGGCCCCCTCAGTGGCCCATTGTGTCCTCTCTGCGGGGTCCATGAGGCAGTAGAGTAGCTATCAGGTTTTTTTTGGTAACTTTGGTAGATGCTCAGCGGGGCGTGAATATATGTCCCATACAATATGAAGGAGAGGAACGAGGTACAACACATTGCTGCCCCGCCTCTCAGCTTAGCTCGGCGAAGAGCGGCTGTCGAACTGAGAGTCAACCGTGGTGACGAGGGCTTGTAGGTGTAGCCCCGTCTATACCTATGTCACCACAGGTTTGACTGCCTTTAAGGCGTGAATAAAGGTGGCTTCAGCCAGGACGCGAGAGGGCGTGATATCCCATACAATGTGTGTTGTACCTCGCTCCTCTCCTTCAGGGAACAGAGGTTATAGTCATAACCATTCGTTATTTATAGGGAAAAGTTTAAGGCTAAGAAGTTTAAGAAGTCTATAAAATCAGTTTTGTTTTGTTTTTTCCCACCCACTGATCAAACTTGTTGGTAGGTGTTTGATTATCATAGAGCAGCTCCTCTGCAGTGACTCGCTTCTTTATTTCCTAATGGGCCTCCTGTCTCTGTGTCTCTCAGACTCCTCCCTGGCGGTGGGTTCAGGTCCGGATGCCAGCACTGCACCACAGAAGCTGCTGATCCTGGATGCGCGATCGTACACTGCTGCAGTAGCCAACCGTGCCAAAGGGGGTGGCTGTGAGTGTGAAGGTAAGCAGCAGTCTTTATCTCCATGTGCACAAAGAGTTCACACAGGGGACACTTCTCCTGGATGGAGACATGGTGGTGCACTGCTGTGTCGTGAGTCATTAGCTGCCATGCTGAGAAGACATGACGAAGCAAATTCAGAGGTTTGTCATCAGCTGGGCTAATTTTAGCATGAGAAACTTTTCAGGCAGATTCACCTTTGAAGTTTTAGCTGGGTCTAAAAGGCTTTCTACAAATTATTTGTCGCTCCACCTGTCTCCTTCTGCATCTCCAAAGGGAGATGGGCTGGCTGCATTTTTGCCCATGCATGCTGCTTCTCCACCTGCTGCTCTGCTTTGTGTTGCTTCACCTGCCTGTCTGCCTCTCACTGAAAATGAATTGGGCCTGTAATTATTGTATCTCATGTTAAAAGCCCTAAATTGAAGGCTCAAGGCTCTCCCCTGAGTGGCAGAACATTTTTTAAGGTTATAAAAACAGCCCAGATGCCTTAAACTATGATTTTAGGCTATAAATCACTCTTTTGAGAAATAGGTTCAAACATTTGTTCAGATTTCAGCATCTGATTTTATCCATAATGTGTTTGTGTCTATATATACTTGCGTCTGTAGAATACTACCCAAACTGTGAGGTGATGTTCATGGGCATGGCTAATATCCACTCCATCAGGAACAGTTTCCAGTCTCTGAGGGCTGTGTGCAGTCAAATCCCTGATCCTGGCAAGTGAGTACACAGTTCTGAACTTTTAACCTTATTGTATTTATTTTCCTTAAAAAATATATATATATATATATATATATATATATATATATATATATATTATTCTGTGTTTTTCTCACTTTCCATTAAAGCCAGTAGATTGTCATCATATTGTTTTCCTTTAGTAATAATTGGGCAACATGACATGAATATCATAGAATGAAACCTGAAGCCATTACAAAGTATTGATCTCAACATTATGATTTGCTAAGAAAGTGCCAGCATGAACAATTGTCTTTTTTTTTTCTTTCTGTGTCTAATTTTTTTATTTTTATTTTATTTTATTTGTTTAAATAAAATTTGAATTACCCATTAAAAAACACAAAAAGAACCCTGCAGATACAGTGATACAAAGCTAGTAATAAGACATCATGTTCTCAGCACGGAGTTATATTTAGGGTTTTTGTTGGGTGTTGCTTTCTCTTTGGCATGGTTCGATTAACTTGGTCAGGCCTCAGTTGCTCCCAGAGATACTGATGTCCGTGTTTGCAGCTTAAATTTCATCGTTATGAGGAACCTTTACATATTTAGGTCATGTTTAGGTTGACTGCAACGATATTGATTTATTAAAACTAGATGCCTGACTCGCTTGGAATGTGAACCAATGTTCTGCAGCTTGTCCTTTTATAGCAAAAAAAAAAAAGGCCATCTTTTAAAATGATGGTTTGGTCATAACCTTTTCCATGAAAAAATACAATATTATGTCTATCCATTTGAATGTCTCTACAGTAGCAAAAGTAATATAAAACGCTTATAAACAGCTGTACTAATTTATCAGATTTCCAAAATTCGGAGATTCGGAACAAGAATAATCTTGTATAAGGCGCACACACACACACACAGGTTACCATTATAATGAAAATCTAAAACGAAGTATCTGATAAATTTTCTACTCACTGACTGGTCTTTAATTCAGCAGGTTCTGGGTGCAAGGTCTGCAAATCTAGAAAGAAGACAAGATATGAGAGAAAAATAATCGAGTAGTTCTGTTGAAATAATGGTTGAAAAGTAAGACATTCAGACCTGCTTCAAGATTCAGACTTATAATCGATTGGATTATTCAGTTTGAACTGGATGAATTTTTGATGATAGAATTATTATAATTACAGTGGAACCTCGAGTTACGATACCCGATATGGTCGTACACCGATTCAGTTTTTTCCATCGGGATACATGTAAATAGAACGAATCCGTTCTCCATCACTATGAACTATATTTAACTTTTCATGCATTTTGTTTGTATCACAAAATATAAAACAAAGTTTGAAAAGGCCCTAATTTTGCAAAAATAATACAGCACTTAATATGAACTACAGGAAAGATAGAACATTAAATTTTTACATGTACTGTTAATGTGCATTTCTAAGGGAGACACTGATGTGAAGGAATGGAATGGAGAAGAGGAAGCTGGGTGGGGAGGAGGTTAGTGTTTGGAAGGAAAATATCCTTCAGTAATAACACTGGGTAATTCTTCTCCAGGGGGTTTCTCTGTTTTGTTTCTTGGCCTGGAGACATTTGTTTTTTTTTCTACGCTGCACACTTGAGCAACTGTGCTGCACAAAATAGAAACCTTGTTATCACTCAAGGTGTAGTTCTCTGTGCGCCACAGTTTAGTTTGGATGATGCTTCTCTGCAAATGCTTGGAGGTAACTCCACTTTGAACAACATTGTTTTATCATGTGCGTGATCTGCGACTGCAGACGGGGACCCTTCAGTAAATTTTCTTGTTGATGCACTCGTGCCTTTGTCCAACTGATAATGGCAGCTCAGGATGGTGGTTTCTGGGTCGTGTTCTGTGGAGGTGTCGTGAAAACAGAAACAAGTTTTGTGATTAAAAGACTAATTTTTTTGTTCGTGAACCGATTTGTTCATACTCTGTATATCATTTAGCAGCATTCAAAACACACACAGTTCTTTGTAGGTACACTAATGCTCTGTGGGTTACTTCCTGTTCCTGTCCCCAGCTGGCTGTCTGCCTTAGAGAGCACACGCTGGCTGCAGCATCTGTCGGTCATGCTGAAGGCAGCCACTCTTGTAAGTTCTGCTGTGGAGAGGGAGGGACGTCCAGTGCTGGTACACTGCTCTGATGGCTGGGATCGCACACCTCAGATAGTGGCCCTTGCCAAGGTCCTGCTCGACCCCTACTACAGAACCATTGAGGTAAAATATAACCTATAAAATGCATGCACAAAGGGATAAAACATTGAGAGCTGGATACAGATTTCTAATGCACAAAACTGCAAATGCTACAAGAGTATAAAACAAAGACACATTTGTTATTGCAGCACAATGCAATAAACACAGGGCATCTTGCTAGCTTTACAGAACTAAGTACACTGTGCAAGGGAATAAGCTAAATGGTGCACCGATGAGCAAAGTTACTTGCAGCAGCTCAGCGAGAAAACGGTTATTTTCCCTACTCATTCATTGACTGGAGACAATTTGACATGGACCAGAATTAAGGGATTGCTTTTTAAAAAAAGAAGAAAAAAAAGGGATATAGACAACGTTGCTCTCAAATTTGGCCAAAATGCAGCACTTTAGAAGACGACGTTCTCTCTTAAGTTGCCTTGCATTTAGCTAGTGCTCACATTTTTATTATTATTATTATTATACTGACTGCAAAGGCACAAATTCATGACTAAATATACAAGAACCCATATTGGGCATTTATTCTACACTACAACTACAACATGATGAGAGAAAGCTCACAGTACCTTACCTTGAGTAGCACAGATTTTCATCTTTTTGTTTGTGATATAATAAAGTATTGTATTATGTATTATGATTTTCTTATTTATATTTGGGTGGTGGGGGCACTCTTAACCTTGCTTCACGTCATAATCTCAACCATGTACTATAGATCTGCACTCAAGCTTCTGTAACCCTAAATACTATGCTGTGCTCATCCGAGGACTCTTACTTACACACGTGGACAAAATTGTTGGTACCCTTCGGTCAATGAAAGAAAAACTCACAATGGTCACAGAAATAACTTTAATCTGACAAAAGTAATAATTTAAAAAAATTCTATGAATGTTAACCAATGAAAGTCAGACATTGCTTTTCAACCATGCTTCAACAGAATTATTTAAATAAATAAACTCATGGAACAGGCCTGGACAAAAATGATGGTACCCCTAGAAAATACTGAAAATAATGTGACCAAAGGGACATGTTAATTCAAGGTGTGTCCACTAATTAGCATCACAGGTGTCTACAATCTTGTAATCAGTCAGTGGGCCTATATATAGGGCTCCAGGTAGTCACTGTGTTGTTTGGTGACATGGTATGTACCACACTCAACATGGACCGAAGGAAGCGAAGGAAAGAGTTGTCTCAGGAGATTCGAAAGAAAATTATAGACAGGCATGTTAAAGGTAAAGTCTATAAGACCATTTCCAAGCAGCTAGATGTTCCTGTGACTACAGTTGCACATATTATTCAGAAATTTAAGATCCATGGGACTGTAGCCAACCTCCCTGGACGTGGCCGCAGGAGGAAAATTGATGACAAGTCAAAGAGACGGATAATCCGAATGGTAACAAAAGAGCCCAGAAAGACTTCTAAAGAGATCCAAGGTGAACTTCATGCTCAAGGAACATCAGTGTCAGATCGCACCATCCGTCGTTGTTTGAGCCAAAGTGGACTACATGGGAGACGACCAAGGAGGACACCATTGTTGAAAACAAATCATAAAAAAGCCTGACTGGAATATGCCAAACTACATTTTGACAAGCCACAAAGCTTCTGGGAGAATGTCCTATGGACAGATGAGACAAAAATGGAACTTTTTGCCAAGGTACATCAGCTCTATGTTCACAGACGGAGAAATGAAGCATATCAAGAAAAGAACACTGTTCCTACTGTGAAACATGGAGGAGGCTCTGTTATGTTCTGGGGCTGCTTTGCTGCATCTGGCACAGGGTGTCTTGAATCTGTGCAGGGTACAATGAAATCTCAAGACTATCAAGGGATTCTAGAGAGAAATGTGCTGGCCAGTGTCAGAAAGCTGGGTCTCAGTCGCAGGTCATGGGTCTTGCAACAGGACAATGACCCAAAACACACAGCTAAAAACACCCAAGAATGGCTAAGAGGAAAACATTGGACTATTCTAAAGTGGCCTTCTATGAGCCCTGACCTCAATCCTCTTGAGCATCTTTGGAAGGAGCTGAAACATGCTGTCTGGAAAAGGCACCCTTCAAACCGGAAACAACTGGAGCAGCTTGCTCATGAGGAGTGGGCCAAAATACCTGCAGAGAGGTGCAGAAGTCTCATTGACAGTTACAGGAATCGTTTGATTGCAGTGATTGCCTCAAAAGGTTGTGCAACAAACTATTAAGTTAGGGGTACCATCATTTTTGTCCAGGCCTGTTCCATGAGTTCATTTTTCCGTTGAAGCATGGTTGAAAAGCAATGTTTGACTTTCATTGGTTAACATTCATAGAATTCTTATTTATTATTACTTTTGTCAGATTAAAGTTATTTCTGTGACCGTTGTGAGTTTTTCTTTCATTGACCGAAGGGTACCAACAATTTTGTCCACGTGTGTACAACATACTCCTACAAAACAACCTTAATATTGTTTTCTATACCTGTATAATGTACAGTGCAATTCCACCATCTCTTATCAAATGCAAATGAAATTATGATTCCTGTGTTCATTTCCTTTTTGCTGCAACATTTTAGGATGAAACATATTTATGTTTTGCATGACTTTGATCCATGTTGTATTTAATCTCGGCAGGGATTTCAGGTGCTGGTGGAAACCGAGTGGCTGGATTTCGGTCATAAGTTTGCAGACCGCTGCGGCCACAGCGAGAGCGCTGAAGACGTGAATGAACAGTGCCCGGTCTTCCTGCAGTGGCTCGACTGCGTCCATCAGCTCTTAAAACAGTTTCCCTGCTTGTTCGAGTTCACCGAGGCCTTTTTGGTGTGTGTCATGTCCATTAATCCATTTATTGTCCTGTGCATTGGATTGATTTGATTTATTTTGCACTAAGATGCGAGTATAAATATTTTTTATGACGACTATGATTATAAATTAAAACACTAATGTTTTAAAAGTAACAAAGTTATATGTAATTATTTTACCTCATTAAGAGCTGATATTTATAATTATATTTTTATATAATGAAATATTAATATAATGTACACACATGACTGTAAAGATGCATGCTTGCAAAGCAAGTCATTTATATATTTTTATATATATATATATATATATATATTTTTTTTTTTTTTTTTTTCATTGTCAATCTTTGTTTTTATTCACCAATCTTCCATTCACTATGTTAATAATAGGATAAAAAAGTGATGTTTTGACACAAGAAGGAAATAAAAACATTTAACCAGGAGCAATGCAAATGTGTGCGGGTGTTGCAGGTGAAGCTGGTGCAGCACACATACTCGTGTCTGTATGGAACATTCCTGTGTAATAACGCCCGAGAGAGAGAATCCCGAAACATCTACAAGCGGACATGCTCTGTCTGGTCCCTGCTCCGTGCCGGCAACAAGAACTTTCAAAACTTTCTCTACATCCCCTGCCATGATATGGTAATTTAAAATATTTTACCCTTTCTTTGATTTGTTGCTTTAGGCCATACTCTATATGGTACAAATTTTTAATAATCTTCATAAACCTTTAGGATTTAAATTTGTATTTTGACTGGGCATGTCGTCAGAAAACCGTTATTTGGACTATAGAAAAGTGACCTACTGTACATCATGATCTTTTTGTAACCTCCAACCCTTTTTTGCAAGGTCTTGCAGCCGGTGTGTCACACGCGAGCACTGCAGTTATGGACAGCTGTTTATCTGCCCACCTCATCCCCATGCACCGCAGCTGAGGACGCTATGGAAATCTATCTGAGTCCCTCATCTCAGGGAGAGGAGCTCACCTCACGTTCACTCGATAGGTCAGTACAACAGCCTCTCCTGTGGTGATCAAATTGCTGAAAAGGAATTCAGATTGAGAAAAATCTGCCCTCTTCTGGAAATCTGTGGTAACGCAACATGAGAATTTATGTTATGAACATGCCTTGTTCTTTTTTCAAAAATTATTTAACATGAATTTAAGGCTTTAATTATTTCATTGCGCTACATACACATGATCGTAGATAAAAATATTCCACAATTTACAATTTCTAGTCCTATATTTGATACATCACTTTTACTCATGCTATTAAAATATTATTTAAACACATTTAGTTCAATTAAACTATACCTTTATGTACCCTGTAAAGGGAGTTACCAAGCTGTTTTATTTTAATACAGGCTCCCCAAGACGCGCTCGATGGACAACTTGCTGTGCGCTTTTGAAAATGGCGTAGCCCTCGCACGCACCTCCAGTGATCCCAACCTCAATAAGCACTGCCAAGAGGGACGACCTCCTCTGGAGCCAATTATGGGCCAGGGTGGGAGTTTCACAGACAACCAGGAGTTAACCCCTGACACTGAATTGTGTACTGAGGACCAGGAAGTGGCCCCATGTCAGGAGAGGCCACCCTCGCCCTCTCCAAATTCTGATGAGGACAGCTGTATGAATAATGAACCAGAACCTTGTCTCACAACACAGCCTTTGCCGTCCTTGCCTCATCCTTTAACATTGGACCCGATTTCTCCTCCATCACAAGACCCACCCATTTTACAACAAACATTGCTTCAAATCACCAGCCCCTCACTCCCACAATTACCACAGGAAGTGGAAACTAGGAGTGTGGATACCACCTGCACATCACCTACAGTGGACCCACCTGATGTGCCGATCTCGAATGGCATAGAGAAGGAAGAGAGCACTACTGAGACACTTGGCTTCCCTTCACCTACTGTTGCAGAGCTTTTAGAGATAAAAAAACTCACTACGCTTGTCCAGTTGGAGGATTCCACCGAAACCATAAAGGACGAGTATGGAACCGTGCCCGAGCTGTATTCTGTTCCAAAGGTAAACACAGGAAAGGCTCCAGTCTCCGCACTGGCGACAAATGATGAAAAGTGGACCCAGAGTGTTAGGAAGCTCCTCCGTACCCAGTCTGGTAACACCAACGGAGGGTACAGAGAGGCTCAGCGAAATCTGAGCAGTCCAATCCAGCCTGGTTGGATATCGGCAGTGAAAAATGCTGCACTTTGCAATTCGTCCTTTTCTTCAGCCCTGGGACCATCGTTCCGTCAGATTCCATCAGCGGCCCACTGCGTGGATGATGACGGCCTGCCGGTGGCGCTGGACGCAGTGCAGCAGCGCCTACGTCAAATTGAGGCGAGCTACAAGCAGGAGGTGGAGGGGTTGCGGCGCCAGGTCAAGCAGCTGCAGATGAAGCTGGAGAGCAGGCAGTACAGCTTGCCACCATCCAAGCCAGACATCTACTACGAGGACGACATTGTGAGTGCCGCCCTAGTTACTGCACAGAACAAAGGAATATTGATGGTATTGTTTTAACCATTGATGCGCTAACTTTTTATTTTCTTCATTACAGACATGCCTCCGAGAGTCAGATGATGATGACGAAGAGGACTCTCTATCGGCCCACAGCGAGGATCGTCTCAGCGAGGGCAGCTGGGATCGAGTGGAGAGAAAAGATACGGAGGTGAATCTCTTTTAAAAAAACACTGGTTGTCAGACCAGCTCTGCCAGTTTATTTAAAGAAATTTAGGTCTCCGGTTTCAGCAACGCAAATTTAGACAAATCATTCATAAATTACTTTACCCTAATAATAGCAACCATTATATTCACTCACCATTCACTTCATAAAGGACAAATGTATACATCTTCGAGTAATTTTTCAATGAGACAATCATGTTGCAGTAGTGCAGTGTATTGAATCATACAGATTTAGGTCTTTAGGTAATGTTCACATCAAAAACTGGATCAGGGGGTGGGGAGATTACAGGGAAAATTCATTAGTGGAATAAACTAAAAATTCCAGATCAGCAGTGGGTGGTGGTGTGTGTCTGTTTTCATGCCTGGAAAGATGTTTTAGTCAAATAAACTTGTCAATAAATATGTTAAAGCTTATAAATTAAATAAGTTTAAATCTATATTTAATCAGATCTGACCCAGATTTGTTGCTGAACCTCACACAGGTTACCAGATGGGTTCCAGACCACATGGCCTCGCATTGCTTCAACTGTGACAGTGAGTTCTGGATTGCTAAGAGACGCCATCACTGCAGGTAAGAACTATTCATTCAAAATGCACCACACCGTGCTGTGAATTGATGTGCAATGATGGACCAGTACGATCATACGCAGATAATCAAATCTTAAATACACTTGTGGACACGCTTAAATACACCATGGACAGGAAAGTGGAGTAAAAACAGGCAATAAGCACACTCTCATGTATACATGAGTGTACATGATGTTCTTGTAAAGCTGGTTAGTTCCTTAAAAACTGCAGTATGCAATTGTACAGATATTAACTATAGCTATGTGTCTGTCTTTACAGGAACTGTGGAAACGTGTTCTGTAAAGACTGCTGCCACCTGAAGCTGCCCATCCCCGATCAGCAGCTTTACGATCCGGTGCTAGTGTGTAACTCGTGCTACGACCTGCTGCTGGAGTGCCGAACGCGGGAACTTCGCTCGCAGCAGCTCAAAAAGCCTATCGCCACAGCCTCAAGCTGAGCACGCTCATCAGAATCCCACCCTGTGGGCTTCCCACACGCCCTTACCTAGGTGCTCTGAGAGTCACCTGCTGTTTTTGGCAGAGATGTGACAGCCACGCTGGTTAGTGAGAATTAATGGGTCGTTTTGAACTGAAGCACTGCGAGGACGTGGGCAAGCAAATACAAGACTGAGTCAGGGAACGGTTTAATGACTGAATGGAGTCTGAAATGGAGAAAGAGGTGAAGGTTTTTTTTAATCACAGAGGAGCTGAACTTATGAATCTCTTTCTCTCTTTGACAGAGAAAGCCTGATGGCAAAAATTCCACCAAGGGGCGCTGTGGCTACAGTGTCCATGGTGCAAAAAGATGTTTCATCTCAACAAGACGTCACATTATATCCAGAACTCTATAGAAATCTGTGCATCATGGTATTGGGACACAGATTTAGCTCTCTCAAACTTATATTAAATACAACCGCAAATATAAACGTACCTTAGAGGACAATCTCTCGTTTGCCCTTGAAGCCAGTGACTCCAAGGTCTCGTGCTCCATCCAGAGGCTCGCCGTATCAAAGATGCTGCTGCTGCTACAGTATTTAAAATAAATCTAATTTTGTATCATTATTTTGTGCACTCTAAGCTGTTGTAAATTTGAGGGAAATCTGAGACCAAACCGAGGGCGAAAGGGAGAAATCATGCGGTTTGTTTACTCTGTGGTCTGAACTTGAATGTAATGTTTTGTCTTTTTTAATGTATGACAGGAGCCACTGAAGAGATGTTGCTGGATGTTGACATTTGAAACTGATCTGAGGCCAGTTATAATGGATAGCAGGAGTCTGTCAGTGTATAGACTGTCGGGGAGACAGATGAATACAATTGATTTGATATGTAGTGTGCTTGTTTCTCCACATAGTTGGGGGGGCGGGGGGGGACAAGTGCATATGAGAATGGACACTAAAAGATGCAGTAGCAATGCTGTACTGTTTCTCCTTGTTTGTAATACTGTTCTTGACATGCTCTTGTGCATTCAGGGGAATCCTTACCATCACCATTAATGATTTAAGTACAGTTTAGCGTGAACGGAGGGTGAAATATTTTTAAGGAGTGGTTTCTGCTGCCCATGACATGAATTACAATTCTATTTAAACGTCCAGTGCCTCAAAGAAAAAAAGGAAACTTTAAATAAATAAAATGGTCAGACCAATTACATATAAACATGCTAATTATTTGTATTCTTTTTATATGGAAAATTATGTCTTTGAAAAATTAAAAACGCTACAATTTACTAACTGTTGAAAACCTGTCCTGTACAATGGTTACTGAAGGATTCACATAATCTTTTTTTTTCTTTTGTCTCTTCTTCCCATGGCATGTTAAAAACAGTTTTGAAACAGGGAGTTAACAGAGCCAGTGAATTGTTCAGACCCGAGTAAAGTTAAATTATTTGCTTAATTGGAACATGCAGAATAGCATTACGCAAATCCTTAAAAAAAAAAAACTTTCAATTTTTTTTTTTTTTTTTTTTTATCAGACAATATTCCTAGCTGTACATATATTGTTTTATTGTGTTCTTTGAAATACTAGTGCCATTTCTTTTCATTTTATTTTTCCTTCTCTTGTGGAATGCACCATGTCACTTCTCATTAATGACTAAACCTGTATAATGGTACGAATACTTAGCAAGTGAGTGTTTTCTGAGGTTCTGCGATGCCTAATGATCTAGGTCTTTTTTTTTTTTTTTCGAATGGAAAATGATGAAGGAACATTTTGATTTAGAAAAAAATAAAATAAAAACCAAACCCACTGTAATATATATATATATATATATATATATATATATATATATATATATATATATATATATATATATATATATGGCTGGAATTTGTCACTTAGTAAATGTTGTAAAGAATTGCACTGTTCAAGTCTAATCCCATGGGGCAAATAAAAAAATGTCTGTGGGATCTGCCTTCTCTTTTATTAATTTTCTTTTTCTGTAAAACAAAACAAAACATTCAAACAGTCATTTAAGCATTTCACTGCATATCATGGAGTTTTGTCTGACCATAGAAAGGAAGGGTAATTCTGGATTAAAAATCCAATATACTCAATCAAGCAAGGTTCAACAAATGGTCAAAAGGGAATAATTTTTTCTTCAGACAATTATTTTCTCCCAAAAATTATTAGAAAGCATGGAAATTGGGAAATGCATGCAAAAAAATTGAGCTCTAAAAGAAATGTAATCTCTTTTATGCACTGAAAGATACAGTATAGACTATACAACCATTTCACCCATGTCTCTGTTGAACATCCCACTCCAGATTTAGTCCTCCATTTTAGCTTTAATAATACCCTTTACTTCTCTGGAAAGTCCTTACATTAGTTTTTGGAGTGAGGCTTCAGAAGAGATGAGCACAATAGTGAGGTCAGGCACTGATGTTTGGTGAGGAGACCTGGGGTGCAGTCAGCATTCCAGGTCATCCTAAAGGTGTCCAGTGGAGTTAAGGTCAGGGCTTTGTACAGGACACTCCGTTCTTCTGCTCCAGCCTTGACAAACCATGTCTGCATGGAGCTCACTTCGTGAACAGAAGCAATGCTGGAATCGGTTTGGGCCTCTCGGTTCCAACCGAAGGGAAATTGTAAGTTTAGAGCTATAGAAAGCTACTCCTATACACAAACGTGTGCTTCAAAATTTGGGGCAACAGTCTGGGGACTGTATGTGTAATAATCAGGTGTCCACAATGAGCTTGAGTTTTAAAATCCGCTTATACAGACAAACATTTGACATCAAATTGTGTGGCACTCCAACGTTTAGGTATTTTATAGAATCGATTACAATAAAGAAGATGCAACTCATTGCTTGTTATTTATTTTACATTCATTGAGCCTATTATTATTAGAGCCAAAGCACTATCAGATCAGCACACTGACAACATTAATATGATGTCACAATGCGTGAAGGCAGAAATTGTTCTTGTAAGGAATAAAACAATTTTTAAAATTGATTTTTCTTTCAAACATCCACGTCCTTTTGGAGAGCTTAACATGCTCATACACTGCTGCCATTAGGACGCCTGTGAGTATGGACCCTGAGCATCACTTTTTTTTTTTTTTTTTAATGGGCCCTTTGATGCATAGCTACTGTAATACACACTTACACATATACAAGTCAATCAGTACACTTCTAGAGCTTACTGAGCTGAATAGTTTTCACTATGCAGGGGTCATTGGCTCAACCCAACAGGAGGACAGATATTTTGGGTAATTTGCAAAACACAGGAGACACATTACATGCACACAAATTGCACATTCTACACAAGCGATGCCTGGCCCAAGCACCGGCACCATTACGATCGCCACCAAATGGTAAAGCCTTATAACAATAAAGTCACCTCAAAGGGTATGGCATTAGAAACAACAGCATATTCATTAGCCGATATAGAAATATTGGAATATTGAACAGTATTTCTGTAAAACATCCAAATACTTATAAAAAAATTTGCCATGTGTTAAACAGCTGTGCAACTAAAAGAAAGTTAGTTTTAAACCAGTTATCAAAGAAAAGTGATATCTTGTGAGGTGATTCTTATTATTCCATAAAAAATAACTGTGCTGAGAAAAAAATGTGTTTGTATATTAGAGACCAAGCGAAGAGCATCAGCTTATGGAAATTAGATAGTTTTATAGGTGATCAAATTCCTAAGCCAATTGATTGCAAAGGTGTTGTTTAAGATAAAATCTAGAAAATCCAGTCCCCCTTTTCTATTGGATTCATCAGTAGTGATTTTCTAAAAGTGTTGTTTTTTTCCAAACAAATTTGTTTAACATGTTATCAGCTTTCTTTAATGTACCTTTATCCACCTCCAAGGAAAGAGCTGTGTACGTAAATCTCGATAGTTCTTTGGCTTAAAATTCCTCCTCTTATTGATGGATCTATCTGTAAACAAGAATTCAGGTTTTTATTATTAAAGGATCAAAATTTTATTCACATCTTGTTTTTTGGTTTTTAGTCATTACAATGCCTAAATAAGTAACTTGATCTTTCACAGGAATATTAACATATGGAGGGAATATTACAGATTTTAATGGACAGTAACACTTGCACAATTGTTGATATTCAAAAGGAGACCAGAAGCTCTAGAGAAGGAATTAAACAGTTTTAAGGCTAAAGGGATTTAGGAGGCAACATTCAGAAACAAAGTGGTATCATCAACCAACTGGCTAATAGTATATTATGTATTGCCAATTGTAATGCCTTGTAATTTGATTACAACTTTTACAAATTTACAGTAAAAAAAAAAAAAAAAATATATATATATATATATATATATATATATATATTCTGGATAATGTCCAATATACTCAAGCAATGTTCAACAAATGGTCAAAAGGGACTAATTTTTTCTTCAGACAATTATTATTAGAAAGCATGGAAATTGGGAAATACTTGCAAAAGATTTGAGCGCTCTCTCTATGTTTGATACGTAAAAAATAATTGATACGTTTGATACTTAAACATTCGTTTGTGACGCAGTTCATGAGGAATCCGAGTCTTTTCAGTGAATCACTTGTAGGATCTGACTCTTTCGGCTCCCAAACGGACCATTCCCCCCCTTAAAGGCAGTCAAACCACGGTTGACTCTCAGTTCTTACGCTCTTCACCTCGCTGTGAACACCTTTTCCGTAAAGTTCTTCTAGGTGCTGCTAGTCAACTCTACATTTGACATTATAAGACTGAGCTTAAAATCAGCTTAACTGTTCCTGTTGGTGTTAACGACAACAGCCTTATTTGGTGAGTCGTCTACCCGCGGAGCGCAGATTTTAGGTTTACTGTCAGTCAACGCATTAGCGACATCTGTTTGGTTGGCTCTGTTTAGCTGTGCTAACAGTGCTAGCTAGTATGAGCAAGGGAGCTAATGTGACAAAGAAGTCGTCCGCGGTTCTCCCCTGTCCGCAGGAGGGCGGCTTCTCTGAGCCCGAGTCATGTGCGCTTTGTCGCCAGCTCCGGCATTCAACGCTGGAAAGACGGGTCACGTTCGTGGAGACCTGGAAAATAAATAAATAAATAAAATACAGTCGCTCAGCAGGATCCCCTCCTTTCCAAAGTAGCAGTTCCAGCTTCACCTGTGTCTGCTGAAGAGGAGTTTTCGTCAGAAGTCCCCGCTCTTAGCTGGGCAGACAAAATTGAGTATTTCGAGGGGTCGGAGGACTTTGAGCTCTCCTACAGCGCTGGCCAGCAGCGTGCTTTCAAAGAAATGTTGAAAAAAAAAAAGCCCAGTGCCATCTATGAGGCTGCACTTTGGCGGAACGCCAGGTTGCAGCAGCCCCATTCGGTGCTCAAGGTGAGCCGGTTGGCTTCCTGCTGTTTCAAGTGGCGCACTTGCGCAGTCTCAACATGGGTGCAAAACACGGTCGCTATGGGATACCGACTGCAGTTTCGCAGAAAGCCACCGCGCTTCTCCTTCATACGTACCGGTGCTCCGGCAGGAGAGAAATTCTCTTTTTGGCAAAGGGGCGTTCCAAGTAGTTTCTCCTTCGTAAGCGAACTCGGGTTGGTACAGCCGTTATTTTGTCGTTCTGAAGAGAGGGGGTGTTTTGGATCTAAGAACATTGAACACGTTTTAATAACGTACAAGTTCAAAATGCTTACACTGAGGCAACTGCTAAAGGCAATAGACCCAGGAGATTGGTTCACTACGATCGATCTCACGGATGCTTACTTTCATGTAGCATTCTTCCCGAGCCACAGAAAATTTCTTTTGGGCATGGCTTACGAGTACCTAGTCGCTAGCTCCCCGAACGTTCACGAAGTGCGTCGAGGCGGCGCTGTCTCCTTTTCAGGAGAGAGGCATGCGCATACTGGCCGATTTAGACGACTGGACGCTAATAGCGAGCTCAAGTGAACAGGCGGAGAAACAGACAGCTTTAGTTCTGTCTCACATTCAGACTCTAGGGTTCTCAGTAAACGTGCAGAAAAGCTCACTGACTCCGAGTCAACAGTTTTCATTCCTGGGTCTGTAGATATGCTCCGTTACCGGCCGAGCAGATCTATCAGAGCACAGAATAGCCGCGTTTCAGCACTGCCTTGCTCAGTTTCAGCTGCAACACAAACTTCGTTTCCGAGTGTTTTTACAGTTATGGGGAGTGACGGCGTCTATGAATGCTGGGGTGTCTCTCGAGCTGCTGAACATGCGTGCGTTTCAGCGCTGCGTGCACTCTCACCGCCTATGTGCTGCGCGACACCTCAACAGGAGGCTGACAGTGACTCCGTCATGCATGTCAGCTCTTCTGCCCTGGAGGGAACCCAGGCTGTTACGCCAGGGCTCTCCAATAGGCAGGGTGTCATTTTGCAAATTGGTGTCAACAGATGCCTCTCTGAGCGGATGGGGCGCTCTGTGCGACGTCTCCGCGGCAAGGGGCGTGGTCACAGGAACAATGCAGGCCTTACAGCAACTCTTGTTGTATATTATAATATATTATAGCTGTTGGCGGTGTTCTCAGCCCTGAGACATTTTCGTCTGACTTTGACAGGCCATCATGTTCTGATCAGGACAGACAAAAGACAGTGGTGTTGTATATAAACAGACACAGGGGGGACTCGTTCACTTCCCCTGCTGAAATCTCATCCTCTCATGAATCTCATTCTCTATTACTATGGTCCAGTGTTCATCTTCTGTCACTCAGGGCCACTCACATTCCAGGGCACCTGAATCTGGGGGCGGACCTTCTCTCCAGAGAGGGTCCGGTCCGCTTGTGATGGAATGGAGGCTACACCCATGGGTGGTAGTTCAGATCTGGGAGCGCTTCAGCAGGGCAGTAGTGGATCTTTTTGCATCCAAAGAGAATGCTCAATGCCCATTTTTCTTCTCCATAACAGATCGCAGTGCTCCTCTGGGGATCGCTGTGCTGGCGTACTCATGGGCCCCAGCTCTATTGTATGCTTTTCCTTCAGTTGAACTGATTTGGCCTGTCACAGAGAGGGTGCGCCAGCAGGGTTACTCCCTAATCCTGGTGCCCCACGTTGGCTGGTGAAACTGTGGGATGCATAGTTAGCCTGCTAGCAGCAGAACCATGGAAACTTCCTCTCAATTCAAAGTGCTCGGGCCTCGTCTACTAGAGGTTTATATGCTTACAAGTGGCGAGCTTTTGGGCAAGGGTGTCAAGAACGTCATGTTTTGCCATATCAGTACTCGATGGTGGAGGTTTTGTCTTTTCTACAAGAACTGTTAGAAAAGCCCTTTCCATCTCTATTATTAAACTATACCTGGCGGCTAGATCAGCCTGTCATATTGGTTTTGATGGAGTGTCAACGGGGGCTCATCCGCTGGCAGTACGATTTTTAAGAGGGGTACAACGTCGGTGACTCACTGTGAGGTCCAGCGTTCCGTCTTGGGATTTATTGTTAGTGCTTGAGGCCCTCTGTGGCCCTCCTTTTGAGCCAGTTGAGTCTATAAATATGAAAATTCTTTCATATAAGTCGGCACTCCTTCTAGCTTTAGCGTCTGCTAAGCGAGTGGGTGATCTCCATGCTTTGTCTGTGCATCCATCTTGTACGCAGTTTGCTGCGAATGGTTTAAAGGTTACTCTACGGCCAAACGCGGCCTATGTACCTAAAGTGGTCTCCACTGATTATAGCTCTATGGTCTTTGACCTTTATAGCTTCTGCCCCCTCCTTTTGCTTCTGAGGAGCAGGGAAAATAACATAATTTGTGCCCTGTACGTGCACTAAGTGTCTACATGGACCGTACAGTGAATATGCATGTATGTGATCAACTGTTTGTCTGCTTTGCCAGTCCAGTAAAGGGTAAAGCACTGGCTAAACAGTGGCTTTCCCATTGGATTGTGGAGGCTATTACATTAGCTTATAGCAGCAAGGGTGTCCCATTGCCTCAGGGTGTGAAAGCACATTCAACAAGGGCTATGGCAACATCGTGGGCGCTGTTCAAAGGGATATTCGTGGGTGATATCTGCGCGGCAGCCAGTTGTTCCTCACCGCACACGTTTATCCGGTTCTACCGTCTGGACATAACGGCCCCCTCAGTGGCCCATTGTGTCCTCTCTGCGGGGTCCATGAGGCAGTAGAGTAGCTATCAGGTTTTTTTTTGGTAACTTTGGTAGATGCTCAGCGGGGCGTGAATATATGTCCCATACAATATGTGTTGTACCGAGTGAATCGACTGAAAGGGAACGAATGGTTATGACTATAACCTCTGTTCCCTGAAGGAGAGGAACGAGGTACAACACATTGCTGCCCCGCCTCTCAGCTTAGCTCGGCGAAGATCGCCTGTCGAACTGAGAGTCAACCGTGGTGACGAGGGCGTATAGGTATAGACGGGGCTACACCTACGTCACCACAGGTTTGACTGCCTTTAAGGCGTGAATAAAGGTGGCTTCAGCCAGGACACGAGAGGGCGTGATATCCCATACAATATGTGTTGTACCTCGTTCCTCTCCTTCAGGGAACAGAGGTTATAGTCATAACCATTCGTTTCTGACGCTGCCCATTAGTGATCGCACTTATTTGCTTAATTGTGAGAGAACGTGTTTCAAATCTTTACGTTTCAATTAAAAACATTAAAAAGATTCTCTATTGAAATTGTCGATATTCAAACACACATATTCAGAAACATTTAACATCTTTCCGAACAAGCAGTACATATATTGTTTCAGGTATATATTTTGACAGCACTACAAGAGTAAAGATAGTGTCTTCATTTAAGCAAAAAGGAAAGAAAAAAAACGATAAGAAGAAACGAGTAAATGTTTCATATGCGAGCCGACTCTCAAAAAAAAAAGAATCAACTCTCTAACAAGACTAGTTCGCGAACGACTTTGTGACGAGTCACTTTGCCACTGATCGCTGGTCGAGACACGTGTGTGTGTGTGTGTGTGTGTGTGTGTGTGTGTGTGTGTGTGTTTTAACGGTCTGGTGGAGTTCGCTGGCAATTTTCCAACATGATGCGACTACTTTTGTCATTTCTTCTGTTTTCAAGTTTTAAAACCTCCCTTTGTCAGGGTGAGTAAAACGAAAGGGAGCAGTTTAACAGAATTGTTTTGTATTGTGCATCTTTAAACCATCTAAATGACTATAGTTTACCACAGTAATTAACATTTTTCAACTCATTTTTTTTGCCAGATATATATTCATGTATGTAGATATTTAACTGACGTTTTATGCGCTTTTTTTTTGTACTTCACTGACTCCCTAACGTATTTAGCAAAATCTAAGAAAATTTGTTTGTCTTTTAGCTATAATGAGTTCACAAGCTCAGGGTTGGGCGGGTTTGCTTAGACGTTAGCTAGCTTACTTTAGTACGAAGTTTAATTTAGTTTAATTTAGATTTAAGTCAAAGTTCTAACATGTTTTTAAATGTTAGTTTTTAATTGGGCAGCTAGGTATATACTTCAATGAGTCAGCAAATTATGATTCGTTCTCTTAGAAGACTATTTTAAATAAATATTGCTAAAATAATAGTATTGGGACCATTGGAGGTTCACAGTTAGATTTCTTTTCAATTACCAACCAATCATTATTACATCAGCACAATGACATGTCTATGATGTCATCACCATCACTCTGATAATGATGATGTTTTAATAGTGCTTATGTCATAATGTGTGAAGGTCTTGTTCTAAGGATTATTATTTTTAGGGATAAAGCCCTAAGCACTATCTGCCTATGACTCTGTCTGACTAGGTTGGAATCGGCAAGTCTGGCAGTCTAACTTCCTTAGTTATATATAATAATTACATCATTATAATTATATAATTTTAATAATAATTATAAAGTGATACAATGTATTATGTCATAATGGCAACCTTAACAAACTCAATATGAGTAACATCACATTGAATGACATTACATTTAGTGAAATCACACTAAAACTTGTGCAAATATTGGCTAATAAACATCCTGGGTGAAATAATATTGAGTGACATCATAATGTGATGCTTTTTTCCAGCATCCAGCTATTTGTGGAGGTCTTACCATGCTCAAAAATCACAAAGGTTAATTTGGTGCACCCGGGTGGCAATGGCACAGGTGCTTGGGCCCACCCATTGTTGCTATTGTAAATATATTATTATTTACAACTTCTATACACCCAAAAAACTTGGTATCAGTGCTAAAACGTGTCTCACCTGGGTGAAAAAGTGAATTTCCAGATATAACAATATTTTCATAATACTTAATGCTTCTTATCCGATCCATGCTTTATTTTTTTTTTGTAAATATTAACTTTTTTTTTTATTCAGATCTTTCAATGATCTTAATTGTCATTCAGATTTAACTTGGCCAATTTAGATTGCACATAAATAGACATAAACCTGAAAAGGTTTATTATTCTAAAATGCAAAATTGTTAAGATATTGCAACATAAGTTTGACATGGTTACAGACACTACAGATTGTCCCTTTTTAAGTTTTTACCCAAAACAGTTACACCTTTATAACAGGTCATATGCTTCTAAAGGTCGAAAGGAATTTTAGTATCAATACTAATATATATGAATTTGAATAATTTGCATTTTTAATTATTGTTTGAAGTGACACAGTATAACGCTGAAATATGAGGTACATCGAAAATCATCTCTCGAAAACAGCTGAATTTTAGCAAGAGTCTGGTGGTAGAGCTGCTTGTATTTCCTGGCAGGCCAACTTCTAGAACCAAGGTCATAAAGTGATTTTATTACAGGCACAATTTTTAAAGGTTAGTTCTGCTGTCCACTGACCATCCAATACAACTCAGAGATAAAAATATATGTATCCCACCTTTTTTAAATAGTTTCAAATCCAACGGAAATTCCCTCTAGTTAAATGAAACTGGGAAGGATTGATTGATTTTAATATAGTATAGACCTCACGGCTTGGTTGAACTTGAATTTACAATTTGTGTTTGTAAGATGAAGTTTGCATTTTTCTTGTGCCTTCAGATGTTCAAAGCAAGATCGATGTATAAAAAGGCAATGCTTATATCAGCACGCAGGCATACGTTCTAAATGAGCGTGCTTCATGTACAAAAAGGCCTTAGGATATCACAGTATACCTTTGAAGTGCCATTATAAACTGTTTCTTTGCCACTATGGCTACAAAGTCAATTTTGTAAACACACAACTAGGATGGTTTACCAGGGCTCAGCAGGCGAGCATGGAAAGACAATATCTGAATGTTTAGCCAGAACAGAGAAACGCTTTAAAAGGGGCTGGCAGTGTTTTAATATTAGCACAAAATGCACTTTACCAAACTTCTCTGATTTGTCATAATCTACATCGTACAGAAGACCTAGACAGTTAAGGGGCATTACTCATCAAAATATAAAGTTGTACAATTTCTGCAAGTTATCATTTTGAAACGTGTACACATAGGTAGATATACAGTACCTCCATGATTAAATAAAGAAAATGTGTTTGGTGATGGTTCAGGAGATACCATAGCATACGTATAAATGATCATAAAGTATCATGAAGGTTCAGTACACATGGAGATCAGTATAAAACCTATGGCATGTTCAATATTCATTTATACATTCATTCTTCTATACCGCTTGTCCTGTAAAGGGTCACGGGGGGCCTTTGAGTACAAGATGGGTTACATCCTGGGCAGGGTGACAGTCCATCGCAGAGCACACACACACACACACACACACACACACTCACACTACATGCAATTTGGGAACCACTTAGCCTAACCCGCATGTCTTTGGGAAGAAACCCACTAAGCATACTCCATGCACACAGAAGTTTGGCGGGAATCGAACCCCAACCCTGCTAAGCCACTGTGCTGATGGCGTTAAATATGAGATTCTTAATTAATGTTGTTTAAGATTGCATGAAATGTGTTTGCAAATCTGCATGTGGCTACTGATGCTTTTTTTTTTATGCATACCCAGACTGGTGCTACGCATCCCAGGAGGCAGATATCACAGACTGCAAAGGTAATAATAAGTGAGCACAGCGGAAGATTTTTGCCTTCGGTAGTTTTGTACAACGTTTATAAGGTAAATTCAAATCTCTTTGTTATGTGCAGGCCCAGACATATGGACCGAGGTGAATGAGGCTTGTGGTGGTGACAAACAATCTCCCATCAACATAATGACCAATGAAACTTACAAGTCGGCCCGTCCGACCAAATTGAAATTTGCTGGCTACGGCGTGAACGTGACCAAGATAAGGAATAATAAGAGAACTGGTAATATTGGGACTTACTGTACACGTCATGTACCTTATAGTGATATTTGCCAAGTGGCACTCCTGAGATTGACAGGTGTGTAGAGGTCTGAAAGGGAAACTGAGCTTGTTTCCCCTTCAACGAGACCATCCAGAGTAGTATTTTTTAGGTCGCATACAGTTGCCTAGGAGTCTAAAATGTCTTTATAACATTTAGTATGGGCTCTGTGTCTTCAGTGGCCTCCAACTATTTCTGCACCATGGACCAGTTATATGTAAGACAGTTTTCCACGGATCGGCCGCTGCGTGCCCGTAACAAAGCACAATAAAATGCATAATAAATACAACATACTGTACCATAACACAGAATCAGTGTGAGCCCTGAGCTTGTTTCCATCCCATCTAAGAGTGAGGAAAGTGACACCCAAAGTGTATTAGAGTTAGCTTGTAACATTAGATTCATTTTATCAGCCATCAAAACAGATGCAGAGAGACGTGTGGGGAAAAGAGGTGCAGACGGATGTGAATGGGAGTTGATCTGATTCTTTTTCTAAATAACACACTCTGCAGACTCCTAAAGTCAATCAAATGGAAATTAAATAAATCTCTGCGTCGCAGTACCAAATTATCATGGCTCAGTACCTCTTTACAGCTTGGAGGTTGGAGGCCACTGTTTATGTTTATAAGTTTTATGAAGTACATGAAAACTGCAGAATGCCATGTAATCTAGCAGGCCTCTGGACACCAAGCTGTTTTTCTGAGGAGTATCATAAAGATGACCAGCTTAATGACTTATTGAATAAGGTTTGTCTAGTCTTGTTCATGCTGTTCTCTGTAAAAATACTTAAAGTCATGATTTGTGTTTTCTTCGCATGTATCGCTCAAAAAGACGCATTTTAGATTCATTTGTGTTTTATCTTTGCACAGTCGTGACTCTAAAATGAAGATTCCTCCACACTTTTAACATTTTTCAGAATTCCTTCCTTCCTTCCTTCCTTCCTTCCTGTATCACCTTCAGCACATTAGACGGTGTTCCCTTTAAGGCAGTGCATATCCATTTTAACACCTTCCTTATTTCCTTGCAGTTGTGATTGAAATATCTTCTGGGGCCACATTGACATGGGGACAGCTTTCGTACAAGTACAAAGCTTTGATGATAGATTTCCACTGGGGCGCGATTGACACTCCAGGGTCCGAACACACCATTGATGGAACCCGTCATTACATGGAGGTACAGTCATGATTCCTTTTAGCACACTGACAATCATAATAAATATGATTATCTGATAAACTGATATCAGTAGATGTTTATTGAGCAAGTAGAATGGAGTAGGTACAGTATTGATCTGAACTTACATTTTCCCATGAGAAATGCAGTGAGATTCCAGGTTTTGAAAGTGTGTGATGTAGGTTTTAATGACTGAAGGATTATCTAAGATTATATCTGGTGTCTTGCACACTATTTAAGATGAACACACAATACATGAACATTGTACTGGTAGCAGATATCCTACTGTAGTGAGTATAGAGTATTTGAATTAGATTTGTTAACATGTGGTAACTGACTGTTGTGGTTGTTTATAATTATGTACGTTATCACCCCTTTACATATGGCCCCACACACTCATTTACCACATTGTTATTTATGGGTAGATGCTAACTGAATTTCGCAGGCTTTGTACATGTACATATATATATATATATATATATATATATATATATATTATATTATATTACACACACTCGCACTACCAGTCAAAAGTTTGGACACCCCCTCTAATTCCATGGTTGTTCCCGATTTTTATTCCTTTCTACATTGTAAAACAATACAGAAAGTGTCTAAAATATGCAATAACCTCCTTTGAACAGTTGATATTGAGACGTGTCTGCTACTTATGCTCTGTAAAAACCTTCATAATGACTCTAAACTTTCCTAGGATGGTCTTCATGGGAGCCAGTTTTATCATGGTGCTTTGCGGGTTTTGCAAATGCATTTGACAGTATTGTTCTTGCAAGAACTATTCCAGAACACCTTATTTTCATGTCTTACAATAGCAACTCACTGTTGTTGTTGTTTAATTATTTAATTACATAATTCCATACAGTATGTGTAATTTCATAGTTTTATGAATTCTCCAGTACTATATGTATTATAGTTATAATTATATGATGTAGGAAATCAATCACAAAACAAAACACATTGAATCAGATGGTGTGTCCAAACATTTTACTGGTACTGTAGATTTGTAATCTCCTTCTCTCTTTTTCTCAGATGCAAGTCCTGCATTTAAAGGACAATTACACCACTATAGAAGAGGCAGCGGAAGACCCAACTGGAGTAGCTATTTTGGCGTTTTTCTTTGAGGTTTGCGTTTCATGTTCTGCTGTAATTTTGAGTCGTTTTACTGGAAATTATTTATTGTTTAAAAGTCATTATTTCTATCAAATATCAATTAACCATCACACCCAAAGGTGACAATGTAATGGGGAAACAACATAAATGTCTTAGTATTGTTTTGGGCCAGTATCAGTCACCAGAACAATTGAATTGAATACACCTTTCTTGAAATGTACTGGAGGATTGATCCCAAAAGATTTTGTGAAATGAACACTAAGTCAATAACATACATACAGCATAGTATCTGATATGTGTATGAATGTGCCTTAGCAAGTTTCATCTTTAGCAAACACTTTTGGTAGCCATCAACATGCCTCTGGCAGACCTTCGGGTCAATATTTGACCACTGATCTTGACAGAATTGGTGGTGTTTAATTACATATGTTTAATTTTAGCCTGATTTTTATTTGGAATTTCTTATTCCAGGTGGGTGAGAGTGATAACGAGAACTACAGTGATTTGATTGCAGCTTTGGCTAATGTGAAAGACGGAGGTAGGCATGTTTCAATGTGACACCTGCTTTTCTTAAAACATTCGGTCTCAGTGCATATTAAACATTTTTTTTTTTTTTTAACTATGATGTGACAATCAGTTTGAGTCTCCAGACTGGCCTTGTCCTGTTTTTGCTATATTTATTGATGAAACAAACATACAGTTACTAAAAGACTGTACTAAGTAGCACTAGGCTGCTAATAGGCAAATTGAGAATAGAAAAGATGTATGAATAATTATTAAATAATATCATAGTTAGAATGACATTAAGTAGACATTACTTTAGCAATGCTTAAATGTTTAAAAGGTCACTGTGTGTCTTAACAAACAAAAAACATTTCTCTGAAACTGGTCAGATACAGGTAATTGATTAAAGATACGAGGCAAAACACCTGTCAAAAATGAGAGGCAAAAAAAAAGAGTCCTTTACAAAGCCTGGAGAATTATTCCTCAAGGCCACCTTAACAAATACAAGAAAGCCTGGATATGTGGGAGCAAAATACAAAGAAATGCAGGTTGGCCCAAGGCTTTTTACAAAGTACTGTATACTTTTATGTCACTTCAATAGGAGCATCTGTACACATGCTTTATTCTGCATCATCTAATCAGCCAATCACGTGACAGCATCCCTGTGCATAGAATCAGAATGGGAAAAACCGTAATCTCAGTGACTTGAATGTTGGTGCTAGGTAGATCGCTTCAAATATTTCACAAACCACTGACCTGGAGTTTCCATGTAAGGATTTACACCGTTGGTCGGAGAAACATCCTCTGAGCAACAACCCTGAGGGTAGAAACGTCTTATAGGTAAGAGAGATTAGAGGAGAATGGACAGACTTGTTAGGACTGGCAAGAAGGCTACAGTAACTCAGATACACTCAAGATAAAAAATATCGCCTCTAAAGGTAAAAAACCTACATGCACCAACATCTATGTCACAGTCACTCAATCTAAGTCACTGAGATCAGATTTCTTTTTAAACATTAAATAAAGTCTCCTGTCCTATATCAGCATGATTTCATGCACTGAATGTAGAAGGATACAGTACTTGTGTTCCTGTTATAAGTGGCGGTTGAGTGGACTTTGACTCTCTATGGTATAATATTTTTAGTATTAGACAAGAAATCATCTGGTCACAAAAAGTGACCAGATGATGGAACTGGTCACTAGAATCATAATAAGTTACTCAGACATAAAGTGATAGAACTTTATGTCTGAGTAACTTATTATGATACATTCTTTTTTTATTTCTTTGTCCAGACGCTGAGACAGCCTTAGCCATCCCCCTGAATAAATTAATCCATCCTAAGTGGAAGATGAAGTCCTACTATCATTATGAAGGCTCTATGACCACACCTAACTGCCAGCCAGTGATCTGGACCCTGTTTAAGAAGCCTATTCAACTTAGTCAAACCCAAGTGAGACTAATCTTTGACTCAAGTCATTTTAACAAGCTGGTTATGTGATGCTACGTACCTGTCATTGGAAACTATTTTGATCTCTGTATTTCTGTTGTCTTGTACAGCTTGACGCCTTCATCCAAGTGACGTTTGCCGAAGATAAGAATCTGGTGCACAACTATAGACCAGTGCAGCCTCTTAATAATAGAGTAGTGTACTCTGATAGTAGCTCTGGTGCAATCCTAGTGGTCAGCTTCACTTTAATCCTTATGTGTTTGAGTGCAGCTCTGGGCTGTTTCCAGCTCCAATAGAGCCACAGAACAAAAAATCTCGACATTGTAAATCTTCAGCTTGGTGCTTTGTGGCTGAATAGTGCTGAAGATAGATAACCAAATAAACAAACAAAACAAATAGATAAATAAACCCTTTAAATATATAATAGATATTAAATACTAGCAGATTAATAAAACTGAACAAAAGTAAATTACTCTGTTCCATGTGTATGTTATCACTTCATATTCACGTTTTGAGTGGTACAGGTGATTTAAAAGAAGAAAAAAAAACTAAAACTTGAAAATACATAAAAATCTTCACATTGTAAATCTTCATCTTAGTGCTTTTGTTTAAAGATAGATAAACAAACAAATAAACCCTTTAAATATATAATAGATTTTAAAAACTAGCAGATTAATAAAAACTGAACAAAAGTTTTAAATTACTCTGTACTATTTGTACATTATCACTTCATAGTGTAAATCTTTTTTGAGTGGTACAGGTGATTGAAAAGGGGGGGAAAAGCCTTGAAAATACATTTTAAAAAATCTCGACATTGTAAATCTTCAGCTTAGTGCTTTTGTTTAAATATAGATAAACAAACAAAACAAATAAATAAACCTTTTAAATATACGTTTGAAGCTTACAGGAAAAATAAATAGATATTAAATACTAGCAGATTAATAAAAACTGAACAAAAGTTTTAAATTACTCTGTACCATGTGAATGTTATCACTTCATATTCACGTTTTGAGTGGTACAGGTGATTTAAAAGAAAGAAAAAAAAACGAAAACTTGAAAATACATAAAAATATTCACATTGTAAATCTTCAGCTTAGTACTTTTGTTTAAAGATAAACAAACAAAACTAATAAATAAACCCTTTAAATATATAATAGATATTAAAAACTAGCAGATTAATAAAAACTGAACAAAAGTTTTAAATTACTCTGTTCCATGTGTACTTTATCACTTCATATTCACTTTTTGAGTGGTACAGGTGATTTAAAAGAGGAAAGAAAAAACCTAAAACTTGAAAATACATAAAAATCCTCACATTGTAAATCTTCAGCTTAGTGCTTTTGTTTAAAGATAGATAAACAGCCTCCGAGTGGCGCAGTGGTTAAAGCGCTCGCCCTATCATGCGTTCGAATCCGTTCGAATCCCGGGTGGTGCTGTAACCTCTCGCAGCCGGAGGTCTAGAGAGAGCTGATTGGCCGAGCTCTCTCAGAGGGGAGGGATGAGAGGTACTTAGTGCTCCTACATTAATCACGGCTCTACAGCCAGTCAGGGGCGTCTGTGAGCTCGCGCAACGGAGGGAGTGGATAGCGCTGTCCTCCGAGTGTGTTACGCCGCCCCCAACGGTGCGTGAGCGAGCAGTTCGAAAAGATGCGGTCGGCTGGCGTCACGTGGTTCGGAGGAAACACGTGATAGTCTTCGGCCACTCCCGGCTGAGTGGTAGTAGTAGCCTTAATGTGGTAGTGACGGGGAGGAATTGGACACGACTAAATTAGGGAGAAAATCGGGGAAAAATCCAAAAAAAAAAAAAAGATAGATAAACAAACAAAAATAAATAAACCCTTTAACTATATAATAGATATTAAAAACTAGCAGATTAATAAAACTGAACAAAAGTTTTAAAGTACTCTACTATTTGTACAAATTTAACCCATGCGTATTTATTAAAGGATGAAGTAGCTCCAAAATGTCGGCACAGTAACACTATTGTTAATCTTCAGCTTGTTAATCTTCAGCTAAGTGATAATTTAGTTTGAAGATAGATAAATAAATACATAACCCTTTGAATAATTGTGTTAAATTTGCATTTTCCCCCCCCCATATTTGGGGAGGTTGGAGGCCAGTGGCCCACTTCAAAAACACATGAGTTTACTGTATATTAAAACTCAACTAACACATTTACTGATACAAACGGCCTATTTCCATGGCCACAAACCCAGTTGCCCAGTCTGCCTGTGTTGAGACCTTGAGCGCGCGGCTGTGAGAGATGGCATATTTTGCAAAATCGTTCCAAAACCAATTTTGATTTTAGATTTATACTTGCCTGGTGGGTGCGCTAATTTATTTAATTCTCTATCTCTGTGTAACTAATGCACAGATGCATCTCTGGTGTGTATCAGAATGTGTCTAAACTGGGGATGACAAACCTCATCCTACAGAGATCCTTCTTCTAACACATCCACCTCACTTGGTATAATCTTTGCTAATGAACTAGCTCGAATTGAGGAAGGCTTCTGATATGCTGGTGTAGTTCTGACAGTTGGCCAGTAGATGTCAGCAAACATAAGTTAAAGATTGCACAGCATTTTCCTCCGCAGGCTTTTGGGTGACAATTCTCACAGGATCACAGCTACATTTAACCTTATAGTGATACTCTATGCTCTGTTAACCTTTTAATGTAACACCACAGCAGCAGTGCCTGTATTAAAGTCTAAGCTAGGGCTAGAGATGAGGGCATAAATGTGAGTTTCACTGCGAGAACTGGATTTTACTCAGAATTATGTATTAATCATGCTTTTCCACCGGATTTCCCCCTACACTTAGGAGTAAATAGAAGGATTAATTATTGTAATGTACAAAAACAAATATACAAGCAGCAAGGAACCAGCATGTTATGCGAGGGTTTGTGTCTTTAGTGCTTGCCAGCCATTGGAGAGGAGCATGATCTGTGATTAAGGTAAAATGCCGCCCGGCTAGATAGTACTTCAGCTCCTCTATAGACCATTTAATGGCAACTGACTCCCACTTTATTGTTGCATATTTCTGTTCTGCTGGTGATCATTTTTTTATACTTGTTGAAATTTATATTCAGAATAGCTCAGCACCCACATGAACATGGGAGGAAAGGAAAAACTATAAATGAGTACATACTGTAGATAAGCAAATATATAAGGAAACAAACAAAAATAGCATTCCTACACTGATTTAGGAAATCCCTGGAGGATAACAAAGGTCCAATAAATTTTAAATACATTTATTGGTCCCAGATCTTGAAGAAGGAATTCGTAGAAAAGTGTGACATGCAAAAATTTATTCATCAGGAATGGCATCCATAATAATTTTGTGCCAAGACTTTTTTGTTGGAGCAGTGTCCTTAATCCAGAACATTTTTCCTAGCTGCAAAGGTCAGTAAGTTGAATAACTTAGCATCCAACTCAACTGGAACAACAAAAATAAACCCCCAGATCTTCCACAATACTAGACTCTGCTGTTTAACTCATGACCAAAAACAATGGAGAAGGGGACCATTCTCAGATTTACATTTGCAACAGGGTGGGGATACATGGGGATCCATCTTATTTCCGAGAGCAGGTGTAATGTGTGCATGATGTAGAATCATAAACTGAGTAGCTTTTGTTCGATTACAGACATATCTCCATTGCGTAGTTCCAGACTTCCTGCCAAACAGAGTCATCAGTAGTGAGGCCTATATCTAAAAAATACACTTATACGCTTCTTGGATTCTAAAGATAAAGACAAGGCTCTTTCTAGATCAGACATAGCATTTAAAGTTACTAATGTTGTGTAAGTTGCAGGTATCTGAAAAATTCACCTTTTTGTAGGCCATATTCTTCCTGTAGCATGTATTCCATGCTTTAAAACCACCATCTCTGAAACCTGGCAGAAAGTCTGGATTACCTAGGATGGGGGTAAGAGGAGATGTGAGATGAACACGCCCCTCTAAAGTATGAATGGATCGCCATGCCCTGATCGTATTTATTGTAATAGGGTTAGTGCATAAGTCCCTTACAGACTTGGAATTTTTCACAAACAACAGATTCCATAGGGGGCATTTAGACTGCAAGGATTCAATATCAAGCCAAATTGAGGCAGGGTCAGATCTAAACTAATCCGCCATCATCCGAAGATGAACAGCCAACTGATACAGTCTGATGCTTGGAAAATCTAAGCCCCCCCTTGGAATCGGTCATCTGGAGTTTGGCCATCTTTAAACGGGGTCTCCCTTTGCTCCGAATAAAAGAACTCAACCAGCCTTCAAGCACCATGATAATCCTTCTTAGATAACAGGATTGGGATCATTTGTAAAGGATAGAGTAACCTGAGTAAGATATTCATTTTAATAAAGGCGATCCTTCCCAGCCAGGACAGAGGCAACAAGGTCCACCATTCTAGGTCTGCTTTAATGGTATCCAAAAGAGGAGGGAACATTTGATTATAATCATGTGTTATGTGTATCCCCAAATAGACGAAACCAGCAGGAGACCACTGGAAAGGAAAGGGTTCTTTCAGAGTTGGCACTGATGCCAGAAATCCCAGTAGCATAACTTCAGACTTCAGATAAATTTATTTTGTAACCCGAGAAAGAACCAAATAATGAAATAACAGAAGTAAGGTTGAGAATGGAGCATTGTGGTTTAGACAGAAAAATAAGCACATCATCTGCATAGAGAGTAATTTTGTGTTCCTTTTCTCCAACAGAAATACCAGATATCAGAGCTCTCTGCCTTATTGCCTGAGCTGGTTTTATCACAATATCAAAAAGCAATGGACTGAGGGGGTCATCCTGCCGATTCCCACAGTGAGGGGGAAAGTTGCTAGATCTCATACCATTAGTGAGTTCAGCTGGAGTTGGAGTATTATAAAGTACTCTAACCCAGTTAACAAAGTTATTGCCCAAGTCAATTTTTTCTAATGTATAGAATAGATACGACCATTCAACCCGGTCAAATGCCCTCTCTGCATCCAGAGAAAGCACGAGGGTACGGTCATTAGAGTTCCAGGAAAGCTGAATAATATTAAGGAGTCTTCTCACATTATCGGTAGAGTTCCGGCCTTTTACAAAACTGGTCTGATCCTCTCCAACAATGTGAGCGAGCACCTTTTCTAGACGCATTGCCAATATTTTAGAAAGCAGCTTTTGGTCAGAATTTAGTAGAGCTATTGGCCTATAGGAGGCGCAGTATACCAGGCACTTTCCTTTTTTAAGAATCAGAGAAATATTTGCTTCTCTGAGTGCGTGAGGCAGAATACCGGTTTCAAGGGAATGGTTAAACATAGTTAAACAGAGGGCCCAAGAGAATGTCATTAAAATTTTTTTAAAAACCTCACACCTAAATCCGTCCGGCCCTGGTGCCTTCCCCAAAAGCATGGATGTTAAGGCAAGGAATGCTTCCTCTCTAGTAATAGGGGCATTTAACAGTAATTTCTGAGCCTCTGTGGCCCAAGGGAGCTTAAGATTCAAGAAAATCCAAGGGGCGTTGTCTGGCTGCTCAGATTTATATAAATAAAACAAGGAAAATTATTTTAATGGATTTAGTTTCAAATAGCCTCCTGCCGTTAGAATCTATAATTGAAGCAATATTCTATGAAACAGCCCTCTTTTTTGCCAGATTAGCAAGATATTTATTGGGTTTGTCCCCATTTTCCTATCATTTCTGCTGGGCAAATTTAAGAGAATGTTGTGAGACTTGTATTAGTAGAGTCTTCAAAGCAGCACGGGTAGCCGTCAATTCCCTGACGGGATCAGAACTTGGATTTGAAATATAATTTTTCTAAAGGTTAGCTAATTTAGATTCGAGGATCCTTAGTTTTTCATTCTTTTGACATTTTTTAAATGCCACAAAGGACATAATTCAACCTCGGGAGTATGCCTTACATGTCTCCCACAGGATAGAGGGATTATTAGTAGAGGGTGGGTTAATTGAATAAAACGGCTTGAATTCTGAAAAAAGATTTTTTTTAAATGTTGTCTTTCAAAAGGGAGGAATGGAATCTCCAGCATGGTGACAGCACTCCTTCAGAAAGGAAATAAACCAGATATACTGGAGCGTGATCTGATATAACAATATTACCTATTGTACATGACAAAACCAAAGACGTTTTTGGCGAAGGAATGAAAAAATAGTCAATTCTAGAGTAACTTTTGTGAGGGGCAGAAAAGAAGGTAAACTCTGACTCCGTGCGGTGGAGCGTCCGCCACACATCTGAATATCCTATATCCTGACATCCTCGGCTCCTAGCCCCATTTCTGATGTGTGCGGTATGAATGCTGTCAGGGAATACCACTAGAGGGTGCCAAAGCGCCCACAGACTCCATTTTATTTCCTTTTGTTTTCATTTGTAGTTTTTGTGGAACTTTATTCCCCAGAATGCACCTCGGTCAGGTGATGTTGGCGCTCACCTGAACCGAGGTTGCTCATTACTTTGGTTATAAATGTTCCTGTGTTCAGTCAGTTCTTGTCTTGCATCTGTTCGTTTTGGGTTACTGTTTGTTTTGGTTTGCTGTCCAGTTCTGTGTTCCCCTGGCTCTGTGTTCCCCTGGCTCAGTGTTCTCCTAGTTCTGTGTTCTCCTGGCTCAGTGTTCTCCTGGCTCAGTGTTCTCCTGGCTCAGTGTTCTCCTGGCCATGTCTGTCTTCTAGCCTTTGTCTGTGTCTTAGTCTCTATGTAACCCCTAGTCTATGTTATCTCCTAGGCTGTTATGTTTAGTCTGTGTAGTGCCTAAGTTCCATGTTTATAGTTAGTCTGTCCTATGTTTAAAGTTCATGTTCTGTTCCTTTTGTTCCCTGTTTTCTGTTCCTTTAAAGATTTTAACCGCCATCACCTCTGCTACTATTCCTATCTGTCAATCCACGAACAGCACCCGTAACAGAATGCAAGATCCACAAAATGGCATAGTGGCGGGGCCTCCCCGGGAAATTTTTTTTGGGGGGGCCCGTGACAGTGACGCCAGGGCAAGCGTCCTTTTTGGGGAGTCGGCTTGCCATCTAGCGGAACATCTTGGGGCGCGCCGGAGCGACTGCCGGCGGAGCGTTCCAGAGAGAAGCTGGAGAGGGTGAGTAGGTGTCTGCTGGTGAGCAAAGGGTGGATGGCATGGAGCTTCAACGGCGGAGGCTGGAGCTCCACCAGCTAGCCGGGGAGCTGATCCAGCAGATAAACATTTGCCGAATGGGAGATCAAGGCCATATGCAAACCCTGCTGGAGCTGGGGGCATTGCTGCAGGAACAGCTGGCCAAACTCAACAAAGAGGCAGGTGACATCAAGGCCAGCACCCAGTCTCCAGCCAGTCTCGGTGGAGGCCCAGACCCTCCAGAGAGCCCCGCTGCGGGCCCAGACCCTCCAGAGTTCCCCAAAAGGCATGAGCCAGCTCCTCCGCCGCACGGCTTCGAGGATGCCGTGCTCCTGCCGCCTCCGCACGGCTTCGAGGACGCCGTGCTCCTGCTGCCTCTGCACGGCGTCAAGGACATCGTGCTCCGTGCTCCTGCCGCCTCCGCACGGCTTCGGTGGCAACCCACCCTTACCCACCCTTCCACCACACCCCAGGGATGGGTGTTGCAGCCTCGCGGTCGGCAGGGCCGACATAGGACCTTGGGGGGGCTGTCCTGGACCTCCGTTGGGCGCTCCGTTGTCATGCCGTGGGGAGGGGGGTAATGTCAGGGAATACCACTAGAGGGCGACAAAGCGTCCACAGACTCCATTTTGTTTCCTTTTGTTTTCATTTGTAGTTTTTGTGGAACTGTATTCCCCAGAATGCACCTCGGTCAGGTGATGTTGGCGCTCACCTGAACCGAGGTTGCTCATTAATTTGGTTATAAATGTTCCTGTGTTCAGTCAGTCCTTGTCTTGCATCTGTTCGTTTTGAGTTACTGTTTGTTTTGGTTTGCTGTCCAGTTCTGTGTTTTCTCCAAGCTCTGTGTTTTCTCCAAGCTCTGTGTTTTCTCCAAGCTCTGTGTTTTCTCCAAGCTCTGTGTTCCCCTGGCTCTGTGTTCTCCTGGCTCTGTGTTCTCCTGGCCCTGTCTGTCTTCTAGCCTTCGTCTGTCTCTTAGTCTGTATGCAACACCTAGTCTATGTTATCTCCTAGTCTGTTATGTTTAGTCTGTGTAGCGCCTAAGTTCCATGTTTATAGTTAGTCTGTCCTATGTTTAAAGTTGTTGTTCTGTTCCTTTTGTTCCCTGTTTTGTGTTCATTAAAGACTTTCACCTGCCATCACCTCTGCCACTATGCCTTTCCTTCAACCATCGAACAGCATCCGTAACAAATGCCTTGTCGAAGTCAGGGTTTCGGAGGACGGGGGACCTGGTGAGGTGGGCCTTTAGTTGTTTAAATGTTTTCTGCCTCCTGTGTCCATAGCAGTCTCTCTGGTTGTCTTTTTTTAAGGACTGGCTAGCCCCAAAATGGCATATACCTGTTTTTTTTTTATGTCAGCTTTGGGTACTTACGTACGGCTTCTACTTTGTTCTCTTGCGGCTTTAAGAGACCGCGTGCCTCTGTCAGCCCCAAAACACATTTTTTTGGATTTTGAGATCATGCAGCAGTCGGCATACATGGGCCATCAGCCGGGACATTAACGGTGTGACTCAATCCATCATCAGTTATTTTGGTAAGCCCGCTCTGCTGAAAAGCAATACTAATTCCATTGCAATATTCTTTGTGGTTGCTTTCCGGAGCAGAACCGCCTAGGGGTACCTGGTGGCATAATCCACGATGACTAGTATATATTCATGGCCTTTTGCTGATTTTGGAAGCGGGCCAACAAGGTCCATCTTGATCCTTTCGAATGTCACGCCAATGAGGGCAAGAGGGATTAGGGGGGCAGCAGCTGGCTTTCGAGGAGATGTCTTCTGGCACTCGGGGCAACGCTGGCAGAAATTCCTTACTTCAGTGTACAGCCAGTGAAATCTGTCTCTCACATTGGTGATGCTGTTTCTCTCTCCCAAATGTCTGACGAGGGGATAAGTGTGAGCAAGGTGCATTACAGCATCTACCTTACCTTGTAGAAGCACTAACAGATCCCAAGGTTCTTCTCCTCTTCGGTCGGTGTGATAATACAGCAGGCTGTTTTTTATTAGGAAGTAAGATGCCGGTCGCATGTTTCCGCCGCCCTCGGCTTCACCTTCAACTTCTCCAGCAGTGTTGGAAACACTTCTTCGCGCTGGAGCTGCGCAAAGCTGCTGTCCTTCTGGATCTGCTGAGACAAGGGTAGAAAAAAGTTAGAGGGAGAATGTGGCCTCATCTTCTGCCTCAGCGTAAGCCTCCTCTTCCGCCGTTTGCACTAGCCAGACCAGCTGGGAGCTGTTCGGCTTTGACTGACGTCTGCAGCATGGTTCTCGCCTCTTCTCTTTTTTCCTCCTTTTTTCTCTGGTAGCCTCCCGGGTCTATTTCTTCCTAAAAACAGGGAGGTTAGGCACGACCCCTGCGATCACTGAATATTTGACCCATCAATCATCCACAGTGAAGTGGGCTGCCGGCACCTCCTGCCAATCGCCGTGCACACATGTGATTGGGAGAGGTCCGCACAATCCGCTTCTGCCGGGACAATCGAGGAGTGAGCTAGGGTGACTGCACTTCCCGTATCGATCAGTGCCAGTAGGGGAGCGCCACCGATCCGGTGGGTGGGAGCCGGGAGACCATCTTTGGCACGCTGGCTGTTGGCCCAAAGCCCCGGAGATGAGATGGATCTGCCAAGCTTAGGTAGGTTGCGTGAGTTCTTGGCTCATGGTTTGGAGGCCCTGCGCGAGTTGCTGTAACATAGTTTGTTGCTGTATGGTTGTTTCTGGTAGTGTTCTGAGGTGTGGCCGCCCTCTGGTTCCATGTTTCGTTGTCCGCATTCTCCACCAATGTAAAGCTCGTAGTGAGCAAGAGAACCAAGGATACAGAGAGGCAGGACTGCGATGCAAACAGTGTGGTGCTTTTTATTGCGGTGCAGGTGAATGGTGACAAAACACACAATTAATAACGGGATGTGGAGGTGCTGGGTGCCTGGTCCTGAGGTAGGCAGGGAGAAGTGGATCCGTGTCCGTTTGAGCCGGTGGGGACCAGCGGTTTGGTCGGGGCGGTTATAGTAAAGCCATGGAAGCAGACCTGCCGGCGCACAGGTGCCTTCTTGGCGGGGTAAACACAAACAGGGATTCATGGTAGTCCGAGTATGTGAGGAGAGGAGAGTGTCGTAAGTCTGGTATGCACATTCTTTCTCACCAGCATGAGCCGTCGCGGTCCTTTTTATAGGGAATGGTCAACAGGTAGATGGTGAGGGATTCGTTGCCATAAATGCCGGTGAGTCGTGGCGCTCCGCCCCCTCATTAAAGGCTTCCGTGCTGTCCGAGGTGCTGATCAAGTTCCATCTGTCTTTTCTCTGGGATGAGCTTAAAGCTATTTTGTTATGGACCGCACTGGCTATGTGCCTGTCGTCACAGTTAACATTAACAAATGTAAGGACGTAAATAAAGTTCTCTTTAATTGTATCTGGAAAAGTAGATCACAAAAAATACATCAGTGAGTTCTTGCAAATAAGAAAACAGAGGGAAGACTTTCATATCAACCATGTGTTTAAGGTAAATTGGGTAAAAAATGTCTTTTAAACACTATAGTTAAGCACTACAATATCTGCAGAGGGTGGTGGAATCAGATGAGCATGTTATCTGCATTGAGCTCCCTGACCTGCAATCTACAGTTAGTGGCCAGGAAGATAGTAAAGGACCTCAACCACCAGTAAAGGACCTTCTTCCTTCTGTTGTTGCCTGGAAAGCACTTCTACTTGCTGAAAGTCAAGACAGAGAGTCTGAAGAGGAGCTTCTTCTCATAGGTTATTTAGGCCCTCAATCAGAACAATACATAGGACTTAACTGATTGGACTTGCTTTGTTTCTAGTGTGTTGGAGCAAATTACTCACCACAGCGCACATTTGCAGATGACTCATGCTGTATATTTGCACATTGCTCGTTTTTGTTTATACATAAATGATGACTAACTTTGCACTTTAAAACACACATCATTTCCTTTCATACTCCATGTTCAATGCATACTGCTGCTGTTATACCTACTGTACATGCCATATCCTTACCCTCTTATACCCTTTTATATTGCACATTCTGTATAATTTATACATTTTATTTATTTCTATTTGTGAATTCCATTTGATTGTAACTATAAATCTGTAAATTTTAAAATTTACATTATTTTCTTATAATGCAATTTTTCTCTACTCTTATATCAGAACATCTTTGTATTGTTTCTTTCCTTTTTAGGTCATTTAAGCATTTCACTGCATATCATTATCATAATGCATATCATGGAGTTTTGTCTGGCCATAGAAAGGAAGGGTAATGCTGGTTAAAGTCACATCCATGATACCAAATATCATATCAAGCATGAAAAGCCAGAGCCTGTTGTTTGGGGACTATATTGGCGATGATGGTCAGGATATTGTCGTGGGAGGGTAATGGGTGGGGACAACTGTCCTCTGGTCAGTGACCTGTCCTAGTAAGGTTATATTACTCAGTCCCTTAGTAAGTTTATTCAACTGATTTAAGGTTCTAAGTCCTGTAACAACTGCGAATGAAAAGCAAATAAACAGAAGTATGAGCAGTTAATGAATCACTAATATCAGCTACAATATGCTCAACCAATGTTCAACGAATGGTCAAAAAGGACAACATTGTTCTTTAGAAAATAGAACAAAAAAAATTTTTCTCAAAAAAATACAATTACAAATTGTTAAAAACCATGGAAATTGGGAAATACATGCAAGAAAATGTCAGCGCTAAATGAAATGTGTTACTATTTTTCTATGCACTGAAAGATACAGTATAGACTATATGGCCACCTGACCATTTCACCCATGTCCCAGTTAAACATCCCACTCCAGATTTAGTCCTCCATTTTTGTATTAATAATACATTTCATTCCTCTGGAAAGACATTACATTAGATTTTGGAGTGTGGCTTCAAAAGAGACGAGCACAATACAGTAGTGAGGTCAGGAATTAATGATTGATGAGGAGACCCAAGGTGCATTCCAGGTCATCCTAAAGGTGTCCAGTGAAGTTGAGGTCAGGGTTTGTACAGGACACTCAGTTCTTCTGCCCCAGCTTTGACAAACAATCTCTGCATGAAGCTCACTTTGTAGACAGGAGCAATGTCAAGCTGGAATCAGTTTGGGCCTCTTAGTTCTGAAGGGAAATTGTAAATCTACAGCTATACAGAGCTACTCCTATACAGTAGTATTTTTCGGCTGATTATACTCATAATCAGCTATTACAGACAAAAATTTTGATATCAAGTTGTAAGCTGTGTTGGAGGATTTTCAGGTCCTTCCGTGAGAGATCCCTACAAAATGCATGTCAAGCATCGTTGTCATTAAAATGTGTTGTAACACAAAATAAGAATTGTGCCGTAGTCAGAAGCGATAAGTTCAGGCCGTTTAGCCCTGCACTACATCAATGTTTAGATATTTTATAGAATAGATTACACTAAAGAAAATATAACTCATTGCTTGTTATTTATTTTACATTCATTGAGACTATTATTATTATTATTGTTTTAAATAATATTTATTATTATTATTGTTGTTGTTTTAAATAATATTTATTGTTATTATTATTATTATTGATAAGGCAGCATCAATTCTTTGTCACATTGAAAACATTTCTTTAAGATTTTCTGGTTAATGTTGATATGTTGATATTTTCTGGTTAATGTTGATATATTCCTGCTGATTTAGAGTTTAGGTGCACTTTCATATAGTGAATCTCCAGTTCTAGCTCATCACAAAGGTGCCCAATTGGATTTACAGTAGATCCATGAACTCTGTCATCTTCGTGAAGCCAGTTTGAATTGAATGTTGTGTTCCTGGCTGACAGAAGTGGAACACACGGCATTCAGCTTTTGAAACCTGTCTACCCTAAGGTTTTATGGTTGTGGATTTTGTGATGATATTCTTGCTCCCTATAATTGTACAAAGTAGTTGATGAATTACTTTAGTCTTCTTGTCAGCTCTAGCCAATCTGGCCATTCTCTGCTGACCTCTCTCATTTATTTTCTCATTTCTAGTGCTGCTCACTAGAGGTTTTTTCTTTATTGCACCATTTTAAGGAACTGTTGTGTGTGTGTGAAAATCCCAGTAGATCAGTAGTTATACAAATGATCAAACCAAGTTGTCTTGGACCAACAATCATGACATAGTCAAAATCACTTGGGTCACTTTTTTCCGGTTCTGATGTTTGATGTGGGTATTACCCAAAGCTACTGGCTCGTAGCTGCATGCTTTTATGCACTGCAACCTTTATGTAAGGTTAAACAACTGCAAAATTATTTATAGTATATACTCACTCACTCATTCATCATCTATACCAATTTATCCTGTATGCAGGGTCGTGGCTGGCCTGTATTAGGGCGAGGTACACCCTGGATGGGATGGCAATCCGTCGCAGGTCTCACACACACACACACACACACACACACACACACACATACACACACACACACACACACACACACACACACACACACACATACACACACACTCACTTTCACATGTCAGGGGCAATTTGGGAATTAGCACTAAACCCACCAACAGCATAGAAAACATGGAGAAAACTCCACACAAGGTGACAGTGCTAACCAATAAGCCACCATTCCACCATTATATACTGTGTAAAATTGTCATTTAGATGAAGCTTGGCCAATTTAGATTTCACATGAAAAGACATACACTTAAAAAGTGTATTATTCTAAAATCTTAAGTAAATTGTTAAGATATTCCAACATGAATTTGACATTTTTACAGATTTTTTGTTTTTTAAGGCTTTACCAAAAACCGGAATGCATTAACTTAAGCATAACACTTATAACAGGTCATATGCTTCTAGAAGCTTACACCAATTTTAGTATCAATACTAATGTATATGAATAGGAATAATTAGCATTTTATATGATTATTGTTTGAAGCGAGACAGTATAACGCTGAAAAATGGCCATTTTTGAGGCACATAGAAAATCATCTCTCCAAAACAGCTGAATTTTAGCAAGAGTCTGGTGGTAGAGCTGCTTGTATTTCCTGGCAGGCCAACTTCTAGGACCAAGGTCATAAAGTGATTTTATTACAGGCACAATTTTTAAAGGTTAGTTCTGCTGTCCACAGACCATCCAATACAACTCAGAGATAAAAATATATGTATCCCACCTTTTTTAAATAGTTTCAAATCCAACGGAAATTCCCTCTAGTTAAATGAAACTGGGTAAAGGGATAGACCTTACTGCTTGGTTAAACTTGAGTTTACCATTTGTGTTTGTAAGATGAAGGGAGAAAATAAGTTTTGTGCCCTTCAGAAGTTCAAAGCAAGATCGATGTATAAACAGGCAATACTTATATCAGCCATCAGGGATGACATGGATCACAGCACGCAGGCATACGTTCCAAATGAGCGTGCTTTATGTACAAAAAGGCCTTAGGATATCACAGTATACCTTTGAAGTGCCATTATAAACTGTTTCTTTGCCACTATGGCTACAAAGTCAATTTTGTAAACACATGACGAAGATGGCTTACCAGGGCTCAGCAGGCGAGCATGGAAAGACAGAACACTGTATCTGAATGTTTAAACAGTACAGAGGAACGCTTTAAGAAGGGCTGGTAGTGTTTTAATATTAACAAAATGCAATAATCTACGGTGTCTTACAGAAGACCTAAACAGTTAAGGGGCATTTACTCATCAAAATATAAAGTTATCATTTTTAAATGTGTTTACATAGGTAGATGTACAGTACCTCCATGGTTAAATAAAGAAAATGTATTTGGTGACGGTTCAGGAGATTAGCATACGTGTAATGCTCAGATCAGTTTAAAACCTACACTAAATTTTACAGTAAAAAAAAAAAAAAAAGGCAGCTGTGGTTGGCAGAATTTTACCGTAAAAAATATGGTAGCACCATTTTGGTTGTATGGGAATGCATTCATTACACTGTATACTTTACAGATTTTGAATTTTTTTTTTTTTCCCAGAGCTTGGCCGGGAAGCGGGCCCAGACCCTGGAGGTGCAAGGCGACTAACACTATCCTGCTTGCTATGCCACTGTTCTGTTTCATTCATTACATGGACACCTCTGGACACCAAGCTGTTTTTCTCAGAAGTATGATAAAGATAGCCAGCTTACTGACTTATTGAATTAGGTTTGTCTAGTCTTGTTCATGCTGTTCTCTGTAAAAATACTTAAAGTCATGATTTGTATTTCCTCCTCATGTATCGCTGAAAAAGACACATTTTAGTTTCATATTTCTGTCTTTTATCTTTGCACAGTCTGAAGATTAAGATTACTCCACACTTTTTAAAAAATTTTCAGAATCTTCCTTCCTGTATCTCGTTCAGCACATTAGACAGTATTTCCCTTTAAGGAAGTGCATATGTATTTTTAACACCTTCCTTATCTTTATATATATATATACATATATACACATGTTGTTTTTGACAACCAGTCAAAGGTTTGGAAACACCTTCTGATTCCGTGGCCTTTCCTCATTTCTTTTTCTTTCTTTTCATGCTGAATCCAAATCCAAAATATGCAATAATCCCCACTGAACAGTTGATATTGGGATGTGTCTGATACGTATGCTCTGTAAAGTCTTCATATCGACACTACGCTGAAGTGCTGATACTTGGTGACTTCTGAGGCTGGTAACTCTCCCAAGTTTTGGTCTTGCTTTCCTGGGATGCTCTTCATAGGAACCAGTTTTATCATGGTGCTTGCTGGGTTTTGCAAATGCACTTGACAATACTGTTCTTGCAGGAACTGTTTTAAAACAGCTGATTTTCATGTCTTAAAATAACAACTGACATTTGTTGTTGTTTTTACTTAATTACATAATTCCATATGTGTCATTTTATAGTTTTAAAAATTCCAGTACTATTATATCGTATAGAAAATAAATAAATGACATATTGAATCAGATGATCACATTTGATTGGTACTGTATATATGTTATCTCCCTCTCTCTTCCTCAGATGCACATCCTGCGTGTAAAGAACACATAAAACGATGTAGAGGACGCAAAGAAAGACAAAGCACGGCGGTTTGTGTTTCATGGTCTGCTGTAATTTTAAGTCATTTTACTGGAATTTATTTATTGTTATTATTTCTATTGAAGTCATTATTTCTATCACACCCATAGATGACAATGTAATGGGAAAACAACACAATTGTCTTAGTATTGTTTTGGTCCAGCATCAGCCACCAGAACAGTTGAATTGAATACACCTTTCTTGAAATGTAATGGCGGATTGAGATTTTGTGAAATTAACACAAGGTCAACAATATACTGTACATACAGTACAGCACATCTGATATTTGGATGAATGTGCCTTTAGCAAGTTTCACCTTTAGCAATCACTTTTGGTAGCCATCAGCATGCCTCTTGCAGAACTTTGGTTAAATATTTGACCACGGATCTTGACAGATTTGGTGGATTGAATTGGCTTAATTTTATCCTGATTTTCCTTGTAATTTCTTATTCGATGAGCCAGACAGTGAAAAAATGGAGTATATAGGGAGCGCCATTTATATGGATACACCTTAATAAAATGGGAATGGTTGGTGATATTAACGTCCTGTTTGTGGCACATTAGTATATGTGAGGGGGCAAACTTTTCAAGATGGGTGGTGACCATGGTGGCCATTTGGAAGTCGGCCATCTTGGATCCAACTTTTGTTTTTTCAATAGGAAGAGGGTCATGTGACATCACACTTATTGGGAATTTCACAAGAAAACCAATGGTGTGCTTGGTTTTAACGTAACTTTATTCTTTCATGAGTTATTTACAAGTTTCTGACCACTTATAAAATGTGTTCAATGTGCTGCCCATTGTGATGGATTGTCAATGCAACCCTCTTCTCCCACTCTTCACACACTGATAGCAACACCGCAGGAGAAATGCCAGCACAGGCTTCCAGTATCCGTAGTTTCAGGTGCTGCACATCTCGTATCTTCACACCATAGACAATTGCCTTCAGATGACCCCAAAGATAAAAGTCTAAGAGGGTCAGATCGGGAGACCTTGGGGGCCATTCAACTGGCCCACGACGACCAATCCACTTTTCAGGAAACTGTTCATCTAGGAATGCTCAGACCTGACACCCATAATGTGGTGGTGCACCATCTTGCTGGAAAAACTCAGGGAACGTGCCAGCTTCAGTGCATAAAGAGGGAAACAAATCATCATGTAGCAATTTCAAATATCCAGTCATTTCAAATATCCAAATATCATCCTCGTTGAGATGCTGCAGTAGCTGGAGTTTGTAAGGGTGCCATTTGTGAGTAGCTAATATCCGCCGAAGGGATGTTCGACTAATGCCACTCTCCAGTGACATGCGGCGAGTGCTACGCTGTGGGCTCTTGCTGAATGAAGCTAGGACAGCCACTGATGTTTGTTCATTAGTGACAGTTTTCATGCGTCCACATTTTGGCAAATCCAACACTGAACCAGTTTCACGAAACTTAGCAAGCAGTTTGCTAACTGTAGCATGGGAGATGGGTGGTCTCGTAGGGTGTCTTGCATTGAAATCTGCTGCAATGACCCGGTTACTGCGTTCACCAGATATCAACACAATTTCGATCCGCTCATCACGTGTTAACCTCTTCGACATGTCAATGGCTGTGAACAAAGAGAAACTTGTAAATAACCCATGAAAGAATAAGGTTACGTTAAAACCAAGCACACCATTGTTTTTCTTGTGAAATTCCCAATAAGTTTAATGTGTCACATGACCCTCTTCCTATTGAAAAAACAAAAGTTGGATCCAAGATGGCCGACTTCTAAATGGCCACCATGGTCACCACCCATCTTGACAAGTTTGCCCCCTCACATATACTAATGTGCCACAAACAGGACGTTAATACCACCAACCATTCCCATTTTATTAAGGTGTATCCATATAAATGGCCCACCCTGTAGTTCTTTAGATCTTTGGATAAGGTGAAAGACCGAGGTAGGCATGTTTCAATGTGACACTTGCTTTTCTTAAAATGTTCGGTCTCCGTGCATATTTGCACTTTTAAAAATATTAGATCTCGTTCAGTTGAAAAAAAAAAAAATCTGTGACATAATCAGTTTTGAGTTTTCAGATTGGCCTTGTCCTGTACGTGTACAATAGTTTTTTGGCCATATTTATTGATGAAACAAACAAAAAAACAAAAGAGTTACTAAACAACTGTATTAAATAGTACTAGGCTGCTATTCAGCAAGTAGACAAAAATGAAAACAGTTGATTTGTGCGTTTCGACTTTCTGAATTTATATCCCTGTAATCAAAGATTTTTATGTTTGCTCATTTTGTTCATCTGTTGATTTGACAGAAGATGCTTTGGTTTGAAGCTTATAGGAAATGAAATAGATATTAAATACTAGCATATTAATGAAGAACTGAACATAAATTTAAAATGACTTTAACACCATTTGTATTTTATCCCTTCATAGTGTAAACCTTTTTTACAGGTGGTATAGGTGATTTTGAGAAGAAGAAAAAAGAAAGGAAAAAAAAACATGAGATGTTTTGAGAGAACATAAAAAAATATTGAAAATCTCAAACCCCCCGCAAACCCTAAGCAGCCTGTGTTGAGTCCTTGAGCACGGCTGTGGGAGATGGCATATTTTGCAAAATCATACCAAACCAATTTAGATTTTTGATTTTGTCATTCGTGGTTTTAATTAATTCCTTTATCTATTAATTGAGTCAGATTTATGAGTAAAAAACATGGGACTGGGCAGCACATTGGAGTTTATACTTGACTAAGGAAGGAGTCTGATATGCTGGTGTAGTTCTGACAGTTGGCCAGTAGATGTCAGCAAACCTATGTTAAAGATTGCACAGCATTTTCCTCCGCAGGCTTGTGGGTGACAATTCTCACAGGATCACAGCTACATTTAACCTTCTAAACCATCTTTACTAGACACTTCTAAATGCTACAAGCTGCAGTGGACATGGACCATAGATACAGAAACACAGAGTAGTGATACTCTATGCTCTGTTAACCTTTTAAAGTAACACCACAGCAGCAGCGCCAGTATTAAAGCCTAATCTAGCTAGAGATAAGGGCATAAATGTGAGTTTCACGGCGAGAAATGGACTTTACCCAGAATAATGTATTAATCATGCTTTTCCACCTGATCCCCCCCCCACCCCCACCCCCACACACACACTTAGGAGCAAATTTTTAAAGGTCAAATAGAAGGATGATTTTTTTTGTGTGATTTTAATACAGCTAAGCATTTTGTAACTTTTTACATTAACAAAATGGAGTACAAAAACAAATATACAGCATTAATTTAGCACACAATGTATTTAATTACTTGTTAAGGTGCTGACACTTTGGTGGGTCACTCAACAGGAGATCTTTTATGCTTTTAGTACGCATGTTTCACCTGAAAAAATAAATGTAACTTCTTTAAGGTGAACCATTTCACTGTCATTTGTGTGATATAATACTGAACTTATTATTGTTTTAAAATAATGGTCATGCAATGTTGTGGCATAATTCATGAGTGAAAATGAGTGACACTCTTTCAAAATTTAAGTCCTAGAATATTCCCGTGCCATGTGATGTGATAACCTGGTCATTTATGGTTCGCATTCAGGTCATCCGTTGGCTTAATTTTTTTTGCCTCATAGATGCTGAGTCCTGACCTGAGCAACTGAACAAACCCCAGATCATAACACTGCCTCCAGATGCTTATACAGTGACCACTATGCATGATGGGTGCATTGCTTCATGTGATTCTTTTCTTACCCTCTGGAATGGGGTCAGTCTGGACTCAACAGCCCACATGACTTCATTCATAACTCCAAAGTCCAATCTTTATGCTTCCTAGCAAATTGAGCTAATAAGGTGCTTTCTTATGGCCCCATAACTGTTTTGTCTCAATTCACATCGCATTGTGTGTGGAAATGCTCTTACTTTCAAGGATGAATAAAGTGGTGATTTCTTCTGTCTTTTCTTTACATGGCAAGTTCACCAAGCATTTGAGTGATCTTCGATCATTTGTCATTTTTTCCAACAGTATTTCCTCCATGAAGTGGATGGTCCAGTACAGTCCATCCAGGTTTTATTAAAGCATTGGACAATTCTTAATCCAATTCCAGTTATTGTACTTCTTTTGCATGATGCAGTCCAATAGCAAAGGCCCAAAACTTTGCCCATTGCACTATTTTCATCACAAACTAATCATTTTCAAAGTTTAACCAATGATTTATTAAGCAAGTAAGCTTGAATACACACTTTAATGCATAGTATTTGCATAGTCGTTCACATAGCATAGCTTTTCACTCAAAGGTATAGTGAATGTCATTGCTTTACAGCTGACCAGATTGCTTTAAATTGTGATTGATTAGCGCATGAGGAACCCCACCTCGGTTTTTTTAATGTAATGATTACATCGAGTGCCACGGGATTTCCTAGTGTCAATGATCGAAATTTTTCTTTTTGCTACATTTAAGTTAAACAGACCTCTAGGTATTTTCTAATCATTGGAAGTGATGAGTTCTGTCACTTGGTATCGCCGTGATAGTATTGGGAATATGCAGTCATTGTATTATACTTATTATACTAAAAATCTAGGGTAAACAAAAATCTAAATATATCTTATATACTATATATGCCCAAAGTTATCAGAATAAGTAGTCAACAAATGTGGTCATTTAGAGGTTTTAAAGCTAAAACTAGTTAAAAGTGTTAATTTTATTTATTATTTATTATTTTTATATCTTACCACACTAACATTTTTCCCCAAACATACTTCCCTGAAAGATGTGTGCAAAGAGTTAGGCAAATACAACTATAAGGAACAATATCTAAGTTATTAATTGATAAACCGTAACTGAGGGAAGTGACTTAGGATTTACACTCCATGTCCATTTCCTTATGACTCATCCAGATTTTTTATTGATTTATTAATTTATTAGCGAGACGGACCGAAATTAAAATAAATTATCCGTTATTGCAGGTTATTATAATATATGATCCAGTGTCTGAAAGTGTCCTTTACTCTATATATTCCCCTCAACCAGTATGCTCACAGTGTATTATGGGATTTCGTGACCACACTAGATGTCCTGGTGTCATTAACACTGTGGCTTCGCGTCTCCATGGGTTTAATTCCCATCTTGGGTCTGTGTGCATAGAGTTTGTACGTTTTTTTTTTTCATGGCATTCCCAAATTGCACGTAGTGTGTGAGTTGTGTGTGTGCTTGTGTGCCCTGCAACAGATCGACACACCATCCAGTTTGTACCCCACCTCGTGCCCAAAGTCTCCTGGGATAGGCTCCAGGCCCCCTGCAACCCAGTACACAGGATAAGCAGCATAGAAGATGAATGAATGAATGAATTAACTAGTTGTCCTCCATTGTGCTTTAACAAGGCAAAATTCCAGAAATATTATACATAATAAAGTATAAGTATATAAAGTACAGAGTGCAGGTTGAAGAATTGTTCATCATCAAGTGATATTATTGAAATAAATAAACAAAGTAAAAATCACACAAAGTACAAATAAACAAAGTAAGATTGGTTATTTATTTATTTATTTATTTATTTATTACCTTAAATCTCTGTCCTTTTTTTTTATTCTTGTTTGCATTAGTGCACTTTAGGGCTGAAACGATTCCTCGAGTAACTCGATTACAAAAAAAAAATGATCGAGGCAAAATCTTCTAAATTAATTAATTTAAAAAGCTTGCGTTATGTTTTTGCGCGAAACGCAAGCACGGCGCGCATCCGGATGTAAGCCGCCAGTAAACACCAACGAAGAAGAAGCGCTTACGTCACCCACAAAGCGGAAGGAGACGCAAACAGTTAGCTGTGTATTGATGTGAGGGAGCGTTCTGTTGCGGGCTGCAAAAGAGAAGGGAGCGATAAAAATATATAAAAATTTATTTTAAAGTGTGCCTTAGTTTTTTTTTTGTTTTGTTTTTTTATACTTAAAGTCATTTGAAATACCTTCTTTTGTTTTTGCATCTGAGAAAAGGCTTTAAAATAAGAATGTATGGGCACTGTAACGTACTTAATTCATCACAGTCAACTTTAACCTCTTCCTTGTATTGTGAATAATAACAATGTTTATTTTTGTTAAAATGCTGTATGCGTTTAAAAAATGAAGGTAGATTTTTCTAAAAAGAAAACCAATTAATCGTTGTTTATCTTATATATATATATATATATCTTACATTGCTGTTTAATTAAGCAAAAGTACATTTTATCCGATTAATCGATTAAATATTTGGTAGAATACTCGATTACTAAAATATTCGATATTTACAGCCCTAGTGCACTTGTCTGGTTTCTGTTCACAGAGTATGTTAGTTCCTTAGGGTCAGGGTTTAGTTTGAGTAACTCCTGTTGTGTATCACTTGCTTTAAAAGAGGGTATGCGTTTTTGTTTAGCTTTACCCTGCTTTATTCCATCTTAATTGTAAGAAGAAGAAAAAAAAAAAGCATTTTAGCGAATTGAGGCAGGCATTAGAATAAAAACAGTACATGGGGGAGAATTAAGGAGAGGGGGGTATGCAACGCGTCATCTCAAAATGAACAGATTTCGGATGTAAGTTCTACCTCAATGCAATAATGCAGTGTAATAGAAGCGCGTGTATGTGTATGTGTGTATATGTGTGTGTGTATATACTGTACATGTGTGTGTGTGGGTGTGTAAAACCCCTGACGCGCTTCACTGAAGCGTCACACACATTCCCATACAGGTTGCGCGCGTCTCCGGTGACCCTCTCACCCACCTGCCTGTAGGAACCCGTTAACCGAAACCACCTTCATTTTTAATTCCTCACCTTCATTCTGCCCTCTCCATCACAGCTCACACACGTACACAGAGCGCATCGATTAGCACCCATATGCGCCCCCGCCTGCCTGTTTATTGGAGGGAGGTGCCACCGGAAACGCACGGCTCATAAATAAGCGCGACACCCCTGAAAAACCGATCACCATTCCGGAGACCGGAGGGAGACAAAGCAACAACAACAACAACAACAACAACAACAAAGCCAGAAAAAAAAATACAAATAATAAATAAAAAGTGTCCGTGTGTGTATCGGTGCGCCTGCTGGAGCTCCACAATGTACGTGCGCGTGTCGGCTCTTCTTCTACTTGCTTCGGTTTGGAGCGTGTGTACCGGTGCAGGTGAGTGTATTCATCATCCATAATCAGTTTAGAGCACTTCTGCAACACTTTGCTAGTAATTATTTAAGTCATTCAAATAATGTCAGACAATTAAATTAGCATATATATATATATATATATATATATATATATATATATATATATATAATTTTAATTTTTTTAAATATTGTATGTATTTTTATTTCTTACAGACGTAGTTGAGGATATTGTAGCTCTCTCTTACTCGACATGATCTCTGTTATGAAGATAATCTGTAAAGACACTTAAATGTTATTAACTCCTTTGAGGCGCGGGTGGGAAACGCACATTCCTTCCGTTTCGTTGCTTTGCAATGTGTTCGCACCTGGAACGTTGTCCGCTCGTAAAAGAGTCCGGCACACCTGCCGCCGTCCATCAGACAACATCCTGCCGCTTTCTTCCATCGAAACCAGCCACGCTCTCATCACTCATCGATTACGGTCTCTTTCTGTTATCCGACTAGCCGAACATAACCGATTAAACTTCTCGAGGTAGAAAGAAAAGTTGAAGCAGATGAAGCCGGACCCGTCGCCGCATTGCGCCGCTGCTGTAGGTGCCGGAGGAACCTCGCTGCGCCTCTCCGCTGCACCTGCGCGCACTTTTTCACCGCCGTGGAAAGCCAAAAGGTTCATGAACGCTTCCGAAATTCGCTTTTCCCCAGCTTGTGTCAAACATTTAATGCAGCAATAATAGGATAAACATACACAGCTTTCACTCACATTTAGGACTGACATTCCATTTTAATGACATTTGTATACAGCAATTTGAACTATTTTTATTGTCGCAAAGAAGCTTTACACAATCAAAAGAAAATGATTGACGTGAATTCGAAATGTGTATAAATTAAAAAAGACCAGATTGTCCCAGATGACATGGGGTCTGGTCTGTGGGTTTTAAAAGTGAACTGTATTTGCAAAATTAGGTCAAATTTGATCATCACGACAAAAGGGCTTTAGAGCCAAAAAAAAAACAAAAAAACAAGGTAGGTAAGACAAAATTCTGTAACAAGTACCTGCCTGTTAAGGCGATCAGTCATGCAGCTTCTCTATGAATATCTTCTTTTTAGAAAAGAATTAAACATCTATTAGAACAGCTCTGGCCTCTAGCTTAGTTCCTGAGTCACATTACAAATTGTGTCCAAATGAAATTCAAGTGGAATTGTTTAAGGGAAAGACGTTAAGACATTTAATTCTGTGTTGAGGCAATTTAAGAAATAAGTAGAATAATTCATAATTTGGTTTAAAAAAATAATAATAATAATAATTAAAGCTTTTTCAATGGAAAAAGGCGCATTTTGGCAGTTTGGTTCCTTTATGCGGAGGTTATAGCATTGCAACTTCTAAGATGAATGATCCTCATTTATATAAAGTCATTATGACTTTAGATGCTCTAATTGCATGTTTAAGTATGAATTTGTTGTACAGTGCCTTTATGCTGACTTTTTGGTTATGCCATACTTTCCTGATGCGCAATTTAAACCCCCTGCTTAAGGAATGCAAATCAAACCTATGCAAATTGTGTCCTGAGCGTCTTATAGACCGTTTGGCTTCCTACAAAGTGAGCACCGGCTTTCATGCAGAGTTGCTTGTTTGGCCCGGACCTGTGCAATCTGCACATCTGCGAATTGCTCATCCAATTTTCATAGCACGGTGACTGAAGTGTAACGAAAAACGGTGCGAGCACCCAGACACTGTGGCTGTGCATCAGACGAATCAGGAACGATCTGCTGCCTGAGCAGGCCAGTGCAGTACTGAGATCCTTTACTGTGTGCCTCTGTGGTAACATGTTACAATGAGGTAATTGCGTGATGCTTGCGAGGTCTGATCAGGTGACGTGGTGATGTGGCGCAAGAAAGTACACTGCATACTCTAGGTCCTCTTAGATAGAATGGTTAGGTGAGGTTACAAGATGTGTACCATTAAACGTATATAATTACGTGTTCACTAAACTGTACTAAACTGTGTTTTCGATCCCCGCCTTTGGGTCTGTGCACATGGAGTTTGCATGTTCTTTCCATATTTGGTGGGTTTCCTCCCAGATTTCCTCTGGGTACTCCGGTTCCCTCCCACAATCCAAAGACATGCAGATTAGGTTCAATGCCGTTCCCAAATTGCTTGTAGTGTGTAAATGAGCATGTGAGTGTGTGCATGTATGTGTGCAGAGCGATAGATTGGCAGCCCATCCATGTGGCCTTTATACAGAATAAAGTGGTATAGACAATGAGTGAGTTAGTAAGTGTACTTTTGCTTATCATTAAAATGTACACATCTTTCAGGAATCAGGGATCACCTTATTTGCAATATTCACTATATATAAGGAGTAAATTTTGGAATTTGTTTCAAGCACAAATCAACAATTAAAAAATCCTTACTCATGAACTCGATACAGTATAGGATGAAAACTTGCAGCTTTTTTTTTTTTATAACTGTGTTATGCTATTGTGCAAGCGTAGCATGGGCACCTCTCTGTCATGATGAACAAACAGATTTTCAGTACCAAGAAAGCATCTTGTGCAAGAGCCCATGAAGCAACTTCACTATCTAAAGGAAGAATCTAAAGAGGGCGATAAGAACATCTGTGCAATACAGTACAGCAGTTGTGCAAGCTTTGAATGCCAAGCATAACTGTAAATATTATGCTATAAAACAGTCATTGTAGTTACATATAAACAAATGATGTACAAAAAACGTAGCTATTGGAAAATCCAGGTTTTGCATGCAAGTAGATATTATTGTAAAACAAGTACTATATCACAATTTGGTTGCGTTTTTACCTTAAAGCCCATTGATACAGTACTTGGCTAAAGTAGATTATAATATCCCTTTAAAATGGACCTTACTGTAATCATGGCTCAATGGACCAACATGCATTAATGAATTAGGAGGCTAATATATTAGATTTTTGTCAGCGTAAAGCTCTAAGTGACCTAAAAGAGTGCTGGTTGACGTGCGGGTTGTCTCTTCTTTGGAGTTTGGTTTAGTTTCCCAGACAGCAAGGACAGGCTGAGAGGTCTTCTGTATTGTTGGCCTTTTGTGAAAATAAGCACTGCTGAGGTGTGTGCCTTTACAGAGACTTGGTACAGAGGATCTGCTTAGTAAGGGGAACACGAATGCACTGCATGGAACTGAATATAATAGGATAGAAAAAGTAATGATATTTTTTGCCTATAACAGAATTCTTATAAAACACAAATACATAAAATGTGACTTTGTAGTTTTTTTAGCTGTAAAAAAAAATCCACAGAACACTTCGTACAAATGTACTGAATTACTGTTATAATAATATTTAAAATAATGTTTTCATTAATTTACTGATGTTTGTACAATAGTATATATTAAAATGTTAAATTTTGTAACGTTCCAGACACGATGCATCCAATCTGACATATAGGCCGAGGTGTTTTTAAGACAAAATCAGAGATTCCCTCCCTCTGTTTCACAGACACCTCCCTATGAGTCCTGAGACCCCACTTTGAAAATCACTGATTTGAATAATAGGTAGACAGTATATAGTAATTAGGGCTCTGCAATAAGTCTCATCCATGGTGTATCCCTGCATCACTCCCAGTGTTCCTGGGATAGGTTTGAGATTTGTTTTGAAGATGAACAATTCTTTCCAGAGTACAGTCCCTCCTCCAAAGAAGGGCTACCATGGACTACAGCACTCCACTTTCACAGACGCTTATGCTGTTCATTGGATGCCTGACCTTTGCCTGCATCCTGATTATGATTTGGGTTTACCACTGTGTACTGTCTACCAAGATTAATACACCCTGCTGACCCACACCAGCATCCTCCTCTGCATTAACAACAGAATACTTTGTCATCATATGGATACAGCAGGCCAAGTTCTAGCAGCAGAGGGACGCAGAATTAAAGAGCGCTCGAACTCACCACTCAGAAGTGTCAGGCTTCAGGTTTTAGTTTCAGGCTTCCAAATCGATTCTGCTGACACCAGCAACCCTACTTCAACGCTCAGTTCACTCACTATTTCCCAGCAACAAGTATTGCAGCAACCCCACTGGTTGCAAGGGATTCAAGCTATGATCTTTTCACTTCACGCACCACTAAGGCATTCCAGAGTGCATAAAGATAGCCCACTTCATCACCCTGCTCACAGGCATGGTGCTAGTCCGGGCTACACACATATGGGCTTAAGGAGGCAAACACTATACAGTATGCGTATCATACAAGGCTTTTTTTTTTTTCCAGCACTTTTAACCATTCTTTCAAAGGAAAAAAATTAGGTTTTATTTCCATAAAATAAGAGAACAAACCTATGCATACATTTCTGTACTTGCAAATGGTTTCTTTTAATTTACTTGAATGGACCTTAATCAGTCATGAGAATAGGAAAAATAAAAATTTTTTTTTTAAAAAGCAGAAAAGTAAGAGTATGGTTTTATTCATTTTTTCCAAGCGTGCAGTGGACTGCTTGATATACAGCTCATGCTTATTATAGTTTTGCATATTTCTGCACTAATAATATTTAATAATTCATAAAAAATATTATATATTAATGAATGAAGATTAGGATGCTAATATGTTAGAAAGCTCTGGTTGTTTGTACATAAAGAGTGCTGAAATTCCTAAAGAGCTCCGCACAGACAGTATGGCTGGTCGACGTGCAGAACATCACTGGTTTCCTGTTCTTTGGAGTTTGGTTTATTTTCCCAGACAGCAGGGAAGGACTGTGAGGTCTTCTGTATTGTTGGTCTTTTGTTCTGCAATGATCAAAAGATCAAAGAGTTCTGCCAAGATGCGTGGCTTTACAGAGTCTCAGTACAGAGGGTCTGCATTTTAAGGCGATCATCAAGAAAACAACAGTATAATGGTCTACAAAATGTGGCAATATTTTTTGCCTAACAAGTTTCTATTATAGGATTATAATATGAAACAATAATACAAGATGTGATTTTGCAGCTAGGGTCCTTTTGGCATGTAAATTCCACAGAAGACTTGTACAGATGTATTTACTTAACATTATGCAAATGTGTAAAATCATGTTTTATATATTTATTAGAGTCATGGAACTTGTTGTTTTCCTGATTCCTGAAGATGTTTTTGAGTGCTGAGGTTTGGATTAAACACAGTAATGAACTACTGTAATACAGCTCAGGATTTAAGTGATAACGGTGGGTTATTTCATACATTTTAAGTAAATTATAAAACCGAAGATCACAGACCCCTCCATGTCCCCAGAACCATATTTGGTCAAAATAATATTTGGTCAAAATAATAGCTCACAGTAATAATTAGGTGAATTAGGAGGTGAATCCCATCCATGGTGTGTTTCTGCCTCACACCCAGTGTCCCTGTGATAGCCTTGAGGTCCATTGTGACAGTGACCAGGATTGAACAACTCCGTACTCAGATGCCGCAGTTTCAGACCTCCAAATCAGCTCTGATGACACCAGCAGCTCTCCCTGATTCAAAACCTATGGCTCGCCCCAAAAAGTACTCAAACCAGGAAAGCATTCTGGAGGTAGTCTTCATCAATCTGCAACCTGCAGGTTGTAGGATATGAATGACCTCATATCCTACAAGCACCACCACTTAGACCCATAGCAAGGGGGTCTGTCACCCACTGCACTGAGACTTTCATGCTTTATGTCAGCACATTGCACAAACAACATATATGAGACTATACATTGTTTGTGCAATTTCTCATTAAAATCTCTACCATGTAGTATTAGGTATTCCATGGATGCAGACCCACAAATATGAACCACAAATATCATGGAAGGAATGAGAAATCTCTTTGTTCCCATGGAAGAATATATCGAGGAAGCTCTCCAACAGCATTGTATACGTCACTGCCAGCCTCTGCTATATATTTTTCTCTGAAGAAGAACTAGGCGAGGCATATGACATTTATCAATTACTGTGGGCTTAATTAAGCTTTAATCACTGCCACACAGTGCCCTCAAGTCCTCTATGTCACAGTAGCATCCATGACCACAGAAGGTCTACAGTTTCAAGTTCCCAAGGAAATTGATTGTATCCCACTGATACTATAATTACTCTACAGTATCAAGCTGCTTATGGGAGCCACTCTTCCTCTCAGCTAAATTTCCCCCCTTTCTACTATAAATACACAAGCCATGGAAGAATATTTTGAGGAAGCTCTCCAACAGCATTGCATACGTCACTGCCAGCCTCTGCTATATATTTTTCTCTGAAGAAGAACTAGGCGAGGCATATGACATTTATCAATTACTGTGGGCTTAATTAAGCTTATGTAAAGTAAGGTTACCCCCTTCCAATATTCCCAGAATTCCCTAACATTTTATTATAACTCTCCCTACAAACTGGTGTATTTCTGGGGCTGAATTCCAGACAAGCATGATGGGCTGTTTTTCTCCAGATGGGAATTATTGATCAATTCTCCAAATCCCTATGTCTGTTTCTGCCTTCAGAATTACTGGCAACCTTTCAACTCACAAAGCTGATCAACCATGTCTTCAGGTACTTTTGCATCCCAAATGAGATTGCACGAGTTCACATCAGGGGTTTCCTCTCCTGGGCAGAACAGATGCACAGATTTCAGCTCACCCCATTCCGGTGTATCCAGGGGTAGTAATCACCACAACAACACACGGATTCACTGAAGTCCATGGATTCACTCACAGTGGACAGATGGCTTTGGAGAAGTGAACAAATCTGGGAATAAGCCCCTCAGCATCTCAACTGTTTGCACACAGATGTTGTGGACAGACACCAATCTATGAGCCTGGTGATTTGGTGTAGTTTTTTTTTTTTTTTTTTTTGCTCAACCGAAGGCTGCAGGAAACTGACGGAATATTAAGTTGGTCTATTCAAGGGTTTCCAATGCATCAAAGAGGTCACATGTAAACTAGATCTGCCACTCCATTGCCTCATAGTTCCTGCATTCTACATCTCATCTCCTGGAAACTAAGGCCAAACCAGCATATACAGTCAAAGCAATCCTTAACTCGCAACACAGAGAGAGTATCCTGCATTCATGCCAATGACTTGAAGAACTACCAAGCAGAAAAAGATCCAGGATCCCAACCCATGATGTACTGTATTATCTCCTACACCGAGAGATTCATGCCTGCCACCCAAATTGCCCAAATCCATGACGTCGGTAGGCCACAGAAGAATGCCAGTCCTGGAGGTAGCACTTTGGGGGAGGGTTCTGTTATACAGTGTCTATGCTAAAATTGCCATCAACGTCTACTTCCCACTGTTCAACATGGCCTTGTGTGGCCATCATGGACTACAACATTCTTTTATGACAAGCATGTATTTTTTTCAGTTGGGTCAGAAATAATTGGCTCAGCAGAAAAGTGTGTGTTTTTTTTTTTTTTTTTTCGAAATCATGAGTTTGAATCTCAGTGATACCATAGCCATCCTCGGTCAGAAGTCAAAACTGGTTGTGGAGGGAGCGGCGTCTAATCCCAAATGTCTGTGCACTTACGCTTATGCAACGTGGCAGATTGCAGTTTAATCTGAGCATGTTGCAATGTAGCAGATTTGATGTAGCAGTATTTTAAAAGATACATTGAATAGTTTTATGTGTTTTGGGGAACCACATGTTAGCCTTTGCCCTCCTTGGTATTAGCTGTCATATGATAGGTGACAGACCTAAGTGGTGGGTGGGTGGGAATTGACTAACTAATTAAATTAGGATGAAAATCATTGACATAAAATACAACAAAAAAGTAAATAGCCATTCATACTTGTAGGAGAGACAATAGACACTTTAGGAGTAAGTGCTAACAGTGTTGCGCTAGTCATTACAGTCTCCGTATAAGCTGTTCATATAACATTAAAAATGCTATAATGAGTCGAAATCATGAAATAATAGTAAATAAAAAGAAAGAATAGCTCTTAAATTCACTACTGAGTCTCTCAAACAGTTAGCAGTTAGTCAGCCAGATAAGCAAGGAAAAATAGTTATCTTAACAACCCTGCAATGATATGATTGTGAGATGAAGTGATCAAACATGATTATGTGTAGACCCTGTGACTGGCACACTCCATCTCTAAATATATGAATATCATACTCAAAGAAAAAAAAAGATGACCCCAGAGTCGTGTTATTATATTAGACTTTTCTTGTTGGTTTTAATTTCTAATTTCCCTTAAGCCTGAAAAAAAAAAAAAAACATACTAGAAATATTAATAAATGCTATTTCTGCTACAGAAATAATGAGAAATTTGTAGAAATGTCATGCTAGAAACAACTATGTGATTACAGCCTGCTTATTAGAAACATTTTCTGTGTTATTCTTGTGCTAGCAAAATATTTATAAGAGTTCTAAATATAACTGATATATAACTCTCTCTCTATCAGAAAAATGGTGCTACCAGTCCCAGGTGACCTGTGACTCAAAGTGCAAAGGTAAGTAATTTCATCATATTTTTGCAGCATAACTGAGCAGTTTTGCCTGCAGAGTTCAGAAAGAAATAAAAGATACGTTTTTATATAAGACATTATTTTGCATGCAATATTAGGTCACACATAAAAATCATTATGTTTTCATTGTGTTCCCTACAGGACCTGATGCTTGGCATGAGGTGTATGAAGACTGCAACAAAGACGAACAGTCTCCTATTAATATAGTGACCAGGAAAACCGTGCTGGATGACAATCTCACTCCATTCATATTCAGTGGCTACCAAGAGGCATTCAGCGGCAAACTGGTAAACAATGGACACACTGGTAAGTGCGTAATCGAGCATAAAATCTGTCCAGGAAAATCTGACTAGGAAAGGAATTTGAGAAACAATACAGTGAGGATGGTAAAAATGGGGTTACAGGGACAAGCCATTGTTTTTTTTTTTTTTTTTTTTCTTAAAAATGTCTGAGATAAACTAAGCACAGATTTTCAAAAAAAAAATATTTTAGTCTGCCATATTTGGCACTAAGAAGACATATTGAATAAACCAAATAGGCCATTACACCTACTGTAACACAAAAGGGTTAGAGACTATGAATGGAGATGCTTATCTACCTTTTACTCTGTGTGTGATTGTCTCTGGAACATTGTGTCCCACCTCATTTTTATTTTTTTTTACACCACTGATTAGACCTTGTTGTATAATGCATTGCACAACCCAAATATTTTTTTTATTGTTAGATTAAATGTTACCTATCATATAACATCACACCCAGCCTCCACTAAACCACATTGATATTAGAATACTAATGTTGCAATGAAAAGAAATACACACAAGTATACTAGTGAAGAATATTTAGTAAGTTATACTGTACAATGCCCTAAAATAACGTTACTTCATCTAGCACTGTTCTTGGTAACACACTTGTAGGATGATGCTTAATTGTAAATGGTCACCAATTACATGATAAGCCCATGGTGGTTAGAATACATAAAGATTATATGAGACTCCCAGTTTTCCCTTCTGCATACAGTAGCACAGTTTCTTGATGCAAAGGTGGCTCAGGCAGTTGAGGCTCTGAATTGTTGATCAGAAGGATAGGCATTCAAGCCCCACCCTAACTGGGTCACCAAGGTTTGGTACTTGGGCAAGACCCTTAACCCTATGAGCAACATTAGAACAAATCACCCATTGCATGTAGTGCCAGTCCCAAGGCCAGTTATAAAATGGGAGGGTTGCGACTGGAAGGGCTGTGTCGCGTCTTGCTGATAAAATAATCTGATGTGGCAACACCTACGATAACATGGACCAAGCCATAAAAGAAAGATTCTTGCATATATAAAATAGCCTCATCAGGTTTATCGAAATTTATTCTGATGAATAATTTAGTAGATAAATATAATAAATAAATAGAGAAAGGGAATGGGAATAAAAGCCACTAACAATTCATCCTCATGGTGCGACCTGTTAAACGTCTCTATGGCAGTAAATCATAAAGTGTCCTTGTACAGCTGTACAAATGATCCGCACTGGCAGCCCTCCAGAAAGAAAAGGTCAAACAGCATACAGAATGACACCAGGTTAAGGCTTGCTGCTATGCTATGTGTTATGATCTTTCTTCTTGATCACCGTCCTACTGTACCTAAAACTATCAGGACAGGACTAAAAAAAAAAAAAACAATAGATGTCTGTCGACCTTCACAGCTGATGCATAGCATGATACCTATTCTCTCTTATCCCATTGACTCAAAACAGAACAAACCAGTCGTGTTTCATTTGATGTCTGATATGATTACTAAAGATCATATTTTTTTGGTCTTGGTTCTGATCAATTTTATGAACACATGAAGATGCCTCTTTGGAATTATTAGAAATTCTCCTGATAGACAAACGTGTGAGGACCTGGACGATTTTCCACGTTTTTCTGGGACCATGAATTCTGCGCTCTACAAGAAAATCCTGAATTGGAATGTCCGGCCGTCAGTTAGATCAAGCACACTTGGGTTATACAGATTCGTTCATGTTGCACAGTCAAATGTTTTACTATTCGTTAATAACGTATTAGAATGAAAGCATTCATATAAACCAATCAGCCATAACTTTAAAACCTTAAACATGAAGTTTAATATTGTCTAGGTTCCCCTTGTGCGACAAATACAGCCTCTCAAGGCATGACCTCACAGGTCCTCTGAAGGTGTGCTCTACGATAGCAGATGCTTTAAGTCCTGTAAGTTGCAAAGTAGCGTCTCCATGGATCAGACTGGTTTGTCCAGAATTTGGATGCCAGATCAACACCCTTGAACTTGTACCTTATACACAGCAGGCTGTAATGCAGGGACCTGGGAGGTTTGGAAGCTGGCTTGAACTCTGTCCCTGCTGGGCTCAGTTCGTGCTAGGCTGTGGTGCACTGGGTGTTTTCGTGCCTTTTTGATGATTTGAGCTGCATTCGCTTTTCTGTGGGATCAGACCGGACTTTTCTTTTATTGTATGTTTCGCTTACTTACTGTAACAAAGCTTAATAATAAACCTGCTCTTAGAACTTGATCTGACTCTGCACACATTGAAAGACATATTAAGGTCGGCTGCAAGGTTATTATCTCCTGTTAAGTGATTTAAATGTCAAAGTATTCAGTGTACAGGTCACAGCACACAGCAGGCTCTGTAGCGGTCTAGCTTTAGCACGCTGGAGGACGATTTGTCCTCTGACGTAACGGACTAACTGCTGTTAATGCATAATTTGATTCCAAAAAGCTTCATGGAATTTAATCAACACCCAGATTCAACCTCTGACTCAAAGACATACGAGACACTGTTCAGAGATGAGTGTTGTTTCAGTTCTACCCTTTTGTTCTACAGTGAAAGTATCTGTGCCCATTTCGGCCACTGTGAGAGGGGGAAACCTCGAAGGCACTTACAAAGCTGTGCAGTTTCACTTACACTGGGGGGACAAAGGAGGCCCTGGGTCTGAACACACTATCGATGGAGAGCAGTACCCGATGGAGGTATGATCCACTTATACATGCTTATACGGAGACATATAGACATCACAAATCATTCAGATTCTGCCAAAAAAGAAATCTTTGTTTAAATGTAGGGTATACAGTATGCATTTCCAACAGAAGTTCGAAGCATACAAAGGGTGCATAAGAACCAGATGTTTAGAAGTTCTGACGTTGTAACAAGCAGTCAATGTTAGAATCTTACCTAAGAATTCCAATTGAAAAAAGTTACCCATAGGGAGAAACATCTGTAAAATGCATGATGAAATGTTAGATAAAAATATATAGTTTTCTTCACATGTTGATGCATAATTTTATTTTACTTTTAATATTTTGAATACCATATTAATACAGTAATAATTATATTTAAATTGATATCACTCATATCATACTCATAATAATAATAATAATAATAATAATAATAATAATGGCCTTTATGCTCTCTCTCTCTCTCTCTCTCTCTCTCTCTCTCTTCATTAGATGCATATTGTTCATATGAAGCAACAGTATAAAACTTTGGAAGATGCCCTGAAGGACCGACATGGAGTGGCTGTGCTGGGATTCTTTTATGAGGTATCACTACTATCATGTCAGCAGTCTTAAAGGCACAACAAAACGTTATTAGATAATTAATCTGATTTCTCACCACTAAGAAAACATGAGGTGAACTAACCCTAACTTTTTTTCAGTTGATTCAATGGAAAACAAAGCACAATTAATCGGTACACAATCATAGAACAACATTTTAGGACAATATTTTGGTGTGCCAGTGTCAATATGCAAAATATAGCACGAGTCTATTGTGGTTCAATTATTTCCTCAATTCTTTCACCTTGTGTGAGAAGATTAGAAACGTGTATAGCATTTTTTTGTTTGTTTGTTTTTTCTTTTTCACAGGAATCAAAAAGTGATAACAAAAAGTATGATAAACTCATAGAAGCCTTGGCAGATGTGAAAAATACTAGTGAGTAATATCGATTTGTTTGTTTGTGTGAAATGTATACTGTATGTTAATGTGAGTCATATTTATGCAGGTTAAATTTTATACAGTACAGACAATATCATACCTTTTTTTTTAAATGCATTTATTAAAAATACAGATTACATTTGTAATTGTCCTTCTGAATAACAGTGTGCATAAAACATCAAATAGTTTAAAAAAGTCATAATAATGTGGAAAGTCTATTGCATGCCACATTTTTTCAAATTTATATATATATATATATGGTCCACAAATTTAAAAAAGAAAAGAAAAGAAAAAAAAGCTTGTGTGAATGACCATTAATAGTTAATAGTTAATTCAGCAATATCACACAAGATGGACTGCGTTTATACAACAGTTCCACAAACATAATTTTTTATCAGCAGATTATGATTTATTTATATTAAAAAAAAGAATGATCAGTTATTTTGCTCTACCAACATATATCTTTCTGCATCTGGTGGACTGGTGGGGCTGGCTCACTGCATCACAACCGTGATGATATCCGGCACAACAGCACTCGCTTAAATATCTCATTCTGTTAATTAATAATGAAAAAAATGATAATAATATACATTAAATTGACAACATACATGATGTATGTTTGTATGTAAGTGTATATTATATAATTAGTATTACTGTGAATTATGATATCAATGAGTTAACAAGGTTTTAATACTTTAATCATAATAGGGAAGGGATATTTATTCATGGCTCAAACGCTGTGTAATTTCCTGATGTAAACAATGGGGTAAGTCTGGATACTAGCTTGGCATGTTTTAGCTGCAAAGTTAGAGAGAGAAAAAACATGAACAACGCCATAAAAGCATGTATTTGCTTACATGTATTTCCTCAAAACAGTGAATTGTATATTTAGTTGAATAATTTAAACCGATGAATGTCTCAATTTTGATAGACCTAAAGTAAACACTGCTATGAATGGATTTAAAGTAGCGATGACATATTTCAGATCCTTGTTTTAGCAAGGAATTCCAAGATGGCCTTTTTCTTCATTTTTTTTTTTAGACAAATCAACCATAAGTGCTTCATTATAAAATTATAGTAAAGTGATCCCTATATCCTGCACTTGATCATTGTCATAGAATATTTTTATTTATATATTTATTTTTAAATATATATATATATATATATATTTTTTTTTTTTTTATCTGAATACACTTTTTTTTCCCTTTGCCTTAGATGGAAACACGACAGTCAGTGGCATCTCCCTAAACAATCTCATACTCAGTGCGGAGAACATGACTCGGTATTATCGCTACAATGGCTCACTGACTACCCCTGAGTGTACTGAGGGAGTGGTGTGGACTGTGTTTGAACACCCCATCCCACTGAGCGAAGATCAGGTGAGACACTTATATTAAAGTGTACTGTATTTTAATATTGGTAACATCTGTGTGGTGATTTTAACATCATGTGCACGTGTCTCTCCCTACACAGCTCCAAAAATTCTCCTCGTTGAAGTTCCATGATGGTAAAGATATGGTAAACACCTTCAGACCAGTGCAGCCAAGAAACGACCGTATAGTGTACCGCTCCGGCAGCACTGCAGTCATGCTCAGCTTCACTCTCCTCCTGGTGTGTCTGTGTTCAGCTCTGGGCCTTTCCCAGCGCTACTAGAGCATAAGCCGAGCCACAGTCTGGCACCACCACACGCGGAATCGCGAAGCCAAATGGATTGACAGACACTTTTTATATGTGCATTTTACAGTGAATGCACTTTGATTTAGTGTCCATCTCTGAGGTGAGACCTCATTTCCACATAGGTGCATGACATGCTGGTATTTTGGATGGCTTATCTGGAAAACAGAACTGTGTTCATCGCTATCAATAGAAACCCAGCTAAACCCTCTGGAGAGAGACAGAGAGGTTATAAATGCCTGGCCTTTATCTATCTGAAGCGCAGCCAAACCTGGGCCTCATGCACATACAGTACAGCACACACACACACACACAGCATGTGGCTATTCATGTACAACGTACTGTGACTGTGTTATTTAAAGGTTAGAATTACACACACACACACACACACACACACACACACACACACACACACACACACACACACATAGGACTGAAAAATGATGCGTACCTCACTACGATGGCCTGAGTTTTAGAGTCATTTCTGACCTGAGGAACGCAGAGGTCACAGCTTAAATCTGAGGTCATATTTTACCTTCCATTTCTCCTGAGATGAAAAATTATAACATAAAGAGCGTAAAGGTGAGAATGTTTGCAATATAAAATAGACAGTAGTGAGAAATTAAAGTATACTGTTGCTTATTGAAAGCACATAAACAAGTAACTTTCTTCGATTGCATAAGGCTTCCATCTCATTCGGTCCCTGTCCGAGCTAGTGGGAGCAGCGAGGCGGAATTTAGACAGCATTCCGGCAAAAGCTTCCTTTTAGACTTATATTCAAAATCCTAATTATGTGGGATTTTTTTGTGTGTGTGTATTTTTTTTACATGACTTGGGCGGCATGGAAGAAGGTGGTGCCATAAGCATGTCACATATTAACATTTATATCATGTTCAACAACGTCAATTTCAATAGAATGTGCTGAATAGACCGTAGATGCCAATCTCCAACACATCCACTTCCTCATTGACAGTGCTCCAGTAAGCAAAGGAACTCTGGACTCAGCAGTTTTTATAATAGCCAAGAAAGCTAACATGAACTTCTCCAGTTCTCCAGCAAGTTGGCTGCCTGATGAGCCTGCTTGATTGTTATCTGGAAAAAAAAAAAAAACCATTAACATCTTTTATCTAGTGTATGTCATTTATGATTTAGGCCAGTACAGACACTAGCTCAAGCCAATGAATGTTACTAGCAAACATTATGGTATTGAATCGATCCCGACATTAAATCAGCTCAGAGTTTTTACTGAAGCAGACTTTTCTAGGCTGACACGGTGGCATAGTGGTTCATGTCGTCGCCTCGCACCTACAGGGTTAAGGGTTTGATTCCTACCTCCGGTCTCTTTGCATGTTCTCCCCGTGCTTGGTGAGTTTCCTCCAGGCACTCTGGTTTCGTTACACAGCCCAAAGATATGCAGATTAGGTTAATTGGCATTCCCAAATTGCAAACATAGTGTGTGTGTGTCTTGCGATGGATTGGCACTCTTTCCAGAGTGTACCCCGCCTCATGCACTAAGTCTCCTGGGATAAGCTCCAGGCCCCTCCGGTGACCCGGTACAGGCTATGTGGTATAGAAGTTGACTGCTTTTTTTTTTTTTTTTTAGATCTTCCACAGGTTTTCTGTCCCTAATGTGGCATACTGTATAGTCCTATGGAGGCTTTTAAAATTACAATCTGAAGATTTTACTGGTTGATGTAGATCATAAGAAGGTGTATTGCCAATAACTTTCAATGCTATCAAAATGCCACAGTGTGGTGTTAGCTTCTTAGATGAAAGCTTGTCAACTGGAATAATGAAAAGTGGTGGAGGTGTTAAACAAAGATCACAAACTATAAGTCCTTTAATAATCATATATGAATTTAATTTTAAAAAATGTAATTGTAAATGTAAATGTAATTTGTTAAAGCTTTGTCAGAAATACTTCTAATGACATCTAATGGACGCTCTACAAGATTGAGGTGGTTGATTGTTTTTTTTCCCCCCCACACATGTTCAGTTTTCTGTGGGTCTCAGAAGCCCTGAATGATGATTGCGTTATAAAAACCTGCTAGACTTTTCAGGAAAAAGGACATAAAAGACCGAAGCAGAAATATGATATAAAGATGGAAATTTTTTAAACCTCTATTGTGTTCTTTGTACGCTTTTTGCCTATTTATTTTAGTGTATTTTAATATATAATGTGCTGTTCTCATCTGTGATGTTATTTGTACTGATTTATTTTCCGAAAGGTTATTGAATGATATTTTCTGTAAACATGTATTTAAATCTTTATTGTCTGAAATAAATGCAAAACAATTGCAAATGATTTCAATTTCCTAATTCAATAATGAACTACTGAATTACACACACATTAAAAAAAAAAAAAAAAAATCATGGTGTACAGGTGTGCCCCTGTACACCATTTTAAATGAAGAAATTAAGATATGATAAAGTGTATAATCTTAGCTTCAATAAATAACAAAAATATTGTTGTAACTGCTTAGGAATTACACTCACTCACTCACTCACTCAGTCAGTTCCTCCATTTTCACAGTAATTGGACAACTGATTGACAAGCAGTTTGTTGTATTATTATGTCCTGTTCCTTAGTTCATACATGACAAATAATGGAAATAAATCTGCCATCGAGTCATCGTGTTGACATTGCATTTGATAGCTGCTCATGGGAAAAGTGCAATATGTCCCAAGAGATGCTAATGCAAGTGAAGCATTAGGTTCATTAGTTTATAAAAATATTGGGTTAACAAAAAAAAAAACAGATATATCAGAAAGATAGCAAAGCTGGTAAGAATGGCCAAATCAACAGTGCAGTATATTATTGACCAAAAACTGCACTGATGAACTCAGAAATACAGAATAGTGCTTCACACTGCAGACACATAATGATCCAAAATGCACTGCAAAAGTAACACAAGGCAAAGAAATTGAATTTTTGTTCAAGCCACTCACCTGACCTCATCAATCATACAGTTGAGCGTACAGTATGTTTGACCGCTGAGGAACGCTGAGAGACCCACAAACAAGCAGCTACTCAAGGCACCTGCTTTAAAGGCCTGGGAAAGCAGCGCAAGGGAGGAAACTCAACCTGTGGTGATGGTCATATGGGTTCCCTTAATACTAATATCTTTTAATAAGATTGTTTGTCGAGTTCCTTTTGAGCCTGGAGAGACTTTGTTAAAATGGCTTTAATTCCTAAATGGTATAAACTGCAATATTTTGCTAAACCCTTAAAATAAAGTTAAAAGTCTCCACTTTAATCATGCCTTGAACTGTTGTAACAAAACTACGAGAATTGCGTCACTGGTTAAATACGCATGGAACTAAATACCTACATATACATACTGTTCATTAAAGTCCATGTACTGTAGAATTCAATTATATAGTTAAAATATTTCTTTATTTTTACAACTCTTCATCTTGTGAAATTTCTTTAATCATATTTCCTCAGAAATAATCAAATCCCTTTTTCTGCCTGAACACTGGTTTATCAGGTGGGAGAAATTACACACACACATGCCAGGTGTTATATTCCAGTCTAAATAGCAGCCGAATGGGAGAACAGCGATGCACATTATAATGACTTTCAAATGAACTTAATTCGAGAGCAGCGTGTGTTAACGCCCAGAATGTCATCAAACTGAGGACAAGCAAACAAACTTTTTTTTTTTAAATTTAAGCTGGACATAGTGTTGCTATATGATTACATATAATTATCATCATTACTATTTGGTTATATCATAGGCATATAATCCGCTGCATCCCCTATTCCTCTTTAAAGATTTGTGTGCAACACAATATCCTCCTTTGCCCTGTACTTATCTTTTTTATGTCAGGCAAACTAAAGGCTTTGACCCTTCCAGATCTGCTGCATTTAGACCCTTCTTCCACTTTGGGATTACCTTGTAAGAAACGGGCTACAGCCACTCCAGGGAATCCTCCTGCCTCAAGCAGAAGTCCTGCAGATCTCTAAAGTGTTTTTGTGATTGGAGAGTACCAAAGTGAGTGGTTAATGTGAGTACTCTCTTTCCCTCCTACTTTCTCTCTACCTGCTGTTTCTTACCTGCACTCCATATCCAAGTAATTCTCATTCTGCTCCATATGACTGCGCCATATAAGTAGAGATTCCCAAAACAAACCAATCAGATAAACAGATGTGGGGGAGACTTTGGAAAAGGCCAAAGGCATGAGCTGAAGCATTCCCTCTTAAAGGCTTCTTCTGGTAATTCATTCACAGTAATAGACATAGTCTGGGTGGGTTTGATATGTGATATACAATTAGTAGATGTACTGAGGTCATGAGATTAACCTATAACCTTTGATTCCGAACCAAAACCCTATAAACATGCAATCCTTTCCTTAAAACTATTTCTTAAAAATTATAGACACTATTTTAGAGTAACATGAGGTTACCACCATTAGTAAAACTATAATTGCAGCCACTCTTACATCTAATAATAATACTACTACTGTTACTGCTATTATTAGTACTACTACTACTGCTGCATTTACTATATAGTGACTTGGGTGTGCGTATTTTAAATTCGTGTAGCTATATAACCAATTATGCAAAGAAAAAATATTTCTTTATAAATTAACTGTTAATATATTAAATGACTTAGTGTTCTGATCTACTGGTAAATTGAAACGATTTTATAATGTTAATATTCCTCATTGCTACACTAACTGATACTGACTAATAATTAACAGGAAAAAAAGGATATTCGTGTTCAAAAATATGTTCACTATATTCAGAATAATATATTGTATATTACAATATATTGAAAAATACATAAGAAATTGCCTCTTTTCATATATTGAAGAATATATTCAAATATATATTTGAATATATGTTATAATAATTACAGTATCATTATATCTCAATGTAGTTCAACAACAAAATGGATTTTATAGGCATTAATCAGAGCACACAGACAAAGTAAAAGTGTGTGTATAATTCTTAAACATGCATAGTTTCAATAATGTTTCAATAGAACGATTATAAGTATAAATATAATGGTTTTTGCCTTCATTGCAATATATACAGTACAGTATATCCATATCCATATGGTCCATTCATATATTGCAATATCTTAATAAATCTAAGCACTAGTTTCCTATGTATGGAAATGTATTATTTAATATATTGCATTATATTTTACAGTGTATTGCCATATTGTCATGAAGCGGAGCAGAATGAGGTGAATCCAAGCGCAGAACGGTAGCATGGTCGGAATCTAATAATAATGATTGTGCTACTAATATTAGTACTTCTACTACTGCTACTACTATTATTACTACTGATTCTCCTACTGCTACTACTACTACTATAACTATTACTAGCACTAGGTACTACGATCACTACTAATACTAATACTATAGGGCTTTCCTGCACTTTAGTCCTTTTCACAGCAGATCAAAGTCTAATTATGGGGCACAAGATTGCCTTGATTAATGAAAGCAATAATCACTTTTAAAACACATTTAGGTTGAAGGATTTGATTCAGCTGCTGTGCTGAGTAGTTGAGCCTGAGTTAGATGAGACCTGGTTTAGTTCCTCATCCCATCCACAGGGAGTGGGATCTGAGCTTGAGAAAGAAAATAATCTAGTGCACGTTCCTATTATACTAGAAAGATTTTGTTTCACAGCCACGCTGCAAACTGAGATGAGAGCAGCATGTTTGGAAATGCAGTGTGTGCGGAAACGAGCCTACAGTGTGGGTCAGTAGATCTGTAAAAATATGAAAGGAGAATGATGAAAATGAAGCAGAGCCTAGATGGAAGAAAACTGGATGAAATACCAGCTTGGGTCAGAAAGAAAGTAGACTGAAGCACCAAGAGTGTCGAAGCTAGGTCATCACTCCCAAACAATTCACACTATTTCTCATCCAGCTCATATATCATGTGTCACTTCTGCAAAGTACCGCTGACAGTACCACACTGGCACACACACACACACACACACACGCACACACACACACACACACGCACACACACACACACACACGCGCACACACACACACACACACACACACACACACACACACACACACACACACACACACACACACACACACACACACACACCCTGAAGGTGATCTGAAACACATCTAACATCTCCTATGACAAAGCAAAATTGTCACACATGCTCACAAAGCCAAGACCAGATGCTGCTTTAGTATCATACTAGCTCTAGGTCCTGTCTAGGTAAAGAGAAAATGGTGCAAATTTGGCAATGATTGTGAACTTGGAAGTCTCTTAAGGAACCCTGGCTCCACAAACCACACAACAAGCACAACAGGATGCCAGTCTCTAGGGCCTGAAAGGTGTGTAGACAAACAAGCACTCAGCATTCTTGTGCTATTTTAGACAACATGGTTATTGTTTAGGGGACAGAGAGGGTGGACTATTTTCACTGGGACTGAAATACTAATGATGGATCTAAGTGTGGTATCCCATCAGTCTGTAGTTTGTATACTTAAGGAAGATCAAGCAACCCAAGAACTACAGCAAAAATCATTTAACATTTCCAAAATTGGACAATGCAAAAAAAAAAAAAAAAAAAAAAAGCCATTCATATTTTAGTTGCTATTTCATGCTGTATTATGTAGATGGCCAAAACACAGCATTGGTTTCTTTTTTCTTTTAATGTTATGCATATAATACAGAAGATGTGTATGCTAAAAAAGCTACTTCTGAAGTTTTTGCAATATGGAAGTGACCAATCGTGCTTCCCTAAAAATTTCAAGTGGCTAACTTTTTGGATAAATGATTTTATATGTGCCTCATAAATGACCATTTTCCAGTGTAATACTGTCTCGCTTTAAACAATAATAAGTTAAAATGAAAATTGTTTGCATTTCTTTATGAGTATTGATACTACAATTGGTGTAAGCTTCTATAAGCATATAAAATTGTAAAAATGTGTCAAATGTATAGCATATAAAATTGTTTCCTAAGCATTCCATGCAAAATGTCACATGGCATGGGGTCTTGGGAAGAAGAGAACTGACAAGAGACAGCATCTGGCTTGGTTTTGCTCAAGCCTGGCCAGTAGGAAAGGACGAAGTTGAATCTCGAGAAGATATCATCCAGGTAATCGAAGACAAAGGAAACGTTCATGGCTTCTCCTTATTGACGTGCCAGTAAGTAGAGCCGACCCCTTCATTGAGAGGTACCGGGGAGTACTGTAGGTCTATAAGGCAATAATACGGTCAATGAGGACAAAGAGACATGGCTCACAACTTATTGAAGACCTGCTTGAGATCATGGGCATTCAGTGGGCACATCGGCGATATCAGGGGTTTCTTCAGTCATGGCTGGACCTTAGGATAATGGCAGTGCAGAACGGAGGCATGAAGTGGAACACGAGGGACTCCACCTCGTGATGATGTGCTTGGCCCAGTCAATTTGTGGGCTAGCCAGGGAAAGTCAAGAACTACAGTACAGCAGCAAGCCAGGGAAGGCTGAGAACTAGTGCTTGAACCGGGTGAGCTTGTCTTACGACAATTAGAGTTGCGGGGGATGGGGGCATCGTTCCTGGAGTCTGTCTAATCTGTCTATCGGATTCTCCAGAGACTCGGGACAAACTCTTAATCATTTGTCCCGAGTCTCTGGAGAAAGCCTCAAAGCTAGTACAAAATGGATCATGAGCGTCCCAGAGAGCTGAGATCTGCCCGTAAGGAGAGTGATCACATAGGCCACTCGAGATCACTCTGAGGAGAAGGTCAAGGCTAGTAACTCAAAGATTAGTGAGAACTGGGAGAGAAAAGACCTGCTTGTGCCTGGCTCTTCTCCATGAGTGGGCGGGTCTGGTAGGCGTGGCTCCCGTTGGGGTTTTGAGCTTGTGACCTGAGTTGAAGATCCACAGAGTTGTTGCACTTGGTGGTGACTTCGGCGAGAGCCTGCCTAGAAGTGAGGAGCTCTTCCTGGTGCCTAGTAGTGAGCAGGGTGTCCTGACTCTCCGGGGCCAGCCTCATCCTGTTGAATTCTGATGGGTCCATCATGATGGCTCGATTATTCTTTCAGTGCGTAATGAGGAGCTTGAAGACCGAAACACAAGCAAGATGTGTGCTAATGACGAGTTTGGCATGGTAAAATTGTAGACATAGTGATTGGGCAAGCAGAGGTGTGAGTTCAGAGAGGTGGTGTTCTGTCACATTAGAATGAGTCGGAATCGTTGGGCAAGAAGGCGGAAACAGGGTTCATAGCCGTGAGATTCGTTGGCATTGTGATAAGTTGAAATCGCTGAGCAGAGATGTGGTTAAGACAGCGGAATCGTAGATTGAGTCCAATCAGCATGATAACAAAGCCAAATCTTTAGATAAATATGAGGTAGAGAAAGCAGAAGTCAGTGCCGTGTGTTCAATCAACGAGGTGACAAAGCCAAATCGCGAGACAGAGCTGTAGTCAAAAAGCAGAAGTGTTAGATCAAAGCCGTGAAATCCTAGAGCAAAGTGACAAATCCGAACATGAGATGAAAGGGGAAAACATAAAGGAGAATTGGGCAAGAGCACACAATAATCCGGCAGCATGACAGCGCGCTACACTTCCTTAAGTGTAGGGTGGTCTAGGGGCATGGGAGAAAACATGAACATGTGTGGAAGGAGAATGACAGCGTGTCAAAGGAAATGCCTAAGATGAAATAATGTTAGTGATGGCAGCATAACAGGGCCTTTTGATTGTCCAAAATAACGTAGCATACAGTAGTTATGTATTAGTAAAAACTACATTTATTTCTCTACATTATTTATAATCCCCTGCCACACTAATGCACTTATTCTACTGTTTCACTAGTGCTTTGATATCATTTAGTCAGGGGTAGCTCAGTGGTTAAGGCATTAGACTACGGTTCGGAAGGTCCCAGGTCCCACTACCACCAAGTTGTCCCTGTTGGGCCCTTGAGCAAGGCCCTTAACCCCAACTGCTCAGATGTATAATGAGATAAAAATGTAAGTTGCTCTGAATAAGGGCATCTGCCAAATGCCTAGATGTAGATGTAGATGTAGATTTAGGTAGAAAGTTGTCTCAGTACACCAGAGCCATGACTGGACTGCCTGCTTCCCTGAGTCCCCTGGGATAAGCTGCAGGGCTCCCACAATGCTGCACAGGATAAGCAGTATACAGAGTAAATGAGTAAGTGAGTGTGAATTACCTGTAGTGTGTGAATGAGTGTGTGAGGATGTACCACGCCTCGTGCCCTAAGTCTCCTGGGATAGACTCCAGGCCTTCCGCGACCCTGAATAGAGGATAAAGCAGTATAGATGACGATGACAACAACGAGTTTGCCACCCAACTTTGTCGTTGGTTATTTTACAATAATAGCATTCAAATTCTAAAAGTATCAAATATGAGATGAGAGAAATTACACAAATATAGAAAACTTTTCACTGTAAACTTTACAATATGTACAAGTAATACAATTAGAATTAAAAAGGGGATTGAAATAGAAAAAGTCCAGTGTCCAATCAAAAAATAAATAAATATAGAATTGAAATGGGGCTCCCTGTCCAGGGTGTACCCGACCTCGTGCCCTAAGTCTCCTGGGACTGTAGTGTGAAACAGTAGTAGTGAAAACAGAACATATGTGGTTTTATGATTGAGTGTCTGTATAGCCTGTGTGAAGAAGCTTCTCCTCAGTCTCTGTGTGTTGGTAGCGGAAGCACTTTCCTGACCACAACAAAGAGAACATTTCTAATCTCCTTCAGGTAAGTCTTCTCATTGTTGTCAGAAATCAGGCCCACCATGACGGTGTCACCAGTAAACTTAATGATGGTGGTGGAGTTGGTAGTAGCCATGCAGTCATAGGTATATAGTGAGTACAGTAGGGGGCTCAGAACACAACCCTGAGGGCTCCAGGGCTGAGGGTGAGGGAGGCTGAGACATGTCTGTACATCCTTACTGCCAGTTAGGCAATTAGAGATCCACTGACACAGAGTCCTGGGTGCTTCAGCTAGGTGGTGAGTATGAAGCATGTGCCAAATCATTTTATTCTTCTTATACCACAGTAATGTATGATTAATTGAAGAATGGCAAACGTTAGACACATTTTCTACTTGGGTTTTTTTGTTTATTTGTCAGTCATTTATTATTATAAGACACAAAGGTAGGCTGTTCTGGAATAGTTCTTGCAAGAACAGTATTGTCAAGTGCATTTGCAAAATGTATCAAGAACCATGATGAGACGGGCGCTCATGAAGACCATCCCAGAAAAGCAAGATCAAAACTTACCTATGCTGCAGAGAACTTCATTTAGCGTTACCAGCCTCAGAAATCATCAACTAACATAACCTCAGATTAGAGACGTTATGAAGGTTTTATAGAGCATAAATAGCAGACACATCTCAATATCAACTGTTCAAAGGAGATTGTTGCATATTTTGGATGACTCCAACATTGTTTTACTGTAAAATAAAAATCAGGAAAGAACATGGAATAAGAAGGTGTGTCCAAACTTTTGGCTGGTAGTGTATGTTTAATGTGAACATTATGTTATACCAGCAATTAAATTGTTTTCTATTATGCACCACAAGATGTTCTGATGTTCATAGGAGCCCTGATGCAGGGTATCAGAGGGGGTGACTGACTGGAGTTTGTGAAAGTGCTTATGATACGCATGGGAAGACCTTTCCATTTGGATATATCATGGAATTATTAATTGTGAACTAAACGGAAACAAAAGAAAACTGGAAGCACAATAACAGAGCTCCGCCGCCTATACGAGACCGGACGAGGCTATGGTAACTAATAATGAAAACTTGTATCGTCTCGGGGCCTATGCCCTTACCGAGGATTTATAGGAGTGAGAGAGAGTTTGTTTTTACATGTACACTTTTATTCCTTGCCCGAGAGCACACACTTGAAATATAACATGCCGCTCTCTCTCTGACTCTCTCTTACTTGTGCTGGCATCTTAGGGACACAGAGGCTGGGTCTTTGTCTCCGTCTCTCTGCCTTTTATGTCTATCTTTCCATTTCTTTTCTTTCTCTTTTCTTTGGCCCTGATACCTTACCACATAGTGCAGAGGTATCAGGACCCTTAAATAGACATGCAGCCAGGTGTGCGTGTCCATACTGATTGCGCCATTGCATGGCAACTGGGTGTATAAATAGCCGCACCTCTGCCTTTTCGGAACTCCGCGGGGTAGCAGCCTGCAGATCTGCCCGTTCCAAACAGTGCAGAGCATTTTCGTGCGGTTCTGCCCCCCGTGAGGCCCACGTCTTTACACAGCCAGGTTTCAATGAATCAAACCACTTTAATGTGAAAGGCTTTTCACTAGATCTTGGAGCATGGCTGTGAATAGTTGATCTCATTTGGCCTTGGTCTTGCATTGGCGTAAGACCAGGAGGCCTGGGGTGCAGTCAATGGTTCAGTCTGTCCCAAAAGTGTTCAGCAGGTCTGAGGGCAGCTCACTCAAGTTGTTCTATTCCAACCATTGCAAACCATGTCTTTATCTTTCTATCTCATCGGCATTGTAATGCTAGAACAGATTTCGGGCAATAATCTGACCTTTTTTTCCCCCCAGGCAGTGTATATTTTGATTTTGTAACGGTCCTCGGCCATAGTCATTTTTTTTCAGGAAAGCAGCAAATTCTCAAGTGTGGTTTCACTGGTGCAAAGATTTAGTGTTCCTTTGCCTCCTACCATTCTCAGTCTGACAAGATCCTAATCTTACCTTATCTTATTCTCTCCCTTAGTGTAGGATTACGTTGCGCTGCATTAAGGACAAAGCAATACTATTTCTCAAAGTCTCAAAGTACTAAAATTAATTTTTTTTTAAAACAAAACATGTGGACCAGTTTGTTTGCCAACACGTGTACTATGCATAAAATCTGTGTTTAATTATGCATGCACAGACACATGCACTAAATCTTCAAGCATAATTTCAAACACCAAAACACTTAACACCCAAAGATATACACATCCTTTCCATTTAGCAGCTATAATACAGTAGTAGTAGTAGTAGTAGTATATATATATATATATATATATATATATATATATATATATATATATATATATATATATACAGTATATATACAGTAGTTATTTATGAATGCCTAAAGAGAACCAAATAGAGAACCTTGTGTTGAAACATAGTCTATGGATCGTGCTTTACTTTAAAAAATCCCTTATAAAAAAAATAACATTTTAAACATATTGTATTTCCAATAATATTCTTACTGCATGGGTAATTATTATTATTATTTTTTTTAAACAAACCTTTTAATCATAATGCAAACATCAGTTCCTCTGGTAAACATAATGCATACAGTATAACATTTTAACAGACTTACACTGTAACTCAACACGATCCACTGAAGTGTGCAGCTAAAGGAGTTTACAATATACTGTATGATGGGATGACAAAAGAGCAAAAGAAAGTATAGCCGGGGGGAGACAAAAGAGAGTCCTGTATAGATGGTTTAAATAATTCAAGTTGTGAAGTCAAGTGTGCATCAGCTACACTCAATAGAATGTTATTGTTCTCTTTTCTTAAAGAATAAATAGGATTGATTGTGAGCTAAATGAGGTCAAGAGTACAATTACAGTATGTAGTTTAATGAACAACAGAACATGCGTGGGCAGGGTCACGGGTTTGACAGCACATTAGGCTAATTTTCCCGGTGTGGGTGGGGAAAAAAATTGTATATGTGTGCTTTTTTGGAGGGGGTTGGATGGGACTGCAGTTGTTCCATTGGCATGAATATATTATGTTAAAGCAAATAAATGTCATTAACTTGAGACAATATAGGGCAATGGAAACAAAGTGCAAGTGATATTAGTGTATCTATGATATACAGAACAATGTCTGTTGTAGCACTGTTGTCCACATATATTACAGAAATTCAGGTTGGAACAATGTTTTTCAGATTCTTCTGGTCTGGAGTTAGAATCAAAGACCATACATAATTCTGTTAGGTGTTTGTTTGGCTGTTTGTTTTCATATTTCTTGAACAATATTAAACTTATATTGTCACTGTTCTGTAAAATATCTTGGAAATACCGTTGTCTTGCAAGCAATAACAAGAAAAACTAAGTTAAAAAATCTAAAGGCATTATAATTGCATTGTGCAACACTTTACACAGTCCAACAAATAACAGCACTTATTTCCTTTCATAAGGATCAGTTACTGGCCTGTATCAAGCAAGGAAACATTAAAATGATTGTAGTTGGGTTAAGAACTGTTCAACACATTATTGAAACCTGGAACAATAGCGTTGAACTTTCACCTTCATGCAGGAAATGTGGCAACAGCATTTCCACATGCACAATGAGACAAGAATTCAGGACAGGGCCTAATCAGCTGTGTGGCCATAGGTAAGCTACTCGTTAGTGAGGTACTGTACACCAGAAAAATGTGCTAGGGGGCATGAAGATTGGACTTTGGAGCAATGGAAATGGGTCATGTGGTCTGATGAGTTCAGATTGACCCAGTTCCAGAGCAACTGGTTCAACAGGGTAAGAAGGAAAGAGCATGAAGTGATGCAGCCATCATCCAGTACATAGTGGCCACTGTACAAGCCTCTGGAGGCAGATAATAGTATGCAACATTCAGCAATATTATGTAGCAATAAAATTAAGTCAGCTGATGACCTGGATGTACTGAATGACCAGGTTATCACATCTATGTTTTTTTTCTTCCCTGATGGCGCAGGCATATTCCAGGACTCCAGGATTAATTGTGAAAGAGTGGATCTGGGAGCATGAAGTCCATTTTTTATATAGTTTTGCAGTCTCATATAAACATTATATCATGATATATCATGGTTAATAAATAACCATAAGGTTAACAATGGACATTGTCACAAAGCGGCTTTACAGGACGTAGATGTAGTTCAGGTGAATTAAGTCAGACATGATAATGGCAAAAGGAAACTCTCGGAGATTATTGGAGAGAAAAAAAACGGAGCCAAACTCAAATGGGATGTATCCTATTCTGGGTGGTACTGGAAAGGGAATCATAAATAACTTAATGCTTCGGTCAATTGTAAAGTCAAACCATTCCATTAAAAATAAAAAATAAAAAAAACAATCCTAAGTATAACAACTTGTAAAATACAAGTAAAGAAGACTTGTATGGCATGTATTGGTATTCCCTGTGACAAAACAGCAAACCAAAAGATAAGGCAAAATCTACAAAAATGTAGTTTGAAATAATAGTTTGCCAGCCTCATACTTACGGCATATTAAAAGCTGTTATAAAAACAGAGAAGTTATATGTTAAATACATTTCAATCCCCCCCCCCCCCCCCCCCCAAACACAAATTTTATAACATTCCGACTTGAAACTAAAATGGACGTATTTTGGACACACAAAATTTATACACAAGCAGGGACTCTACACATCAAATTGTGATGTATAAATATGATAAGTATCGATGATGTATGATGTGTCATTTACAGTTTGCAAAAAGATTAACAAATGAAAAAAGACAAATGTTGTAACTGTAGAAGTATTTACCCCTGTTGCTATGAAGTCAATATAATAATTAGCATCAGAAGTTATATAATTATAACTGTCACCTAATATCAGTACATGCAGATTTAATACATACAGTACCTAAACAGACAGCATCAGCATGACCAATGAGCTATTAGGCCAATTACAGGACAAACATCTCGAAAGCTATAAACAGGGTTTGGATCTAAATATAGTCCAAATGTTTCTTTATCCCACTGAGCACAGTTAAATCAATTATTTAAAAATGTAAAATACCATTATTGGTATGATGGTTAATACCATTAACCATCATACCAGTGAAGCTGCCTTAAGATGGTTGCCCACTAAATGGCAGTGATTAGTCAGTAAAGCCACCAAAAAGCCAAATTACTGTTCCAGGTTGCAATATTACAAAATGTAAAAAAGTTGAAGGGGGCTTCAACTGTTAAGTCTTACACAATAAACATTCAAATACCTTCTCTTCTCATTGTTATTTGAAACTTTTACTTTCTTGGCTGTGTATACAGTATACACAGATCAAGTCAAGTCAAGTCAATTTTATTTATATAGCGCTTTTAACAATTGACATTGTCGCAAAGCAGCTTTACACAATAAAAAGAAGTAAGTTTTTATGCAATGTGTATGAATCAAAATGATAAGATTGTCCCTGATGAGCAAGCCGAGGGCGACGGTGGCAAGGAAAAACTCCCTGAGATGGTAATAGGAAGAAACCTTGAGAGGAACCAGACTCAACAGGGAACCCATTCTCATCTGGGTGATAACGGATAGCAGGGATTGCTCAGCATAATAATGTGTAAGACTGGAAGTTCAGTATAACAGGAGATGTGTTAAAATTAAAATTAAAAGGAGTCCAGTTTGTTCCTGGAGATCAGACATAACATTATGACCTGGAGGTTTTCCTTCCTTGGATTAGCTTTGGTACAGTATGTCCTGCCCACTACGGACCAGGAACGTCCCACAACAGCTGAAGCACTGGAGTTGCTCTGACCCAGAGTTCTCAAACTGTCCTCTCAATTTGGCTCTAGTCAAAGTCATTTAAATCCTTACATTTGCCTATTTTTTCACTTGATACTTAAAATATCACATAAATGTAAAAATAAAAATAAAAAAAATTGTAAAAATGCAGCTAATGTGGCCAAATTGTAATCTCTAGACAACTGGGTCAGAGCAACTCCAAAACGTACAAGGACACACCAAAAGTGATCCAAGAAAGGAAAAACGGTAAACTGGTGACAGGGTCACGGGGGGGGCCAAGGCTCATTAATGCACATGAGGAGCTGAGGCTGACCCGTGTAGTCCAATAGGGGCGATACTGAAGCTCAAATTGAGGAAAAGGTTAATGCTGGTTCCAACAGAAAGGTGTCAGAATACACAAGTGATTACTGTTTGTTGGGGGGGGGGGGGATGGGGCGTAATCAATTTTAGGCGGGTGGTCATAATGTTATGGCTGACCAGTGTATAGTGTAGTGCAGATTTAACTCTGAAAATCTAGTTTCTACCCAGTGTAAAAGGACATCTTAAACCCAGAGCATCTTTTTAATTCAGACTAAGCTCTGACCTTTTTCAGAACAAGGGCAAATGTCATCCACAGTTTTAAGTGTTCTAGTCAGCGTGCTCCACAGAGACACCATGCTATAGACCTTATCCAAATAATACAAAGAACACTCTGGAAGGGGGGAATGACCTGATATTTTACGATAACAGGAAATGAGCAATGGAAGGAAATAAAGTATCATGGAATGAAACTAAATCAGGGCACAGGGTTGTAATCAAGCCAGTTTTGATCCATATCAGGAGTCAGGAAGATTTGATCTAGCTCATAAGTATCCACATTTTTAGAATTTAGAGAGGCTTTGTTATATTTCCTCCTACTCCCCCACACATTTTTTTATTTAGCTGTGTGTATTGTGTTTATTGTGTGCTGGGCTGATTGAGACACTGCTATACAGTATGTTCTCCTCCTCCCTATTCATTAGATCTGAGATCTGGTACAACTCCTTATATTTAGCACTGAAATGGAGCATTTCTCCAAACACTAATCGATTATGGCTGTGAATTAAATAATAAATAAAAAAAGAATACACACCTCAACAGACACAGGCACACTCTAATGTGCACCACACACCCACATACAGACACCTGCACAAAAAGCAAAACAAAAGCATGTCTGTGGAGCAAATGTATTAAAAAGCAAACACTTCATGGTGCCATAGAGTAGATAATTGTTCAAGTGCATATGGGGCTTCAAACTGAGCTTCAAACAGATGTTGTTTTCTTTGATTATCTTGAGCTGTCTCTAGACCTTGATGATGTGAGCATGATTTTCAAAGGTACATACTTTATAATTTAATATATAGTACTGGGCAAAAGTCTTAAGCCACCAATTATTTCTTCATATTTTGCTTTCAAAGAGCCAGACATTTTTGAATATTTTAATGTAGTCTTGAGGAATGGTTTTCCAAGGATTATTTTTTTTTTGGTTCTCATTTTTGCCAAGTTTTTACTCTAATTTTCAATTCAATTCAATTTAATTCAATTCGGTTTTAGAGAGGAACCAGACTCAACAGGGGACCCGTCCTCATTTGGGTAATATCAGATAGCAGAGATTGATCTGCAGTCATACTGTGTGTTAGGAGGCTGCAAGTTAAATCTAAAAGGAAATGTGTTTAAGGTAATGTGAAGGCCATTTTTGTTACTGCAACTGTAGTCAGACCATCTCCCTGATCAAGTGGAACTGTCCCCAGTCAAAACACGCATCCTGAACAGACCACACAGGGCCATCCTCAGCAGCAAGCCATGCAACGAGATCTTCAACCAGAAGCAGGGGACCAGGATGAGTCAGGCAGGTCCAGAGGGCAGAGGGGGGCTGGATCACTGGCAGCTCATCAGTAGCTTGACAAAAAGAGAGAGAGAGAGAGAGAGAGAGAGAGAGAGAGAGAGAGAGAGAGATCACATAATAAGTCACATAATGTGTAAAAGATGAATGTATATTTTGTGCGGAGTGCACAGAGAGACTTAGGCAGGACCAACTATGACAGCATAACCAATAGGTTACTCCAGTATCAACCTGAGTGATCAATCAGTTTAAGAGGAAGTGACCCTTGAATCATTCAAGCATAAAAAACAAATAACTGAAGGCATGCACCAGTCAGAAACAGGTGCAGATAATCATAGATGATTACTATCCTGGTCAAACTGAAGAAATTATGTTGCTGCTGAGGTTATTACTGTAATGGGTCTGACACACGGAAGGAACACACGAGTACCAGATGTCAATGTTACAAAAATGAGTTCCTTTAATAAGCACTTTCAAACAACTTATACAAAATGCAGTCTTAGTGAAATTACGCTCTGAATAAGCAGTGTGGCTTTTGAGGCGCCTTGGTGAATGTCGAGCAGGTAAGACAAGCAGCACAGAGCAGGTGGTGCAGAACAGACATAGACAACAAAGCGCATGTCAGAGCGAGCAGCTTCTTTCTTGCTGAGTTTGAATTGTCCGTCATCAAATCTCCGGAGACAGGAGACACGTGTGAGAAAATGCACAGAAAAGCTCTACTCAGCGGAGAGGCCCAAAAGAAGCATCATCACAAGAGGGCTTCTGCATTCCCTTATTGTGCGCCAGATCTGTGGACTACAGAAAAGTATAAGTCTTGTATGGAGAGCTACGAGCAGGTTATGAGGGAAATGGTATTTTTAGCTCTTGTCAAGCACTGTAGAATGATTAAGGTGATCAGTGATTACGGTGAAGTGTCACCCTTCTAGATAGTATCTGAGCTCCTCTACTGCCCACTTAATGGCAAGAGCCTTCCGTTGTATCATCGTGTAACTGCACTCTGCAGATGATAGCTTTCTACGCACATACAGGACTGGGTTTTCTTCTCCGTCGAACTCCTGAGCCACCACCACCAAAGCCTGGTTTCCGAAGTATCCGTATGCACCAGAAACGTCGGATCGGAGTCGGGGTTTCGGAGGACGGGGAAACTGATGAGGTGGTTTTTTTAGTCCGTTGAATGGCACTCCAGAAACCCCTTTTTTCAGAACTGGGGGCGGGGGATTAGAGGGGAGTGCTGCCGAAGAGGAGCAGAAATGCACAAATCCCGGATAGTCATTTGCTAGCCAAAAAAAGGTATGTAGTTGCTTTTTTGTTGACGGGCACGGGTATAATCAAACAGGCTCAACTTTCTGTTCCTGTGGCTTCAGCATGCCACGTCCAATTCAGTCCCCAAGCTACTGTGCCCAAGTGGCATCATCCCCAAGTGGCACTTTGGAGTCACTACCGCTTTCCTCACACGGTAGTGTAGGAGTGGTGGTTTCTCAGGACAATGTCCATGAGCCGCTGAAAAGAAGCTGGAGCACCATGGAGAGCGAAGGGCAGGACCCAGTACTGTCAATGGCCATGGTTGGTAGTAAATGCGGTCTTTTCCTTAGCGTCAGTGGTAAGGGCCACCTTTAGTTACTGTAGGTAGAGGGTAGAGATGAACCGGGCCTTACCGAGGAGATGGGTTTCCGATGGAGGAAGTTGTTACATAGCCTAATCGACCCATCGGGCTTGAGCACTGTCACTATTGGGCTGGACCAGGGGCTAGTTGACTACTCAGTGATGCCATCCCACAACATGCTGTCCACCTCAGCATTTATGGCACGAGGATGGGCTTCCGGGGCTCATTAAGGGCGCTGGAAAATGATTACGCTGGGCAGCATCTTAATATCGTGGCGCATAAGGTAAGTGAGACCCAGTTTGGTGGAGAACACGTCCATAAACTGGTCCACTAGTTCCACTCAGCTTCTGGTTTTGTGTGGGCACTTTTGCTCTCCTTGCGCTTTTTGCATGTGCTGTTTAAGAAGAGGCAAACTTTGACTGATATTAGCTTGTAAATCTTGTAGAGTATGCGCACTATGACTGATCGGAATGGAGTTGGCTGATCCTCCCATATCGAGGAGTTCACGCAGTGGACAGACAAAGAGCAGCTCGAATGGGTGAAACCAGTGGAGGTGTGCAGTGTTTCACTGACTGCCAACAGGACATGTAGGATTATCTTGTCCCAGTTGCGGCGGCTCTCATCCGCCATGGATGATACACAGAGGTGCAGATCCGTTTAATTTTGCAACCAGCACAGCACACATAAAACATTAGATTGGACATAACAGGTGTATCTTGTAGCCACGGAGGGGCACCTCTACTGCTGAGCAGTGTTGCTGAGTGTTGCTGAGCTCTGCTGCTGTAGCCTGCAAACCTTGCAAAAGCTGTTCAGCGAGTGCTTGTTGCTGAATGCTCGTTTCGAGTATTCCTCCGGGAGCCTTTACGGACCTCGTTCCAATCCATGTAGTCGCATTCTCCCCCAATGTAATGGGTCTGACACATGAAAGGAACATACAAGTATGTCAAGTAAGTCAAAGTATGTCAAAGTCACAAAAACTAGCTCCTTTAATAAGCCCTTTGAAACAACTTATAAAAATACAGTCCTAGTGAAATTACGCTCTGAATAAGCAGTGTACTAGTGCGCTTTTGAGGCGCCTTGGTGAATATTGCGGCTCAGAATGCGTGGTGCTCTTGATGGTGCACATAGATGCGCAGAGCAAGTGAGAGACAACAACAAAGCACATACGAGAGCAGGATGCCGGCAGCTTCCTTCTTGGCGAGCTTGACTCGGACGTTGTTGAGTATGCGGAGATGGTGTGTGGAAGCAGAGAGGCTCTTATATGGGCCGTGCATCAGGCAAAGATGGCTTCCTTTGATGAGCCTCCAGTTCTATTATTTATATAAAAGGAGCTATTTATAAATCTGATATGAACGTGTTAAATCTTCCATGCTGCTATCTTTCTATCTCCTCTTGCCTCTGTTCTTAAAGGTGCTAACGCTCCCACGCTGTCTCCTTCCCCCTCTCCCCCTAACTTGAGCCAACAAGTTCCTGATTCGTTTCTGGATGGACACTTATCTAACTTCCACTCCTTTGTTCTTCAGGATCTCACCAGGATATTTACCACGGTTTATGTTCTTTGTATTAACAGATGTCGATAGAACAGGCATTTGGTCAAGCATATAAAAACCCTATCTTTTGCTGTTAATAAAAAGAGACCTTTCTGACAAACAACATGTGTTTGTGTGTGTGTGTGTGTGTTTGAGTCTCTCCTGGCACCAGAAAAGCTTATCAATGCACAGCAGACAGACTGAGAAACTCGCTTCTTCTATTACGCAACTTTAAAACTTTACGGTCTCATACTCTACAGTGCATGTCAGACCAAAAACCAAACTACTGTATGAAGTCCAAGCAGCTCCCCACTTAACCCATGTCAAGCCATAGATTTGGGCAACGGTATATAAACATTTTTATTGATTTGAATCAGCATGACTGATCCATCATTGTGAAAGGGAAGACGTTTGATTCTTCATTCAGCTGACCGACCACCCAAACGCAGGACCCAGGCAAAAGGGCTTTGGCCAGGGAGATTGCCATGACCTCAGTGGTCGCTCTAACAGAGCTTCAGTGATATCATTAACCTCTCAAAAATATTATATTAATCAGGTCTTTATGGAAGAGTGGCTGGCAGAACTCACTTCTGAGTAAAAAGCAAAAGGCTATACCTTAAGTGCTATATCTGGAAAGAAATAATAAATAATAATAATAATAATAAATAAATAAAAACTTGATACAGTACATGCATGCCACCAAAAACAGAGGTTTCATTATCAACATGCTCCAGAGAGGACACAAACTCAAACTGGGAACTCAGGTCGTTGCAGTGTAATGTGAATGTGCTTGGAATGATCTCCCAGGCTGAAAGGAGGAATTGCCCAAATCTAGGTGTAAAAGGCTTCTTGTAAAATGAGTCTACAAAGTACTGAATGATTACTTATCTAAAATGTTTGGATTGTTTTATTTAATTTTAAAAATCTAAAACATTGAAGGAAATCCATTAATAACTTATTGTGTGAAAACTGATAGCCAATATGCGCATTTCATAGATTTTAAATGAAATCCGTAACACAATAAAGTGTGCAAAAACTGAAGGTGTTTAAATACTTCGAAAGCATCTTTATCTACACGAGCAAAAATGCTTTCATTAAATCAGCTATGTGAACTGCACAGCCACACATTCCTTTAAACACAGTAATCCAACCTGCTCATGATTTATTCAAGATTTGCATCAAAGCGCATCCAAAGGGACATGATCTCCTGTCTCTGTTTGTTACCTGAAGTTTGGATTTGGCAGAGATGCATGTTGGCATGTCATCAGTGTTGCACACAGACAATGTCCTCACAATGAACGCCTAACCTGTTTTTATCATACCAGTCAGTTGATACAGATTCGCTCTTGCACATAAATTCCATCTAGGAGGTAAGGTACAAAAACAAACTTTTATTTATACTGTACCTTGTTGGGAAATCACATTTTGTACAGCAGCATGATATTTAGCACATAATGTGTAGAGGCAGAAATAGTAAATAACTATAATGACAATAATTATGTCAGCAACAAAGTAATAATAATAATAATAATAATAATAATAATAATAATAATAAAGAAGCATTATATGCAGTGTAGTAAATCCAGTACTAGTGTGATATACAGAAGCTTGGCCAGGCGCTTTTATATTGCATTTGAGTTACAAATTCTTTTTCTTTCTTCTCATTTGAATTTTTTTTTAAAGAAATTCTTTGGCTTGAAATCTTGAAAATGTACTTCTACCTTTCTCACTCTCATATTCCTTTTTTCTCTTTCCAGTCATTCTTCGTCTTTTTGTCTTATGTGCACTTTTTTGCTTTTCCTATCTTTTTAATTTCCTAGGTCATCTTAGTATAATTCTTTCTTTCTGCAAATCTATTAGTTACAACTGACTATTTCTTTTTAGTCTCAGCACACACACACACACACACACACCTCTAACCCATAAACTGGCCTACTTCCTTCTTCTTCCTCTTTCTCAGCACTTACTATCAGGGTGACCTTGCATCCTATTTAGACAGTGAAGGAAAGGAGAGGAAAAGAGTGAAGGCCTTGCTCTATTTTATTTTATTTTTTTGCTTCTTTGTGTATTTACTGTATACAAACCTAGCAACCTAAACCTAGCATGGTTCATAAACTAGCATTCATTTTAATCACTAGCTAAGATCATCTCTAAGATTGGGTGCGTCTTATCTTTCTACCCAGTCATACCTATTAATAAACATAAACCTGTATAATATCCCAAAAATATAGACAGTAACTACTGTCGTTAACACACTTACCAAATATCCCTCTCACGTGCCGTTGACAGGCTTTTGATATAAAGTGCACTTTTGCCTTTCTTTGTGCTTACTTTTGCGTCTATGTACTTTAAATATAAGATACATCATCACTTGTATCTTCTTGAACTTTTTTAAACACTGCTCAAGCAATTTAAAGTGAACACAACCTTGTCAGAGGAGAGAGGCAATTTTATTCACTGCATGTTTTATTTAGGTTAGGGAACATTTAAAAGGGGGACTACTGTGTCTCGTGGAGTGAGAGAAATAGCCTGATGGTGCACTTTGTCAATATAAGAGGAAGGGAAAAAGAAAAGTTGGTGCAAGACACATTAAAAATAAATGCAATATGTAAGAAAAAACAAACAGTTTCGTATTTGCTTGATAAAGCTTTGATGCTATAAGTGCTATAAAGGTCCAATAAAGGAACAAAGGCAAATATAGCTATTTGCCTTTGTGACAACCCTCAACTCAATGCTAACACCAATGTGATCAGCAATGTTCACTTCCAAACATTTTTATTGGAAAAACCTGAGCGTGTTGTGTGCTATTCAAACATTCACCAATAAACAGATGGGATGATAAAAAGCATTAGTGTTTAAACTCTGCATGTCCATGTGGAAAACGGGTAGGTGATCATTTATAAATCTACACAACCAACTGACAAACAGCAATTTTTACCCAGTATTCCATAGTTACTCTCCAATGTGCTGGCATCTCACCTAGGGGTATACCATGCCTTGTGCCTGATATTTCAATGATTGGCTCCGAATCTAAATTTTCTCTAATGTAAGTATTATTTTAAATGCAGCATACCACAGTGTAACCAACCTAGTATGAGAAAAGTTGCAGTTTAGACAGAAGGACAGAGGGTGTGTTGAATTATGGTAATTTGAATATAAGTTTAAGTGTGTTTTCTGAAGCCCTTATTTAAGACATAAGACATTTATTAAAGGGACACCATTAAAGTGATTTAAATGTCACACACATTATAGTCCTGTTTAAACAAGTCTGCATAAGTCTCCAAAATGTGTCTGTGAATATTCCAGCTGAAATACCATTCATATCATGCATGCTAGCTGCTAGATTTTCTTCATGTTTCACTACTTTTCTGTAGCTTTAAAGGAACTGCTAATAAAAGTCCCTTTGAGGAAGTGCATTCTAGAAATATTCAGAATGAACAGACTGGAAACATCCATGTTCAGGACCCTCGCATCCCCCACCCCTGGACCAATACAAAATTGGAAAAAGAACAAACAGCAGGGAATTATTTTTTCCCCATGTTTTATTCCTGTGTGTTCACATACAGTAGACTGGTGACCCATTGAATGTCTAAAAATGACAACAAAAAAAAAAATAATGCTCAATAGCTCCACTTTAACATTAACCTACAAATATGGCTGCTATGGACGACTACAGCACCGTCATAACATGACCCCTCAGGTACAGTACATGTTTACCTGGCTACTGTCGTGGCCAAAAGTTTTGAGAATGACACAAATATTAGTTTTCACAAAGTTTGCTGCTAAACTGCTTTTAGATCTTTGTTTCCGTTGTTTCTGTGATGTACTGAAATATAATTACAAGCACTTCATACATTTCAAAGGCTTTTATCGACAATTACATGACATTTATGCAAAGAGTCAGTATTTGCAGTGTTGGTCCTTCTTTTTCAGGACCTCTACAATTCGACTGGGCTGCTCTCAATCAACTTCTGGGCCAAATCCTGACTGATAGCAACCCATTCTTTCATAATCACTTCTTGGAGTTTGTCAGAATTAGTGGGTTTTTGTTTGTCCACCCGCCTCTTGAGGATTGACCACAAGTTCTCAATGGGATTAAGATCTGGGGAGTTTCCAGGCCATGGACCCAAAATTTCAACGTTTTGGTCCCCGAGCCACTTAGTTATCACTTTTGCCTTATGGCACGTTGCTCCATCCTGCTGGAAAATGCTTTGTTCTTCACCAAACTGTTGTTGGATTGTTGGAAGAAGTTGCTGTTGGAGGGTGTTTTGGTACCATTCTTTATTCATGCCTGTGTTTTTGGGCAAAATTGTGAGTGAGCCCACTCCCTTGGATGAGAAGCAACCCCACACATGAATGGTCTCAGGATGCTTTACTGTTGGCATGACACACGACTGATGGTAGCGCTCACCTTTTCTTCTCCAGACAAGCCTTTCTCCAAATGCCCCAAACAATCGGAAAGAGGCTTCATCCGAGAATATGACTTTGCCCCAGTCCTCAGCAGTCCATTCGCCATACTTTTGCAGAAAATCAGTCTGTCCCTGATGTTTTTTTTTTGGAGAGAAGTGGCTTCTTTGCTGCCCTTCTTGACACCAGGCCATCTTCCAAAAGTCTTCTCCTCACTGTGCGTGCAGATGCGCTCACACCTGCCTGCTGCCATTCCTGAGCAAACTCTGCACTGGTGGCACTCCGATCCCGCAGCTGAATCCTCTTTAGGAGACGATCCTGGGGCTTGCTGGACTTTCTTGGACGCCGTGAAGCCTTCTTAACAAGAATTTAACCTCTTTCCTTGAAGTCCTTGATGATTCTATAAATTGTTGATTTAGGTACAATCTTAGTAGCCACAATATCCTTGCCTGTGAAGCCATTTTTATGCAACGCAATGATGGCTGCACGCGTTTCTTTGCAGGTCACCATGGTTAACAATGAAAGAACAATGATTTCAAGCATCACCCTCCTTTTAACATGTCAAGTCTGCCATTCTAACCCAATCAGCCTGACATAATGATCTCCAGCCTTGTGCTCGTCAACATTCTCACCTGAGTTAACAAGATGATTACTGAAATGATCTCAGCAGGTCCTTTAATGACAGCAATGAAATGCAGTGGAAAGTTTTTTTTCGGGATTAAGTTCATTTTCATAGCAAAGAAGGACTATGCAATTCATCTGATCACTCTTCATAACATTCTGGAGTATATGCAAATTGCTATTATAAAAACTTAAGCAGCAACTTTTCCAATTTCCAATATTTATGTCATTCTCAAAACTTTTGGCCACGACTGTACACACCTGACCTCAACCACAATCGCCCTTACATGCAACAAGACTTTTATACACTGATGTTATAAATTTTGTTTTCTACCAGTTGATTCCTAGACTTGATTATACTGTTTCTGGATTTCTAGTATTTCTATAGCCTTTCCTAGTTCATGCTGTTTATTGATCGACTGACCCATGTGTACCCATGTGTACTGTAGTGATGGGTCGTTCATGAACGATTCATCGTTTTGAACGAATCTCTAACGTGACTGAGAAGAATGAGTAGTCAGAGAGTGATACGTTCGTTTTCTTTTGCTCACGCATGCGTAAAGCATTGGAAAACTTCCGGAGGTTATTTACAGGAAATAGAAATGAGTAGTTACCTCTCAAGTCTTGGTCCGAGTTGTTCGCTCTTTTGTCACGTGACTCTCATAAAACCTAATAGCAGAAAAGAACAAACGACTCAGACCAGAAGATGTGAGAGGTAAGCTGCTCATTCTGTTTATCATAATATGTCTTATTATGCATTGTAATATTTTCATTATTGGAACTACTATAGCCAAAATGTGTATATGTAGACGTGTTGGGGTCTGTTTATTAAAATTGTAACATTTATATTTTATTCCTGATCAAAAAAATTAAATTGACCTAAATGACTAAAAAAAAAATTTTTTCTTTTTGATAAACAAGAACCGAGTCACTAAAAAGATCCAAACTTCCCATGACTTCACTGACACTGATGCTAGTTTACATTTTAATGTTTGCCAAGTCAAGATATCACAACTATTATGGTGATTTATGATCACTTCTACACCTGCCTGATCCCACTTCCCAGCCTATCATGAGCCGTTGAAAAACCAAAGCTGATCTTGTTTACAGGCATGGTGGCATTCTAGAGGATACAGTCAGTGACTGGGAAACCCAGTGCCCATCTAGTGTCTAGAGGGGACTCACTGAGACACTTGGGGTCTGAGTGAATCTGATATTTGGATATCCCCAGCAACCCAGTTGTCAAGTGGAGATGGTGAACCAAGAGACTGGGCAGATCCTGACAACTGTTTGTGCTGAAATAAAGGAGGACTGGCCACAATTCCTTTTCAGGATGCCCTATGTACAAGATTCCCAACACTCAGGAAGGAAGCTCAAGCCATGTCAGTGCGTTCTTGGAAACTAACCACTTTTGTTTGACCTGGAACACTAACAACCAGCACCACACTCACCAACAATGGAAAGTTGTTCCCTGAGAAGAAACCAAGCCTAGAACCAAGCACATCAACAGCGAGAAAGTTCCACCCAATCCACTCAAAGCTTAGGGACACAAACAATGTGCATCATCTACAGGTGCAGAAAACTGACACAATACTACGTGGGCCCTTTTAAAGTATTGAGCCGCCTTAATGATGTTTTTTTTTTTTTTTTTTTTTTTTTAAAGAACCGCCATAGCATTCTTTACCTGATTCTGGTCATTTTCTGGTTTCCTTGTCTTGTCCTTGCCCTTTTTTATATTTCTGCTGTGATCCTAGTTTGTGTTATATATCTCTTTATATAATAAGGCCATCTATAAGGCCATATATTATAAGGTTATTGTTTGCTTCCTCCAAGACAAGTGATGCCAGCTGAACGCATCTTTTTTGAAACTGCTCTTTACACATAAAATATATGGAAAAGATATATGTCAGTAAGTCAGATGGTTAACCTGGAGATTTGAAAGCTTGGATTAGTGCACCTACCAAGTAAATGTAAAAACTGTACATCACGTATCTTACATTTGACATGAACACCCTGGCTATAGCGTAGGTGTGCTCCTTGATTAGCTTGTAACAATTAGATACAGTAAATGAGCTCTCTTAAACCAATACAAGAAATGTTAAATGCGTCAGTGATATTTTCTCAGTCGAGTTGCTCTCTAACCTCAGCCTACTCATATTTATTAGCTTCACTTCCACCTTGCTCAGTAGAACTATAGAACATAAGTGAATATTGAATATATGAACATATATTTCTTTGTTTATAAACATGCTGTAAATAGGATGTCAGTATGGTGTGCACAATAATAACACATCTTAAAACAGTTTTAGTACTGTCTTTTTGTGCTTTTATAGGCAATGCATGGAGACCAGAGGTGGTAAAAGTGTAAACTGTATAAATATGCGTATGTAAGTAATATTTACTAAAATGTCATTCTCATCGCCCTCTTAAAGCAAGAAACATGGCTGCATTATCCATGACTCTCATCCTACAGAAAGATTTGTGTGTGTGTGTGTGTGAAAAAACAACATAAAAATCCACTGCAGGGTTATTTGAACCTGTTCACTAAGCAAAAAAAAAAAGGCCTAGACTGGAAAAACACATTTTTTTTGTTATCTAGATACCCACCCACTGGGTGTCCTGACAGCATGCCAGACATCAAGCTGAAAGAAGCCTTACAGATGCATCAGCACACTTCAATGTTAATGACATTTCGGCCAGAATTTGTGCTTACACATTGATTGTGGATCGGCCTCCATCTCCAAAAGCATTATAAGATACAGCTTCGAATGGTATTGGCTGAATTCTGTAATTTGTCCAACAATGGTGAGGGAAAAACAGTCAGTAAGCAGCAGATCTGTGGTTGGTGACACCTTGAATAGAAAGAGCCGCCCCACCACCCTGCCACACACACACACACACACACACACACACACGCACACACATACTCACTCATACCCTGAGCCATAGGTCTCTCTCTCGCTTAGTTAACACAAAAGAGGTGCACATGCTGTGCCATCCATGCCGCTGCTACAATCACATCTGGTTCTGGTCAGCCAAGAAGAGGAATTTGTGGATACAAACTTTAACTGTCTATTAAAGATCCAATATTTAATTGTCCAGATTTAGGAACCCTGGAGTCTATCACAAGAGACCCTGGACAGGCTGATCAGCCAATCGATTGGAAAATTACACACGTGGACAAAATTGTTGGTACCCTTCGGTCAATGAAAGAAAAACTCACAATGGTCACATAAATAACTTTAGTCGGACAAAAGTAATAATAAATAAGAATTCTATGAATGTTAACCAATGAAAGTCAGACATTGCTTTTCAACCATGCTTCAACGGAATTATAAATAAAAAAAAATTAAAACTCAAAAACTCATGGAACAGGCCTGGACAAAAATGATGGTACCCCTAACTTAATAGTTTGTTGCACAACCTTTTGAGGCAATCACTGCAATCAAACGATTCCTGTAACTGTCAATGAGACTTCTGCACCTCTCTGCAGGTATTTTGGCCCACTCCTCATGAGCAAGCTGCTCCAGTTGTTTCCGGTTTGAAGGGCGCCTTTTCCAGACAGCATGTTTCAGCTCCTTCCAAAGATGCTCAATAGGATTGAGGTCAGGGCTCATAGAAGGCCACTTTAGAATAGTCCAATGTTTTCCTCTTAGCCATTCTTGGGTGTTTTTAGCTGTGTGTTTTGGGTCATTGTCCTGTTGCAAGACCCATGACCTGTGACTGAGACCCAGCTTTCTGACACTGGCCAGCACATTTCTCTCTAGAATCCCTTGATAGTCTTGAGATTTCATTGTACCCTGCACAGATTCAAGACACCCTGTGCCAGATGCAGCAAAGCAGCCCCAGAACATAACAGAGCCTCCTCCATGTTTCACAGTAGGGACAGTGTTCTTTTCTTCATATGCTTCATTTTTCCATCTGTGAACATAGAGCTGATGTGCCTTGGCAAAAAGTTCCATTTTTGTCTCATCTGTCCATAGGACATTCTCCCAGAAGCTTTGTGGCTTGTCAACATGTAGTTTGGCATATTCCAGTCTGGCTTTTTTATGATTTGTTTTCAACAATGGTGTCCTCCTTGGTCGTCTCCCATGTGGTCCACTTTGGCTCAAACAACGACGGATGGTGCGATCTGACACTGATGTTCCTTTGAGCATGAAGTTCACCTTGGATCTCTTTAGAAGTCTTTCTGGGCTCTTTTGTTACCATTCGGATTATCCGTCTCTTTGATTTGTCATCAATTTTCCTCCTGCGGCCACGTCCAGGGAGGTTGGCTACAGTCCCATGGATCTTAAATTTCTGAATAATATGTGCAACTGTAGTCACAGGAACATCTAGCTGCTTGGAGGTGGTCTTATAGCCTTTACCTTTAACATGCTTGTCTATAATTTTCTTTCGAATCTTCTGAGACAACTCTTTCCTTCGCTTCCTCTGGTCCATGTTGAGTGTGGTACATACCATGTCACCAAACAACACAGTGACTACCTGGAGCCCTATATATAGGCCCACTGACTGATTACAAGATTGTAGACACCTGTGATGCTAATTAGTGCACACACCTTGAATTAACATGTCCCTTTGGTCACATTATTTTCAGTATTTTCTAGGGGTACCATCATTTTTGTCCAGGCCTGTTCCATGAGTTTATTTTTTTAAATAATTCTGTTGAAGTATGGTTGAAAAGCAATGTCTGACTTTCATTGGTTAACATTCATAGAATTTTTTTAAATTATTACTTTTGTCAGATTAAAGTTATTTATGTGACCATTGGGAGTTTTTCTTTCATTGACCGAAGGGTACCAACAATTCTGTCCACGTGTGTACATCTGTATTCATGTCTAGCCAGTAAATTCGTAAGATGTGTTTAATCGGATTTTACAACCTGGTGATTTTAATAACAAACATCAAACAAGTTCAAAAATAGCCTTGACAGGATATCAGGTTATACTGTAATGTACAGTATGTGATACCCACACACACAAATACCACAGCCATCTGCATGCTCAAAAGGTCAACTCCTGGTCAACTGGTAGTCCTTATCGCAACTTCTTAAATTCCTCTCAAGGTCCTCTGACAAGCAAGTTTAAAGGTTATTGCTTGCATGTTTAAAATAAACTGCCAAACTACCACAGCAGTATGTTGCACAGTTCCTTTTTTGCATGCTTCCTCATTTGCACATACAAGGAAACAAACTATCTTGCACTTAATGCCATAGATATTGACATAGCTGTTGGCATTTATATTTTTATTGTTTTATACTCCTACTGTAATATATAGTCATATTGCTGACACTAATCTTCTGATATTCCTTGTACTAGATATTTTTATTTCCCTTTCGTAAATTGTGCCCTAGTTTAAATGAATTATATTTCCAGCAAAAATGTTATTACTTGTGATTTATTTTTTTTTTTGTCATTGGAAATTTTATTTGTGGTATCATTTGTGTGTGTGTGTGTGTGTGTGTGTGTGTGTGTGTGTGTGTGTGTGTGTATGGTTTTAGTTTTAGGACATAAAACATGGATATAAGCATTTCACTGCATGCCATATGTATTGCTGCGTGCGACAAAAAAGCCTGAAGTATGTATAGTGTGTGTATGTGTGTGTCATGAGACCGTGTTTTAATAGCCCTTATATATCACAATATATGTGCAATAGTAGGAATGAAATGTATCTGCCTTGTTTCACTTTTGTCTGAGGCACAGCAGA